>NW_004624743.1:10134279-10269279 GCF_000247695.1 Heterocephalus glaber | reverse complement strand
GGAGTCAGGTAAGTCCGACTTCACTCACTCAGAGGGGAAAAGTTCCAGCCTCAGGGTCGCTGGACAGCAGGCACCAGACACCCAGGAGCTCAGTCCGACAGGAGGAAGATGCTCCGGGCGGGGCGGGGTGCCCGGCCCTGCGGAAGGAAGCTGCCCAGTCCTTGGATTTCAACGAGGTCCCACGCAGCCTCCCCAGGGCGGCGCTGACCACAGGATTTCAGGCGTGTTCTCTCAGGTAAGGATGCATGTGGAAATAAAATTTACTTTCTTGCATGTTTCCTCAAAACAGTAAAAACTGGAGTTTTGGAATCACACACATTTGCAAATGGAGAAAATTCGAGTAGATGTGAGAATGTCTGCAGATTTTCCCCATCATTCCTACTTAACTGACGCTTTAAGAAGAAGAAAACTTTCAAACTACAATAAATGAGATTCTCCAAATGAAAGAAAAGCACAAGGCTCTTCTAGAAAGTTGGCTTTCTCAAAAACATCTCATAGAGATATAGTAGGATAAGAAGAGCCTCCACTGGGCTAATGACGCTCTATTTATTTGTTTGTTTGTTTGAGACAGGGTCTTGCTATGTAGTCCAGGCTGGGCTCAAACTCTCGGTGATCCTCCTGACTCAGCCTCCAGAGTGCTGGGACGGCAGGCTCAAACCACCACACGTGGCTGATGCTTCTTACATGTGATACACGCATGAACATTTCTAACAGACTCTGGGAAGTGCCAGTGTGTTACTCATAATCGGAAGGTGGCTGTGAACAAACCTATTACTAACGCAAGTACAGAAAGTGCTGGGGTTGATGGTTTTACTTCTAGTTTCCTGGCTTGCTAAAGATGCCGTCTTTCATGTGCAGTATAGTAGTGAATAAATTAAATGAGATAGCCCACATCGCATTACAAACCGGGCTTCGTACCAAGTGATGCTGCGCGACGGCACGCTAAGGGTTCCAGGCTTATTCCGGCAATGGGGGCTGAGCTGCGATGAGCTCAGGGTGGGAATGCGAAATGGTTTTCCAACTGCAGTTTCCAAGTCTGCTGGGTCCATCTGAGTTGTTACTCTTACACATCCAGAAGCAGCTGCGTTACTAGGATAAAACACCCAAGAAGCAGATTCCGGCCAGAACCAAAATCACCTGGCTCAGTCTTCACATTTGGGATGATGTATGATAACTGCCGAGGGGCCCAGGACATGGAAGTCACTGTCAGGCCCCATCTTGCCGCCAGAGCAGCCGAGGGGACCTCTCTGTGCTGAGCCTGACACGTCTCTGGGGCACATCAGTGATGGCGTCCGGCCGCGCCTGGCTGCCACATGTTTATTCCCGCGTTTAGGGGAGACTTTTCCCTCCCTTCAAGTCCTTCATCTCTGGGCTCCGAGACCATGGGGTGCCAGAGGGGACACAGGGGCTCAGCCTTGCTTCTGTTCCTCCCGGGGCGGCAGCTTCTCCTTAGCACAGAAACTTACTCTGTGTTTACGGCTCCTCGGGCCACTTTCATTCGGGCAAATCTCTCAGGGAAAGACGGCTTTGGTTGTAAAGGTGAAATTCCACAAGAGGTTGGTGGAAGGCAAGGAAAGAAGGAAAACAGAGAACAGAAAGGAGACAGAGATAGACAGAAAGAACACATACTTTTCCTGTGTAAGAAAATATTCCATGCATTCAAGGCACTCCAGGGGCCACCAAAGAATAATAGTAATAATAATGATACTAAACCAAGTAGAAGAAACCATTCCCACTTTTGGGTCACTTATTTCCTAGCCACTTAGCAGTTTAAGAAATGGAGCTGGGAAAAAAATGATTTTACCTAACAGATCCTGAAGTCTGAACATGGATGTATATTTTTAGCTATGAATTTCGTGTCGTGACTCCCTTCACAGAAATAGGGGACGATTCCCCAACTGCCAGGGACATCTCCCAGCAGAGGCCGGCGTGCAGCCCCCTGTGTCGTGTCCCAGGATGGTACCACAGGACTGGGGCACCCGTGACCCACACGCTTTGGATCGGCCCGGTCCCGGGCGGAGCCCAGCGCTGTGTGGAGAGCACTGCAGTGTAGACAGCGACCTCCGTGGTGCCTGTCCCTGCTGGCTACACACACCAGCCCCTCACGCAGAGCTGACCAGGAACAAGACTGTCGCTGACCCTGAGTGGAGGGAGCCCTAGATGACCAGACACAAATGCGGCCAGTCTGAACCTGACTGGTCCCAGTGACACACACAGCGACACCCAGAACACGGGCACAGGGGAGCGAGGCGACAGTGCGGACTCATGATGTGATGCAGGCCACGTCCGGTCAGGACAGCTGAGAGCCAGGCCGGACCAACCTGGAGGGGCTTTGCCGGGTCCCACAGTGGCCTTCGGCTGCTAGAAGTCTGGCAGCACTTCTGACGGAAGAGGCTGGGAGCCTGGCACAGAGGGGCAGGGAGTGGGCATTTGAGTATTTTTGTAATTGATAGGGTTCTACCAGCAGCCTGTGAATTACTCCCATTCACTGTTATTCAAATTCAATATTCACTGAATCCAAATACACCTTGGAGTCAACCAATCTTAGGGTTTATAAGTATTAGCATGAATCCACTTCGAGATGACAAGTGCAGGCTGGTTGCAGTGCTGCATCCCTATGGGACCAGTATGCAGGAGGCTGAGGCAGGGGGATCCTAAGTTCCAAGGCTGCCCAGGCTAAAAGTGAGTTTAAGGTTGGCCCAGGCTACACAGTGAGATCCTATCTCAAGGAAAAAAAAAAGACAAACTCAACTCTTTAAATAGAAGTTATTAGATCAATGGAACAGGGAATTAACAAACACAATCTCTTACGAATTTTCTGAACAATATAGATGGTGATAGTCATAGGGATTGATGTCACACCAATGAGGTTCCTGGTGGTCTGACCATGGCCGTCACTGGCCTTGTCAAAACTTGAATTCCTGAAGAAGAAGAAGAAGAAGAAGAAGAAGAAGAAGAAGAAGAAGAAGAAGACGACAGAGAAAGAATGCGCAGTGGGCATCTATGACTTTGGCCTGGGCTTCCCGTTGGTAAGAGAGCTCTTTGTTCGGGTGGATTCCACTCTGTGGCTTTTATGAGGTCAACTGGACTCTTCCCAGCACCGGAAACTCTTCATGACCCAGGCCCGGGCAGGGCCCCAGGGGCCACAGAAGGGCAGCCTGGCTCCCAACAGGAGTACCCTGTGGAGGAAGAAGCTCCTTTTCCCTTGGGTTGGGAGCCAGTAGGAGGTGAGTCTCCTGTAGCCGCCATGCTGAGTCCTCTCAGAAGCCCAGGAAGCAGAATCCAAGATGGCGCTCTGGGGCTCTGGGTCTCGGGTGTGGTGGCCCAGGGAATGGAGACTGCCCCTTCCTCTTCTGTAGTTTTAGAGTGCCCATGTTTACATGAAAGGAGGCACACCGATCACCAGGATTTGCTCACCCCACAGCAAGAGCACCATAGGGCAGTAGCAGAAGCACAGTTACCAGGACCATGGTGACGTGGTGTCCAGTAGCTACTACATTAGGAAAAGATTTGGAGAAACATCAACTTTTGAAACATTTTTCTATCTTCATTCTGTATGTTCTGCTCACTGTTGCTAGTTTAATTTAAAAAAAGAAAATTAAATAATAAGGATAAATAAGAATTTGAGTGAAAAGTTTTGAGAGAAAAGTTTTTCTTTATATTTCAAGGAAAATTATTAAGCAATAAAAATAATGGTAGACATATTTTAAATGGTGATTTTCTCTAACCTCCCCTTTATACTTACATTAATCATACTTTAAATATTATTTCATGTACATTTTCTTAAGAGCTCAAATGCATTGTAAATCTGGTGGCTCAACTTTGATCTTTCAGGAAGTGATTAATAAATTCCTGATAACATTCCAAGTGATTCGGGTTGCCTTATGGTGCATCGAAGAGTAAGCACAGGGTGGGTGGGGGGAACCCAGGACAGCCTTTCTCCCAGCAGCCTCTGGGGCCGGGGACAGCATCATGGGTGCCCAAGGCTGAGGCAGCATTGCCACTAGCTGAACAGAACAGGCCAGCACGAGAGACAGAATGTGATTTTTTTTGATGATTAGGGGAGTTAATTTCCATCAAGACATTTTATTAAAGTGTTTCTCCGATACAGCAGTCAGAATCTTCAAAAGGGACAGAACAGAGGTACAATCAAAACTTCTACAGCTTAAACCTCTTAGTCCTAAACCTGAGTTAAGCAAAGCAAAGCAAAGCAACTTTCCTCCAAATTAAATGGGTCTCCAGTATGTCCATCGAGTTGAGCTTTCAGAGGCAGATGCTTAAGGCTTAATCCATAAGCCATCTGTTGGCTATGGTTAGATTAATTATGCCTGAAGAGCTTAATACCCATCCAAGTGCGAAGGTGGAAGCACACATACACCGGTATGGTGACAGGCAAGAGCAGACTGTAAACGCAAAGGCTGGCTCTGCTAGCGCAGCCCTGGGGGAAGCTTTCCTGCACAGAGGTGGAGAAGAAGAGTCCTAGTAAGGAGATCAGTGGAATAGGAACAGTCAGTGTAGGCAGAGAGAAACATTCTTCTTCCCACTTACTACCCACCACCATGTTTTAAATTGTATACAGTATTACAAAAACCTAGTTGTGTTTTTCAAACGATGATTCAGTGCTGCTCTGTTTCTTCTTGCTTCTGATTTTGATGTTGTTCTAGCTGCTTGTGGTATCATATTAGGAATCCCACCAACGATCAGATCAGCTGCTCTCAATTCTTCATTCATCAATTCATTTGTTGATGCTTCGTATCAGAGCGGCTTCTTGGAGAGCGGGCACACCAGGAACCCCAGCGGTGCGGGTTGAAGGTGCGGGGCAGCTCCTCCGCTTTCTCGTGCAGACCTGCCGAGCGCTGAGGTGATCCGCTGCTCGCCGCACTCAGCATGGTCTACACCCGCGAACGCACTCTCTGGGCCTGCCAGAATGTGCTGTTAGGGTCACACGTGTGGAAAAGGGCCAAGCCACCAAAACCCAGAGAGCCGGACAGAAGGATGAAACAAAACGAACCCCATGACGTTTTCAAGGCACACGCGTGGCACCTTATACTGCTCGACAGCCGTGTTCCATGGACATGCAGAGGTGGCGAGGAGACTCGGGGATCCCAGGGGACTGCGGAGCAGGGCTTTCCAAGCGGTCCGGAACAGGCCTGCCGTTAGGGACCGAGCCACTGGGCACCCGGTACCAGGAAGGCGCTAGTGTGCCTAGCTCCAACAGCCCCGGCTTCAGGAGGCCTCCTAGAGGCTCAGTAAACACCAGCTGGAAATACGTTCTGTTACATTTAAGAAACTCTTCATTCTTTTTAGTCCAAGTTTGCAGTACCTGAGTACACTCCTCGAAGGCACCACACCTCTTCATTCTTTTTTCTCCCTTTCCCCTCCCCTCTCTTCTCCTCCCTCCACCTCTTGGTCGCTTCCCTTTTGCAAAAGATCTACCTCCCCGTTTCCTATTATCTATCTTTTATTTTGCTCTTTATTTATATTTTGGGTTTCTAGGAATATTTATGCTTGTGTGTCTGATGGATTTCACTTAACATTATGTTTCCAGGTGCATCTGTTTCCTACAAATGACTCAAGTTTATCCTTCTCTAGAGCAGAGTAGTACTCCATTGTGTATGAATTCCATGTCTTCTTTAATGTAATTTCTTTTTTTCTCAAAAAGCGGCCCCTAGACCAGCTGAGTCAGCATCACCCAGAAACTCGTTAGAAACGAAGATTCCCACAGTCCTTGGTGACACTGGATCAGAAGCCTGGGCACGGGGCCTGCAGCTCTGCATCCTGACAAGGCCCGAGGACCCCGACCTCCCCTTTCTGGGTACTGGGGGTTGAATCCAGGACCTTCACACTGAGCTACCCCCAGACCTTTTCGGTTGCTCTTCTTGTCAAAACCCCTCCTACACACTCCAGTTATCTTTCTAAAGGGTAAGGGAGAGCATGTCCCCCTTTCAAAATAAGAAAATATTTCAAAGCTGACAAAACTGTAAAGATCAGGGTAAAACAAATGAAACCCATGTCTCCGTGGCTTCCTGTCGGCTAACGCTGAGTTTACCGGGCCTTTCCTTTCTGACTGCAGCCTCTCTTCCTCTCTGCAGACCCTTTGCTCCATGTGGAGCAGATGAGCCCCTCTCTTCTCGCAGGCTTGCTGCTCTGCTGTCCCTGCAGGGCCGGCCGCATCCTGCTCCCCCCAGATTCACACCCCCAGCCCCTGCAGCCCCGGGCACGGAAGTCTTCGGGTCAGGCCTGAGCCCGGCGCTCCTGCTCAGGGCTCGAAACTGCTGCTGCGCGGGCCGCTGAGAACAGCCAGAAGTTGGGGTTTTCAGCCTACATTTCTCAATGTAAAAAGCTTGCAGCAAATATTGAAAGATCGAAACGCTCTTGTGTACCTCTGTGCGTCTGCCAAGTAAAATCCATCTGCGGGGGGCGACTTGGACCGTGACCCCGGGGCCACCAGCTGTGCGCGGTCATAGTGGCCGACCCGGGGCCCAGACCGCAGGCCAGGCCCCCACCTCCGCAGCCCTCAGCTGCACCAGCCCCGCTCGGCTCCCGAGTCCCATTCTCCTACATCGGTACTGAGATCAGATCGGGTAAACCGCGCTTCCACAAGGATGCAGAGGCAGGTGCTGAAGCGCGAGAGTCGGCGGCGGCCGCTCCACTGCGTGCTGGCCGCGGTGAGGCCCAGAGCGCGTGCTGCTGGTGAGCTGAGAAACGACTCTAGTCCAGGGCAGACCTGCTCACTTGGGGAAGTAAGGAAAACGTGCTCATTTGCTCCGTGTGTTCATCTCAAATGCGACGTTTTCCCACTTCACAAGAGCACTACAAAAAGTCAGCTTTCATTTTTGGTAGTCATGAAAGTTGGAGTCACGGCGGCCTCCAAACAAAACCAAGTTGGCCTGGGCTTGGGGGAGGGGCTCCGCTCACTGTTCAGTAAACGAAAACACAGGAAGCTGCACCCTGAAGCAGGCTGTCTCCTCCTCACCGATGGGAGGCACACACGCGCTGCGTGTACCCGGCCGTGGTGGCCCAGGGCTGTGCCCAGGGCCCCGTCGCCACCTGCGGTGCCCACGCACCTGAGTGCTGTTGCCAGGATGCAGCGTGAAGGCCGCGCGCTCGCCCTGGGAGGGAGGCCCGGGTCAGGACCCAGCCGCACTCCAGCCCGCAGGGGGCAACCCTCAGTCTCCGGGTGCAGCGGCCCGACCCACCTGCACACGCAGCCCTGCCGTCCGCGGCCCGCGTGGGCAGCGACGGCCCGAGAGGTTTACCTGCAGGCTGTTGAAGACGACGAAGAGAATCAGCATCCAGAAGTGTCTGTAGGCCACGTGCAGGCCGCCCCAGAGCCACGTCAGCGAGATCAGGGCGAAGAGGTACAAAATCAGGGGGATTTCTAGAAGTCACAGAAGGAAAGAGAGGGTGAGCTCAGAGACGCGCACAGTCGCGCATTCACACGCACCCGTTCTTGCTGCTTTCTTGTGACTGGTTTTCCACTGCCGAGGACTCATGGGAGGGACTGGCTTCGGAAAACCTAATCTCACTGAGGGGAGGGAAGGCCCGGGGAGCTCAGGCTCGGGGCTTTTCAGAGAGATCTGCGGTTGGCCCAGCCTGGGAAGGAAGCTGCTCCTCTCCTCGCCCGCCACCTGCTGGCCTCTGCAGGAAGTACCAGGAACAGCTCAAGCGCCAATGGCCTTCAAAGTGGAAACGCAGGCAGCCCTATGCTTCCCAAATGCCATGTTCTGATCACCCATTTAAAACTGGAAACTACACAAAGAACTCTTTGAGTGGCAGGAAACAGGTATTCGCCTTTTAAAAGATAATTCTGACTCAGAAGACATCAAAATTGATCATGAAGGTTAAAGCAAAGGCGCAGGGTGACTCACTGGCATTTGCTTGGATGACTTTCACAACAGATTTCTTCAGGGCCAATGGACTTTATTACCATTTCTGTTTGTGACTTTCCTTTGGTATTTGGGTTTTATAGTAACTTTTTAGTTTTTTTTTTCTGGTACCAGGAATCAAACTCAGGACTTCATGCATGCCAGGCAGGTGCCACACCACTGAGCTACAGGTTCTGTGTGTCCTTGACTTTCTTGACTCTTGTAACCAATAATCCTGATTTTTCAGCTTCACTGGATTAAGAAATGCCTAGCAGATTAGTGAAACATGCTCCTGGGTGTGTGGGTGGGTCACAGAGACACGACTGGTGTGACATATGATCCCTCAGCCTTCCCCTGCTCTGCATCCTGGTTGCCTCTAGGTGAGCCACTTTCCTCCACTGTGCCCTCTACCATGATATTTTTGCCTTGGCGCTGCCTGACCACAGACCGAGTGAGTCCCTAGAACCACAAGCCAAATTAAACTTCTGTAAGTTGTGGATGTTGGGTATTTTGTCACAGTGACAGGAAAGTGATTAACAGAGAAAAACTGGTACTAGAGAAGTAGAGTCATTGCTGTGACTGTAATTGACTGGTTCAGAAGTCCTGGAACTGGGTTGGGGAGGAATTTGGAAAAGTTTGGAGATACCAGCTAGAGAAGCCCTAGAATACTGTGAGAGGTGCTTGAGGGGGGTACTGGTCAGAGGTCAGAAGACCAGGATGCTGATAGGGATGTGGACTGTAAAGGCCAGCTCAGGAGATTTCAAGTGGGAACACGGACTCCACTTGAAGTTGGACTCAAGGCAATGTGTGTTATGCTCTGGCACCAACACTTCCAAACAACTCAACACTATTGGCTTAATTCTAGTTTTCTCTTTTCCATATATTGTAATGACTTTTTCGGTCAGTGAGAAATCTGTTTCTCTTTCTCTGTTTATTTTTTTTCCAGTACTGAGGATTGAACCCTGGGCATTTGAACTGAGTTACATCCCTAGACTTTTTTGAACTTTTATTTTGAGACAGGTTCTTGTGAAGTTGCTAAGTTGTCCAGACTGACCTCACACTTGGAATCCTCCTGCCTCAGCCTCCCAGAGTTCTGGGATTGCAGGTGTGGGCCACCACGCTTGCTCACTACTCTTAATTTATTTCCCTGTTTGGTCAATTCCTCAGTATGTGACCACTGTCCCATTGCATCATTTCTCCCTTGCACGCATGGCCTTCCACACTCAGGTTCTGTCACTTCCTGTGCATCTACACCTGTCACTCACAAGCTGCCTCCTTACAATGACAACAGAACTACTACTTGACCCACCTGTACCACTCCTTGGTACAGACTTGAAGGAATTAAAGACAAATACTATGGAGATACCTGCATACCCATGTTTATTGTAGCACCATACACAATAGCCAAGATACGAAACCGGCCTAGGTGCCCATCAAAAGATGAATGGATAAAGAAAATGTGGTGTATACACATAATGGAGTATTACTGTGTCATAAAAAATGAATTTTTTTCCATTTGCAGAAAAATGGATGGATCTAGATTGTAACATTATCATAATGAGCAAAATGAGCCAGACTCAGAAAGATGAATAGTCCATGTTCTCCCTGATACATGTATGGCATCTAAAAAAATGACTAGAGAACAGAACGTAGACTATCTTACTTGCTTCCCTCATTGCTGCTGGGCCAAAATACCTGACACCTACAACTTTAGGAGAAGTTTATTCTGGCTCACATTTCAGTCCCTAGTCAGCTACCTCCGAGGCCCCCACAGAGGGCCTGGTGGAGGAAAGCTGTTCACAGCAGGGCCACAGCAAGCAGGGAGAGCGAAGGGAGGAGCAGGAGATGAGCCCTTCCGGGTCACGTGGCCAGCGAGCAGCTCTCCCAACCAGGGCTGGCTCTAAGCAGCCAGTCAGCAGTAACGAAAGCCTCACCTGGGAGCACAGGAGGCTCTGGGGGCCTCTGGGCGTAAACCACAGCAGGCACTGCTACTAGATAGGAGGACCGGAAGAAGGGTCTGCAAGGGGGGTGTGAATGTGACCCAAATACACCATGCACAATGAATCTCCCCCACATGAGCAACTGAGGTACGGGGAGGAAATGACTACAGTATGTTATGTGCCAGGACAAATCTGCCAAAATGAAACCATTAACCCTTATAACCAATATGCACTAATTAAAAATGTGGAAAAAATAAAATTAAAAAATGAAAATTATTTTTAAACCATAAAGAAAAGCCCCACATTGGGATAGCCCTTCATGTCCATTAGGATGGCTGTTCACAGAAAATCAGAAAGTAGGAAGTATGAAGACATCACTTTGCTCATTCCTGATGGGGATACAGGAAACCCGTTGGGTGCCTCAAAGTTAAGCACAGAATTCCGTATGACCCACGAATCCCACTTCTAGGTGTGAACCTCAGAATCTAAACACAGGCCCCGAGGCAGATACTGTCACACCAGTGCACATGGGCGTGTCCCGCACAATAACAGCCCAAATGAACAGGACAAATGTCCACCCACAGATGAGCAGATAAACACACTATGGCGTGGACAGCTCCACACTCAGTGCGACGGCGGCGCCCCTGGGAAGGGCCCGGCCTCCATCGCAGGACAGTAGCCTGGCTCTTCCCACTTGAGGACACAGAAGGAGACGGCATCTGTGGCCCAGAAAGGGGGCCTCGCTGACACCATGCTGCCGCACCCTGAGCTTGAGCTCAGCCTCAGCGCCCTGAGAAGGAGGCGCTGCTGCCCTGGGATGCAGACCAGCGCCTCAGTGCAGCAGCCCGAACGGACCCGGGTCCTGGACAGCAATGAAACCCTGACGGTTGCTGCAGCAGGGCTGAGGCCTGAAAATATTTTGTTAAACGAAATAAGCTGGACACAAAAGGACAAATGATTTCATTTACAGGAAGGCAAATGTAGCCAGGGATATAGCGCAGTAGCACCACGCCTGCCTCAGAAGCACAAGGTCCTGAGTTCGATCCCAGGTACAAAAAGAAAGAAAAAAGAATAAGCAAATGCTTAGAGCAGGGAGTGAGACAGAGGGTTACCAGTGCTTGCCAGGAGGGGAGAAAAGCAAGTTAGTATTGATCAGATTTCATGTTTCTGTTTGCTCCGATGAAAAAGTGCTGGAGATGTTTGACGGTGGCAATAGTTGTGCGGCCCTGTGAATGTATTTGATAATTCTGAACTGTACACTTAAATTTTATGTTACGTATATTTCACTACAACTAAGAAAAAGGAAAAAAAGACTATATATGAAGTCAGGCTTGTGTCAAGATGAAGTTCTACTATAGGGAGAAAAAAACCCCAAGCCATCAAAGCACCCAACTAAAACACTTAAATTAACAAGGAGTCACTAGTGTGAAAAACGAAATAGTCTGAAATGGTATTAGTAGCAGAAATTACCTGTAGAAAGGAAAAAACCAGAAAATGGCTGTTAGTACTATGATTACCCAGAAAGTCCTCATGAAGTGGGTAGATTTCATTGAGAATATATCCTACCTCTTTTTTTTAGTGGAAAATATGATTTCAATGAATCTAATTGCCATTTTTTGAGAAAGCACAGTGCTACAGTATCTGTTTTCTTTATAATTGCCACCTTTAAGCTATACACCAGCGACAATAGCGGCTTTATTGTGGAAATCACACCATTTACATGAGGCTGCAATTTATTCGGTGTTTACAATCTTCTAAAGCACCCGCTTTAATGGCATCTGGCTGACCTCCTGATTTTAGCAATTTGGGATGTGCTACTAGAACAAGCTCATCAGCGTAAAACAAGGAACACACTGTGAAACGGGGTGGAACTGAGGTGTTTCTGGGTCAACTTCCAACAACAGGCACGCATAACTTGGACCGGGGATTTAGCTCAGTGGTTCCAGCGCCTGCCTTGCAATCGCAAAATTGAAATGAAGGTATCTAGAGGCGTCGTTGCTAAGACATGGGTCCTGGTCCTGAGTTAACAGGCCGTCGCTCCGGGCTCTGCCCTGCTTCTTGGGGAATCCCCGCGTGTTCCAGGCCTTCCTGATGAGGCTGACCGCTACCTTCGCGACAGTCCCACGGAGTCGGAGGAAGCCTAGCGCTGTCCAGCAGGGACGGAGGCAGCGGGGAGCCCGGGCGTCACAGAGCTGCTGGTCCTGGCAGCACGTGAGGGGCCGTGGATCAGTCTGCACCCCGCTCCGGGAACCCCGCCGCCCGCCCGGATCTACTGCGCCCCGACCTCCAGTCGGTTGCCGTCGTGGGCCCGCATCTCAGTTTCCTTCGCACTTGGGCACCAACCGTACACCTCCCAACCCGCTGGGCAAGTCCCACCCCCACACCTGCACTGCGCACTCTGCCGCCCCAGTCCCTCTGGCTCCCCTTTCCTGGTTCATGTTCTCACACACGCACGCTACATCGGCCCTGTGCCCCGTGCTCTGCCCGCGTGGCCGGCTAGGGAAGGCCCGGGGCCCGGGCTCGCTGGCGCTGCAGTCCAGGAGGGCGCTTCCGGAAGGCAGGCGCGTCCGAGTTCGTGGATGAGGGAGGCGGATGTCCGGGCCCCCGGGTGAGCCTCACCCAGCCCAGCCAGGGTCTCAGTGGAGCGCACAGGCGGAGAAAGGTGACACTTCGCGCGCCTCCGCCGCGTGCCTCCGCTTGGCTCCCAGCTGGAGCCACGGTTCTCGCCCGTCCTGTCCTGGTCCCGTTCTTGCTTCCCAGCCCCTCACTCTGCCTGGAGCTCGGCCTTCGGGCCCGGACTACACCCCCAGCCTCCTTGGGTCCTCCCCGCAGGGGGCAGGCTGTGGGGCTCCTGAAGGCCTGCTTGGCAGCCAGCCTCTCTGCTCGCTTCTGTGCCCCACTCCGTACACTCGTTCGCTGTCTGATCCCTACCCTGGGAGCCCGCCGGCTTCCCCTCAGCACACACAACTCAGCTCTGCTCCTCGAAATAGGGGCTCAGAGAGGAGCGGAGGGAATAACTAAAAGCCAGATGCTGGCTCAAGTCTGCAGGGCTGGCATGGTTAAGCGTAAGACTGGAAGCCCAGAGAGGACCCCGGGGATTTCTTTCTCTTCTATTCAGAGTAGCCAAGGTGCAACAAGGTCAGGAATTCGGGGTGGTGGCTCAAGGTGGAGCTGTCACTCGAGGCCTCCCGGAGCAAAGACATTTCCTTGGAATTGTTCCGTTTTCTTTCTCAGAAGGCAGGGAAAATAGAGGGAGGAGAGAGGGCGTGGCAGAAGCCCATCTGTGACTGCACAGACAGCAATCCCAGGGTCCCCAGGGTCCAGAGCTGCTCTAGAGTCCTGGCCTTGAAGCTCTGAGTGTGAATCACACAAAGAACTGCACGGAACAGCTCATGAAACCCAAGTGACCGATGCCCTGTGCTCATGCGCTGGCCCTGGTCCACGTTGTCACACCTGCCCCTTCACATCCTGTTCTGTTTCACTCGAGATTCATTTTCTGGGGCTCGAGACATGCTGCAATCCGTGCAAACCCCTGCCCTGGAAAGTGGCTGAAGGTGCATGTGGTATCGCAGAGGGAGGGAGGGCACTCACGCCAGCCCCCTGGCACTGACCCGACTCTGACAATGCGGGACTCAGAGCCGCACGAGGGAGCCTGGCCCACAGGACACTGTCCACGGCTGACCCGGGGACTAAGGGTCCCCAGAGCCCACAGCGGGCTGTCAGCAGCTGGGCTTTGGCTCACGGCCGTGGGGGACAGTCCAGGGTCAGGCCCGATTCCAGTGTGGTTTACTGGGATTGAGAAAAACAATATGGTGAAAGCCTAGAATTACGGTCTCTCCTTGCAAAAGCTATGTATAATTTTCAATTTGCAGGCTGTAATTTGGAACCTAAGGAGAATAAGCAAGTTAGAGGCGACATCCCCACCCGGGCCTCGAGAGAACTGTTATTGGATGATTCTATTTGAACGGGTCTCGCACTTGACAGATGGTATCTTCTGGGCAGCCTGGGCTGTCAGTGAAGTCTGAATTCTTACAGAAAAGGTAAATTGGTCTTTTTTTTCTTCTTGTGAGATGAAAAAATTCCTTGGAATTATGGGAAGGGGAGTAATTTTGGTTCACAGCTGACAGTGATTTTCTACGCACTTCATAAATGTTTCATAAAACAAAATGATGACATTTTCAGAGGACCAGAGACCTAAAATAAACATGAAATCGGCCAAGTAATAATTGAAGACTGGCTTAACCTAGTTTTTAAAACCACATTACCAGTTACTCAGGCTTTGAAGAGCTCTGCCTGGTCAGCTACAGGCAAGCAGAGGCACAGATTCCTACACACCCACCTTTAGTCAGACAGCTTAGGTTACTATGTTTTTGGCCATGAACAGCCGGCTACATTTTACAGAGAGCTTGCTAGGACTCCGCAAGGCTGTCATTAAGATTTCACAGCCTCCAATTAGCTCCGAATCTGATACAAAGTCTAGGAAAATTAACAACCCTAAAGATACAGTAACTCTGCAGCATGCAAGAGACCTCCCAGTCCATTCTCATTCAATGCCAGTTCGCCCCACAGCCGGGCCAGCACACACTGCAGCACGGGTCTAACATTTGCACATTTGCCTTTGGTGGTTTGCACCTCCTTTGGCTCATCACTAATCTGAAAAGCCTATCCCACAAAATCCTTTCTTTCCGTAAGGAAACACAACCTTTCTCCCAACAGCTTGAGATTATCAGGGTGATACTGCTCCTAAGAAATGCTAGTATACTTCTCAAAAGCTTTGGGTCTATTATTTACTCTCTATTGTTAAAAAGCTATTTTATAAACACAGAAAATGAACACCAGATCCACAGAGAGAGCTTTCTCTGGAATACACACCATAACCGACCGAAAAGCAGCATGAGAGCTGATACAGGCGCACCCACAGGTAGGGCAGAGATTTTCCTGCACTGGGGTGCAAACTAATATCTTATTGCTCATTCTGACTTACAAATGGGACTACATCCTTCCTTATGGGGAAAAGAAGGGGAAACAATTGTGTTAAGAAAAAAACCATCCCCACATCTGACACCATGGTATAACAAACAAAAGCCTATTTTGACAATATTTGTGTATCAGAGATCAGAGTAATTTGATCAAAGGCATTTGCATCCCTGATAGACCATTAACATTTTTTCTCTATTTGTCAATATCATATGTAGCCCTTATTTTTGTGAATTTCAAATTCCAGATTTTTTTCTTCCTTTGGTTTTCTCCTCTTTTCTGTGGAATTCAAATTATTGTGGTGAGACTGGTGTATTGGTGTCTATAACTATTCAAAGCTGGATGGTAGAGCTATAGATTATTTTTGTCTTACATTTCCAGTTTTTGCAAGACTGAGAAAACTGCAATTTTATTTAATTGTAGGAGCTATGATCTGACACCAGTTAGGTACTGGACTAATTAATAAGCAGTCAGACAGGTTTTTAGTTACTAGTTACTGGGCTTTTCTATCCCCACCCCAACCCCAAGGAGCTATTTCTGCCATTCAGTTTCATGTTTAATAGTGGATTCAAACTGCTGCATTCTGTTTGTTTGTTGTGCTTATATCACTTGTTTGTTTGTTTTAAACCTGGTGGAATTAATCCTTATTAGGAAAGGGCCACATACAGGAGAGGGCTAGGGCAGACAACAGTTCCCCAAGTCAGAAAACAGTGAGAAACTAAGGATGGTGATATTTTAGCCCGAGGATCTGATGTACCTCACTTAGCATTATGGTCTCAGGGTGCATCCATTTTCCCACAAGTGACTTAAGTTCATCCTTTTTTTTGGTACTGGGGATCAAACTTGGGTCCTTGCGCTTGTGTAGCAGCCGGCGAAACCACTGAGCTAAATCCCCAGCCCCAAGTTCATCCTTCTTTATGGCAGAGCAGTACTCCATGGAGTGTAAATACCACATTTCCTTTAAACATTATAGGCCACTTGCAAGATTTAGCTATTATGAGCTTATGCCACTGTAAACAGGGCTATGAGTGTATCACTGTACCATGATGTCTTTAACTCTTTCTTTCAGGTACCTAGAAAGGGAATTCTCGGTCAAATAGAGGTTTTTGGTTTTGATTTTAGGTTTTGGAGACAGGGTCTCTCTATGTAGCCCAGGCTGGCCTTGAACTCACAGTGATGGTCTCGCCTCAGCCTCCTGAGTGCTGGAATTACAGGTGTGCTCCACGACACCCAGGTGGAATTTCTAGTTTTAGTGTTTTGAGGAATCTCCTTACTGATTTCCATGCTGGTTGTACCAGTTTACATTCCCACCAGCAACGTAGAAGGGACCCAGAGATGGAGAGGGGCGGAGGGAGGGGAGGGAATAAAAAGAATTAAGATGTGTTAAGTACACACGCCTCCCCAAGGTGAGCCTGAACATCACACACTACACACGGATGCCGATGGAAGATTACAGAGAGGATGCGGGTGGCGGGGCCTCGCTGCCTGCCCTCCAGGTGCCTGACCTTCACTTCTGCAGGCACAAGGGATTCTGGGGAGACTCAGCTTTGACGAAGTCCTGACTGCATTGCAGAAGGGCTCACCCCGGTGTCCAGGTCAGGACAGCACGGGACATGAGGCAGAGGGGAGAGTAAGGGAGGATGAGGACCCCGAGCTCTGAGCCACCGAGGCCAGGCAGGAGAGCAGTGGTGGCCACTGAGTACTTCCTGAGTTCGGAGACAGATTGCAGAGAGAAACCCAGGTGGACTTGTCCAAAAGCACATGACAATGTGTGCTGGAAGTGGAGAGAGAAGCTGGGCTGAAGGTGACAGGTTGGAAAATCATAAATAACTTTTTTGCCTGTGATCACAGCACTGAGGAGGCTGAGGCAGGAGGATCACTATGAGTTCAAGGCCAGCCTGGGTTTTATAGTGAGTTCAAGGCCAGCCTGAACTATATGGCAAGATCTTGTCTCAAAAAAATTACCATCATAATATGAACAAAGGCAGTCAATTCTTAGAAAACACATACACTGCAGAGTTATTTCACAAGGAAAAGACACCAGGAAGAGCTGATCAAATGAAAAAAAGGCAAGTTGGGTGAGACATATCATGTTGTTTCTAGCTCTTAGAGAGTGACGAGAGAGACTGAGCATGACGCTTAAGGGCAGTTGGCTCTGCTTCAAAGGTTACTGAAGAATCAAAGATAATCCAAAGGGTTTCTGAGAAGCAGAGACAGTTCAGTTAAGGCTATGTGAAGTAAATTAGTGCCCACCGCAGAGCACCACTAACTGGCTGAAAAAAGAAGAGGTGGTGTGAAATAGACTGCACTGGTGGGCGGCAAAACTGCTTCAAGAGGAAGCCAGGCTGGTGAGGAAATCGAGGGGCCTAATGCCGATCTCCTTGGAATCTCCAATCTTGGGTGCCATCTTGGGTTCTAATTCAACAGTGAAAGGCTGAAGAACAGAGGGTAAAAGGCAGGTAGGAAGGGCAGCTAGGACAGAGAACCCAGAGGCTGTGCTCAGGGAGAGGTGTGGAGAGGAAAAGGGCTCCTTAGGAAGAAAGTCATCCTGGAAAACGGCTCCCAAGAAGGAGGCCATCATGGAAAATGGCAACTACAAAACCGTGAATAGCAAACAGTGGGGTACAGATTTCAAAGCAGGAAAAATGATGAAGCACGGACATTATGGCCTTGAAATGCAGGAAGGAACAGAAATCTTTCTGGCATCCTATGTCTTGGAAGAAGGGATCTGTTTAACGGGTTTTAAGGAAGATGTTATTTGGGGAGGAGCCATTTCGGTCAGGATCAGGCAGTGGAGAGAGCACTGGTGAGGCCCAGAGACATCACATTTCACCTCTGACACTTTGTTTCTGGAGAGAAAACAACATATTCAAAAAATGTCATTTTCCTCTCTGACTTCCAGAGGTTTACGATGTGTGAACTAGTAAACGTGGTACTGTGACCATGGGAATCATGCCAACCACATATTTAAAAAATCATGATCAACTGCTAATTTTCCAGACCACCTGGCCCTTCTTTCTAGTTCTCTAGTGCTACCAACCATATCGTCCTTTAATTCTGGATCTTTTCTTTACTGTTTCACCAGTTGATCAACTTAAAGTATGACCATACAAGCTATTATTTTGTTGATTATGTATTTCTTTAAAGAGTAGTATAGACACTGAATCATAATTTGGAAGTAGCTTTAAATAATGAGGACAGAACTGGGCCTGGTGGCACACCCCTGTTATCCCAGCACTCTGGGAGGCTAAGGCAGGAGGATTTCAAATTGAGGCACAATTTGGTCAATTTAACAACTTAGTGAGACCTTATCTCAAAAGAAAAAAGAAAAAAGGACGAGGATGTAGTGCAGTGTGAAGGCCCTGGGTTCAGTACTACATACAAATACACACCACACCACACACACACACACAAACACACACACGTGCACACATACGCCACACCACACACACACACAAGCATGGCAAAAAATAACACAAGAAAAAGTTGTGAATCGAGAATGGAATGTGTACTCATGGCCGCGGGAGACCTTGGGCTGTGGTCGACCACTTCTTGGTATAGGAAGGTCACCATGGATGCCAATTAAGGCAGTGCCTAGACCAGGTCAGGAGCAGATACCATCAGTGTTTTCAATGTCATGAATAGATTAAGATCAAACAGTTTGGAAAATCTGATCTTTCTGCTCTCCAGGCACATTTTTATCGATACTCTTCAACAATACTCAATATAAATTCTAGAGAGATGCATTTAAAAAAAATCAGACACTGTATTTTCATTAGCTGAGAGCTGATGGCAAGCTTCAATCATCCATGAAAAAACAGCTCTTAGATCAAAGTAAGAACATGAATAATAGTTTATGTAGTTTTCAAAGAAATAGAAAGTAATGACTCATTGGTGATCTTTTCTAGATAAATCAAGAAGAGCTTCAAAGGGAATAAGTCCTTTACAATATGCTTGGAAAATTAAAAGTTAAACTTCTTTTTTATTAATTTGGAGAAAACTAGGAAGGAAACGTGGGAAACTCAGTAGGTACAAAAATGACAAACAACTGGGAAAGTCTCCTTGGGGATTTGGGCCAAACATGGTGTGGCATGGAAAGGCCATGAGTGTCAACGCTATGCCACCCACACCAAGGGTCAACACACCATGTCTAATGTGCTCTTAGACATTAGCTTTAGACATCTATCCATCCATCCATCCATCCATCCATCCATCCATTCCTCCCTCCCCGCCTCCCTCCCGGGGACCCCATCTTCCATGAACACAGAAAGACTGACATCGACATCCCTTCCCTTCTCTCTCCTCTTTCAGTGCTGCACAGGACCGACCCAACAGGAGAGCAAGCCTGGCTGCCTTCCGTGCAGACTTAACAGAATGAATGACGTCTCTCTTGGACAAAGCACTGACTAAGTGTGGCTGGGACCCAGAGAGTTGACCAAGGGCGGCTGTGGAAGTTTCCTGCTACCTGTGATCTGAGGTTGCCACTGGATGGAGTCAGGGATGGGAACAGTCTTGTGCTTTAGCGTCGTGCTGCAGTTTGGGACGGAGACAGACAGGAATCCAGGGCTGTTGGTCCCAAGGCAGCCACAATGATCTAAATGGGAACAACAGGATACACTGCCCAGGTGGCAAGGGCCAGACTGTGTTCCCACCCCTGGGATTCCTCTGTGAAGCCCTGACTCCCCATGTGACAGGGTTGAGTCAGGGCCTTGGGAGGTGACTGGGTCCTGTGGGTAGGGCTCTGCTCCTGGGATCAGTGGCCTTACAGGAAGAGCCAAAGAGGCAGCGCTCTCTTCTCCTCTGTCTGTGTGTCTGTCTGTCTCTCCAGGACCTGACACAGCAGGTACTTTGGTCCTGGACTTCTAGCACCAGGACTGTGAGATCAAAGCCTGCCATTTACAACACTGCCTGTGCTATTCTTCATGGCAGCCAGAGCTCATTAATAATCATGCATGGTCATGAAGAAAGGAGAGGGCTATTTGGGAGAGATTTAGGGAGTGGACAGGACAAAGGAGTCATGCACCTGACTGCAATGGAGTATTGTTTTATTTTACTACTGTGGATCACTGTGAGGATAAAGAACTGGAGTCTCACAAGAAATGCAAGTGCTAGGGGCCAGGGATTTGGCTCAGTGGTTTCGCCGCCTGCTGCGCAAGAGCAAGGACCCAAGTTTGATCCCTGATACCAAAAAAAAAAAAAAAAAAAGAAAGAAGTGCAAGTGCTGGATGTGGAGGCACACGCCTGTAATCCCAGCACTTGGGAGGCTGAGACAGAAAGACTGCTTCGAGTGTGAGTCCAGCCTGGGCTACATAGTGAGCTCAAGGGCAGCCTGCACTGCATAGCGAGACCCTGTCTCAAAAGAGAGAGAGAGAGAGAGAGAGAGAGAGAGAGAGAGAGAATGAGAGAGAGAAAGAGAGTGAGAGAGAGAATTGGAAGTGTTTGTCTTCCACACTCCAGATATCTGGAAGAGAAGAGTCCACCCTGGTACCAGGAGACTGCACAGCAGAGATTCACACCGAATCGCTTCGAGGACCCAGCCACCTTTCCGCTTATATACGACACTGAAACCCAGGCATGGGGTTTTATAACAAAGGGATTGGTAATCACCCACTTTCTCCTTCTGTTCAAGTTCCCCTCCTTCTCCCGGGCCTGACTCATTCCTAGCCTAAGACCTGGCCGGTGAGTCAGAAAGCAGTCAGCACAGACTAATGAGCGAGAGAGGAGAGGCGAGGAGCTTTATCACAGCTGGGATCAAAACCAAACCCGAAAATTACAGGCTGTGCTGGAGAAGCTGGGGAGACCCCCGTATCAGGGCTCCTTTCTAGACTCAGTCTTGGGCACAGCCTGGCCGGCTCTCCCAGGAGCCTGCTCCCCAGGTTGGCCTTGCAGCCTCAGACCTCAAAGGGGCCCCAAGGCCACGCTGTCTCGCGGTGCCAGCCCTGGACAGGGCACGGGCTGGGGTGGCATCTTCAGTGCTGGCGTCTTTCGTTTCCAGGGGCTCCTTCTCTGCTCCCCCTTGCCTTCAGATTTCAGAGTTTATCTGAAGCAAAATGTCACTCAAAATGCTGAGCTTGAAAACTGGAGAATCAGTGTCCCCTCGTGAAGTGCATCTGATCTGCAAAGGGAGACGTGTTTGGAGAGTGACTCTCTGGGACTGTGGAAGGTTCTGGGCCTAGGCAGTGACAGACAGATTCCGAAGTGATGCTGACTAACTGTTCCTGTCACCAAACCTGAAATGCTTGGGCAGATAAATAATCATCCCGACTCTAGAAAACAAGCAGTTTGGCCATAAAGAGACTACAAATTGAACTTCCTTCTCATAATGTGTCTCACTGGTTGTTAAAAATGATTTATAGCAACCGGAAGTCCTTGACAATGTCTGACCAAAACTACTTGAAATGTAGTGAGATTTGTAAGTGGGAAATTGCATTTTTATAAGAAAAGGACATTTGTTTTCTAGTTTTAGTTTAACTTATTCCTAGACATTATATGTTTTATAGCACTTTCTAATATTCTAAAAATGCTCATTTAGTTTAAAAATGCACAGAAATCAAAACTACAGTGACTGCTGCTTGCTGTCCAGCACCACCCAAAGAAAGGCAGGTCCTAAAACCCTGAGGCTGTGTCCTTTTCCTCCTTATTCACCGGATCCGGCACCACGCGGCTTCCGGCTCGTCCCCAGTCACCATGACCAGGAAAGGGAAACCTTTGGAATCAACTCCAGACATCGAGACACGCGCGACAGTGGCACAAAAAACACTCACAAAAGACAACTTCCAGAGTGACTGCAGAAAGTGGCAAGAGGGGAAGCATTCTGAGGGGACTAATGGCAATGTGTCTCTTACTATAATAAAAACTTAACAATATTTATGCTGCCTTTGAAACCTAGGTCTTCAGAGAATCAACTTGGAATCTGGACTCCTGAGTGGGGCTTGTGCTACTTATAATAGGCTTTTTAGTAATTCCCCTCCTTACGTAAGTGTAGATATTTATATCATGTGTAGTTACCTGTTTTCTTTAATTCTGGAAAATTTTCAACCATTATCTCTTTAAATTGTACTTGTCCACCAAACCCCTCTATTCTTTTCTCTTGGTAATCTATTCTTGCGCTTCTTAGGTTTCTTTCTTCCTTTTTTTGAGACAGGGTCTTGCTATGTAGCCCAGGCTGGCCTGGAACTCACGGTGATCCTCCTGGCTCAGCCTCCCAAGTACTGGGATTGCAGGTGTGCACCACCATGACTGGCTGACTTCCTTTCCATTCCTTTTCCTCTTTCTTTCTTTCTGTCTCTCTCTTTCTTTCTTTCTTTCTTTCTTTCTTTCTTTCTTTCTTTCTTTCTTTCTTTCTTTCTTTCCTACCTTTGTGAATACTTCGAGTTTAGCTTTAGAATCTAACATATTAATTCCTTTTCTGTGTAACATAGAGTCAATCTCAAATATGAAGACATTTTAATATTTCAGCTGTGTGTTTCTCATTGTCTCGATTTCTGAAATTATTTCACCTTGTGTTTGTGATCTTTATTTTGGTTGCTGTGTAAGTGCCCCTCACAGGCATACAACCTTTACATCACAGATCCTCCCTCGAAGACCCAGCCAGTAAGCCTGGTAGGTCCTATGGGTCACAAGGCCTTGGTACTGGGGTCTGCACTGGGGCAGCACCCACGGGCAACAGTGACCACGGTGAGCTCAGCACAGCTGGTTCATCAAAACCCTCTTTAAAGGTGGTGGTAGACGCCTGTAATCCCAGCACTTGGGAGGCTGAGGCAGGAGGATTTCCATGAGATCCAGGCCAGCCTGGGCTACACAGTGAGACCTTGTCTCAAAAAAAGGCCACTAACTGGAAGTGTCAGGGGTGGCAGCATCAGGGGGTTGAGAGTCCAGGAATTCCTGAGCAGCCAGGGGAACAGGGTGAGATCCCATTTCAAAGAAACAAACAACAGCATAGGTCACTGCAGGCTTTCAGGAAACAGCTGAGTGATGCTCAGGAATGGAATGAAGAGCTGCCGCCAGGCATGAGGAGACTGGAGGGCAGAGATTTCACAGTGTCGCCTCCACTGGGTGCTTCCCAGGTCCACACAGCCGGGTTTCAGCAGAAAGAATCAGAGTGTCTGGCACACCTGGTTAGCACAGATAAAATTTTTTCCTAGAAATACTGGATTGGAGGTAAGTGGGAATATTCAGGTGAAGGGGGTTACAGTTGTTGCAGATACAAAAAGATCAGGTTGAGATCAAAGCTGAACACATAGTTTTTAGGAATCACAGAAGTCAAAGAAAAAAAATATTTCTAATGGTAAAAACTTTCAAAGGAATATCACAAGCACAAGAGAATGATAAATTACTTGATTTTTTCCTCAGATTTCTACTCTTAATTTCTTCTTAATGCTACATTTAGCTAGGGTGTCCATTCCTATAATTGTAGGGTTTTATGGGTGCATTGAAGATTAATTTATTCATTTATTAAAAAATATTAATTATGCTCCTGGGGATTTTGAGATAAATAGTACATGTTCCTGGACCTTGAGAAATTAATAATTTAGCACAGAAACTGACTACATTTCCTCAACAAGTTGCCACTCCACTCTGACAAGCTCTGTCATGAACATAGGGACAAGCACTTCGAGGCACAGAGGAGGGAAGGAGTAATTTATTTGCCGTCATTCAGTAAAGAGACTTCACAGGAAGTAGGGTGTCATCACTACCGGAATTTCTGTAAGAGCCAGGCGAGGCCTAGTGGAATTAACTTATGTTTGTGAAGCAAACCATTTTTACTTGCACCATGGGTTATTGTGGGCACCTCTGGGAGCTAACGAAGACGGTGAAGGGCGATGTGCCCCTTCCGCTCCCCCCTGCTCCTGTCCCATGTCACAGACGAGAACAGAGGTTTTATCAAGGAATGCTAAGGTGCTCTGACAGGTTCCTCTCGTGACCGAAGATGGCAGGACCAGGCAACGTTAGGGAAGAATGAATAGAGGGCCCGGGCAGGATAAATAGTGACCAACTGGAGGATGAAAAGATGGCCCTCGGGTTGGCCTTCGAGACTCTCATAGGCTAAGGAGACTTCTTTTTCCACTTTTTTGGCAGCGAGAAAGATCTGGAATGCTGCAGAGTGTATTCACTATTAACAACTGGGATTATGAAATTGAGGAGAGAAAGAGTAGAACAAGAAAGACTAATCCATTGGCAAGATCCTTCCAGAGCTCAAGTGTGAGACAATAATTACTGCGCTGCACTGTCAGGGGAATGGGAAACACCACAAATGTCATTTCATTTGAAAAGCTACAACAGAGCAACGCTGCTAGTAATATTTTCCTGCAGGAGAGGCCTCCCTAGTTGAGATACAACTGTGCTGGAACTGTTAGCACTATGTTCCTGCTTCAGGGCTATGTTTTCAGAAAATGTAAGTACTTTTAAAATCTACTATACCAGAGATGAGCCATCTTCAAGTGGTGACTTAGGTCTTCAAAGAATTAATTTACTATTTTAGGCCCTTAAGTTATCACTTTGGTGGGGGGCTGAACCAGGGCCTTCACACTGAGCTATACCCTCAGCACTTCTTAATTTTCAACAGGGTCTTGCTAAGTCACTAAATTATCTAGGGTGGGCTCAAGCTTGTGGTCCTCCTGCTGCAGCCTTCTAGAGCGCTGGGATGTGCCAGGCGTGTGCCAACCCCCTCAGCTATCTTATCACTAATAACATGCAAACACTGTTTCATCCTAAAACAAAGCACATTTTATCTTTTAAGAAAAGAGACAAAGTCTTTCCCTCCAAAAAATGAATATACATTTTAATAAGATGAATCTCAGGTTGAATGGAAATATAGCTTTTGGATAAATTCTATGCCCCATGAAAAAGGAGGAATGCTGCACTGAATATTACTTCTTTATCGAAGAGTCGTAATATTTCTGCCCACCCAGTGACCACGTGCTAATGAGAGAGAACAGAGAATTGCTGGTTAGACGCTGCTACCCTGAAACAACCCACACACTGTACCAAAGACTCTTTTCCTAGCTCAAAAGTCAAAATTAGTTTTGTATCTCACCTGGCCCAGTGCAGGCACTGGGATGCTGATCCTCTACTGGGGGACGTCTCTGAAGTGACAACGTTCACTGAGCCTGACCAGCTTCGGCTGGGGTTGGGAGGCTGCTCTGCGATTTCACGCGTGGTCTCTCTGGACTCTGCCCGCCCTGCCCCTCTGTGCTGCGCTCTGGGCTTGGGTCTCTGGAGCTTAGGGAGGAGAAGCCCACTGGCCTCGCTAGGCAGAGCCTGTGTGGGGGTCTCACTACCCCGTGGCAGCGTGGCTGGCGCCCCCTTCCTAGGAGACCCCAACCTCTCAATAACCGGGCCGGCCGAGGAGGATTTGCAGGGGAGGAGTGCGGGGCAGCGGCACAGACCACCAGGCAGCGCGCCTCTGAGGCCGGAGCCCTGCTGGGGCCCTCGGGGCACACGCAGTCTGCTCGGGTCCCACCACTGTGACTGCCCACGAGGGAAGCTCGGGCGTGGCCCACGCCTGTGACTCAGTAACCGGGACTTTCAGACTCAGCCCGCAGCTGGCCCCAGCGTACCAACCAGGGCTGGACACACGGGAAGACAGACAGGCAGGAGGTGCGGAGAGCCGAGCGGAACACCCCGCCCAGCGTCACTCTCGTTTTCTGAGACAGGGTATCGCTGGGTAGCCCAGGCTGGCCTGGAACACATGGCGATCCTCCTGCCTCAGCCTCCTGAGTGCTGGGATTACATAAGTGTGCCACTAAGTCTGGTTCCCCTCCTTTATTTCTAAAAATAATTTCCAAAGTGCAAAGACACTCCCTTCCACGCCTGACATGAGAAAGGCCCGACTCATTCTCCCTGCGGGGCCAGCAGCCGATGCTAAGACCACGTCTGCCTTTGGTGCTCCCGGGAGCCTGCTCAGGTAGGCTCGAGCAGTGTGGACGGAGCCGTCGTCTCAAAAGCCAAGAGCAAGACACACTCAGCGCCGTCCGCACGGAAGAGCCGAGACCAGCAGCCGGCAGAGACCGGCTCGGGGACCTGGGAGTCCGCCTGCGAGCTGGGGCTGGGCAGGAGCAGCGGGCAGCGCCGTGACCAGCAGCCAGCTGTGGCCACTGCTGGCCTCGCGTTCCCTGGAGTCCGCTGGTGACAGCGGGGCCGCTGCAGAGCTGCGCTCGGCCGAGTCACGATTCCCATCTGAACCGAGCAGAAGAACCCCAGGCTGATGATGGGCAATGCCTTTTGAATTGTAATTAAAAACACCCAGTGCCATTTTCCAGGCTCGAAACACCCCTCTGCAGAGCACATCCAGCTCCTTGCGCACCTGCGCCGTTGGTCCGCCCTCTGAACACGTCGTCGTAGGCCTTCCACTGCGGCTTCACCTGGTAGGCGTGCACGAACACCACCAACACCACCACCAGGCAGGCCAGGGGCGCCAGGCCCGCCGCGAACAGCGCCGTGTACACGTTGGGGATGCAGCACCTGGAAGAGGGGGGGGAGCGCGCAGATGCTTAGTGAGGCTGACTTGCTGCCCGCTGCCCCTCCCTCCCTGCCTGCCTCCCCCTGAGCCCCTTCTCCTTTCTTCTACTCTCGGTCCTCCTGCCTCAGCTCCCCAAGTACTGGGATTTCAGCTGGCCGCCATGCCGAGCTCAAAGAAATATTCTCTAAATTCAGAATCCATCCCTTCACCAAGCTGCGCTACTTCTTTTTATCTGGATGTTGGCAAACCCACTGTTTGGTTTCCTACATCCGCGCTTGTTGAAGGCTGCAGGACGCAGTCTCCCCACTGCAGGGTCTGCGAAGGCTCAGACCTTAGAGAAGGTGCCGTTCAGACGCAAGTGCGCAGAGCACAGTGCGGCTCTCAGAGGCGCAGGGTACCCGGCAGGCGTTTAAAACGGCTCTGGGAGCCACAGAGGCAATGCGGGCATCCGGATGCTGCTGCTGCGGAGCGGAGCGGCACTGCGTCCCGGCGTTAACCCCGTGCGGGTCGGCTCTTCAACCTCTCTCCCCCCGCTCATCTCTAAGTAGGACCAGACTATGTACGGCAGAAGTTGAGGTGAAGAGCACCTGGATTCATCCTCAAGCACCAAGTGAGTTTTGTTTAACCCATCCTTTCTAGACTGAAATGACAAATGCACCCTGCCCTTTCTTTTACACGCACACGCACACACACGCACGCACACACACACACACAAGCACACTAGAGGACCAGTGTTCCCTGGACCATGCTTTGGGAATCACTGACTCGGTCGCGCCAAGCTCCTATTTCAGATTTCCTGCTGGGCCGTGGGCAGGGGTCCCAGGCCCTTCCTATCGCTCCCCTGGATGACGGAGGGAAGCAGCGGGCCTTAACTTTTGTCCTCACTGCGTCCTGTCAAGGCCTGTCGGGCCTGCGTCTGCATGGACCTCTCTGACCTCTCGGGTCCTCAGGGGGAAGGGCACAGAGCCGAGGCTGCGCCTGCACGGGGTGCCGGGCCTGTCCTCTGTCCTCCTTGCTCACTTCTTACTTTTCACCTCTCCCTCTTCCTTTTTCCCTGCCTTCCTCCTTCTCTGTCTCTCTCTTTCTGGGTTTTTCTTCCTGGGATGAGCCTACCATAGGAAATACGTGATGAAGGGTTGTGTAACTGTGAGGAGCGGAGAACAAAGCCTTTCTCTGCCTCAACTTTCCTGCTCCCTCTTCCTGGCCTACTCATCCCTGGGGAGCATACAGGGGGAGCACCCCTGACACACACGTCTGAGGATTCTCAGGGCCTTGCTCTGTCCCCTCCAGCATCTTGGCTTCTGGCTGACTGGATGGCAGTTTGATCATTCCTCAGCTGTATGCTTCCTCCAGGGCTTTCACTCTCTGGGACACGAAGGCAACTGTCCAGTGTGAAGCTACCCTGCATGACTGTACCTGTTACTCTCGGAGTTTAATGGAAACAGTAGGTCCCAACATGAACACATTAGGCATGAATGTTTGTATTCTGGTTACACTATGATTACCAGGAAAATGGTCTTAGAGATATAATCGAAACTTTTTACTCATAATGGATGCTTGTTCTTCACACAAAATCTTTTTTATGACAATCTCAAAATTGAAGGCTGTTGACAAGGTTGTCATTATCTAAAATGATGCTTTGAGGCAGGTACCCTTATGAAGGACATACTTTCTGAAAGTCATAAGACTATACTTTTAATTTCAAGAAACCTTAATAGCAAGGAGGATCTCATCTATTTTTCCTAATTTTCTCTCCATTCCTAAGAGTAAATCAAGGTTATAATAAAGCTGTAAATGCTGGACTTTGAAGAAAACTCAAGAAAGCGAACATATGAAAAGCACACATATAACCTGTTTAGGAGAAAACCTCAAAATCCAAAATCCAAGCAATTGGAGAAATCCCTGTTCTTGGAATTTGAGAAAATAGTGCCTTGATTTTTACATTGAGACACAGATATATTATGAAAGAACTTTGATCTGCTAAATGTAGCCCTTGTGTGAACAAGACACATCTTAAGAGATATTTCCAAACATACTCTGACCTGCAAAGGGCTGTCAGGGTGAATTTCTGCTTTTAGACTTTAATTCGGGGGACACGGGGAGGGAGCCCTTCTCTGTACACTCCTGTGTATGCAGTGCGACCCACTTCTTCTAGGTAAAGGCCCATGACAAAGGAAAACAGGCAAACATTAACAGTCTAATGTATTTCTGTAGGGACGACAGTTCTAGTATTGGCTACCATTAGTCATACACTGGCTTCAAATACTTGATTTTTTCATTTGAATGATGTATAATCGTGCTTAGATGAATTCAGATATAGATGAAGGAACACGTGTAGGTTTCGCAGTCTTAGTTTTTGCCTCAAAAAATGTCATCCCACATCAGTTCGGGGACAATTACTGAACCTGTCGTGACTTGCTGCAGGAGTATAAAGATTTCCTATAGTGCTAGGTCACGGGTGTGACTGTCCGCCACCCACACTCCTGTGGTAACCATTAGAGACTTCTCAGCTGCCCGCTGGAAGGACTTCCTAGAAATTCCCTTTGTCTTAGAGAAGGATCCTTGAAAGCAGAACCCCAGCTAATGATGCCCCATCTTGCTTAAGAATAGAACAGGCAGAGCAGAGCCCTGGAGGGTAGAAACAAGCTACTGGCTCCTAGGAATCTCCTTTTCGATTCTCCTTGTTTGCCTGATGGCTGATTCTTGCAGGAAAAACAGCTGTCTCCTTTTCTGTTTCTTGAGACCTGTAAGTTATGACCTCTCATGGGCAGTGGCCCTGAACCGAGAGTGTCCTTGGTTATCACCCACCCGTCAGTGTGTGGTGGGTCACTGGGAGGCCTGAGTCCCACAGCACACTGCCCCTGCCTCTCAGGCAGCACCCCCTGCCCTGACCTGAGGCGCTGCAGGTCCCTGCCCCTTGCACACACCTGGCCAGGTGTGACCTCATCCATAGCCCTCAAACACAATGACTTTCAAGGGTGAGGGAGTCCAGCAACACTTGCAAAACACATTTTCAGATAAGTGGGACCACAGGGTAAGCTCCAGGTCCAGGGGAGAAGCCAGTTGTCTAAGGTGGTAGCCCCAGGTCCAGGGGAAGCCACTATGGAGAGCTCTCCTGATGCCATTCAGGCCACGGAAAGTAGACAGCACAGTCTATGCCACTGCAGCATTCCCAAGTCAGAGCTCATGCTCTAAACACCTTCTTGTTTTCAATTCCCACTGAGTTTTTCCTTTATAGCCACCAGGAATTATTCTAATTTTCTGAGCAGTCTTTTCTGACTGAGATTTCTAAGGTACATAATAAAATTGACCACATATATTTAAAGATGCCTAGAAAAATGAACTATATCCTATTTTTCTTTTTGGGGGGGCTCACTAATCAGAATTCCCTCCAGTCCAACCAAAGGACAGGTTTGTATCCAAGGAGTTTGAGGTCTGGATCACAGGAAAGTGAGGTGGGCTGTTAGGAAACTGTGAGTAACATTTGAGAATAGTTTCTGAACTAAGGCTGGGAACAAATTCTTGGAAAAACTGATTGTAGGAAATGAGCAGCCTGAATGCTATGTGCACAGCGGGCTGTGGAAGGAGTTGGTTGACCGCTGGCAGCCACCCTTCCAGGGTAGACCTGGCCGACAGGGAGCAGAAGGCCCCGTGGACGCGCTTTCTCTACAGGGCGAGGAGAGTGTGTCCCTTAGAATTCCCAGCCTGCCAGGCCTCCGGATCCAGGAGAGCCTTCCCCTGCGGTTGGACCTGCTGAGGGTTTTGTAATCACATGACTAACTTGTTCCCTTTCCTACTTTCGTGGGTAATTGTTTTTTCTTGTATTACAGACAGTCTGCATGTTTCCAAATCTTGTCAGGAGTCATTATTTTCTCTATTTTTAGCCAGATGCAACTAACAGATGCTGGTTCATTCCTTGTTTTCCTTCTTTCAAGCCTTCCTCGCAGCATTCTCGATACCCTAGGTCATCGTCTTGTTTAGTAAGCCTGTGCCCTCCCCTTCTACTTTCTGACATGTCAGCCCTTGCACTTCCTAACTGGATGTCTATGAAAAGGTATGGGGTGTTTCAGTTTCTTCATTCCTCTGTGACACCAGCCTGAGACGGAGCCCAGAATCAAGGTGTGGAGGAGAGCAGAGCTCCACCTGAGCGCTGCAAACGCCTGGTTGGATGTGCACAACCCGACCGCACACAAGGCTGTGACTTGAGGTCATTTAAGCTTTATTTAAGGGACAAGGTGACCCTGGCAGGCTTGAAGAGGGCTGGTGGCCGACTTCTGGGTAGAGAGGTGATGACAAAGAGGACACAGGTAGCGGAGCAGGAATGCATGCTTGTTGCCAAGGTCTTCTCTGTGAATCTGTCTCCGTGAGTTGACCCTAACAGCTCCACCTTCCCTGGACTGCATTTTAGGTGTCTCCACCCAGGGCTGTACTCACTGCTTCAACGGACAGGGCGGTGTCTTCTCTGCCGGCTCAGTCCCTAATTTACTCTGGCGAGCAATGAGATGGCAATGAGATTCTATAAATCATTTCATGTCATGCAGTGAAAGTCAGTGTCCCTGGCGTACAGTCCAATGTGTCTGCTCCTTGGCTTTATTAGTCGAAGGATACAGATGTTACTCATTATGTAGATGCTTATCATTCATAAACAAAGCCTAAGCCAATACTTACGATTTCAGTATTTTTTTGCTTGTGTGCCCAACTTTGTTTCCAAAGATGATACTCTTATTTAACACACATTTTTAGTCACCTGTGAATTTATGTGCATGTATTGTTGTGCATGTATGTATTTCTTGGCCCATCCAGAATAGAAGCAGCAGCTTAGAGAAGTACTTTAAACACACTGACTTTTTTTTTCTTTAGTATTTGGGGTTGAAGCCAGGCCGTCACACTGACCTACATCCCTAACCTTTCTTTATCGTGAGACAAGGTCTCACTAAGTCACTAATTTGCCCAGATGGGGCTTGAATTTGAGACCCCCTGCCTCAGTTTCCCAGAGTGCTGGGATTTCAGGCACACACCACCGTCCTTGGCAACATCAAGTTTTAAAATTTTTTTTCAAAGGACTCAATTTATAAAGACTCAGAGTAAAGAGGAAATAACAGTTTGGGTTTAAACAGCTGCATTAAGGAAAACATATTCCTCTATCTGTCTTCCTATAGTAGAGCATAGTGCAATTTTCATGCCAAGTGAATTCTGCAATGCATTTTCATTTAAGTTTACACTTTAAACAAAAGTATTATTAATATTAAATTGCAGATAAACCCATAAAGAGAAACAATATTAAGACAGCATATGGACTTAGGGACGGTGGAGGGGGACAGAGTTCGGTATTTTTCTAAGTGAGTTTGCTGGGTGGTGAAAACTATTCCAGATATTACAACTTCCCCACCATTAGCAATCAGTTACCACATGCGTGGTATGAGCTCAATCCTTCCCCGCATTATTATGCATAAACATAATAACAATCTTATTCATTTTACTGTAAGTCAGGGGGAAAATGGAACCCAATCTGTATTTGGCATTTTGTTTTATTTTGGTTTTTGAGACAGTCTCACTGTAATTCAGGCTGGCCTTGACCTCACTGTGTAGCCCAGGCTGGCCTCAAACTGCTGGTGATCCTCCTGCCTCAGCCTCCAGGGTGCTGGGATTACAGGGGTGCGCAGCCAGACCCGGCTCACCTAAACCACAAAATGTCAAGCTATATGTAATGTCAACAGACTCATTCGCCTTTCCTGCCGCCTCCACAAACCTAAAATGAGTTCCCCCCTGCAGCCTGGGGCCGGCACCGGGAGCACCGCACCGAGAGGGGAGGACACAGGCGATGCGAAGGGTGCACGGGCGTCCTAGTCATTTCTGCCAAATCTGGCAGGTCCCACTCGCCCCGCGCAGCCGAGGTTTCGGTGGGATGACCCTCAGCCCGCACCTCTGTCCTTGGTCCCCAGGGCATGACAGCTCCGATGACTTTGAGCCACACAGCCCCTGGCTCAGACTCTGCACCAGGGGGAGCTGGGCGGTCAGGGTCTGGCTCTTGGGCTCTGAGCTCTGCCGCTGACCCCAAAGGGGGCGCCGCCGGCAGCAGACACAGCAGACACAGCAGACACAAAAGACAGCAGGGAGAGGAGGCGTGCGAGTGCTGACTATGTTTCCGAATGCTGATTCCAGGTCTTCCAGCCTGGCTGCTCTGAACATGTGCGGGACGCCAGCCCTACACCCTTTCCCTACTTGAGTTTGAAGCAACGCGCAGGGCAGCAACCCCGGGTGCGCCCCCAAAAGACGACTGCACTCCTGAGGATGCCCGTGTCTCCAACTCTACCACCCACAGCTGCCTGGAAGGAAGCCACAGCACCAAAGAGCAAGAATCCAGCTCGCCTTTGAATTCCCGAAGTGTATTCTACTGCTGGTGTTACGTGGAAAGGTGGAGAGAAGAACAATGTGGGCCTATCATACAGCGTGGTCTCAAGTTTAAAAAGAACGGATACAGTATTTCAGTTCACCGCGTATTACGCTGCCCACAATTCTGAGTAGTCAGATATCCCATGTCTACTAAAATGCTGCCTTATCTGGTATGTAACTAGCTCTGCATGAATAAGGGAGGAAAAAGGTAAAACATATTTGCAGGCCATTACAGAGATGCACAATGGACTCAGTATGAACAGGTTAGACATGGACAGTGAAAAACTCTGCGAATGCTAACACCCAAATGGATTGTTTTTCCAGGAGCCTCAAGCCTGAGCAGCCTGCTCCCTGCGCAGCGGATGGGGTCCTTAGAGCCAGTCCCCGATGCTGCCGCCAGCTTCCCACCAGGAGGCCTCCCTCGAGTCACCCTTCAGAGTGGCATCAGGCTCGGGGCAGGATGACTCGTACTCTTCCATGTCCCGATGCTCTGTGTTCTCTCGTAAGACCAGATTGCTTGGTACCAGAGCACTGGAAGGTGCCTGCCCTTCCCTCTCCCCGCTCCACGCCTCGGAGTGGATGCTCGCGTTCCTCTGACTAATCAGACCATCTTGCTGTGTCTGACCATGGTGACATGATAGGTACTCGACAGAGCTATGAGAATCCAAGAGGAATGTCCAGCAAGATCTCAGGGTCATCTTTCTCTTTTCATGTCCCTCTCCACCCATCTGATTCCACGGACACAGCTGCGGAGCAGGGGCACTGCTGTGACTGTCAGGGCAGCAGCTTCCGGCAGGGCCAGGCACACGGGCCTCAGGCAGGGCACAGTCATTTCTGATCTCAGCTTTAGGCTCCAGATGCAGTTATTTATTTTTTTATTTTTATCTGAAATTTTCTACACAGAAGCAATTTTTATTCTTCATGTTTAAAATCTGTGATTGCAATAAACCCAAAATGTTAAGTAATAGCTTAGAAGAAATTGGGGCCCATGTGACATTGCTGGCATAAATATTATTTCCTTTTCTGAAGAAAAGTTTGTGGCTTTGGAGTGAGCCTTTCTTCTCTTCCGTTCTTATAGTAACCTTGTGTAAACCGGTAAAACCAAATCAGCACGCTGAGTCCTCAAAAAACTAAAACCAGAAATTCCACCTGACTCAGCACTTCCCCTTCTAGGTGTCCTCCTGAAAGAGTCACAGCCTTCCTACCACAGTGACCCATGCACACTCATGTTTCCAGTGGCACAATTTGTAACAGCGAAATCTTGGAAGTGGCCTGTGTGTCTCTCTACCGATGAATGGATAAAGAAAATGTGGTTTCTATACGCAATGGAATAGTACTTGGCTATAAAGGATAAATTCAAGACATTTGTAGGAAAATGGAAAACATAATGCTGAGTGAAATAAATCAGACACACAGTTTAAATACTGTATGGCTTGAGTAATGCAAAGTGCAAATAAAGAACAGAATAGAAGATCGCTATAAAGAATCAGGGTGACAGATCTTTTGCAAATGGGATGGGGTGTGAGAATCCTAAGGTGTGGGGAGGAAGGGAGCGGAGCGGGATATAAAAGACTTTTTTGGGTACCTGGATCAAACTCAGGACCTTGCTTTTGAGGCAGGCAGCGGCACCACTGAGCTAAATCCCCAGCCCTTATAAAAGACTTGAGAGGCGTCATGTGCACAAACCAAATACCCACAAAGAATGGAATCACTGTTGCAAACATGAGCTAAATAATAATACTAGAAATGATAACTGATAGGAGAAAGGGGAAAGGGGGCCCTAGAGTCGGAAGGAGGGGAGAAAAGGGGAATAAAAAGAATGGAAATGTGTCAAGTGCAAGTACCGGCTGCATCTGTAGCCAGCGACAAGCATGAGCAGGAAGCGGGGTCTGCACTTAGGAGAGTGAGGCCCTGGCCCCCTGCCAGTGATGGAGGTGTCAGAGAGGCTAAATGAAAAGTCCTCACAGCAATGGTGATGATTTCTCAAAGGAGGAGAAACCACCTGGTAGCGGCGTAACTCGACTTTTAGTTACTCACCGCGTTTTACAGAGGCGCTGCCCACCGAATGAGGCCCCAGGCTCCGGCTTATTCCCCGCGTCCCTGCAGGGCAGCCCGCGCTGGCCTTTGCCTCCACCCATCTGTGGGTACCGACAACTCCGCCCGCCGCACTAACTGCTTTCCTAAGCACGACTGGGGTCACTAGGACGCTGCTCGCTGGATTCAGTCTTCTTCTGTTTAAAATACACTGCACACTTCCTCGGACGACATGTAAAATTTTAATCAGAAAATCTGAAAATAGCAACGTCACTTTTATCCGCTGTGAAAACCAGGCTGGTGAGCGGGAGATGTGGGGTTACTCCCCCAAGTTGTGGATGATACAGCCGCGTCTCGCTCTGTTGCCGAATTCCCATTTTAATCTGGATACCCGGGCTTTTTTAGAAAATTGTTTTTATCACCATAATAAGTGTGCGTATTTATGGGGTGTGAGGGGATCTCTGATGTGACCAGGAGAGAAGCCACCTTATGCTTCTGTCGGCCAAAAAACTTAGCTTGTAAACGCTTTCAAGAAACTGATAAAAACATACTTTCTAAAAAGTACCATAAAGAAGTATATATTTTTACCACCATAGGACTAGCACGTTTGCACACCACTATCAGATTAGCACGGCGCGTTTGTGTCAAATTCCCCAGGGCACAGGGGTGCGGCCCGCTGCTCTCAGCTCCGTCTTCCGGCTCCCGCCGTGACTCCGCCCCCGCTGTGACTCCGCCCCGCACCTTCCTCAGAGCCCCGGGCTGTCCTGGCGTCCGATTCTTGCTGCCCAGCTCCCCCGTGTTCTCACAGCGTGTCGGCCAGGTGCACTGTCAGTGGCACCTCCAGCTTCCAGTGTACGCCTCGGTGAACTCCCCTCCATCTTGCTGAGAATGTGACAGGTGCTCAATAAACCCTTGCGTTCGGGACATTGCTGACTCCAGGGATCTTTGTTTGGCAGAGCACCGACTCCCTTGGGCTCCTGGCTCAGGGGCCTTTTGGCCTCGAGGGTGGCCTCCGTGCCCCCCAGTGACAAGCTTCCACATGGTGTGCACACTGTGTCCTGATACGGTCAGGGTGGCTCGCACACCCAGTCCCCCTTCCGTTGCTATGGACTGGATGCCATCTGGGGCTGGCAGACGTCAGGAAGTGGGGTGCTCCTGAGGTCCAGGGAGCACGAGGGAGTTCTGGGTTCTTGAGAGAACGCTGTTGTTGAAGAGAGACCTGGCCTCGCCGCTCCCTCTGCTTCTTGGCTCCAGGTGTGACCTTGCTCCTGTGTGCAGTGCCACTGTCCTGCCTGCCATGCAGTGGGGCTGCCAAGTGGAGCCCAGCACGGAGCCTGCACTACACTCTCGGGACTCTGGTCCTCTGGGACTGGCAGCTAAACAAACCTCTTTTCTTCACAAGTCCAGAAAAAGCTGCCTGGCAGGCATTCATCATTTGTGGTGGAAGCATTCAAAAACGTCTCTTCTAGCTACTCAGAAATCTCCAGCACATTCCTGACAATTGTCATCACCCTGAGTATGATAGAAGCCCAGAACTTTCCTCCCTATTTGCCACTTTATACCCACTGATCATCCGCCCAAGTTCCTGGTAGCCACTCTTCTACTCTCTTCTCCTCCAAGGTCCACTGCTAAGATTTCTCATAAGAGTGAGACCACAGGCTCTTTGAATTTCTGTCCCTTAACACGACAGCCTCCAGGTCTGGCCACACTGTTTTGACAGGATTTCCTCCTTTTGTGTGGCTGCATCATCTTCACTTTTCTTTGTTCATTCATCCACTGCTGAATATTTAGGTTGATTCCAAATACTGCTCTTGTGAACATGCCACGGTGAACATGGATGTATGGAGGAGGTCTCTTCTTTTTACTGGTTTCTTTTTCCTTGGGCATGTGCTCCATTAGCGAGCTTGCTTGATCACCGGGTAATTCTAGTTTTGGTTTTCTAAGGCAATGTCAGACTGTTTTCTATAATGGCTGTTCTAACTGATGTCTCCACCAGCAGTGGATGAGTTTCCCTTCTCTACAGCTAATGGAGGGAGGGATATCTCACTGTGGTTCTGATTGGCATTTCCCTGGTAATTAGTGATGTGTTGGCCATTTGTGTTTTCAAGACTATCCATTCAGGTCATTTGCCTCCTTTTAAAATCAGATAATTTGGTTTTTTAGATAGTGAGTATCTAGAGTTCCTTCTGTATTCTGGATCTCAATCTCTTGTCAGAGCTATAATTTGCAAATGTTTCCTTCCATTTCATAGGATGTCTCTACCCTTTGCTAATTATTTTTGTTGTGGAGAAGCTTTTAGTTTGTGGTAATTCCATTTGTCTATTTTTGCTTTTGTTGCTTGTGTGTCTCAGGTGCTATGCAAAAAATCCTTGTTCAGACCAATGTCATGAAGCATTTTCCCTACGTTTTCTTCTAGCAGTTCCATAGTTTATATCTTATATTTAAGGCTTTTTCCACTTAACCGCATGTAATGAGAAGCAGAGGTCTACTTTCATTCTTCTGCACATGGACATTCAGTTTCCCAGCACCGCTTATGGACTCTTTTATCTTCTCCCCAGTGTGTATTTTTGTGCCTTGGTCAGAAATCATCTGGCTGTGAAAGCCGAGATTTCTAGGTTCTCCATTTTACTCCATTGGTGTATATGTCTGTTTTACACCAACCCATGCTACTGTGGTTATCAATGCTCTGAAGTGTATTTTGAACTCAGGGAGTACAATGCCTCCAGCTCCTTTGCTAATAATTGCTGTGGCTGTTGGGGGTCTTTTTAGGACTGCTTTTCCATTTCTGTGAATAATGCCATTGATTCTTTGATGGGCTTTGCACCGATTCTATAGATTTTCTGAACTAGTATGGGCATTTTAACAATAATAATTCCTCTAATCCATGCAAGAACTCAAGATATTTTCTGTTTATTTGTGTCCTCTTGAATTTCTTTCATCAATGTTTTATTGAACAAATATTTAAGAATATTACTATTTGCTGAGGAGCAGGACAGCAAAAACACATTCTAAGAGCTCTAGAGTTGCTCCCTGATCCCACTATAACTTACTGGTTTTTTGATTTTTGTTTTTTTAAAAATTAATTTTATTGGTACATTTTAGGTATACAATATAATGACATTCATCATTGGAAATTAGCACCTTTACATAATCTCTCTTGGTTCTTAATTTTTCCCCATTTGCTTGCCCTCCCTTCCACCCCTCCATCTCTCCCTATTTACAAAGACTTTGTTTACATTTTTCATTTTCTCATATTTTTTTTTCCTTAAATTCTTTTATTGGTACATTTTAGGTATATAACATGTTTACATTTATCATTGGGTGCTTGTATCTGTACATGATGTATCTTGGTTCTTATTTTTTCCCCCATTACCTGTGCACCCTTCACCCCCTCTACCCTTCCCTATTTACAAAGACTTTGCTTCCATTTTTTTTTCTTTTCTCATAATTTTTTCCTTTCCCTTCTTTCCTTTCCCCATCCCTTCCCACCACCCCTACCCCTTTGGACCTTTTCTTCCTATTTCAAATTATCAATTATTCGTTTTGATCATTTTAATCCTAGAGAAATTATTCAGTATTTACAAATGTATGTCCTATTTATTTCACTTATGAGGATGGCCTCAATATGCATATCCATTTAGCTATAAATGTCTCTAGCATCTCATTCTTTATGGCTGAGTAGTACTCCATTTTATAAAAAAACCACATCTTCTTTATCCAGTTTCCAGTTGATGGGCACTTGGGCTGTTTCCAAGCTTTAGCTATTACACACTGTGCCGCTATAAACATGGGTGCGCATATATCACTGTGGTATGATTCTTTTAATTCTTTGGGGAAGATCCCCAGCAGAGGAATAGCAGGGTCAAATGGGACCTCCAGCCCTAGTTCTTTGAGGTATCTCCATACTGATTTCCACAGTGGTTGCACCAGTCTGCACTCCCACCAACAATGGAGAAGGGTTCCTTTCTCCCCGCAGCCCCACCAGCATTTGTTATCGGTTGATTTCTTGATAGCAGCCATTCTTTCTGGGGTGAGGTGGAATCTCAGTGTTGTTTTCATCTGCATCTCTTGAATGACCAGTGATGTTGAACATTTTTTTATATATTTATTTGGTGCTTTTAGTTCTTTGTCTGAGAAATGTCTATTCATTTCAGATGCCCATTTTTGAATTGGGTTTTTGAATTGGGGGTTCTGATTAACTTACTATTTGTTTTCTTTATACATCCTGAAATGTCGTGGGTATGGCTGGAAACTTAAGAAATGTGAAGGGTATAATTCCTTCCTTGAGATACTGGAGCAAGGAAATAAAATGTAACTAGATAGGAGCTTTATAAAATCCCATAACAGATGGCCACTATGTGAAGGATATCTACTAAATGGTTTTAAAAAGAATAAGAACTTCGGGTCTAAATACCTGGGGAGAATCTGAGATAGATGTCAGGGGTTCATTTCAGAAAGGGAAAGTAAAACTGGAAAGGAGAAAGAGGCTAACATTCTACCCACTGGCTGGGAAATTCCCAATACTGAGAAATGACACATTTCATTTTTCTGGAAACTTTGAAACCAAAAGGTTTGGCTTGGAAAGGTATAGAACTCATATGTGAAAAGTTCCAAGTTGGACAGCAGGTAGAGAGAAGGATATCCAGTGATCTTTATGATATATGGAAAGAAGTTTCTAAAAGAAAATGATTTTGCAGTTGGGATCTATTGTTAACCAGGAAGTGTCTGGGGCCAGACTACTAGGAACAATCCCAGGCGCATCACTTCCTGAATCTTCCTTTGGTTAGCATTTAGCTTCTCCAAATTGCAGTTTCCCAAAGAATAAAACAGGGTGAATAACAAACAGGGTCTACCGTGCAGGAGGGGACTGAGAACCAAGTGTATCAGTTCTAGTAAAGACTTGGATCAGAGCTACAGGTAATACAAGATAGATATGATTATTTTTATCATCATCTGAGACTAAGCCTGAATCCTCTCATGTGTATGCTGGACTTACAGTCTGTGTCTAAAGCAAAAGAAGAGACAAGTAGTGGGAGAGGGAAGTCAGCCATCATCTTTGTGGGTCAGGGACAGTGCTGAACAGTGCGAGTTCACTGAACGAAAAACAAATCTTCCAACCCAGGAAGTCAGGGAAGAGTGAAGCCAGTTTACTCAATCCTGATTTCTTACCAACCAGCAGATGTTTAACGTGTGACTCAGTCATGCAAATAAGATTGTCTGCCTTCGTCCACAATGCCTCTGGATGAGGGAAAGGAGGAAAACTTTCCCTTCAATGCTTTTCCCTGTGACTCATTTGTGCTTCTGCAAAACCAGTGTGGAAACCTGGTTCCAGAGCAGCAACTGATGTCCCAGGGACCCCCTCCCTGTCCACAATGGCACCCACCTAGCCCCGTGTGTCAGCGCGGTAGACACAGCTGCCAGCTCAGGGCTTCTTGGGGTTTGAGCTGATGGCTGTTTCTGCCGCCTATGGATGGCAGAAAGCAGGTGCTGTGGATTTCCCCTCCCTGAGCGGCACATGGGAGAGACTTCCTCCTTTCAGTAAAATGAGAAATAAACTTTTCCTAGAATCTTAGAACTACAAGGGACAGTGGGGGTTGTACTGGTCACTCTCTTGCTTTCTGAGTGAAGAAAAGGCACAAGAACCTCTACCCGGCACCTGGCTTCTGGAGTCCTGGCTGTGCCCTCCTGAGACTCCAAAGCACATGAGGGGAGATCAGAAAATGTGATGCATGTTTAACTTCTAAAAAATTATTCCAGTAAAAGACACACTGAGATCAGTCCCCCCTCCAAACCCTCCCCCTTGCTTCAAACACACATATCCCACTGCTCTGGCCACTCCGAAGCAGCTCTGGAGTCCTCTTTCATGAATGTCTGTAGTTACGGTTGTGGTGGCTTCTGTGTCCTGAACTGATTCAAAATGTTTCCCTTTCATGGTTATTTGGACTTTGGGAAAGAGCCAGAAGTTGTGCAGTGCCAGATCTAGTGAATAAGGTGGGCGGGGACACAGTGTAATGTTTTTACAAGCCTGCCTTTCCATTGGATGACAATAGGCAGCAGGGTTCACCACATTTTTGACCACACCTCATAAAGACACTCACAAAGGAGGACTTCCAGAACTGCTTCAGACAGCAGCAAGAATGGTGGGATAAGTGTGTCTGAAGTGAGGGAGGGGATTTTGAGAGGGATTCATGACAGTGTGTTTACTACAGTAAAATTTTTTACTGTAAACCATCACCATATATTTTGAACACATCTTGTAAGTCAGACTTGATGCGAAAATAACCTAAAACATTTTCAGGGACAATATTCTGCTGATAGCATCTCTTGAAGAAAGTGTCCCAAATGTTTTTTATTTATTTATTTATTTTTGGCACCAGGGATCAAACTCTGGACCTTGCACTTGCGAGGCAGGCACAGTGCCACCGAGCTAAATCCCCAGCCCGCAAACGTTTTATTTTACTTTGTGTGTGAATTTTTGGAGGTGAGGGAGTATGGAATAAGTCACAGCATGAGACAGGGAACATGCGCATCCTTGAATAAGACCATACTTGCTCCTCCCATGAAGCAGTTTTGAATGATGCTTGCAAAATATAATAATTCCAACAAAATAATGAATTTCACCCATTTAGAGATACAGCCAAGAGCAATGGATCCAAACCTCGAAAACATGCTGGCTTCAGTTGAACAATATTTTATCATAAGGAATTTATTTTTGTCAACAGGATGTTCCTGTTATTTCCAATTCCCGCGGTCTCAACAACAGGATTTCAGGGCAGTGAGGTGAATGGGAAGAGCAGAGCAATGTTAATTTCCGAGCATATTCATCAATGTATGAGAACAATTCAAGTAGTCTAAAGCTTGCTGTAAAGAACTAAAGGCTTAGGAACTTCCTGAATTCCTTCACACTTTAAAAAGTATCAGGACTTATATTTGGTAAAGATTTTGGCTGAAGTTCTAAACTTCTCAACTGTAGCCAAACTTCATCACTGCAGAGCTACTGTCTTCAAAAACTTCACTGGATGTTACACTGGTTTGTTATTGTTCTTTGTTTTTCTATCTTTAGGTGAAACTTGCATGTGCTGCAAAATGAAAATAATTTTTAAAACCTGCAGAAAATGCAAGAGTGTTAGATGCAAGCTAACTGGGAGGGCATCGTGTACTTTTAAGTAATTTTAAATGGCAGCATCTTCCGGAGGGTCGGGGGCTCTTCACAGGAGAAAGTGACTCCTCCAGATCTGATACTTGCCGAAAGCCCCTTGCCTGCTGTGGTCAAGGTCAGAGCCTCCCTCCTGGACCTCACTGTCCGGGAAGCTCTGAAGCGGAGCCAAGGAAGAGCGCAATGATTTGTCCTTTCCGGGAGAAAGGTGCTCACACCCGCAGACTCTGACCCGGAAAGGCAGCTCTGACCCGGCCCTGCTCTTTCATAGCCGCGGGACTGGGGATGAAGTTACCTCTCCGAGCCCCAGTAGCCTTATTTGTAAAAGCTGAACAGGTTTCTGTCTTTTCTGTGTTTGTTATGAGGGACGCGGGAGGTGGATGAATAATGAGCCCGGCACAAGGGCCTGGCCAGCGGTGAACTGCGAGGCCTGCCGTCCGTGTGTTCGCATGCCGCTCCACATGCCGTCCCGAGGTGGGCCTTATGGTATTCATTGATTTTGCACAGCAAGCGTAGTCCTGGCTCGGTCTAACCCAGGCAACCTCCATGGGCTCCTCTATGGCGACGAAGGTGCCAACTCCACAGCCGTGCTGGGCACTCGGAGCCTGAGTGCATGTCTTGGGCACTGGAGGCAGCTCTGTTACCAGTGCAGATCCGGCGCAGGTGTTTGTCTTCCTCAGATTCCCATGTTGAAGCCTGAACTCCCAGGCTGGTGGGGTGCGGTGGGGGCGCAGTCACAGGGCCAGGATCTGCGGAGTGTGGTTTGTCCCGTGTAAAGGAGACGTGGGTCAGGGCGCTGCCCGGCTCCCACTGAGGCTCCAGCAAGCGGACAGCTGCATGTGAACCAAGAAGCGGCAGACTGTGAGAAGGGAGTGTTTGTAGTGAAACCACGCAGTCTGGCACTGTTACCTGACAGGGAGGTCCCTCCCGAGGCACTTCCTGGCAGTGCCCCTACTTCCCCTCAGCAAGCAGGTCCCAGGCTTCTCTATGAACTACTGAAGTCTCACTAGGTTACCAGAAAGGGATTCAGCAGTGTATAAAGACATACTCAACGTAAGAATAAAGGAAAAATGAGAGAAATGAGGCATAGAAAAAATTAATAAGAGGGAGGGGGTTTGGCTGTTTGCTACAAATGGGCCACATGTTCATCCCAGTTTGTTCTCCTTAGCAGCGGATTCAGACTCTCCCTTCTTGAGCGCTCTCTCTCTCTCTCTCTCTCTCTCTCTCTCTCTCTCTCTCTTCCTCAGTAGTTCTAGAGAAGCATAACTTTCTAATACAAGAGCATCCAGCTTACTGTGCCAGGTAATGGGCAGTGTACTCGATCTTTTATTTTATTATTATTTTTGCCCATTGATTTTTATTAGTATATGTTTGTAATACATAGGAATCATGTTCATCTTGGCAAGTGGTGCATACACGTCACATCTCCATCATTTTCTGCTCCTGTCCCTCTGCATCCCCACATCTGCTTTCCATCTCCACAAAGTCAACCTCCATGTTTCCTATCACCTGTCTTTTATTTTGCTCTTTAAATAATTTATATTTTGGGTTTTTCATATAAGAGAAACCATGTGATATTTAACCTTCTGTGTCTGATTTCACTTAGCATTATGATCTCAAAGTGCATCCATTTTCCTATGAATGACTCAAATTTATCCTTCTTTACAGCAGAGTAGTACTCTATTGTGTATAAATACCATGTTTTCTTTATCCATTCACCTATTGAAGGACATGTGGACTGCTTCCAAGATTTAGCTCTTATGAATTGTGCTGCTACAAACATGGGTATGCACGGATCACTGGAACGTCTTTAACACTTTCAGGGAGACACTCAGAAGAGATGTAGCTGGGTCAAGTGGTTTTAGTGTTTTGAGGACTCTCCACACTGATTTCCATCGTGCTTGTCCCACTTTACATTCCCACTGCAATGTAGAAGGCCTCCTTTTTCTCCAGGGCCTCAAGAGCATTGGCTGTTTCTTGAGATCTTGATGACTGTCATTCTTTCTGGAGGGAGGTGCCCTCCCACTGTTGTTCTGATTTGCACTTCTCTCATGGCCAGAGATGTTGAATGTACTGGACATCTGCACTTCTTCTGGGAAGTGTCTATTCATTTCGGTTGCCCTTTTTTGACTGGGTCTTTTATTATTTGGGGGATCTATTTTTTTTGAGTACTTTATATGATAGATATTAGTCCTCTGTCCAAGGAGTAGCTGGCAGAGATATTTTCCCATTCTCTAGGATGTCTCTTCACTTGGCTGGATGTTTCCTTTGCTGTGCAGAGGTTTTTAATTTGATATGATCCCATTTGTTGATTCTTGATGTTATTTCTTGTGCAGTTGGGATTCTATTCAGAAAGTCTTTGCCGAGGCCTGTATCTTCAAGAGTTTTGCCTATTTTATCTTCTAGTAGATTCACTGTTTCTGTTTTTTTTTTTGTACCAGGGATTGAACTGTGGACTTTGTGCTTGTGAGGCAGGCGTCACAGAACCACTAAGCTAGATCCCTGGCCCTTACTGATTCTGTTTTAATGTCTAAGTCTTTGATTCATTTTAGTTCCATTTTGACTTGATCTTGTATTGATGGGAAACCCAGTACTGATGCCCCATGGCTGACGTTCATGTAATGTGCATCTATTGAGCCCCAGCTGTGTGCATGCTCTTTGCTGTGCTCCAGATGCACAGGGATGAACAAGACTCCTGCTGGCTCGGAGAAGGTCAGGTCCAGCTGCGGAGGGGCAGGGGCTACGCAGTGTTGCGTGCAGGGTGTCACATGTGATGGCAAAGCCACCTGGAGCACAAAGAACAAGCCAGTCACTGTGTGCAGGGCTGGTGGACAGTGAAATGAAATGGAGTCAAGGGGGAATCTGGGTCCTTTAGCAGCCCGATCTGGAAATGACGTGGGCAGTCTTGGAGGAGCTGTCTTCTCTTTCCGGACAATGGCAAAGAAAGGACAATGCTCAGACATTTCTCAGCTTTGCTTCCTGTTGCTTCAGGAATCATCTGTGCTCTCAGAAAGGGAAGCAGGGCTTTAGATTTTCAGGAAGATAATATAATTGTGATTAATATGTTCCTCATGAGCCATAAAACTTTCAAGGCCAAGGATGTGTGTATGTGCCTCGCCACTGGGGGCCAGGACCCAAAGTAATAAACACACAGAAGCAAAACAAAGGTTTGCTGGGTCCTTAGATCCAAGGACTGTGTAGAAGCAACGTTGCTGTGTGGGCCCCATCATGCTGCTTATGTGCTGAGGGACGCAGGGAGCAGGGCCCGGGAGCTGCGTGGGAGAAGTTCAAAAGGTCACAGACATTCAAGTTGCAGCTGCACTGCACCGGGAGGAAGCAGTTAGCTGGTCGCCTTGCCGCCCAGGACTCTGCCTCCCAGGACCAGGACAAGATAGGAACCGCAGATCAGAGAGAGTGCAGGACCTTCAGCAAGGGTGGTGCGGCCACACAGCTCAGCACCCCCAAAATTCCACTCTGCTTTCTCGGTAAGCGGTGAACTGAAGAACACTGACACCCCCATCTTTTCACTCTGAACCTGTTCTTCAGTGATAAAGAGGCGTCTATCCCAAACGATATCTGGGCGGATATCAGTGTCTGCAGCAGGACCCCGGGGCCAGGGCTAAGTCGAGTCTCTCCTGACAGCCTGCAGCGAGGCGACCCACAGTGTGTGCTCAGTCTGGCACCTGAGGAGCTTTTCCTTTTCCAGTGCTGTCACAAAGCTGCAGGAAATGCTGCAGCCCATTCAACAAAGGCTGCCACATCGCACGTCTGGAAAGCTGCATTCTGAGGAGACAGCGTCAAGAAAACAGCCTCTCAAGCTATCGCCCCAGGGAAAACCCAGATGCCATATTCCCTGCAGCTCCCTGCTTTCAAGCCTCACCACTATCTCCAGTCTTGCATTTAGTGAATCTTTACTGCTCCAGACTAGAGACCATCAAGGGTCCAGGGTAGGAGCAGTGACAATCACAGAGACAAAAGTTCTGAACTCGCAAGCCACATTCCAGTAGGCTCTACTTCGTAATTCTCATTAGTCTAACCTTGTCTTGATCTAAGCCCTGAAAAGGGTTTTAAAGCACAAAACTCCTGCTTAGACCACAGCTGGAATGTGACACAAATAGATACCTGAGAGAAAGAAAACAGGAAAAGGATGCAAATAAATAAATATATGACATCGGATGGCGCTGATGCCATGGCAGAAAACACCACCGGATGAAGATGTCAGGAAGTGCTGGGAGGGGCCAAGTTCACGGTGGCGGTCAGAGAGCTATAGAATCCTCTACTCAGAAGCCCAGCTGAGATTTGAAATTTTTCCACCCATGCATCAGGGAGCCACACCTGAGATGTGTCATTCTTCTTTTTTATATTTTTCTGAGTCCATGTTTGCAGTACATAACGACCTTACTCGTTGTGTGGAGCTGGGCAAGGACAGATGCCTGTCAGTCCTGGTGTGTCCTCTCCCCGTCCTCTATCTCTTGGTCCCCTGGGCCATCTGAAATGATCTGTCTCCCTGTGTGTTATTATCTATCTTTTCTTTTGCCCTTCATGTACACTTTGGGTTTATCCTGTAGGCGAAACCACGAGTCTGATTCACCTCACAGAGCATTATGGTCTCCATGTGCCTCGGAGAAGGGTCAATCTGAGTCCTTTGCAGAGATGTCTCTTCCTGAACCCCAAGAAGGGACATAAGGAATTAATGCAGTGGCCTTCTTACCAACACACTGTCATCCCAAACAACTTCACGCTCCCGCTGCGGCGGCAGGACAGTGCCTCAGCCAGGCGGGAAGGAAGTACTACCAATTAACTTCTCACGCCTAGGGCCCTCCTTACGACTGCAGCAACAGCCCGGAGTGGGTGACCATCTCCCTAAGTATCAGCAAGGCCCGAGGAGGACAGCCGGGTCCCCCCTTGCAAGTCAGCACCCAACTTGTGTCAGGGACGGCTATGCCTCGTCGCTGACAGGCTTGGAGGCTTTAGCAGGTATTTCCAAATCTCCTACACCGCATGATTTACATGCTATTTCTTTCCCTAAAGCACACTCGCTTCAAAATAACCAAGACACATCAGATATTTGAACTTTAAATCTGTCTGAGGTTGACATTTTTCTTCTATTTGAATCCACTTCATTTGATGATAGTGATACTTAAATCCTAGTATTTGCCTAAGCACAAACAGAATGATAATACTTTTTACAATTCTGAGTTAATATTCAGGGTGACAACTGTCCATATGTGGTCATCAGGAGTCATATGCATGTATTTCTTTAAATATTTAACTTATTTATCCCAAATGAACTTCCTCAATCCAAGCAGAGCACCACGTGCAAAGTTTACAAAGAAGCCTTTTAGAAAAGGCTGGATGACTCTGCTGGTCTCCTAAGTGTGAAAAGTCCATTTAGCTTTGACCTCATATCCTTCAAAGGAACTGAGAAAATATGGACCATGAGAGAATGCACTTAAGCAGTGACTGGCCTCACAAATCTATGACAAACACACAGATGTGCAGTCACACTCAGGAAACACTGAGTGTGTGGAAATACATGAACTGGAGGAAAATCAAAGGCCCTAAGTCCTCTACTTCCCAGAATGGTCAACCTCTACTTCCCCTGCAGTTATACACGTTATGTCATCATCATCTCAAAAGTCATGCCGAGATAAATAACATGCAGACATTAATTATGCAGGCCCATTGTTGCTAATATTGCACGCAGAGCAAACACATTTTCTATTTTATAAACACACACAAAAAATCTTAAAACATCTTTGAAAGGTCAGCTTCTGACTTCTTCCAACTCAATTTGCCTCCCAAATTCTTCCGTCCCAAATCCTCTAACAGTTTGGTAAAGGGAGGTGCAGTGTGTACTGTGTTTCCAAGCGGCTGGTTAGTTGAGGTAGTTTAACTAGTACTTACTACTGAAGTTATTACTAAGCCAGTGTTGTGCCATGTAAACTCTGTGGTAAAGGAGAGAGGCTTCACAGTTTACCCAGAAATTGTTTTAAAATCTTTACATCATCTCTCTATAAAATATATTTTGCTAATGTGGATAATTGTCAGTTGACTCAGCTCAGTAGTCTTGGTCTAACATTATTGTTTATGGAAAAGCAGAATGTATTATGAGTGTGGGCTATTATGTGTTGGCCACGCCAACAGGCCTGGATTCTTGAATAACTTGGTTATAACCCAGTAGCCGCCAATGGAATGACAGGTGGACAGGAGCATCAAATAATTTTTGTCAGTGTTGGCTAGTAATTCATGAGGCAAAAACTGTATTTTTTTATGATTATCCTTCATTTAAATTTTTACAAGAGAGGATAAATCTTATTAAAATGGAAAGGAAGTTGTAGTAAAGACCCTAAGGTATCAGATACCAAAGAAGTTGGGACAAACCAAACACTGTAGAAACTTGTGAAACTACACGGACCTTCATGTGTCAAGGGTGTTAAATAGCAAAAGAGAGAATCAGAGATTACAGAAGGAAAGGTTTTTTTTAAAACGTGTGTCTTTGTGAGTGTGAGTGTGTGTGTGTGTGAGAGAGAGAGACAGAGAGAGAGAGAGAGAGAGAGAGAGAGAACAGTTATGCCCAGTAGAGCTGATTTCCAGCCTCCTGAGTATGGGGGACAGTTATGAAGACTTCTGGTGTTGCCTCCCACTTGGAAAATCTAACATGTGGCTACTTATTCAGCAGGAATAAATACACTATTAGCGGTGTTAGGTTGAGTGTACCTGCACTTCACAGTTCACTGGGTCAAAGTGTGACCCAGGTGCTTCTGGCACGCTCCCAAGAGAGAGCCAGGCCATCGAGATTCCAGCTGTTGACCAACAGAACCTCTTGGAAAGACAGTGGCCCCACAGGAGGCTGCCGGTACTTGTGACTTGCTAGTTATTTTACAAATGAAAAGCAACCCTCCAGGGGGTACACGCCAGCTCAGAGCAATAATGCAATATGTCAGTCAGTATTTTCCAGCCTCTCTTTCCTACCCTCTCTCCTGTATTCCAACCCCTGAGAGCCAGGAATAAGGGCTGAGGCAGAGGGGTAAAAGCTTTATGCACACGTGGTGCTGTAGGAAGAACATGCTGCTGCCAGGAGGGCTGTTGTAGCCGAGCGCAATTAGCAACTCTCACAATTCCCTGGGGCTGGACTCGGAGATTATGAAATCGACACACTTTGTGACTTAAAGCAGCCACAGGACTTCGTATTTTCGAAGAGTGAGCAGGAGTTTCATGAGGTTTGCCAAGGTTTTATCTAGAGGCAGAAGATGAATTATAAGAAACCAGTGAGTAGCAAAATAGTATTGCTTTAAGATTAGATTTCACCAATCCTAACAATTGTTATATATAAAAAGGAAAAAATCTTGATTCTCTGGCTGTGGTCTGAATAAATCGCTGTATTTATCAGATCCGTGTACATGAGAGCTTCAGTCATTTGGTTCCGTGTAAGGTTCTCAGTAAGGGACTAAATGCTTTAGTTGATGTTACTTGACAGCCACATTCCTGCGGAATGTTCCAGGGCTTACACAGCACTTCCACACACCTTATCTACCCTTTCCGGTAACCAGGGCAAGAGGAGGAGGAACTACTGGCTAAGGAAGTTACTCACAGGTTCAGGTGCAGAAACTACAGCCCCAGTCCAGGTCCCTGAATCCTCCCCTGAGGCCTGTTTCACTCCACCACAACGACCAAGGTTGAACTGAGGAAGCCTAAACTGGATCTAACACCAAACTGTACTAAAAGCAATCTGGCTGCAGACTCTTTGATACTTTGGTTCTCTGACTTTGATTTCCATGGGATCCTTGCTATGCCCTTACAAGACTATCCTTTTCTATGGACTCCACATGGGTGAGTGTCTTTTATTTCACATGGGAAAATTTCTTTTATTTCTGTACATTTTACAGTGTTTCCCACTTGTAAACCTAGATAGACAGGGGTAGGAAACCGGTTGAAGGGAGGTAATATTCACACCAGGGAGGTCTCCAGGGGCTGGCAAAGTACACTCTGGCCCTTGGGGGATCCCCGGCTCAGACTGCTGGCTCTGGCCATGCTGATTTCCCATTTTTACCCTCGCTCACAATTGAACTCTTGTCCTCCTGAACTACCTAGCAAAAGGCTTTTCCTCTTTTAATGCCTGGCTACAGCGTTAGTATGCAGTCTCCTCAACTGCAGCCACCCACAGTGGTCCTTCCTTCATCTGAATCTCTGTAGAAACTGACAACTTACTGATATGTACTGATTACTTATGGTGTTTGTGTCTCACTGTTCCAGAGACTAAAAGGTTTTCAAAAAACAAGCTTCTAGCTTCTGTGTTTCTGTAATCTGCCTGATACTAAGCATACTAAGCATGATAAAGATTCAAGAAAGCAGGGACATTTGTCCTTTTATCTTTAAGTACTGCCAGCCTGTACTTACATGAAATTTCAAAAGACAAAGTCAATTTATTCTCATTTAGGAACACTGAATAACAGTATCAAAGTCAGTGCAATTCTGGTGTGAGTTAGGAGGCTTCCAGTTTTTGGACAGCCCCACTTTTATTTAACCCTAAAGAGACCTTAACCTATGGTGCTGCTATGGTTTAGATCCAGTGTTCCCCAGATTCTCATGTGTGTGGAGGGTGCTGTACTCATTGGTGGATGCGTCCCTTCCATGAGTTGGTGCACATTTGCTGTTAGGAAGTGGGCCTTGCACGTGGTCCCCTGCTCCTCCCTTTTCTCTCTGCTCCTGGGTGCCCCAGGGAACAGCAAGGCCTCCTCCTTCTACCACGCCACGCAGCTGGGGAGCATGGACTAAAACTGAGCAGAAATAAACCGCTCCTCCTCTCAGCCGAGGGTGTCAGGGATCCGTCTGGGTGCCGAGAAAGTGACTAGGACAGGTGTGTTCCAGAACAAAAATCACCTCTCAGTGCCACATGGGAACTCAGAGTTCTTCCATTCACTGCAAACACAGCCTAAAACTAGTCTCTAATTTACTGTGGAACGATTATCATTTTGTGCTCTAGTTCTGATGAACAGCCACGTATCTATAGAAATGCAGTCTAATGTAAACATCTTTTATAATGCCATCATCCGTTCACCAAATATTTGTTGAACACCTACTATAAATTCGCTAGACAATGTTCTAAGGCTCTAGGGTTCTTCATAAAAGACCTCATGGAGAATACATTTTTTTTGGAAGAAACAGTTAAAATATGAAATTATAAGGGCCGGGGATTTAGCTCAGTGGTTCTGCCACCTGCCTCACAAATGCAAGGACCCGAGTTTGATCCCCAGTACCAAAAAAAGTGAAATTATACAGCATAATGGGTGATAGTCAAAGCTATGAAAATATAAAGCAGCAAATAGGAACCGGGCATTTAAAAAGAGGCCAGGGAAGGGCTCTCAGCGGAGGGACAGCTCAGACTTCTGAATGCCCTGAGGAACTTTCTAGCTAGAAGCGACAGCAAGGGCAGATAGGAACATCTACAAAACAAAATCTAGCATGCCAGTGTATTTATAAAGTGGAAAAATAATATTTAATATTAAATAAAGTAATATTTAATAATTAAAGCCTCTATTTAGAATCATTTTGAATATGTTTCTTTTTCTAGATTTTAAAATATTTTTATTTTTATTAGTCCACGATTGCAGTGCGTAATCACATCCATCATGAGAGCTGGTGCATGGACACAATGCATCTCAGTTCTTTTTACTTCCCTCCCTCCCTTCCTCTTCCTCCAGCTTAGTCCCCTTCCCATTTGCAAAAGGGCAAATGTTCCTATTTCCCATTATCTTTTATTTTGCTCTTTATTTATACTTTCAGTTCCTCTTGCAAGAGAAGCCATATGATATTTGAGCTTCTTTGTCTGATTTCTTTCACTTTACATTATGGTCTCAAGTTGCATTTGTTTATCTGTTCCCCTACAAATGACTCAAACTTATCCTTGTTTATAGCACAGAAGTATTCTATTGTTAAGATGTAAGTATTGCTAAGTGCTACACAATCTTCTCACTAGTGACTTGGAATAACTCACCTGACCCTCATAGCAATACTTTTTTTTTTTTGAGACACTCACTATGCAGCCCAGGCTAGCCTTGAACTTGTAGTGTTTCCCCTGCCTCACCCTCCTGAGTGCTGGCCTCAGAACAATATCAACTATTAGTATTATCATTCCCATTTTACAAATGGGGAAACAAAGCACAGAGAGGTTAAATAACTTGTGCCAGGTTAAACCCTAGGAGAGGGCAGAACCGGTGGGTCTGGTTTGAGTCCCTTCTCTACCTACTGTACCACACACCCTCTCCAAACAAGGGTGCGGGGCTGTGCACTGAGCAGAACTCCTTATGAGGGCAGTAACAAGATACAAAGTTTCTGTCTTTTTAAAAACATTTCGGCCAATCAGCTTAAACGGAGAGAACACTTGGTTGCGCATTATTCAGAATCAAGATTCATCCAGCAGCAAATACGCACAAAGAGACTGGGTCCTGACGGGGCTGGCTCCACCGTGTCATGGCCAGGAGTACCCTGGAGATTTCCTTCTTTGAGCCCACCCTGGACACTGCCATCTGGCTTTCCCCGACGGCAGGCAGGAAATCACAGATGCACAGTGCTGCTAATACAGCAAGCAGATGGGGCCTGGCTGCTGCGGAGCACACATTCATAAAAATGCCTGGGTTCCTATTGGCCTAGACTATAGCTTGTTTGTTCTCCTGGGAAGGAAAAGGGGGGGGGGGGCAGAAATGCAGTTTTACAGATTTCTATAAAGAATCGGAGCAGAACAGTGAACCCTTTCAGCATGGGAATCACATGTCCGACCTCGGCAGGGCTGTGCCTCCCATTTACGAGCCCACAAGGGCCAAGCTGTGATGGCTCTGACAGACACAGTTTTACAAATGCATAAAGGAGACAGGACAGAGATTGTTTGCTAATGTGTAGGGCATTATTTTGTAATGACTGCTGTGTTTTACGGTGCTGATATTTCATTCAGATTAAATTATCCTGACTGAGTAGTTAGGGTGACTCTCTGCGGAGAGAAGGCGAAACCGGACTGCACCCTGCCTGGCAGCCTGGCACAGAACCGAGGCGGCGGGCGCGGCTCCTCGTGCTGCACGGGCGGCAGCCAGGGCACAGTGCTCGCGTTCCTGAGATAGTTTCCCGGGCAGCTCTGAGAAGGCTGTTCCATGTTAGAGAGCAATGACACTGCAATACTCATCCCACCCCATTACCATTCATGATCTCTCCCCACAGCACGACTCGCTGCTTTATAAACTTCTTATTCAAAATAATAAAAATTTTCTGTACCAAAACACGACCTTTTCATAACCCATGGCGTATTTCATGGCGGGGCTTGGGGAGAGTTTCGAACTCAGAGAGCTGTCTTCCCGGGCCGCAGGGTGTGTCAGAGTATCTGTGTCTCAGGTAATGAGTGAGGCCAACCAGGAGGCTCAAGGCTGAGACATCGGAGCCAGAGGTAAATAACTTCCAAATTCCTCCTCCTTAACCTGCTTCCCAATGGAAAGAAAGGCTGTGTAGGTTCCGCTCAAATCAAACACTTTCCTGATCCATATGAAATAAGGGAAAGCAAACACATGAAGCCTGTGATTAAGGTTATGTGATGAATCTTTTTCAGAGTATCGTTAAAAAGAAAATGGCTAATCAAGTAAGACTCCATGGTACGAAGGCAGAGAGAATACCAATCAACTGAAACGATTGTTTATGCTAAGACATGGACTCTGATAAATTCCTTTGGCTTCGGAAATTTTCCTCTTTGAAGTATGTTCTAGTCCAGCTTCAGCGATAAAGAGGCTGCTTCACATTGGACAACTCGATCAGCATAGCTCAGCCTCAGCTTTCATTCACTGAGATAACGAGTGACCAGAGAGGAGGGGGCTGGGGAGAAGACAGCCTTCAAGTTTCTTCCCTGAACCCCAATTCTCTAGCTCAATTCCACTGTGACCTGGATACTACTGAGTTTATCCATAAACGTGCTATGACCATGTGCTTTTTAGTCAGTGTAATTTATGACATGATTAAACTCAACCTTTCATAATTATTTCTAAAGTGAACTCTCAATTGATGATCACAGTTAAATGGATACAAAGTTGTAGATACCTGGAAATTACAGCAGTGTCACATTACCTATTTACTTATTTTTATTTTCTTTTTGAGGTACTGGGGATTGAACTCAGCTATAGCCCCAGGTTTTTTTCTTTACTTTTTGTCAGCTAGGAGTCTGCAATATATGAAGATAACTCCAGCATAAACAAACATTGTCTAGATATCCCAAACAGATCGCATGTGCATACAGCTAACATGGGAGTGTCCACACAGATTAACATCCACACATTCACCCTGCAAATGTTTTGAAGTCTTTTATGCTCCAGTGCCTAAGGTGCAAATTTGTACAACATGTGGTTCTTCTCCATGAAGTCTGAGCAGTACAGTGGCCATGGCACCAAACAGAGGGGAGGAATTATATTTTAGAGGATCCCAGAGGAAGCTGGGTATGGCAGTGCACACCTGCAGTCCCAGCACTTGGGAGGCAGAGGTGGGAAGATCAAGTCCCAGGGCAGCCTGGGCTACATAGCAAGGCCCTGTCTCAAACAATGCAGCAGCACAAAGATCCCAGCAAAGGCTCGGAGTTCATTCCAGTGCTAACTCTCAGTTAAGAGAGAATCTATCTTTAGTACAAATTATTTCCTGTGACTGGCTGAACTTTCTTTTCATTCTTTTCTGTTATATCACGAGTACAGATACAGAAAAAAACCCAGCCCCTTTCTTCTGAGGTAGAACAATGTATCTAAAAGCCTCAAATTTCACTTGCACAACTGCAATAATTTTACATCTTTAGCCTTCTCAAAATGTTTTATTTTATGGAGGCGAAGCACTACAAGCACATTTCCTGACTTTTAAACTTTATTTTCTACCCATTAGTCATCTGTGTAGAATTCTTCTGAATTCTTTCCAACTGTTTTCAGTCTTTTCCATGAGCTGAAGAGTCCCAGCTCAGATATAAGGATTTAATTAAGGAGTAATAAAATAGCAGATGTAAATCATCATTCCAGAGTCTATACATACTTTTTATTCTTCCAGAAATTTCAATGTTTTTAAAACTTCGCATTTACTGACTCACAATGAACACATCACGGTCCTTCTAGTTTTCATTTATATTTTGCATCTTATATTCATGTGTCTTGTTTAGTCTTCCAGGCTTGCAACCCGCATTTGCCCTTGTTACAGCCGTGCTTTAGGGCTGCAGCTCTTTCCTAGTTTATGTGTCTAAAACAGATACCATTGCTTATTGGTCTTCAAGCCCACCCTTCTGCCCTTTTCCATGTTCTGGGATCACACCCTTCTCTTACTGTGGAGAAAAGTCATACTGGGTCGTATGAACTCACGTTAGCCTGGCCAAGGCAAGCAGGCGACTGAGGCGCGACAATCAAAACTTGAACCCTAGGGCCGGGGATTTAGCTCAGTGGTTTCGCCGCCTGCTGTGCAAGTGCAAGGACCCGAGTTCAATCCCTGGTACCAAACCCCCCCCCCCCCCAAAAAACAAAACTTGAACCCTGGGCCTCAAGGGTATCCTGTTTTCATCATGGGAAGGCAAATCAGGTGGACCATGCAGGCCCAGAGCTACCAGTGAGTTCCTTCCCTGCCCCATGAAGAAGCTGACCAAAGAAGGACAGTCACAAAGGACACCAGAGGGAGCAATGGCATAAGACTAAGCCTGAGAGCATCTTTCGTACCCGGAGCAGTGCCTTACTCCTGAGGAATTACTTCCACATTGGGAACATCAGGCTCAGTACATGTTGGATGTGGCTGCATAGCAGCTGTGTCTTTGCAATGTCTGTGGGCAGGAAGCCATGAGAAAAGGACATAGCTACATTAGAATTAATACAGGCAGCAGCAGCAATAATGGCATGCTATCCACATGTACATTACACAGTTTGAAAGTGGGCATACAGGTTGGAAAACCTGAGGTGCAATTTTTTTTTTTACCAATGGATAGCATGGAGGTGTTCTCTCTTCTAAGAATTCAAGCAGAAGGAGCCATCTCTCGAGGCTGCATGGTACATGTGATGTCTCAGTCCTCCACAGCTCATCTTTGACCTGCACCAGTTAGTTCTGAAAGCTCTGGGAAGAATCAGGTTCCCCATGTGTATATATCTAAAATGCCTGCTGTCACTGAAATAGAAGTGAATTTATGAGATTAATCCTGAGAGGGGAGTTAATTCTTTCTAGGCACTCTGCCTGTGCAGTTGCCCACGCCAGAAATCTGAGAATCATCCAGGACTTTCTTTTTCTGCCTCTAAATCAAACCAGTCACCCAGGCTTGACATCTATACTTTACAAATATTTTTTGAATCCATTCATTTCTCTTCATCTACACTACTGCCACTGTCTATAGCCAGAGCATCAGCACCCTTTGCTTGACTGATAGCGTTAAGCTCTCAACTCCTCTCTGCATCCACCCATTCCCTGTACTGTAGTTAGGATCTTAATGTCCCCCCCAAGCCCACAGGTTGAAGGCCTGGTCCCCAACCCATGGCACCACTTGGAGCTGGTGGAGCCCTTAGGAGTGGAGCCCCTGGAAGTTAGTTCATTGGGGTGTGTCTGTGATGGGGACTGGGCCACCCCCCTTTCTCTGTGTTTGCTTCCCCTGCCCCACGCTCCCCTCCCAATATGGTGCTTTGCCACAGGCAAACACAACAGGGACAACTGACCATGGATTGAACCCTCTGAAACTGTGAGTCAAGCTAAACCTTTTCTCTCTCTTTTTTTTTGTTTTTGGTACCAGGGATTGAACTCGGGACCTTGAGCTTTTGAGGCAGGCAGCGGAACCACTGAGCTAAATCCCCCGCCCAAACTTTTCTCTTTTTAAGTTGACTATCTCAGTATTTTGTTACAACAATGGAAAGCTGACACATTCTACAACCTATCCTTTAAACAACAATGAGGGAGGGCTTTCCAATGGCAAAATACATCATTTTTTTCTAGACCTTTCAGTGCATTTGCATTACCATGAGGATCTAGGCCAAAATCCATGCTGTCCCCTTTCTGCTGTCTTAAAGTTCCTCCAATAATGCACTGTTCATTCACACAATAAGGTGTTCCTTCCAACAAGGACCTTGTGTTCCCTACTCTTAACCTACAATTCCTACTACTCTGGTGCACTGTTTCCAAATGCCTCTTCCTCAGGGGGACTTTGTTTGACCTCCTACTATATCAAGTCCCCCAATTAATAATTCATTAAACCCTAAAGCTTCTTGGTTTAAAGCCTGTCACCATTACTAGACTTTAAGTTTTCTGAGGGCAAGGGGGTATAGATTTTGTTCCTTTCTTACTCCTTTTACTATAATGGAGGGATTATTAATTATCCTGCTACCTATATAATTAACTTTATTCCCTTCCCCCCCCAATTAACATCTGACAACATATCGGCCCCCTCCCTCAATGGGACCAATGTTGGGAAACAATCCTCCATGGGTCTCCTCTTTTCTTCATGGTTTACTAGCAGAGGCACTGCAGCTTTGGCTCTGTGCTATCTTTTTAAGAATGTGTGGACCATTCTGAAGATAAAGACAGCGTGTTCTGGGGCCGGTGATTTAGCTCAGTGGTTCTGGCGCCTGCCTCAAAAGCGCAAGGTCCCGAGTTCGATTCCCCGTACCAAAAAAAAAAAAAAGACAGTGTGTTCTTCTGCAGCAGGGCAAGACTGATTTAAAGGCTGGGTGTGGTGGCACATGTCTGTAGTGCCAGCACCTGGGAGGCTGAGGCAGGAGGATCACCACGAGTTTCAGGCTAGCCTGGACTACACAGTGAGACCCTGTCTCAAAAACAAGACAAAACAAAATGAGTGATTTAAAGATGTGCAAAGATGAGGAAACTTTGCTTGTATCCATTATAAAAGGTTGAGGTTTCCTAAACTTGGAGACCCTGTGCTGCGATGGGCACCAGCTGTGCACAGCATCCTCCCCAGCCTGCTTGGTGTTGCTCTTTGTGTTCTCATGGGCAAAGGGCACTAACACAGGCATGGGGCTGTGTGGCTTCCTGTGCCAGGAGTAATTAAATTACTTTGTTCTGACCCCAAATTCTTCTCTCCACCAGTTTTCAGAAAGCAGAACAGCTTGATAGGAAGCAAGAAAGGCAAAAGGTCAGAACTATCAGAATTCCTGACAATAAGGAGGTCATTTTTGATCTGTAATCCTTAACATTTACAAATACTTTATTTTTATTTTGTAATTGATTTCCTACCAGAAATTCTTATTTTGAGGTAAAAGTACAGGCTTCATGGGCCCTGTGAACCCCCACATAAGCACAGTACTTGAAATGAATAAATTGCTTTTATTAAAATTTCAAGGAGCCAGAAAAAAATTTATGAATCATCTAGGGGTACATGCTCTTTATGAATATTATAAATTTATTAGGATATGTTTTAAAGCAGTGATTTTTCATTAAATATATATATTTTTTGGGGGGGGGCACCAGGAATCGAACTTGGGACCTTACGCTTGGGAGGCAGGTGGAGGAACCACTAAGGTAAATCCCCAGTCCCTCATTAAGTATATTTTTAATGTCAGACATGTACAGTATATAATAGGAAGCCCTAATTTGTTGATCTCTTTCACCTCATGTTTTTGTCCCCAACTCCCTGAGGTGATATGAAGTGTATGGGAATCTCACCTAACACATGTGTATAATATCAATTAGGTAACAGACACTGTTCTAAGAAGTTTACATGAATCAACTCATTTATTACTTACAGCACCCATGTGAGATTGGCATTATTTCCCTATTATTAGAAGTACTCAATCAAGCATTAAAGAGAAAGTTTAAAGTTTTCAAAATTTGGTAGCTATATATAAAATCAACATATCACGAAACTCTGGTTAGGCATCTCTCCCTGCTAAACTTTCTTCTCCTCATATAAAGGGATTGAAATATTTGGGAACCCAAAACAAGAGAAAAAAAAATCTTAAGTTAGCAGAATCTCTCAGTAAGGCAATATCAAAAATGTTAAACAATGTCATTAAAGTATATTTGAGTATTAAAGTGAAAACATGGAGGATGGATTTCAAGTTAATATGGTCAAGAGTCCTGGTGAGTAGGCATCTCCCTCTGCTCCACGCCCCCATGGTTAAAAACAATCAAAACAAAAAGTGAAGTTTGTATTCTAACTTAATATATGAAACCATAAATCCTCATGTGCCAAATTTAGCCTACAACAAAATGTCACATTAGGGCTGAGGTCTGGTGGCTCACAGAGCAATCAGGATCAGAGGTGGCTGGGTTTATTGCCCATGGGGAGCTGGCAGAGCCTTTCTTGTAGTGTGTGAGGACTAAATTACATGCAGAAATCTAAGATCCATGAGTCCTTGTCAAGATCACGAAACTGGAACCAGAATACTCTTAGCTCACTGCCCAGGGGATACAGGAAGTAATTACGAGTCAGAAATTTGAACTCTAAACATTGCCCTGTGTAGATACGACATCTAAATTCACACTTCCTATAAATCACTAACATCAAACTGAAAATTTAAGATAAAACTGGTCTGGAATCTGTAAATGATGTAGGACTCAGAATTACTATTGAGGACAATGTTTCTCTTAACTGAATTTACAATAAAAAATAATCCTGCAAAGAAATAATGGTCCTTGTCTTATTCAAGAAGAGGTTGGAGAATTACTAATTTTAAAATGTTTTCTAAGGATATATATTTAAAAACCAGTAAACACAAAGTGGATGCTTAATCATACTCATGAAAGAAAAGCCAAAAAGAAGCTTAAAAACCCCTTGATTTATAGAAAATACAAAATAAGTTAAGACAAAGAACTCAAATTTTATCAGCAATCACAATAAATGTAAATGTACTAATATCACTAGCTAATAGGGCTCCAGATTTGATTTTTAAAAATTCAGATATAGGCCACATAAGATTTACCTGGAAGTACTGATTCATAACATTTAAAGAGTCATTAAATGCCACAACAGAATAGAAAGCTGGTTAGCAATACTAATGTGAAACCAAATAGAAAGTAAGGCCTTTAACCATTTATAAAGATCAAGAAGGGTCAAAGAACAATCCCTCCTCTCCCTAGAAACATAGCACTATGGGACCTATATGCACCTACGAAGATGACCACAAAAATATAAGGCAAACACTGACATAAAGAAGCACTTACAGAGCTCTATCATAATCTGAAAACTTAGCTGAAATAAACTACTCTTTAGGAAAAAAAATTTGCAAAAGTGACACAATAAAAATAGCACATTTAGATAAAAAAATATAATATTAAAGAAATCAGAGCTCATATTCACCCCATACCTCCAGGTAAATACTTTTAGACAAATTTAAACAAATCTCATGCAACAGATATCCCAATTTTATACAAAATTCACTATGTTTTTGTTGCTACAGTGTGGATACAAAACATAAAAACATGAAAAAGAATCATTACAAACTAATCTTACTTATGAATGTACATGCAAAATATCTACATTAAATATTATTAAGTTGAATCCATGAGAAGACTAAAATAGATTTATCCAAGAATTTGAAAGAATGTTTAACATTGGGATATCTAAAACTTAATCTCATCATCTACAGATCAAAGGAGAAATATACAGCAACTAAGGAGTATGGTATTGTTGCAGGGATGAGAGGGCATGTTATGGAACAGACGACAGAGTGCACGCACATGTGAATGAGAATTCTGTTACAAAACAAACAGAGAAAGAATAAATAAATGCTACTGAGCAATTATCATTAGAAAAATAGATCTCTATTCACAAAATACATTTCAGATAACAGTAGCTAAGTGTAAAAAATAAGACTTTATTTCAGGAGGCACTACAAGAGATTATGATATTAAGATAGATTTCTTAATCAAGTTTTAAGGTAAATTTGGTTAATATGAGTGCATTAAGCTTGAATACTTCATTTTATACACAAAGTTTAAATGACAAGGGAAGTCACATGCAGTTACTTGCAACATATCTGAGAAATGATTCTATTCATGAAAAAGTTACACAAACCTATAAATCAGTAAGGAAAAAAAAGATGTTTGGCCCATGGTTGGAGAAGCTGTGAGACAGGGCTGCTGTGGGGCTCGTGGGTATCAATTGCTGCAGCCACTTCCAAGAGTAATGTATTAGGGTCTACTAGTTAAGATAATTCTATATGAAGCCCAGTGCTTTCATTTCTACTTATATGCACTAGTGAGACTTTTCCACACATGCATATGTGCTCATTGAGCTACTGTTTATAACAATTCAATTTATAATAATTCAAAAAAATCTATGTCTATTGATAGCTAATAAATTATAAAAATAAACTGTATTATGTTCATACCTTGGCATAGAGCAGAACTGTTTAAGTGAGTGAATGAAAGGAATGTGTATCATTTGAAATAACCTCTGAAACATTTTATTGATTATAAAAGCAAAGTGCAGCAGCATAGGTACACCTGAATAAATTATTACCCTGTGTAGTTCATGAAGAGTAAAAGACATTGATGGAAAAGATACACACTGAGCATCGCAGATGAAAGTAGAGAACGGCAGTTGAAGTCTAATATCTTCACTTGTTGGCCTGTGGCTCAGGTGTTCAAGGGCAGAATAGTCCCTGATGATAGAGATGGGCGAGACACTACCAGAGGCCTGGGCTACACCTAGTGTCAGAGGAGTCTGGTCATGAACACATGGGTGTCCCTACTGGGAGAACAGGGGAAGGGTCTGTACTTGGTCAGACAATGGGCAAACTGAAAGGACACCAAAACCAACTTGAAGGATATCAAGGGTAAGTCTTTCGGGAATACAACTACACGTAAACAGCAGTCATCACAAACCAGGACTGTAGCCCAGGTCAGACTGGACTTCTGGGGCCAGGGTTTATTAGGATAGATGAGGGAAAGGAGGGGATTGTGGAATTGGCTTAGGAATTACGGTAGGGTTTCCTCCCTGAACCAGGACAAAAATGGTCTCAAGGGAAATTCAGAAGCAAAGATGTATAGCTCTATTCTTTACCCCGAATCCATCTTTCTAACTCTTTTACAAGACACAAAAGCCATTCATCAGGTTAAAGAATTAAAACAAAAAACCAAAACAAAACTGGACCTGAGTATCGTGTGGATCCCTGGGTCTTCTTGGACACAGTGCGGGCTTTTTAACAAATCCTGATTTAGAAAACTGGTTTCCTTAGCAATGAAAGAAAGTCTGCAGGCATGATAAAGCTCAGAAACTGGCAGGCTCTTTAAAGTTCATTGTGAGACTCAGTATTTACACCATCAAGCATATTGTCAATAAATTACACTTACTATTGTACAACACAGGAAAAAGCAACGTTCCTTGTTTATCTTGGCGAGTGTTTACATTCAGTTCAGCTGTGGGAAAGAAAACTCACACAATGCTGAACTTTTCCTTCAGTCTAGATCCTGACTAGACTGTCTGGACCAACACACAAAGCACAAGATGGTAGGCAGGGCAGCAAAGGTGAGCTCCTCCTTGCACCCTGGCCTGCGAGGGAATCGTCAGGTCCTCTGAGTGTTTTCCGAACAGAAGGAGCGGAGCCGTCTGACCTCCCTCTTCCCACCGCCTGCCTGGCCCAGCGAGCCCCATACTGTCCTCATAAGCTTTTTCTCAAGCTGTCCCCATCTTTTCCATGTCCTGGGCTGGCCTTGCCAGGCTCCCGAACAAGGAAGCGAGTCCACTGGACTCGTCTTGTCAGCATTGCCAACGAACAGAGACCCCAAGGCCGGCGCTGCGAGGTGTCTGGGTTTTGACAGTTCTGGGGTCAGGCTGAGAGGTCCAAGAACTCCACTGAGCGACGCTGTGCATTTCTCAGGAGAAAGCATCCTGAGCCTTTAGTGGATCATCAGAGAGGTTGGCAACCAGCATTTCGCCCATTAGTTGTTTTATGTATTGGGAAATGAAGAGCTGTGTGATTGTTTTTCTTCCTTGAACAAGCGTGGGCAGAGCAAGGGCTAACCCAGAAGGTTCTCTGGGTTCTGGCCCCATCCTGGTTGCCCTATGGGAGCCTTGAGGAAACATTAATTCTTACCGACAGCACATGCATCCTGACGGCGGCCTTCGGAGCTCCCATTTCTGTTACCTGCTGGCTCTTTGTGGCAGACCCCAGCACACATGGCTGTCACCTCCGGCTCAGGCATGCTTGTGTGCACAGCACCAGCAAGCTCCCCCAGGAGCCCCAACACTCAGTATTTCCCTTCCCTGAGTGAAACCCGAGGAGGCAGCAGGAGCCCAAAGTCAGAGCTGCTCATACAGGGAGTGGACACTCACTTCCCTCCAGGCCTCAACAGCAAGAACAGGAGCTTGAATTTTTAATTTTTTTTAGGACCTGTGATGTAATGTAGGGAAAGAAAATTGTACCACAATAGAAAAAAGATACTACTTCCTAATTACATGGCAGGTTTCAAAACAATAGTCAAATTAATACTCACAAAACAGTCCCATGATTTCTGCTTCATTTTTAAAAAGGCATTATTTTATGCCCTGTTCAAATGAAATATTTTAGATTGCACATTCTTCTGCTTTAAAGTATTTGCAAATATTGAATCCTGCTTATAAGATATAGAAGTTTCAGAAAAGTTAACAGAAGCATATATTATATTAAAGCCCTGGACTCCGGGGCAGGTTCGAACCCCAGCTAAGTGACCAGCTTTGTGACTTTGTGTACAGTCTGAACAATTACACTGCGGCTCAGCTGCCTCATTTCTAGAATGGGGAGTGATGTTAACAGTACCTGCTTCACAGAAGCACTGGTACCGTAGTAAGCAGAAGCATCCATATTGCTTATTTAGCACCAAGCTCTTATGCATTATTACTATTTTACACAGCATTTTCTTGGTTATCATCTCATCAATAAAGTGTGCCCAGCCCTTTACAATCTGTCACACCGCTGTATGAGAACTGAGGTGGTCTGATGTGGTGATGCAAACCTGCTCAGCTATTCTACAAGTGGGCTTTATTCTTCTTTTTGGTACCGGGGATCAAACTCGGGACCTTGCGCTTGTGCAAGATAATCGTATCCACAGTCTCTTCGATACTCCTTCAATCATCTTCATTTCTTTGAAAAGTTCAAATTCCTTGACATTGTTTCAAAGTACTGCATGACTACACCTCTCTAAACTTGCCTCTCACTCTCATCACTTCTCACTGTATGCTCCAGCCACATTGAACTTCTTTATATTCCACCATAATTTCCTTCCACTCCAAATCTTTGTGTATACTGTTACTACAGTTCTTCCTTCACACTTCATAAGTTCCAACTGATTCAAGTCTCAGTTGCAATGCCGCCTCCTCCAGAAAGCCCTCTCTGACTCCTAACCCCAGTACCAGGACTGGTTTAGAGTCCCATAGCTCCCACAGCACTTCATACTTCTGCAATTAAAGCTCTCAACTCCTTGGTAATTGCTTGTATTTCTCATAAGACAGAGCTTTGCAAGGGAAGAGCAGAAAATGTCTTCTTTAGCCCACAGTTTTAGCTCCAACATATATAAAATACAACAGTCATCCCATTATGTGCAACAAAATGGTATACCAGCACTGAGTCTACATTAGGTTGAATTCTTAGTCCATTCAGGCTTCTATAACAAATACTTTTACCTGGGCAATTTATAAACAACAAAAATTTACGGCTCTGGAAGCTATGAAGTCCAAGATCAAGTCACCAATAATGCGGTGTCTGGTGGGGACTTGCTCTCTTCTTTGAAGAGCCTTCTTGTGATGCTACCCCCCCGCCTGATGGTGGACAATGGTGCACAATCTCCCTCAACTTCTTAAGGCACTAATCTCATTAACAAAGGATTTTTCCTCATGACCTAAACCACCTTCTAAAGGCCCCACTTATTCATGCCCCCCCCAAAAGGGAATGGATTTCTACATAAATGTAGGAAAGGCAAAAATATTCAGATCATGGAAGGTGCTAATCACAATTGACACTTCCTCCAATCTGCCCATTACATGACTTTTCTATAGCCACAACTGGCTGTATGGTCATATGAATGGAGAAGGTGGAAGATTAGATCTCATAGGGATATGGATTTTCTAGAGTATAATTATAATGATTCACTTCTGTGAAAAATTATGTGGTTATAATTAAATGGCTTCCAATTAGATGAAAAAGGAAAATTAAGGCTGGGAATAGAAAGGAAAGTGATAAATGTTTCTTACCTTTGAAGGCTTGTTTCCATAGGTGACTGAGGATACAAACTGGAGATAGAACATACTGGTCAAAGAATGGGATGTATGAATTTATGATTTTGAAGTTGGAGCTGTGGCAAGCATGTTGGCCAAGTTGACACAGAAGAAATATCCATTGAAATGAGGTGCCCAAAACACTAAGAGGCCAGAATTTTGGTTAAGCAATCCACAGGACATTAAAGATACTCAAAATTGAAAAGTAGCAGTTAGGACACTGTGATCAGATTTGTGGTGTAGAATGATTCCTCTGGCTACAATGAAAAAGACAGATTGAAGATATGAACACTAGAAAAAGGCAGACAATTGCCCAAACCCTCTGAGATTACAGTGGTTCAACCTGATGTAGGGGCAGGGAAGATGGAAAGAAATGGATGTTTTCCAGAGACACTGGGGTAGAAGAAGGATTTTGTGTTTTATAGGGGAGGGTGATAGAGAAGAAGGAGCCAGGACATCAAGATCAGATGACTGGGCCCAGATCAGATGCTAGTCTCATTCCTTGAAACAGGAATAGGAGAAGGAAGAGCAGATCTGGGCTCCACCTAAATCTAAAGGACAAAAGCTAATTTATAAAGATTAAAATTCCAGCAAACATTTATAGTTTGAATGATGATGACACATTTCCCTGGGAGCTCAGTGGTTTGGTATAGCTTCTATAACAGCAGCACCTTTCAAGTCTTCCTCTTTTTTTACTACATCTTTGTCATCATCAAACTCATTCTGTTTTGCAGTTGCAGCTCCTTGGTTTCTCCTTCCCCATTAAGCCCTTGTGTAGAACCTTCTGGATCCATTTGGAGATCTGCCAAGATCTCTGATCCTCTAGGAATTGTTCCTCTGGTTTGTGGGCCATGCTTCTGCTATGTAAGAGGTCCTCCTTTTCACTTACCACTGTGTTCTGTTCCACCCCCTGTAGGTACATGGAGAGCTTACCCCTCAGACAAGATGCTTGCTTGAAAAAATGATCCAGTGGCTTTGCAGTCTCAGGGTTCCTTCTTCCTGTTTTTCCATTGGCTGAGACATTGTCATCATCTGGAGGGTTGAATCACCAGCACCACATCCAGGCTTCAGTAGTTTGTAGAGGTTTCAGTTCATAATCTGCTGGCTCCAAGGCAGACTAGCACATGGCAGAGGGGCAACAGTTCATGGCAGCAGAAGGCAGCAAAGGCAGCATGGGACCAAGTGGGCCTTATTCTTAACACCAGGTCCGTAGTTTCTTGGCCAATCAGTGGAACAGCAACAGTAAGACTGCTGTGCTTCATCTCCCCATCTGTGGGGGACATAACCGGATTCATGCAGTGGAAAGGGGCGGTTTTCGTGGGTTCTCTTCAGCATTGCTTATTGGTGCTGACTCTGGTTCCCAGACACAAGTGGGAAGAGAGGACTCTACTGGCCGTGCCCTAGCCTGTGGGAGATTACTGAGAAATCAGCCAGAACAAACCATCTCTCTGTCAGCTTGCCCTTCCTCAGTGTGTCTCCCTGCAGAGAGCAGATCTTACATTTTCCAAAGTAATTACCCCCACTGCTTCAACTGTATGTCCACACAGACCACTGATTCAGACCCTGACTCCCACGTTCTCTTCTTGGGGTTTATGCATCCATTTTGATAATTTGTGTTAAAACGTTTACCACTTTGGCTTAGGTAAGACAGGGCCTTATTGCTTCTGCAATTTGCCAGCTCCTGACTTTGTTCATGTGTGATTTTTACACTATCTTCTGTAGTGGGGGAGGAGGTGGGAAACAGTGGGAAAAGGGGTAACAGGGAAGCAGGGTAGGAGAGCAAGGAATGCCAGAGAGGGAGAACCATGAAGGAGAGACCCGCCACAGGTGGGTGACACACTTCTGCTGCCCTGGACGGCATGGGTCTGGCCCAGGGCTGTCAGCACTGGCCAGAGAGGCTTGTTATAGGTAACCAACTTCCCTCATCTAATAAGAGCTCAAAACGCTGCAGTTTCTAACCAAGAAGCCATAATGGAGACTCTACAGCCTTTTATTTTGGCACAACCCCCAGGGAGGTCAGAGGGCGACCCATGGGCTGGCACATGCATGCAGTTCCACGCTTTTCATTTGGGCCAAGGCTGTTGCCTCAGGTTAATGCAATCTGAGTGCATGTAAATCCTCTCAACTGTCACCCAGCCAGCAAGACATTTAAGGGCCACGCCTTGTGCTGAAGGGAAAGATTTAACCCCGTTAGCCCATTATGCAAGAAGCAGAATTCCAAACCCAATGGAAAACACGCATGCTGTAGTGTGGGAGAACAAACGGATTTCTTTTTTAAACCCAAAAGGCAGAGTTTTGGTGGACCTCAGGACCACTCATTATAGTGCAGTCATCCATTAGAGGCATTAGGGATTTCACTGTACGTCTTTTAATCATGCTGTCTGGGTCAGGGTTTTAAAAGGTGAGGTGAGTGCAACTGAGTAAAGCTTTCAGCGAAATCTCAGGAGCCACACAAATCAATGCTGATTTACAAAGGATATAACATACAGTTCAATGTTTTGAAACGTATCTGTTGGCAGGGTAAAGAGGAAGGTGACAGAGGTTACATTTGGGCTTATTAATCAACTCCAGTAAGTCAGGAATACAGAGCTGCCCCCTTTCCCAAAGCAGGAGGCCGTGAACATGCACTTCCTTCTTCCCCTGGGCTGACCATGCCCAAACCTTCCATTTCGATGCTACTCTTCTCTATCTTGAGACCACCAGACCCTATGCTGTCCGGACAATGGAGGTAAGGCTGAAAATCAAGGGCATTAACCAGGCCACAGGAAGTGATTCCTCAGACAGAGGGATCAAGGAGAGGGATCAAGCCTGGCTGTACCTTCCAGTTAGTTGGGTGCTTTGAGAGCAAGTCCAGGCCTGGGCCTGAGGGGGAAGAAATTGGTTTAGGGCTGGGCTGCGCATCAGGACTAGCTTTGGGAAGCTTTCCAGGGGATCTAATGTGTAGTGGAGCTCGAGAACTACTGGTCTACACTACAGGAAAACCACGAAAGGACAAATTTTAATTTGCGGGTAGTTACTACTTACTACTGTATGTTAATTATTCCAGTTAGGTCCTAAAATAATATTTTAAAAGCACTTTAGTGTCATTTCCTGATTTTCATCCCACCTCCATTAGTATAGCTACTTACATTTTCAGAAAAGAAAAAAGTAGGGCCAGGGATGTAGCTCAGTGTCCTGAGCTCAATTCCTGGTGCCGAAAAGAAAAAAAAAGAAAGAAAAAAGTAGCCCTAATGGTCCTGCTCATGCTTCAGAGAAAGGACTGCTGGCACCTGGGCCCCTGGCCACCAAGCCACCTCATCCTGGGGTGGCCCAGGGTCCTTCTGGCACTGTGAGTCTAAAACCGTGGATGGGGACAGACTTAAGAGTTCCAAATCAGACCCCAGAGAGTGTTCCCGAATGTCTTTCACCCAGCGTTCTTGTACCTCATTGGGAAACAGTTCAGGAAAATTACTCCTGGTTCAAAAAACCAAACCAAAGATAGAAGAGAATGCATAGGTCTTTTAGTTTGAATATATGGTAATAACTGTCCCTGGTCCCAAATCTTTGCTTCCTGTTTCATCCCCATGGTATGGTGTGTAAATCTTTCTACTGTTCCTTTGCCACTTCCTCACAGTAGTGTTACCAAAGGCCTCACCTGTCACCTCGCTCTGGAGTCTCACCCCTAATTCGGCTTGGGAACACCTACAGATTAATGTCCATGCCCAACTCTGTGGGCTCTGTATTGAATCTTTCCTGAGTCACACAAGACAGTGTTTTTAATCACAAGAGTGCTTCTGATATTATTTAAATACTGGCCTCACTAACTGTCACATTTGACATACGAGTTTGCTTATACAGAAGTTTCTGTGTAAACATCAGTTCTCTTTTAAATAATTCGTTCTTCTGTAGAGTCTGTAGGATAAACTCAATAGGGCAATCATTTCTATTTTAATTCCCCCTAAAGAAAGAAAGATCTGTGATAATCCAAAGTTTAAAAACTGTAAAAATATCCATAGGTGCCAACATTTCCTTTCAAAGGCCCCAAGACTTTACACTGAAGTTAATATTTTAGCTCGTTTCCCTTAAATGTGACATTTTAAAATAGCTACACAGAAAGCTGCAGGCTGAAACCACAGCTTGTAAATCTATTGGAAGAATTCACCCTCTACGTTAAGGGAGGCTAAAATACCGTGCTCATCTCCCCAAAATTGTCTCCCGGCGAGTATTCAGGCTTATCCGTGACCCAGTTTCAGCTGTTCACGGAGTAGTGGAGTCCACAGACCCACACAGTGGGAGCACTTGAAGGATTTGGGGCCTGTACGTGAGTGTTAGCCGTTTCAAGTAAACACAAGCCAAGCTGACTTTTAGCTGTCTGTGTGTATCCCTGATGACACGGATTACACAAATAGGAATACAAGTAGGTCCAGGATTTAAAAAAAAGCTTGGAAGCATTTCTTTCCCTTGCCCTCGAAGCACAGGGCGGACCCTATATTAAGCCTCTGAATCAGGTTTGAACGCCAAAGGATTCAGCTGATCCAGAGGTAGATACTATTCTGCCTGCTACCCAGGTTAGCTCTGCTGTTAAAATAAAATTCAATTCACCTGGGTATTTTCTTAAGAGCCAGGACAAAGACCACCGTGGGTCTGCCCGCCCGGGTGCAGGATGGGGGTGGGGGTGGGGGGGAGGCGCGGAGGCAGCCAGGCTCAGCTCTCTGAGCCGCGCATGCTCCGCATGCTCCCTGCGCCCTGGGCGCCTCTGTGGAAGATGCTCCTGTCAGACCGGAAGTGGGAGAGGGAAGAGCCTCCAGCTGCTCTCTGTGGGCATAATTAGGCCTCTCGTGTGTTCACGGCCTAGAAACGACGAGTCTCAGCTTTGAATTCCCCACCTAATATAAATAAAGCTGAGTTCATTAAATCATCTGCTCTGCTTCCAGCCACTCCAACTGGATTCTCTGTACTTAACTTTGTAAATACAACGTCGTGAGGAAACCGAGAGAAAAATAATCCCACCAAGGGAGGGCAGCGGGGTCAGCATCCAAGTCAGAACTGACTGAGGGGTGAAACCGGCAACCTTCTGTCACTGCACACTAGAGAGCTTCAAACACATCAGTGGTGACAGCTGTTCCCGACTTCTTAAAATGAGACAGAACCGAGGTTGGATAAAACATTTTCCTTTCGCAATTTAAAGTCCCACGACAAGGTAGCTGAGTTCCAATAATGGCTCTTAGGGATCCAAACCATTGGTTTGTATCTGTTTCTGATGGCAAATTTGCTTTGAATTTACATTGTAATTTGAAAATATGCAAAAAGGACTTAAAAGTAAACTGGAGTTAGGTAAGACTGGAAGTATTCAAAGTCCAACATATTTCAAATCTAGTGGCATTCAATGAATACATTTACTTGAATTATGATACAAATAGAGCAAAAACGAACTTGGACTCAAAGCCTGCATCTTGTAAATAATGCTTCGGAGGCTCAGATGTCAGGGCGGCGGTGTCCAGTGGGTACAGTGTGCTCTGCAGCCTGCTGTCCTCACAGGCTCCCTGGCATCTTGGTTTCCACGGGCTCCTGGGCCTGCACATTCCTCAGCGTGCCACCCACTTGATGGACGCACACGGGGCAATGGGTCTTTCACACTTGTCAGCTCTGGCTCGCCGTCTTCGAATGACCGAGTGGATTCCAGGCCATGACGTGATGGAAAGAACGCAGGCTCAGTCCAACACGAAGACCTGATGCTGTGGTTTCTTATTTATGTAACCTGGCCCAAGTCACTGAAGGTCCCAAGCTCCATTCTTTACTTGCAAATGTAGGCTGATGAGGCTTCCTGAAGTGTGAGAATCAAGTGGCTCATGTACATGAAAGCACTCTCTAAAATGGAAAGTCATATACAAATGGAAGCTGTCTGGCAAGATCTTTTTTCTTTGATCAGCTGACTAACTGATGCAGGCCAGGGAGTTGTCAGTGTTGAGAAAGCCACATAGTTTAGAGGGATGAGAAATGGAATCGGACATGTGTTGGATTCCTACTCCTGCTGCTAGGATCAAGACCAGCTTATAAAAGCATACACCAGTAGCAGCCTGACAAGAATGGGAAATAATGTTAACCAGATACAATGTAAACCAGATAACTTTATCATCTGTAATGTATGGGGAAGAAATCAGAGCCATCTTGCCATAGCTATAAGCCATAATAATTCTGTTTAGAAAATTATGATATTTCCTCTAGAATTTCCTTAAACAAGTATGCTTTAATCAACAAGGCCTGACAAGCTCAATTATTTGGTGAGAATTTTTTTTTTTTTGCAGAACCGGGGATCGAACTCAGTACCTTGTGCTTGCCAGGCAGATGCTGGCGCCACAGAGCTAAACCTCTGGCCCTGGTGAGAATTTTAATGTTCCAGCTGCTCAAATGATAGTTATACTTGGAGAAAGAATCAGAGACCTGAAAGGATCAGGAGGGGGACAGAGGACAGAAAATTTCTAGATAAATGAATGAAAAATAAGCATATTTATTTTTAAGGGCCATGTGCTTAGACAACAGTATTTTCTCCAGGAATCATTTTATTTGAAAGACATCTATCATTGGGAATCTTTAGGGATTTTATAACTAAAACAAACAAACAGTTGCCAAGTCACAGGCTCCTGTGGAAAAGGAGGGATCAAGAGGCATCACACCCAATTTCTTCCCACAGAGGACAGATAACTTAAGTGGCATGGTTCGGGTATGGTTTGGCCCCAAGGTCTGTGTGCCCAAAGCTTGGTTAGTGGTGTGCTGGTTCTGTACTGAGGTGATGTGACCCTTGAAAGGTGGAGCCTAGAGGAGGTCAGGTGTTCACAAGGGCTCCGACCTCACGAATGGGTCGATGCTCTCAGAGCTGGGGCAGGTGCCCTGTGACTGGACGAGTTCTTACAGGAGTGGCTTGTTATAAAGCATGGCCACCCCATCGTAGTCCCTTCTGCACACAGCTGGTTCCTTCTGCTTCTCCACTGTACCGTGGTTCAGCCTAGAGGCCTTACTAGGACACTGGTGCCGTGCTCTTCCGACACTCCAGTCACCAGCAGAGTGAGCCAGACAAACCTCTTTACATTAGAAGTTACCCAGCCTCAGGACTCTGTATGTTATAGCAACATAAAATAGTGACCAAGGGAGGAGAACGCTTAGGGATGCTCAGGCTACTGCATTTCTCCTGCTCAGCTAGTGCTACAGAACAGCTGTCTTCATGTTGGTCCCGTTTTATACTAATGTACAACATACTCACAAATAGTTTAAGACAAGAAGAAATGGCTATAATTATTCTGGCAAACAGCAGCCTTCTAGACCAGATGAAAGAAGACAGCAGTCAGAAGGAGGATGCCCAAGGCCCATTCCTCATCTCCTTCCTGCTTTCTGATCATGGTGGACCTGTGGAGCAGACCTGTGGGAATTCTCTGATCATGGCGGACCTGTGGAGCAGATGGAGGTATCAGCTGCATGCCCAGCTGTCCTCTCTCTCCCCGGCAGCAGCACTTCAGGGTTTCCTGTGAGATGTACAAGGTTTGGCCAGGACTGACCTCGCTCTTTCTGGCACTTGCTCTAAGGCCATCCCTGGACCCTGCTCTCAAGGAGACCCTGCTGAAGTTTACTGCTCCAATTCTTGCAGTGAGGAAATCTGTCCTATTTGGTTGGTAGCTGAAAGAATGAGAAGCCAGTGCCACCAGATGCCATGGTGTCACCCTGAGGAAGCACCTTGCTGTGGTGAAATGACTGATTTTGAGGAGGGCAGCTCAGCCTTCCATGGAAGTCAGTGCTGTGACACCTTCAGCCCGAGTTCCGTGATGGCCGAGACTCTGCACAGGTAACTTCTCTAAGTGCTGAGGTGGCGGCCATGCAGGTGTGCACTGGCTTTCTGTCATGGGCATTTGCATGTATTCTGAGTATGCCATTTTATTTCATAAAACGCAAAGATATTCATTGAATCAGTTTAAACGTGGTTGAAGAGACTGATTTTTAAGGGGATCTCAATATAAGTATTTTCTAAGAAAATTTAAACTAAACTTCCTTTATTTGTATGAAATGCAAACACAATTGTGTCTTCCCTTTGAGTTAGAGGAGATATGGTATGCAAGACTTACAAGATTCTTTTTCAAATGGGTAAAACTTGCCTTCCACACCTGAGAGCCCAAAGCAAACACTGTGCAGTGAAGAGATCGAGTAACGAAAGTCTCAACCATTCTTTCAACACTTCTCTTGAAGAGGCACTGCCAAAAAACTGTGTCCTGATACGCTGCTGCATGACTCTTCCCGTATTGAGTTCAATGATGGCATCTCCCATGGAATCCCTGGCCAGGTCCTGGCACAGCACAAGGAACTGTTTGGGACATAGAGCTGGCTACCAGACAGTCAATGTCTCCAAGTATTTAATGGCCACTTGGGACCTTCCCAGGCATCTGGGTGGCAGGACAGACAAGGTCAGGGGGAGGGAGACTCAGAGACCCACACAGGAGGCGGCCCTTTCCCCATTCAAGCGGGTTCTTTCCTGGGTACACGTATAGGGATTCCTTCTTCTAACTGAATATACAGACCCAGGATGTCCTTGATAACAACTCCATCGGGCAGGTTGTGAATGTTTTTCAAGGCCATACGTTAGCTTTCATCATCCTTCAGGATGTCACACATTGTCTGTACTGTCAAATAGGTAATAGCTAGTCTTAATCTTAGTGACAATTTAGATATATTGACAGGCAGGAGGAGATGCTTGTGCTTTTAGGTTCATAGCTTTCAAACTGGAATTTGCAGTAGAATTTTCGGAGGGCTTCTCTACACCTAGAGAATCGGAGACTGTATGGAGGAGCCCGGACCAGAACCCTGGGGTGATGCAAGGCTCCTGAAAACCACACCGAGAACCAGCCGGGGTGAATTCCTGTCCCAGGGCACACAGCCCCTTGTGCCTCCTAAGTCTGCTGAGGAACAAAATGTGCCACTGGTCCTGTCTCCAGCTTGATGATTTTATGATAAAATCTGATTTCTCAATAGCCACAGAGTTGGAAAGAAGATGTCGTAATCGCTCTGACTGTGCTCCTGCCATGGAAGATAAAGTGTCCCCGTGTCAACTGTGGGTGGCCACACACTGTCAGCAAGCAGCTTTGCTCCCTCCCACAGCAAAACAAAGGCATCTCCCAGACTTCCATGACTCTGCAGATATTTTCGAATTTAAAGATGTATCCTGTTTCAGGGGAGCTGATTTTTCTACTCTAGCTTAAAACATGGAATTATGGGGAAGCAGCAGGCTTTATCTTTCACACTAGAACATGTCCCTGGTTTAGGAGCTGGTCAGTTAAAATCGCCAGAGAGAATAGCACCTTGTACTGAAGGAATTATGTATGTCTACACTAACGCAGCACTCAACAGCAGGCTGAATGAGCCCCTTCATGAGACCCTTTGTGAGTCATGTTAGAGACGGTGTGTCAGTTCTGTGGGTGATAAGCACTGCTGAATGCACAGGAACGATCCTTTCATTAGTGGTTCTCCCATTGAGATGCTCAACTTCTATCCTGAATCTACCCTCATTTTATGATAATATTAGTCTAGAGTAATGTCAAAATTCTGTTCCTGTCTTCTCATTAGCTTCTCTTTTTCAGTCCTGTGCTTTCTCTTCTAGTGCCACTTTGATTAAAGTCAGAGACTACTTTTATTTTTATATCTCCAGTCTACTAGTGCACTTCAAAGGGACTTCATAAATATTTATTGAATGAATGAGCAAATAAACGATCACAGAGGAACTAAGTGGCTTTCTGTCCTGTGGAGGCGTCAGCTTTCTTTCCACCTTAATTTTATTCAGTCTCTCTACTCAATCTGGAGAGGGTGAGAGAAATCTTTCATTTTCACCATTTCCTACAGGATGTCGAAATTCATCCACCTGTCCTTGGTGGGCTTACAGGGTTGCGAGTCCCCTTCTTTTATGAGGATCCAGAGGACAGGGAATGTCTTTTGTTCGCCTCGCTCCAAAATCCTAAAGTTCTCTTGGCTTTACCCAATGAGCAGCTTCAGGAAATTCATCTAGGAAAAGCTCTGGGTCACACGTGTGGGAATGAGTCCCCGAGTGTACATGAGCAGCCACATGTGAAGTGTGCCAGGATGACAGCCGGCAGGGACTGGCACGTGGTCAAGAAAGAAGTCTCCCAATGGGGAAACATGGAAGAGCAGCTCACCACACAATGGCTGGAGCTACACACACGATTGATAAACGTGCAGTAAATAAAATATTTTTTTGTTGTTGCTGTTAAGGCAAAGGATGGCCCAAGTCAGCCAATTAAAGGCCAATTAGAAAGCATAGATAGAAGCTATTCATAGATAGATGGGGAGAGCCTACCTATAGTGAAGATCAAGAGAAGCATCTAGAAAGTCATGGAATTCAACCCTAAGGTGTTTATAAGATTCTAACAGAGAGGTGGGAAGGGATTGAAGACAATTGATTAAAACAGTCGTATAAGGAAATGGGTAGAGAAGTGAAAGTTTAAGTCGTTCAAAAGGGAATAATAACAAGTATTCCAACTAGCCTGGAACATAGTGGAATGTCTAACATTTATAGAAAAATCTGAAAAGGTATCCAGGGACCTTGAAGATTACTCCAAGAAAAGTCAAATTCCAGTGTGAAGCCTGTAAAAAACTGGTTACTGGGTGAATGGCAACAGGAGAGGGTACACCAACCTGGCTTAATGTGAAGAAAATCGAAGGGTGTTAGCAAGCTGTTGAAGTTGCTTGTACAGTGGTGCCTCGCTTCATGAACTTAATTTGTTCCATGATTCTGGGGAGGATGCCATAGTCACATTGGTCACCCGGCTCGGAATTCATGAACAGAAGCAAAAATTTTGCTGACTGTGAACAGAAGCATTTGTGAACCAAGGTACTTCAATACTTCATGTCATACATTTAAGTGATGGTAGTGGAAATGCAAAGAAAAGAACAGGGTACCTAGAATTCATCAGCCTGTCCTTGGTGGGCTTGCAGGATTATAAGTCTGTTTCTTCTACTAGGATCTGGAGGACAGACCATATACTGTGAAGGAAGAATTGAAGAGAAGGGGGAATTGTGTTAGGCTAGGAGTGTGGAGGGCCAGGAACAAAGACAGGGTAAATTCAGACACCTGAGAGAATTCTCAGGATCGAAGGAAATCGTGGCTCATCTCCCATGGAGGAAAGCATTTTAGTGCAAATGGATAAATCAGGTAATTGCTACAACTACCAACAGGATGCAATTCCAAGCTAATAAAATAGGTTTATTAAGCATGAAGCCATTTCTGTTAGCACTGGCTTTTTTCCTTCTAGTTTTATCAAATCAAAACAGGAAAAGCCTTTGTGAATAGAAAGCATACGTCATAGAATAAACAGATAAACTGATAGTGATAAGGCTCATGAGAGAAAAATAGAGAAAATGTAAATTCATCGTTTTCTAGTTTTGTAGATGAGGAAAGTTGCCTATGTGCCCAAGCTAATGCACAGCAGAATCCAGGCGGGTAAACATTCTGAACACAGCAGGGCTGCTAATGGAAGGGTAAAGTGTGGGATGACATCTAGGATCGAGGAACCAGTGGTTTAGAAGAAAAAGGAAATGAAGGCACAGCTGTGAAGGGAAGTTAAATAAAAATAATAGAAGAACCAGAGAGGATGCTTTTTTAAATATGAAAATGTCCCAGTCCAATGTCTCTGTCTTAGAAAACAAAATAACATAACTTTCTGAAGATCCCACCACCAGTATAGGAAAAATTTGGGTATCTGCCAAGTTTTTCCATCCACAAACTTCAGGTTTCCACAGCTCCTGGCCTTAAACATTTTCTCTTGTACAAGCCGTACCGCAAATTTATAATACACACAATCAGGAGATTCCAAAGCAGAAAGAAAAGGGCTCTTGATAACCCTACCCTGACTCATTCCCCAGAACAAAACACTGTGGCTGATTTTTCTGGGCACATTTACATTGCAACACAGACTGAATTCAATAGAACATGCTGTCATCTCTTTCTAAGAAATCATCCATTCATTCAAATGTACTCGGCCGAACATCCGAGGTCAACAATGTCTCAGTCTTATCTTTTGAGGAAAAGAGAGGGAAGTAAATAACACAATTCAGCTCATAGCACTAGGAGCACCATTACGTTGTCTATGCTTATTAAATAAATTTCAGTTAATTCAGAATATTTTCAGAAACTAAGATGAACACAATTGAGTTGAATAAAAGCAGATCCTAGAGCAAATCTGGATTGACCTAGGGAAGATTTATAGGTAGCTGCCAAGGTAGCAGTGTCCACATTAGCCGTGCACGTTCAGCTAAGTCAAAGTTGCCTTATACTATGGGGTGGCCACCATCTGAATACTCATTTTTCATTGGCTTGAATGTCTGACAATACCTCTGGCTTAAAAGGTTTCATCTTATTTTGGGCCCACTAAAACTGCATTTGAACACAGGTGCACTTGGGTTCCCTAGTTCCAAATACTTCAGGGCCCAGAGAAGCTAAGCTTGTCTTATGATTCATAAACCCATCTGTACAGGGCAAACAGGGTCAGAGAGACAGGCTCCTGGCATCCGGTCTCTGGGAGGGAGACGGCGCTGTAACCCAGCCTTTGTGTGCAGCCAGGCGCTCCCCGCAGGGAAGAGGGATGCATGGACTGGTGCCTGTATTTAGGTGGGGCTTTGATCTGCCCTAGGAACTGCGTCTGAGGCTGCTTCTCAGAAACGCTGAATGAGATCATTATTCACTGCTAAGGAAGCCCGCATGTCACGCTGCCTTTAGCTTTTATGCATCCCTATCGTTTTTTGTTCTCCTACTAACATGTGCTTCCTATCCCGGCCAGTTCTTAGTCACTAACTTTTAAAGACTATTTTATTTTTGACCTACCATGGGCTGGGTTCTATGAATGAGATGCTAAGATGCTAAGAGCATTGTTAGGGTGACCCTGATCTAATCAACAGCCTTTTGTTTCTGTAATGTTTTAATGGAACTCAGAAAGTAAAGCAATTTGAGGAGTTTTAGAAACATATGAAATATGTACTTATAATTCAGATAACTTTCCTTAATTTATGGAAACATACGAAATGTATGCCCTTCCTTTACTGATATTTTGAGTCTTTCTTTCTCCTTGACTCCAAATACCTGACACACATATTATCACTGGCCATTGCAAAATGGATAAAAAAACTTTAATGAGATTCTTTTATTAAAAACCACCACCAAAAGTAACAGCTGTAGGCCGGGGATTTAGCTCAGTGGTTTCACCACCTGCTACAAAAGTACAAGGGCCCGAGTTCGATCCCTGGTACCAAAAAAAAAGAAAAAGAAAAACAAAAGTAACACCTGTAATGACAGACAGTGTTTCCAATTATTTTTCACTATTTGGTACTAACAAATATTTAGTAGATGAGAGAGCAAACGTTAGAGGCATGCATACTTAGAATCAAATATAACATTTGTTCTGAAATCTCCCAAGATTGTCTTAGTCCATTTCAAAGGAAGATTAGCAGAGTCATTTTTCCTTATTTTTTCCCAGTTGTCTTCAGTCCATGTTTGCAGTACATAATGATTACGTTCCTCGTGGGGAAGTGGTTGGTGCATGGACACAACACTCCTCAGTTCTTTTTTCATCTGCTCCCCTCATTTACTCCTCCACCTCTTGGTCCACTTTGCATTTGCGAAAGATCTATCTCCCTACTTCCTATCATCTAACTTTTATTTTTCTATTTATTTATTTATATTTTGGGTTTCTCATATAAGAGAAACCATGTAATATTTACGCTTGTGTGTCTGATTGGTTCACTTCACATTATGACACTTTATAACAGAGTAATACTCTATTGTGTATAAATACCATATTTTCTGAAGGAGTACAGTTGGTCAATAAACACATGAAAAAAGGCTAAACATTGCTGGCCATTGGAGAAATGCAATGTAAAACAACACTGAAATTCCATCTCACTCCAGGAAAAATGGCCACCATCAAGAATCAGCCAATAACAAATGGTGGAGAGGCTGTTGGGGAAAAGGAGCCCTTCTCCATTGTTGGTGGGAGTGTAAACTGGTACAATCACTATAGAAGTCAGTATGGAGATTCCTCAAAAAACTAAAACTAGACATTCCATTTGACCCAGCTGTTCCCCTTCTAGGTATCTTTCTGAAGGAGTTAAAGACATTGTATTACAGTGATCCACGAATACCTATGTTTATAGCAGCATAATTCATAATACTAAATCCTGGAAGCAGCCTATATGTCCATCCACAGATGAATGGATAAAGAAAATGTGGTATTTATGTGCAATGGAATACTACTCTGTTATACAGCAGGATAAACTTGAGTCATTTGTAGGAAAATGGATGTACTTTGAGATCATAATGTGAATCGAAGCAAATCAGACACACAAACTTAAATATGGCATAGTTTCTTTTATATGAAAAACCCAACATATAAATAAAGTGCAAAATAAAAGACAATAGAAAAAAAAGAAAAAAGTCACTGTAATCCATAACTGTTTCATGTGTTTTATATAGTTTTTTGCCTGTTAGCCTGGCTGTTAATTTGTATTTATGATAATTAACTTGATAAAGATTTATAAAATAAATAAGATGCTGTCAAAAAAAAAAAAAGAAGAAAAATGAATAGAGGGGAAGGGGAAAAAAAGAATTAAGATGTGTTCTGTACATGTCCCAACTCCCCACAATGAATGTAATCATTATGTACTGAAAAAATGGACAAATAAAAATTTTAAACAAACAAAAACACCACGTTTTCTGTATCCACTCGCCCGCTGATGGACGCAGAGGTGGCTTCTAGCCAGCCATCCCCAGTACAGCCAGGCCCACCTGATTCCCTGGGTCTTGTTTCAGATCTGTCCACCAGCACGGAGGGAGGCTTCCCACTGAAGGCCTGTGGCCAGCGGCCCCTCTGGGCCTCTGGGAAGCTCATTGGAGGAAACGCTGGCAGCATTCGATGCCTCATCCACTGTCTTCCAGGGTCACACTTACTCTTGCTGTGCAGAGACTGAGGTGGAAGGTCACAGGGCTTGCTTTACCTCCTATCCACTAAGGGAAGAGCCTCGAGTGTAGAGAGCTCAGGGAATGGGCAGACCCTATATCCTCTCCATTTGCCTGGTGGGCCGTGCTGTTGAGGGTTTTATGAATTGAGGAGACAGCACGTTGCATGCATATGCAATGGTTTATCAGAGGGTAACGTCAGTATCTGCTGAAAGGTCAGTGCTTGTGTTCCTATTCGACCATAAATGCGAATTTTTCTAGGATTCTCTGAAAATGATTGTTATGATTTACCAACATTTACCTCCAGGCGGCCATGAGCGAGGCTGTGCTGAAGCTGTCAGTGCAACCCAGTTGGGAGACAGGTAAATACTGAACTATAATGGGTCTTATAAATGTTAGAAACAGGGGTGGTGAAAGGATTTACAGAAAAAGAGACAATTTTGCTGCAGTCTGAGGGGAACTCATAGAGTAGACAATCTTTGAACTAGACCTTGAGTTGAGAAAAAATTCATTTGATAGAAAAGGAAAAGGCTGTGGCAAAAAGAGGAAAAGGTGGTGAGAGCAGTGCTACCCGTCGTTACTGGCAGAGTCAGACCCATCTAGGGCAGTGTTTCCCAGACTTTTCAACTTGGAACAACCATGGAAAAGAACAGATGGGAGTTCTGTTAGTCTGAAGTTGCTGCTTTTTAAAATGCTCACTATTAATGTTGAATTTCTTTTATTTCATCCTCAAAATTCAATGAACTTTTCCATTATCCTTCTGATGTGTATTCATTTGGGACAGGGTTCTGTTTTCTTCAACTTTTTTCCCTCTCAACTTCCCCAACTAGGGGAGAAAGTTCTTTTAGGACAGCAGAATGTTAAAAGCTAGGAGGGAAAAATCAATGCTAACAAGGAAAATGTTGGCATTTCCCATATATGCTCTGCTCTGGAGATGGAGGAACAAGTAGGAACCTTCCAGGATGGCAGAGAAATGAGCATCTTTGGCCAAGACAATGAGGGGTATAGGAGAAGGAACAAAGTCAAGAGCAAAGTACAGTTTGAATGTCCCTAATGAAAAACTCAACATTTTGTGAGTGCTGATATGATGCTCAAAAAATTTCAGCTTTGGGAGCATTCCAGGTTTCAGATACTCAGATTAGGTATGCTCCATGGATGAAACCATGCACATTTCCAGAATCCAAAATCTGAAGCACTTCCTGCAACATGCACTTCAGATACGGGATACTCACCTTGCAGACAGGGAGTTCTGGGAGGAATACATTTGTGGAATGATGCTGATACATTCAAAGCCACAAGACAAGTCTACTATAAGATGCTTTGTGTCCACGATCAGGTACCAGGGGAGGGTGGAGCAGTGGGTGAGTGGGAAGTTTAGGAAACTTGAATTCCAGGCCCTCTGGCATGTGGAGCCCCTTCCAAGGCTCCAATAGCAATCCATTCAAGAGTTTTTGTTACATTTATAACACCAAGGTGAAAATCTAATTGCAATCAGTTAAGGCCACTGTCTTTTCACTTCCAAGCTCCCTTCTGTCATACTCCATGCACTGATGCACCCGAATGACTGGTAATTTGGGATGTGGCCATGGGGAGTTCAGATGGGGATGGATTTTGTTGGAGTGTGGGACAGACATGTCAACTTGGCTGGCAGATACCTCCACTCACAGTGAAGTCCTTCTCAGCCACCACCCACCATACTGTCCTGGAGGCATCAGTGACGAGGACACACAGGGTCAGAGGTTACACAGCAATCCGATGTCCAACCGCAGTGAGCCATGGGAGAGCACGAGGAGAGGAGCTAGAAATTTCCAGTGATCAGACCTTTATGTCACTTCCTTCAGAAAGATATCTAATGTATAATGTTGTAAATGCTTATTGACTTATTTTTAATAAAAAATTACATGGAGTAGAATTTATGAGAGTTCTGTCTTTGTTGTAGAAAACCTGAGGCAACACTACCAACAGCGAGGATGTCAGCGGGAACAAATTCCAGTGGACCATTAATGGTAAGAGGGAGCCTCATTCACGTTTCACTAGTGAACCTGTTATTAACTGACACCATGTGAAGACGTGCCCAAATGGTAGAGATAAAAATCACACGAAAAAATTTTAGAAGTGTGCTGACAACTAACAGTAAAGCTTTTATTTTGTTTTTCTGGATTTTATATGTTGGGGTATTTTCTGAATTTTTTTAGGTACAAGGTTTGTTATAATCTTTTTTTATCTTTACAAATAATTTTCACTTTTGTACCTCATTTTGCATTTGCAGTTTTGTGTACTTTGTGTTAAGATTGGTCCTCTAAATTACAGAAGCTTTAGTCCCCTTAAAGCCTGTATCTGTTCCCATAGGCTCTGTATGTTTATTCCTATTCAAATGTCACAAGGCATAACACTATAGGTATAGGATATTTTTAAAACTTATTTACTAGATCCATTACTTATTAAAAATCTGAAATAAAGTGAATATTCTAGGCAGGTAAGCCATACCTTGTAGCTCTGTGATTCTGGGCACTCCACAAGTAGTCTAAATTGAAAAGCATACATCTTGGGCTTAGCTTGCAAGAGTGGCAATGAAGAGTTAGAAAAATATAGGGTATAGCCAATAAATTAAGGGTGTTGCCTACTGTGTCTAAGAGTTTGGATTTTTCAGAGAGTTTCAAATCTCTGAAAGGTTTTAAGCAGATCTGTGACTTAGAGTGAACTTTAGTGATACACAGGAAGAGAATCAGGGTAGGGGTAGATGCTAACAGTTCAGGAGCTCCTGCAATAGATGTGTTCATGAGCTCGAGCCCCTAACTTAGGTCTATGATGTAGGAAGGGACAGGAGAGAGCAGGTTTCATGTGCTATCAGAAGGATCCATAGCCCAATGACTAACAGGATGTAGAGAATGGTGAGGAAGTTGCAGATGATGCCTACTGAGCCAAGGAGGAAGACTACACATAAGGAAGCTTGGGAATGCAATGCAAATGCAAGCAGATCTCCCACAGCCATAGATAGTGACAGCAAGCAAACTGGAACTACTGCCTGAAACGGTTTTGATATCCTTGTGAGATACATCCTAAATCTCCATTAAATTTCTTTATGTAAATATTTTGGCTTGTCTTTTTCTGTCAGAGGAAGGAATTTCGGATTATCAATCTTATCTTTAGTGACATTTTAGCAATGGAATCTTGGAGCAGATTTGTCAGCCGAAGACTTTGTCGAGCATTTCCTCTAAAATCAGCATAGATAAGCTATAAAAGCTAAAATGAATTTGGAGAAATGTAGAAAGTGTCCACCTTTAGTGTAGGATTGAATTGAATGTAGTATATTTAAAAACACTTTTTAAAACTATATATGCACTCAGGTTTTTTCGCCTAAATTATGGGACCAAACTATAACACATTGAGGGAAGAAGAGCTTTAGGGTTTATTTAATTAACTTCTCTCCAATGCTTGATTCCCAGGCCTCTCATTTTATTCCAGTTCTTTATTTGAAGAAAGTCATGTTGCCTCCCTCAAAACTTCTCTTTCCTAGACAAGCTCCCCAACTTGTGCTGGTATCGAGATACTATGTGATGTCTCAAGACCCCCTCCTAACCACCACAGCTGTTCTCCTGGAATGCCACTCTTATCTGGCATTTCTCTTTAGCTTTCGAAACAAATTATTAAATCAAGACTGTTCAGATACATTCATTAAATCAACCCTAATCCTCATTTAGCCATTTCCAACCCATATTTCACCATCCTGTCTTTGAGAAAGTCATGAGGGAAAATGTCAAAGAGGACGATCTCTACAGCTTTCTCCCAATCATTTCCTTATAAAGGAAATCATTCTAATAAACTACATCATATTAGGTTATTGTCACTTTTTTTTAATGCTCCCAAGGAATCTAGTTATTAAGAAATTTTAGGATTTTCTTCAGGACCAGGAGAATTCAGAGTCTAATTTACCAAAGTGGGGAAGATATCTGATTACTTTGCATTTGTTAGCAAACCGTACCTTCAATCTACAAACCTTGAGGTCAGTCCAACAAACTCTCATATTTGTATGTATTCATGCTGGAAGAGAAGCGTGAAGTTTTTTAGAACACCTACGTGCTTATGGAATTGGCTCATTTCTCTGAGATTTCAAGCCGTTTGAAGGGAGCCTTTCTTCCCCTCTATCCATAGATTCTTTTTGCAGAGATTAAAGTTAAATAGGACTTGGGTATCTTTTATTTTTCTATCACAATAATGCCTTCTTTAAGTAGATTTTTTTCCACAGTTCAGTGTATTTTTAATCTGAGCATAAACTTCAAATGATCTTTCTGCTACTTCTATCACTTTTTTTTTTTTGGTACCAGGGATTGAACTCTGGTCCTTGCGCTTGCTCAGCAGGCAGTGAAACCACTGAGCTAAATCCCTGGCCCTACTTCTATCATTTTTAGTTTGGCACTTTTCTTTTTGTTGCATTAGCCAATCTTTTTCTATTAATGATGTTCTTATACATTATTCCTGTCCTTCTTACATTCAAGTCCTATCAGAAAGTATATACATACCTATGCTGGTTCTGATTTTCTGATCTGTCTCCTCTTTTCTCCCTCTTTAAAATCATTTCCAACTATACTGTTTGAATTTAATTTTAGAAACTTTCATTCCCTGGCACTGTCTTTTCTTTCTGAGCCTATATTGATGAACTACCTTATTTTTGTCTAATATTTCAAAATTGACATTGCTTAATTTCAGTGTGCACAAATATGTATCTAATTTTATCAGAGTTTCCCTCCCTGTTTCTAAGGGCTCCAAATCAAAAGTCACATTTTCTCCTGGGATCTTGTCATTTGTATTGCTAGAACTAAACACAACTATGTCAAGTAGTTCACCGTACTGCTTCCTCTGTTTTCTAAGAATTATCAGATGTTCAAATAAAATATCAGTCACTCTGTTTTAAGCAGAACAGAATTTCCAGTGTGTGTCTGAGAGGAGTGATGGATCTGTGAATTAATGTCATGCTAGTTTAAATCCACATATGCTATTTACAATTATTTTGACCTTGTACTTCTTTATACCTTAATTTCCTGTGAAGCAACAAATGGCCTAATGGTTTACATGGTATTCATTCCATTGAAGAGCCAAGATCTCATTCAACTAGAAATCCACGCAGCTCATGGCATCTCTTTCTGAGCCTGTTCTGCCCTTTTCCTCTGCACAGTCCACCCCTTTGGTCAGTACTGACGCTACTGCTCTCTAGTTTTGGAAGTTGCAGCTCACCAAATCTGAGGGGCTGGTGGGTGTAAAGAAGACTGTGTTAGGATGTGGTCCTTTGAGAGCTCTGGTTCTAAGGAAAAGTATATCACCCAGGAACAAGTCAGGATCACCTTTCCAGTCACGTCTGTCAACATTTTTCATGTACTCCATTGGCTTAAAGTATCAGAGGCCCTGCCATGCAGGTAATGGCAGGCCAGCACAGTAGATGGGCACTCACTAATCACTGCTAACTGGACTACGATGATGGACATATATCTCAGGCCAAGTTTTGTATCTGAAAAAGGAGATTCTAAGGACAAAGTGAACAGAGCCAAAATATCATAACCTTGAGTGTTAGGTAACATCAGGCCGGATAGAGAGCTCACTCTAGAATGAGTAAATACTCTTAAAAAATATCAATATAGGACATATAAGGGGCAATAGTAACCCCCCCCCAATCTATAAAGAAAGATGATCATTTTGAAAATTATTACTGGGCCTAGAAAAGATTTAGAATGCTGCTTTCTAAATAGAGTACAAGAAAACAAAGCCTAAGAAGCCAGAGAAGGTCCAGGCAAAAGTTGTCTGAGGGCTCTAATCGTGGAGCAGAAGGAAGGGGAGTGAGGTAAGCTGAATGCGCACTGGAGGCTGAGGTGAGGAGAAGCCCTGCAGAACCCAGGGATGTGTGTGTGTGTGTGTGTGTGTGTGAGAGAGAGAGAGAGAGAGGACGGCTATAATGACTGCACGCCCCCGGAAGTCACAGAGTTGAAAGCTGGTCAAACACGAAGTCTTATTATTATGAATGTGGAAGACAGAGTGTGGTGCTAGGCACCCACAATCCGTGGGTAGCTCTCCTTCCCAAACCATGAAAAAGTGGGGAATAAAATACGTAAAACTGGGAAATTTCACTGGTCAGAGCAAACTGTATCTTAAGGACGTAAGGACCCACACCAAGGATCAGACAAGCTTAGGAAAAAATACCTGTACCTATGTACTTCGGATCAAACTTTCACACTGCAGAAATAAAAGGTCAAAGATCTATAAGCACACAAGAAGGTGAGGAAAAAAATACACCTAGATAGAAAAATAGTTATCAGGCTAATCTTTGTTAACACAAAATACCAGACAATAACGTCATATTTCCTGAGGGTTTTTTTTTTGTTACCGGGGGGATCAAACTCAGGACCTTCCGCTTGCGAGGCAGGTGGCAGCACCACTGAGCTAAATCCCCGGCCCATCCTGAGTTTTGATGCAAAGAACAATATCAAGTGCAAATGATAAATTTGCTACTATAAGAAATAAATGCAGCATAAATTGAATTAGCAATAAGTAGGAAACATTTGAAAGGGTAAAACACAAAGAAAAAAGAAATGGGTGTGGATACTAGTACTAGGTAGCAAGAACACGAAATAAGCTAATTGGAATTCAGGAGATATAAACCCTCCCTGATATGAAGGAAGAAAAAGACAATTAAAGAAAGAATTTTCAAAGCATGCAACTAATACAAGAAAAAATATAGAAAAAGATGGAGGTATTTTATTGATTTAAACATGTAAATCATATATTGTGGGAAATATTTTCATCAAACACTATAAAAGTGATAGAAAAATGAATAAATAATATAAACAATTTATATGAGAGGTACAGATCACCAATGAACATGTAAAGACATGTCCAAACTTCCTGGTCTCATTAAAGAAGTAGCAACAAAAACAGAAATATATCTCCACATGTGATGGTTAAATTCATGTGGCAACTTGAAATGCAGCACAGCCGCTTCATCGCAGATCTTTTTAAACATTAGAAATGGGGGCGGGGCAAAGGCACCTGGACAGACATTTGGTCATAGGTTACTCTGTTGGGGGGGATGCTTTCTGCTGAGATTTACATTTAAGGTGTAGACTGGAGAAAGCAGATGCCCTAGACGTGGGTGGGCCTTACCCAATCAGGCGAAGCCCGGATGGAACAGAAAAGGCAGATTCTCCTCTGCGTAAGACAGAATTCTTCCTGCTGGAATTTTGATCCTTGCCTTGGGATCAAACTGAAACAACTGCTCTCTTGGATCTCTGGCTGCTGACTTAGCTTACAGATCTCAGGAATTGTTGGTCTCTATAACTGCACAAGACAATTCCTTATAATTAATCTCGCTGTATACACACATGTGCACACATACACACACACTCACCCTGCAGGCTCTGTTTGTCTGGAGACCCTAACAAATATACCACATTCACCTATCAAAACCAGAAAGCTGATAAAATTAGCCATCAAGACCTGCCCAGTGCTTGGTGCTGCTAAGGCCGAAAATGCTTAACCCTTCTGGACGACAATTTGACAGTTTCAGTATTTGTTAAGATGTCATGCTTTAATCCAGTAATTTCATTTCAAGGAATCTGTGATGTGGAAAAATGGCAAATTTACTTCAGACTCTTCAAGGGAGAACTGAAATGTTGGATGCTGGAACATGGCAAAAATTTGATAAATTCTATAATGAGATAGATATTGTGAATCTATTAAAAAAACTGAAGTCTACTTAGTGGCAAAGGAAATTCTAATGATAATTAGAATGACTCAGTGAAATAAGCAGGCGATAAAACTGTGATCCCAACTTTGTACTGTAAAGCTACAGCACAGAAATCTAGACATAAATAGAAACACTTCAGTGATTAGAAGTGATTATGTTTGAGTGATGAGGAGAGATCTGATTTTTATCTTAAAAATTATATCCTCTCTGCCTTCCATAATTTCTAAAACAGATATTGATCAATTTCATAAGAAAGAAAAGAAGGCTATTTTAAGAAATAGGCAGATTCTCATGAGAAGCTACAAAGTAGGAACCCAATCATAAATCAACTACCAGAAATCCTCGTAAGGCAGGAATGGTTTCTCATCGCACTGACAGCTTGTTGGATAAGCCAACTGTATTTCTGGCCCCACTTTTTCATCAGAGATGCCCACAACAGAAATTCTTATGTAAAGAACCCACACTGGAACACTGTGGTTGCATGAGCTTTTTCAGTTTTCCAAAGGCGAGTCCTTAACACACTGCAAAACATTCTGTTTATCAAGTTTTTAAAAAATTTTATGACCAAAAGTTTTAAAGAAAAGAAGCAAGACAAAATGCAACTTCACAAATGTCATGATCATTGCAATCCTACCGCCTGTGGTTCTACAATTACCTACTTCCTAATTCTTTATTCCTCTTGGTATTCCAAATGACTAAGTTGTTAGCACTTTGCATTAGAAAGTAATCATTAGTTTTCCTGACACTGCCTCTAGTTAATAAATTAGGATAATCATAGACTGAGGTTCTTGCAATAAGGCGCATTTTCACTGTTTTGACCCTGAGTGACCACTTCCAATGTTCTCAACACATCAACTATATCATTAATTGTAGTTGGAAATTTTAACTGGCAACACAAAGTATTTAAAATAATTTTCTGCAACAATTTGATATCAATAAAGGCTCACTTTATATATTAAAATGTAAATTTCCTTAAAATGGGTAGGGGAAAACTGTATTAATAGAGGAATGAAGATTCAAGAGGGACAAAAATTAATAGCCTTAACATAGCCTCTCACTTTATCTCCAAAAAAAGGGAAAAAAGCACTCTTCAAATCATTGGAAAAAATAAGCAGACAAAAATTAATGCAGGGAGATGAGCAAGCAATTCAAAACAGAAATAAAAATGCTAAATACATCTACACAAAGATATGCAAACTCACAAGGCTGTATAAGGATAAATGAGAATATGCACTTAGTCTAGTGTCTGGTACTTAACAAATGAAGTTATTAAAACATAGCTAATAAATGAAGAAATGGAAACAAAAATGGGAAAGAATGTGGGGAAACAAGCTCTGCCACAATTTATGGCTTGAGTGTAAATTTCTATGGAAAACATTTTGACAATATCTTTTCCAAAAAGTAAAAATATATATGTGTATATATATCGATATACAGAATCTAAGTATATGTAGCATGTGTATAATGAATATATAATATATGTAGCTTTTCACTGTGGCATTCCACTTTCAAAATTTATGCTATGGAAAATCTGAGCACGAATGTATGAAGACACACACACAAACACACACACACACACACACACGGTGCTGTGGTCAGACAGGGTGGAAGTGTGCCCCCAAAGGTTCATGTGCAGAAGACCTGGTCCCCAGGTGACAGTCCTGCGAGGTAGTGGGTCTTTTAAGAGGTGGGGTCCAGTGGAAGTCCTTAGGTCAGCTCAGGACGCGCCCATGGAGGGATGCTAGGGCTGGGGACCCCCACCCACTCTGTTTCCTGTATTTTTTCTTTGTTTGTTAGTTTGAGATGGGTCTTGTGTTACTCAGATTGGTCTCAAACCCCTGGCTCAAGTGCTCTTCCTGCCTCAGCCTCCTGAGTAACAGTTACTATGGGCACAGGCCGGTGCATCTGACTTCTGGGTCTAGTTTGGGGACGGGATCTCGTCCTCACACACATGCAGTCAAGGTGGCCCTTGGCAGAGCTCGTCTGGCCCCAAGCCGGGCACTGGAATCTCTGAAACTGTGAGCCACAGAGAGCTCTTCTTTAAAAAATTAGCCTGCCTGGGAATTTCCCTGCAGTCATGTAAACCGGACTAAAACATGGATATTCATGACAACACTGTTGTAAGGAAAAGTGGAAATACAGTGTAAACTCCACCAATAGGGTTGATTTAAAAATACGACAGTAGATTATGATATAAAATGTGATGGATATACATACTGATTTAGAAAACTGTTCAGTAAATAAAAACCAAATTGCAGAATAGTGGACTGGTGGTTTGGTCACTTCCCTCATTGCTAAGACACAATGCTCAGTACCCTCAGCCTTCAGGAGGAAAGGGTTATTTCAGCTCAGGTTTTGGTCCAAAGTCCGCTGGCTGCAAGAGGGACAGCATGCCAGGGGGTCCTGGTGGGGGGAGAACTGCTCGCCTCATGGCAGCAGGAAGCAGGGTGAAGGGAGCGCCAGCGAGGGAGAGAACCCAGTTCCACCCAGGCCACCTCCTAAGGGCACCTGGACTTCAAGCTCATCGTGGGCTCATCCACTGGCAGGTACAGCGCTCCACCATCACAGACTGTTTTCAGAGGTCAGAGAAATTTATAAAATGGGTAATTTAGTTCAGGAGCAGGATAATCCAAATAGGATTTGTCACAAGTATCTAAAGTTAAATATGAAGCTGAAATACTAAGAAACTAAACTACTGAAAAGCTAAAAAATTGGCATGATTTTTAAATGTTTTATAAACTTAATGTCTTTTTATTATGATAAAAATTCTAAGCTTATAGAAGAGAATTCAGTTAGATTTTTGCACATAATCATTACTCAGGAAGTGCTGATTTCCATACATTTTAATTAATATGAATTAGCAACAATGAGCAAAAACAAGCGCTTTGGAGGTAGGAGGCAACTTATCACTATCACGACTTTTTACTGTTCCTGACATTTTTTTGAGGTGTCCAGATGACTTCTGGGTAGGAGTCTGAGGCGAAGGTAAGCAGCGTCTTTTCGGCAAGTCCTGACATTCATTACCACTCACTCTACCTTTCAGTATTCACAGGACTGGGGTCGCAGATTAATAGTATACTCTCTGGGACAGTTCTCAGGACCACATTCCTTCCCCCTCCATCCTGGCTTTGAGTCAAAGAGTCAGTTTGACCCTTTCCTTTGCACTTTTCATGGAAAGGTCTTCAGCAGTTTTGTTTACCTACAGTAGTAAAGAAGGCAATCTTCCAAAGACTTCCAAAGAAGTCTACTTCCAAAGACTCAATAAACGAACTTCTTCAGGTAACTCCAACAGCAATCACTCAAGGGCAGGTTCTGTCCTTACTGTAGTTAAGCACTATTCCCTTATAAGATGTAGGACCTTTCTTTTTATGATGTGGAGTATCATTCCTTGTATACCTACAGGATCATCTGGCTCTGTGACAGTCAATAAGCATCTATTTTGATTTTCCACACAGGAAAAAAGTACATTTGAAATTTTATAGCTCTTTGGGTCTTTCTCCAAATCTGATTGAGTGATTTAAATCTAGATTTTAAAAATCCATTGGTCTTACTAAATTTGGATTTGATCATTTACATATATATATATATATATATATATATAAGAAAATGTCTTTCTTATAAGGTTTGATATGTCTCATGTGGCATTTAAAATGTTGAGGCATCTGGCATTATATAGTGATCTCTAGGTATCTTAAATATTTTTTACTAATTATATTTGAGTGTCTGAAGTTCTTGGAGTGGGAGGAGAGACACAGAGACAGATTTATACTGGGTTGTTTTTTCCAATTCAGAACATGTCAGTGCTAGCCCTGAGACAGACCAAAAAATGCCTTAATAGGTTTCAAAGAACTAAGTTGTGTTGTCAATGCATTCTGGCCAAAGTAAAATCAATGAAAATCAGTTAAAAAAAAGATAGGCTGAGAAGTCAGAAATGTTTGGAGATGAAATATTGTACTTTTAAGAAATTTATAGGTAAAAGAAGAAATCACAATGAAAATTAGGAAATATTTCTGAGTGATCATGAAGATAGTGTATTTCAAAACTTGCAACATAGCTAAAGTAGGGATTACAAACTGCTATGTATTAGAAAAGGTGGAAAGTCAAGCATTTACATATCTATTTCAGGAAATTAGAAAATAAGTCAGAGCTCAAACATTAAAATTAGTAAAATTTAAAAAGCGGACCAAAGACATTGATGGAATTGAAAACAAATATATAATGGAGAATATTAAGATGTCAAAAATTGGCTTTGGAAAAGAATGATACTGATCAGCCCCCACCAAAACTGATCAAGAAAGAAAGAAAAAGATGCAAGAGAAGACACACTCTATGAATGTTAAAAATGAACAAGGGTACGTCACTACAGGTCTTAACAGACATTGAAAATGATTTGTTAAATGAAATGGAAAAATACATAGAAAAAAGAAAACAAAACTGACAAAGAATTAGAAATGGAAAATATGGATAGTTCTGTATGTTCGAAAGAAAATGAATCTGTAATTTAGAAAATCTTAGGCTGGCTGGCTCCACGTATAGACTTCCAGAATACTGGGAAAGAATTTACAATGTTTTCCGCTGATGCAAAAGGAGGCCACTTCCTAACTCTCTCTCTCTTTTTGGTACAGGGGATTGAACTCAGGACCATGTGCCTGCAAGGCAGGCACGGGGCCGCTGAGCTAAATCCCTGGCCCCCTGTATCTTTTTTTAAATGACAGCAGTATAACCTCAAATGTGACAAAAACTTTTAAAAAATAACAGTTTCCATGTATTAATACCTTAGGGATTTAGAGAAATCTCTTCACTGGAAGGAAATTTACTATAACTACAAATTGACAGGTGAACAGCAGATGCGCTATTATGCATTTCACAAAACCACAAATTGTACCTTTACCATCAGGAAAATGGCATGTATACAATATTTTAATATATATATATGCCACTTTATATTCTTACACTTATATTTATACACTGCAATTGAAGTGATATTAAAAACAGAATTCCTTGAAACTTTGAATGAATTCACAGGGAATGATTTAGGAATACTCTGAGAATTAAAGAGACAAGTAGTCCCTAATACTTCCAAAGTTTAGTTACTTTGCATCTAATAATTGAATAATATTAAAACCAATATATTATAATTTAGTATACATTATTATTTTATATATATATAATTTAGCTGGCAACAGAGGACATCTTGCAAATGTTTAAGAAGGAACATTTTAAGAGTTAGTTCATTTGGCTATTGTTGCATAGTGGTTTATTTCTCCTGTAACAATCCATTCAGAGGTGCGAGGAGACTTTCTTCTAATTAACACTCCTATCTTTCCCTCTGGCCCTGTTCACTGAGGCGGGGCGGACACGTGTTAGGCTACAACTGCTGTCAGAGAAACCTTTGGCCAAGGGGCTCATGCAGGACACAGGCTGTGGGACACCAGGCCTCGCCTCATGGCTACTTAGTATCTAACAAAGAATGAGGCAGACTTTTCTGAATTTAATCTGGGCAGCCCAGAATTTAAAGCAGTGAAGTAAAACGTGAAAAGTTATAATGGTAGTAAAATGTGGGAGGTTAGAAAATTGTGATTCTGAAAATTCTCTCAGTATGACAGAATCTTTCTGACTCACAAAAATGAAAAGACAAAGCAACTCTAACTAGCATACCAGCATGCATCTGTGCATTTGAGTGTGTGTCTTGCGGCTGTCTGGAGTCTCCTTCATCTGAATGCGCTGCGGGTTACGTCTGTGATTGCCTGTGTGAAACATGTTTTTATACACCAATAACACTTATTATGTATGCAACTGCTTAGGAGCAATAATGACATTGAAATGATTTCTGCTTACATAGTATTTTACCTTTCAAAGATTTTTTTCACTTTGACTAGCTGTTATCTTCAAAATAAGCAGGGAAATAATTAGTAATAGTGTCCTCATACGATTATGAATAGCTAAATCTTGGAAGTGGCCTAAATGTCCTTGGAGAGATGAATGGGGAAAGAAAATGTGGTATTTACATACCACGGAGTACTACTCTGCCATAAAGAAAGATGAACTCGAGTCATTTGTAAGAAAATGGGTGCACCTTGAAACCATAAAGTTAAGTGAAATAAATCAGACACACAAGCTTCAATACCACCTGATTTCTCTTATATGAGAAACTCAAAACATAAGTAAAGAGAAAAATAAAAGCAGCAATAGGAAGTGGGGAGACAGATTGTTCTCAAAGGGGAATGGGACCCAGAGACCGAGGGAGGGCGGGGAAAGGATGAAACAAGGGCTGAGTTGTTCTGCGCACGTCCGGCTGCCCACAGGATTGCAAACATCATGCACTATGCACATGTATTAATAAAAAACGACGAATAGGGTACTTTTTCCTATTTAGGGTTTTACTTTTTCTCTTATTTTCATTAGACCAATAGAGCTGGTTAAGCCTCATTATTACAAAGATTGTGCTTTGTTTTCTCTGCATATGGGATCCATAAAAAGGGCCGAGTGCTCCTCAGAGTTACAAGACAGCAGATGGGGGACTGCATCCTGCGTCTACCTGTGACTAACGAAGGGTCAGATTTCAAGATCAGGAGGTCATTTTAACAAGCACGTGTAAGGAGGACCCGGACGCGTTCGCATGCACTTTGTACACACTGCATTCACTCTGATACCGCCTCTCTTTTCCCGGCCAGGGGGTCTCATGGCCCCTCTACTTCCCCCGGAAACACTTGCAGTTTTTCGCTGAGTCTTCACCCAACTCCTCAGAGCACCTGCATTTAGCTGGATGCCGCTGCCTGCCTCAGTCTAACAGACCAAGTCATGCTTGGGACCCATCCCGGGGTAGCGTTTCATGCACCGACGAACGCACCCATCGAAGCTACTCGGGAGGCAACGGCTTCTCTTTCAAAGCAGTAACAGAGAAGCAGAGGTCTCCGGACGCGTCCTAGGCAACCACGGCCGCCAGCTGCTAGGCAAGCTGCCAAGGCACCGAGGGGCCAGGTAGGCGCGCGGCCCGGGTACTCACAGGTCTCCGTGGACGAGTCCGTAGATCTGCGGCATGCTCTGATGGTGGACCCCTCGCAGGACCACGATAAGCAGGATCACCACGAGGGCCGGCAGCCCCCAGCCCAGGAGCAGGAACAGCAGGCAGCGGCGCTCCGTGTGCTCATCGCTCATAACCAGCACGTACCAGAAATTCACCGACTGAGGAAGCAAGCAAAACCCACGCTCCGGTGAATGGCACAGGACGCCAACTCAGCCTACTTACTGTGCTTTCTATTGTCTCTGCTTTAACCGCAGTCATAATGGTCTGGGATTGTTCTGAAGATCCGTGCTGGAAGAAACAGGCAGTGATATTCAAATCAACATCGTGACAATGAGAATGAAGGAAACGGCCTGGGTTTCCAGGCTTTTCCATCCTTTTTATTAATCCAGGGTACTGGGTGCTGCTCCGGTGAAGGGGGTGCCACCTCGAAGGTGCCCTCTGCCTCAGTCCCAGGGGAGGTATAGAGGACCACACACAAAGCCACCGCCCCTCGAGGGGTTAGGCTTTGTGGTCTGTTCTGCTTTCTCTGTTTACGCTCACTTTTTTTGCTTATTGAGTTGACAAATATTTATTGCATGCTTACTAGATCTGAGACCAGCGAGCCACTGGCAATATGGCAGCGAGAGATGGGGGCCACTTACCATCCTGAACCCTGGATCCCAAACAAGCAGGCAACAAGCACTCACGGGTCTGTTTTATGTTTATCTTAAGTTTATATAATGTATTAAACCCGCTATGCTTATTAAGATACAAATACACAAGGGGCAGGTATGTAAAGCGTGAGGGCGATGCAGAGACAGATTAGATAGAGGAAACAGGGAAACCGAGGGCTGCAAAGGTTACTACTTGGTCCCAAATCCCACACCCAGGCAAATAGAGAAAATATGTATTGTCTTCTAGTGTTCTCATTCCATGAGGAATGCTTGCATTTAATTGTCATCTAGCACAGTAATGACGTTAAGTGTCATGTCATCCATATTTCATACAGTAGTCGTTAATATCTATCCACTAGCTGAGGCTCCTGTGCACTTTACTATGGAAAGAGTGGGAGGGTAAGTGAATTTTATACACACATTATATTAGGGGACAGTCTCAGAGAAGTAACATTTCCAGAGCTCAGTTTCCTGATGCACAAGGTACTGTAGAGATTAAACCAAGTATTACATGGAAAATGCTGACTATATACATAGTCACCACTGGAAAATATGACCACCTCCCCTAAATCTCCTATTGGGATGTGACAAAGGAAAAAGAGCCTAAGACCAGAGCAAACATAGATACAATGGAAATCCTTTCTACGTGAAAAATAAGTACGTTCCATGTTTATGCGAAGGCTTTCGGGTGCTATTTACTGGGTTTCTGAGGAAGAGTCTATCTAGACTGGATTAGCCTCGGGGAACTAGTATTAAGCTAAATAGGGAAAGGATAAAAATGTGTGGTTCCTTGGAGATTTTTGTTACTGAATTTAATTTGCTGTCGGCATTCTTTATCTTTATGTACATCTGCTTATATGTAATTATGAAGCATATTTTGAGTTGTTGCTTATGTAAATTTGTTCTAACTTCTTTATAAAAATTAATTAGATCCAAAGAGGTTTTTTCCCTCTAAGTAGATTTAGCAGAGGGATGTGGGCCTAAATAAAGGGAACAGGTCAAGTGTCACACAAAGTAAAGGACAACAATCTAACTCCAAAATATAAGTACTGATCATCTGTATGAAGTACATGTCTCCGTGTCCATGTAACATGGAGCCCCTGGTACGGCAGAGGGGAGAATCAAAGAAGAGGACACTTTGCTAAATGACTTCCAAGCTGGTCATCATTGTGCAGACTGGACATTTTCAAATGCTTGCTTTATACACATGGGCATCGGTTTCATCATGACGGACTTCTGTGCCATCCAGCCCCTATCTGACCTCTACACAGGCTGAGCTAAGTGTGGTTGTTAGGTTTATACACACAGTGCTTCTGCAGTGTTGCTGAATTCTTGAATACTCGATGAAGCAGTGGGCACTCCCAATGTCATGAGCTTTGGTGTATAAATCCCTCCTTAATAGCACCCAATCACGCACATGTGCCAAAATGACAGCATTTCCCGATTACATATTATTTTTTAGACAACAGAATGAAAATACTATGTAATAAAACTAATGTTTTAGAAATACTCTGTGACCCACAAGTAAGATTAATTTTGACTACCTCATTTCAAATCTCACTTGAATTTTATTTAAATATAAAAAGGTTGGCACATTTTGGGATGTACGACTGCTCATGAGCTGCTCTGTCCTAAGCTGGGTCCCCATAGCGTCCCCCATCACCAGCAGAGTGGCCTCAGTGGTATGTGCTCCGTGACTCTGCTCTGCTGGCCACAGCCGATCTGATGGGGCAGAAGTCCCGGCCAGTCCTCTGTCACTGAACTCCTTTTACCTCCATGAGCGTCTAAAGGGGCCAACAGAAATGAGAGCGTATCTGAAGCGTGGTGGTAGGGGCAGTCATGTGCCCAGTGAGGAAGAGAGCGTGTGGCACAGAAGACAGGACAGTCCAAACCTTCCTGGGCTCACAGGCCCTGAGCACAACTACACTTACAGAGCTTGGGTTCAGTGGGTTATCCTGGATACTTACTCCTTTTATGATGTCACTGTTTGTTTAAATCAGCCCCATTGAGTTTTTCTTTTTTCTTTCAAAACAATTTGTCTGTCTGTCTGTCTGTTTATCTATCTATGCTGAAGCAATAGGGTCAAAACCTCCAGTTTTCGCTATTCTTTGAACAAAAAGATGATACAGCACTTGACTATCTTCCTTCCTGTCCTCAACTCACGGCTTTTCCTCTGTAATTTAACTTAAGAGCATAATGAGATCGTTTGTTTGCATAGCAATTTCACTTGGCAGATATGTAGCACAGATGATTTATGAGCCTGAGTGTCTGTGGGCTAATCCAGTGCAGGTTCTCACAATGCCAACTGAAGGTGTCACTGATGGAAACACACTTCATGCTGATGGTGTGTGGCTTATCATGCTTACCACTGTCTTACACTTTTCCTGCTAAAGACTAAATGTGAACTAAAAACTTCAACATCTGTGTCTCTATTTACATTTCTATTTCCAAGCCTTAAAGATGTTAGAAGAATGTTGTGAGCTCTTCCAAGACCAGCTGACATGACTATGTAGCCGCTCTATGAATCTGACTTGACTATTCCTGCAATTCACACACACGCAGCGTACCTAGTGGTATAGCATGAGACTATTCAAACTGACGTAGTCTTTAAAGACATGTCTAGAAAGACTAGAACACATTTTTACCACTATAAACCATCAAGTTGTTCACTTTGAAAGGGACAACAGGAAGAGTATTTTGCAGTTTAAGCAATCAGTGATGTTAGCAGTTAGTTATACATTTAATATGAATTCTAAACATTGGGTAATTGAACTACCACCTTATTTTCATTATTGCTCATCAGTGAAGGATGGCTTATTTTCATTTTGCATATTTATCACCATCACCAGCATATCAAGATTACCTGGGCCGGGGATTTAGCTCAGTGGTTCTGGCGCCTGCCTCGCAAGCGCGAGGTCCCAAGTTTGATCCCCGGTACCAAAAAAAAAAAAAGATTACCTGGGTTGCTGCGCTCGGCAGAGGGATCGTGCCAAAGTGCATGTGTGCATGCGCGCGTGTGTGTCCTTGGCATGGCCGGGCATGGCTGCCTTGCTTGGGCATCAGCAGGACATTTTGTGAATAGTTACAATGCTTCCAAACTGGAACTCTACATTTTGTATCTTGCTTTTAAAGCTCCTCTAAGTAAAATACCTGTTGGCTTTATTAAAAAATATACATTTAATAAAAAAAAAGATTACCTGGGTGACTATACTTGGGAGAATTTAATTGAAAGCCAATTTTAATAAATGTTAAGAAAATTATGCAATGATATTCTTGAAAATTTCCTATCAGAAGCAGAATCTACAGAAATATGGGAAAGAGGATTCGAACAGCCTCCCCCATAATCCACCAGATCAATAATGTGAATAATCAACAGTTTTTTTGATTTATAAAAATTGGAACAGACTGACATAGCTCCACATGGATATTCTGTGTTTTGTTTTTGTTTTTGTTTTTGGTACTGGAGGTCAAACTTGGGACCTTGGACTTTCAAGGCAGGCGCAGGAACCACTGAGCTAAATCCTGGGCCCCATGCTGTGTTTTTTGCCCACACTATAAGTTATCTCTGGGTTTCAATTTCCTCCTCTGAGAAAAGGAGAGGTTAAACTGTAAGTCTTTAACAATTTCCTGACACTCTCTGATTGAATTATAGTAGAAATGATAATTTCTTAAATAAAAATATTAATGACATGGCTGCGCAGACCACAATTGTCAGTGATAACACAGACCTTAGAGATCACCTGCCCAGGCCCTCTCATTTCCAGATGAAGACACAGAGGCAGGGAGAAAAAGCATAGGTTTTTCAAACAGTTATAGAACTGGGAGTGGGACCCAGTCCAAAGAGCCCTGGGAACACTAGTCAAATTTAAGACTAATGTCCACAGAAATTCACACAAGCAGTGAATGACAATATTACTGTGTGCCAGGGAGTTTCCCTTCTTGTCTTTTATTTCTCTCACTACATATGGGAGTAAAGATGCATTTTCCTGGTAGAAGTTTATATAAAGATTAACTCTTTATTCCTGCCCTGTTCATTCTGTGCTAACATTTAAGGAAAACTAGTAAAGGTTCATCAAAATATAAATAGCTTGAAACATAACTGAGTTGTGGAAGATTAATTTTTTGTATATGCAATATTAAACATTAAATTCTGTACCATTTCACAGAATGCTTTGCATATAATCTGTATTGAAAAATATCAAATAAATGGGCTGGGGATTTAGCTCAGTGGTTCTGGTGCCTGCCTCACAGGCAAAAGGTCCTGAGCTCAGTCCCTGGTACCAAAAAAAAAAAAAAGATCAAATAAATGAGGATGTACACAATTTATTTTGAGTATTTAGCATATCTATTCATTTTCCAGGAGCATTTTCAGTGACTACTATTTTCCAAGCATCTATATAGCAAAATCAAGGACATACTTTGTTAAATGTTTTGGACACAGGTCACAATTTTGGTTTCATATGTCCCATAAATTCATTCATTAACTTAGTCATGTATCATTAACAAAATTCATTAACTTGGGCCGGGGATTTAGCTCAGTGGTTTTGCCGCCTGCTGTGCAAGTGTAAGGACCCGAGTTCGATCCCTGGTACCAAAAAAAAAAAGAATGTCAAATTGGTATAAGAATTAAATGTTCCAATCAACAAAACAGAAAGTACAAAATTCATTAACTTATCCATATATCCTCACATCGTATATATTAATATATTAGTAATATATAAAGGAGAAATACTGCTTTTTTAGGTTAAAAATGGGCTCCTTGAACTCTGTATTTTCTTGGGATGTGGGATAAAGACTAGGCTGCTGGCTGCTGTTTAATCTTTGGTTAGTAATTGTTTTACTGACTTAGAGCATCTAGTTTAGTCAGAGATCAGTGGTACACTAATCCTGTCCAATGCCGTATGTTCTCAATCCTTCATTTCAAGGACAGCCCAAGAAACATCACTGCATGTCCTTGCCCTGGTTCTCTACCCTCTTTCTTAAAATTTATTACATGAAATAAACTGCAAGGCTTTTTGAGGACTGGAGAATTCAGTATTTCCTAGGTATGTCATTTTTATCTTGGTCATGACTTGTCTGATGTCCTTAATACTTCTGATGTCCCCTCAAATGAAATCAAGGACAAAGGAAAACCAGGGCTAATTTTAGCAGCTTGCTTCCCGTTGCTATGCGCTGGTACTTGGTAGCCCTTCTACCGAGGAATAAATAGAAGGCTGCTTCATACCCTGGCTTTGGGGAGAAGTTAAGGCACAACACAGAAATAATGCTCAAGTACAACTGTAAAGTTTCTGCTTACTTCTATTGTGTATGAAAGTCTCAAACAATTTACTTGCAATTTGTTTTCCTTCTTGATTGGCTCATGATTTGGCAATCCAATTAGGAGCATGTTTCATGTAAATATTAATAGTAAAAGCATACTTCCCAGGAATTTATTCAATGTATGCTCTCTAAGTAAACAAATGTTCAGCGTGCAAGAGTGTTCACGGAAACATTGGTTACAACAGCAAAAAAATAACTGGGAGTAATCAGAATTTCACCAGTCAGAAACCAGAGAAATAAATCACAGTATTACCTTAGAATAACACAGAAAAAAGCAGAGCTGTACATGATGAACCTAAAGATGTCCAAATTTATATATGTTATATATATATATATACACACACACACACACACACACACACACAAGGACACACATGTGCACTTGTTTATGTATTTATAAATATTTATCTATCCATGGAATATTTATGGAAGGATATACAGGAGGCCATTTGAAACATGTAGCTTGGAGCCTGGTGTTGAAGACAGGGCAGCAAAGGGAGAATGTGTATGTGAAATAGCAAGAAAGACTTTCTTTTCATTTTATATTTCTCTGGTGTTTATCTTTTGTACCATTAATACATGTTATCTCTAAAATTAAAGCAATACAGAGAAAGGGAATGGTAGTCAAACAACTAGCAAAATATCGATGTCACTAGATTTTAAATTCTCATTGTCAGTCTTTCTTAAAGTAAACATGACCTCGCTCTCTTAAGGAAGTGGGAAATGATTTCAGTCATCCCACTGAGGGATTTAACATGAACAGCAAACAGAAGGGTAACTTAATACCCATGGCCAAAAAGGGAGTTTGTGAATTGTTTGCTTGAAAACAAGATAAGTGAAGTGTTTTGGAAGGATATTCCCACCGTCCACTGCATGACTTTGCTGTCTCAGGAAGGGGAACCCTGAAGAACTGGGTCCAGGCTGTCGGCTGCAGGGCCTGCTATGAGCCATGCAGTCCTTCAGTAAAGGGTTAGAGATCATCCAGTTTGCTAAGGCTTTGCAGTTAGTTAGTATCTGCCTCACTCAAAGTTAATACCTTTTCTACTATGTCCAACTGGCTCTCTTTTGTAATAAAGGTGTAAGTTACATTGCAAAAGTAGACTATTGAACAAGTTTGAAAATCTGATATTTTGGCCACACGTATTAGCTTAACAAGTTGTAAGAATACACACACAGACACACACACACACACATAAAACATGCCAGATAGCACGCCAGCTTCTTGTTGTATTATCTTCCCACAATCTTCAAAGACAGGTCCTGTTATTACCCTGATCTGTCAGATAAGAGAACCCTGACTCAGAAGGTTATGGAACTTGTTTAACAAAACATTTTTCTTTAGCTCTTCTAAAATACAATCCATCTTTACTATAAGGGTATTAAAATAAGGTTATTTAAATGATTTATTCTAAGATTGAAGAGATGATACAGACAAAATCCCCAATAATTCTTATATACTTAGTCCAATGATTAAAAAATGAAGGAGTAATTACATTGCTATTGTAACCCATGCATGTTTCAGCTTTGCTCCTAAACTGCTAAAATCTATGAAACAGAATCATTAAAGTGTTAATATTCTTTTAATTTCTTTAACTCAATTCTACTAATACTAGTCCAACCATTTCCATAATATTTTAAAAATGGATTCCAGCTTTTAAAAAAGATTTTAGCACACAGAATTTTATAATGGGAAAATATAGGTTGGTAAAGTGACAATCTCTGACCACAAAATAACCTATTAAAAGTAACCTTCCTAGAATTCAAAAGTTATTGAATTTTCCCCTTGTGGTTATACCACAAACCATGAAAAATGTGTGGTGCACCATCTGAAATACATTAAACTTCACTGGCACTTTAAATAGTTTTCCTGAGCCATTAGTCATACAGAACCTAAATAATTTACTAAGTGTGCATCAGCCCCTGACAGCAGGGCTCTTGAATCTACATGAAGTTGGGTGAAATCTTACATGGCATCTTCTTCAATGCTCCCCAAGGCAGGAAATGCATCCAAAACATGTGAAAGTTGGTCGTTTTTCTCTGTTTACATATGGTTCAGTGCTTGGATTCACTCTACTTCTAGAAAGAGTCTCTACAACGTTGACAGTTCTTGGGCTAAAAGAGCTCTTAACTGGAATCAAAATCTGCTTCCCTCCCCTTTTGACCTTTTTGTTCTGGTCCTCCCAAACAGCTCTCTCATCTGCCTTTCTTTTCTGTCAAGGTGCTTTGGGATCAGCAGGTGTCCTCCCATCCCTCTAAATTCTTTCCAGACTGGGCGTGGCCAGTTGCCTGAGCATCCTGTGGGACTGTCACCTGGCTGAGGTCTCTGCAGAGACACTGCTGGGCCATGTGCCCCGCCACTGTGGTTACACTACGAGCAGGGCTGCCTCCGTCCTGTTACCCACGCCGCTGAGGTCTGCGTGTGTTCTGGGCACACGTGCGCCCCATACTGAGTTTATGTTAGATTACAATTCGGAGTTATTCACATTGAGTTTCATCTGACAATGTCTTTCCCGCCCCCGTACTCAATCTGGCAGGGTGGTTTCTCTTGTAATCTGAATGCAAGGAGCTTCCCATCTTCACTGGCCTTTCTGCCCTTAGCCCTGTAGCATCTGCAAATCTGACAGGCCGTGTCTTGGGTTTTCATCCAAGTCATTAATCAAAAACACAGAAGGGGTCAGGGGCAGGGACAAGGACCTTTGGCACAGGGACCTCAGTCCAGACAGAGAACAACCTATGTGGGTACATATTAAAAAGTTCAGCTTAGACCAACTCCTGAAGCATTCTGCAACTAGAAAAATTCAGGAAGTGCCCAAGTATCATAATTCCAGCACATAGCTAAGTTTTATGTTGCAGGGTTTAGATTTCATTTTGAAAAAAATGTGTGAGGGGGTATTAGAGAGCACTGCATATTTTCCATAATTAGTGTTGTCAAAGAGCTATAAAACACTAATTCTGCGAGTTAGGAGTTATCCCCATGTGCAGATTTAGAAATGAACACTGGAAAGAGTTAATACTTTTGATTAAGCTTACACAGATGGTGGCAGAACCAGGATTCAAACCCAGGCCTTGGGCCCCTATTGTTCTAATTAGCTCTGTTAGCTAAATAATTAATTCAGCACTCTTCTTCCATCATTACAATATCCCAAGTGGGAAAATGTCCCATTCTTGTGCCTGGATGATATTCTCAAATAATAATAATACCACCACCCCACTTTCTCTCTGCCTTTATCACGGCTTCAATATTGCTGTGAAATCAAACCCGCATCTTACTCATTCAACAACAAAGAAGAACGTGCAAGAGTTGGACACACCTGTACATAAACATTTCGCATGCACGCTGAGAAACACATATAAGACTTGCAATCACCAAATGACTGAACAATTCCATCATGTGGAAAGCATTTTCAAAGGCAGGATCTTAGCTGAGTCATTAATTAGCAACATGAATACTGGTGATGGTCCCATCACTCGGCCTCTTTCTCAAGCAGATCAGCACAGAATAATAGAGGGCACTTGGGACCCTAGTCAGAAAATGCGTGTGCAGGTTGCCCCCTAACTTTAGCAAGTCCCTCAGGAGAGTTTGCTTGGATTCCTTTGGTCTCACGCCATACTCTTTGCTCCAGGAGATCTTTTCACAGCAATGGTGACACTTCCTGCAGGGGACCGCAATATTGATTACGCCCAAAGGCTGTAAGCAGTGCAGGCCGTGAAGAATTAACCCCACAATTGGCTTGTTTACAGAGGCGAGTCTGGCCGAAGCCTGAGTGCTGAGGTCAGAGTAACTCCCACCCAAATTTCCTTCCCACAACTAAAACCTTCTTAACTAGAAGGACAATGTTCTAATTACAACCCCTTATTTTGTCTCTTCTGTTCCTCATTCCAGAATGCTTTGTCCTGTCCTTGAGGATCCCTGCTTCCATTAGTTTTCACAGCAGCTGCCCAATTGTACACCCTCACACATAGTCCCAGCCTCACACATAGCTCACCTTCCCCCAATTGATCCCTAATACAAATGAGTAACTTAGACCAGCGCCTTTCCTAATTAAGCAGTATTGGCCGCCCTGGCTCCCCGGTTCCTCTGTCTTAGATTTTTCTTCAGCTCAGCCTTGCATCATACACTGGGCAGGAGACTGGAGCCTACTGCCGAGGTTTCCAGCAACATTTCAGGGGCTCCTAGTAATTTCTGACTCTCAGCTTTCTAACACACTTCTCTAGGGCAGGCTCCTTTCTCCCAAAGATGCCACGGAAGGCCTCACGAGTCTCTCACCCTTGGCATATCCCAGACTAGACCTCTACACACCACTGTCCATAGATGTTCATGCCACAAACTCCAGAAGGCCCCAGTTTCCCCTCCTGCATTCCTGACAATCAATCTCTGTGTCTTAAAGTCCTACATTAACTTTTAAAAGTCCAAAGCTCTCTATTTCTCTTTGTTTCTACTGCAGCTTCCCTTGCTCACACTAACATTCACCCCTCCAAATACATCGAATGCAATTTAATTCCCCACTTCTAGCCCCATCCTCTCTTTCCCATCTCCAGTTCACCAAGACAGGAACATCTTTGAAAACTCTAAATCTGTATCACATTACTCCTTTGCTTAAACTAATTCTATTATTTCCCTTAAGAAAACATTCAAATTTCTTACTGTGCCTCATAGGGACCACACTGCACCTCTCATCTTCTGTACTCCTGTCTGCAATCCTACTAGATTTCTCCGGTTTTTACAGACTCACCATGCTCCCTCACCCTGCACAGTTTATAGATTCCTTCCTTCACATTTCTAGCCAGGAATGCAGTGAGGGCTACAAGGAACTATTTCCACTTTAGCATAAAGAACAACAAATGCCAAGCAAGGTACCAACCTGGACGAGCATCCAGCTGAACTGGCAGAGGTACAGGTAGTGGGTGACAGCAGCGATGGCTGAGCAGCCCTCCTCAGAGAGCTGGGGACTTGCGTATGCAGACACCAGGAACACAATCTGGAAGAAACAGACACCTCTGTTTATAAGCCATGCTAAAATCAATGAAGAATGCTGAGAAAGCAAACTGCTTTCTCCCCTGAACCTATGATTGAATGATTCGGAGGGAAAGTAAGGTGATCTGCTGCCTGACTCACAGGACCAAGAGTCATCCTCGAAATGGCAACAGATGGCCTTGCATATTTCTAAGGAACAGTGAATGACATAACATTGTGCTGAATCTTCCTCTGGCCTCACAGGAGAAAATTACCAAAGCGTATCTCACTCTTATCATAGAAAAAAATCCCATGGAAAATGTTCACTTTTAGCTAAGGAGCAAAGAAGAGACAGAGTAGAAGCACCATTCCCCAAGTGAGTGGAAGCTAGTGAGAGACAAGGAAGAGAAGCAGGCTCCAGGCTTCCCCATCGCTCACCGCAGTCTCTGGCCAGGAAGTAACACACATAACAAAAGACTTCAAATCAGTTTGCAACGTCAAGTCCCGTGGTTGCCTTCATCTTTGGATTTTTATTTCAACCACACCAGGCTTTGTTCAGAAGTCACCTTCACAACAAGGTCTCCGAGACCTGCACTCCGCATTCTTCTCTCTTCACCCTCAACTCTCCTCTGTAACAACAGTAGCCACCATATCTCTTAGGATTTGTGGTTACTGCTAGTCTTGCCCAGTAGAATGCAATCCGTAAAAGGCAGGATTTTGTCGGTTTTACTGACAGGGGCACCTCAAGCACCTGCTAGGTGCTCAATAAATACTTGTTGAATAAAGGAACAAATGAAGTCCAACACTCCTTGTGATTTCTACCTACCAGTTTATTTTCTCTAATACATGACTATTATGTCAAATTCTGTCATGAAATGTGGAGGTGGCAAAGGAAAATTTGGAGCAATAAAACAGTACTGTAACATCTCAATCAATAAACTCTCTTAAGGAAAAGGATTAAGTTTGCTACTTTATGTTTTAAGGCTACAACTATTCCTCAAATATAGCGATGGTCACTGTTAAAAATGTAAACGGTTGGTTCCAAAAAGACAGAAATATTGGCACGCAAGGAGAAAACTACTTTACATCTCAAAGTCCTTCCCCCTTTTCAAAGAAAACAGAAATGCCTTTGCTACTGTTTGAATTTCAGTGAGAAGGTGAATACTGTATAAAAAACTAGACACAGAAATGGGACAAAGTGTTTTTTAAAACTTTCCCAATGAACTATGCCCCTCCACAATCCTCTTGGTTCAGTGGTGTGGTCTTTACCCCGTTGTGGAGATTTCTGCCCATGTCTGTTCATTGGGAGCATCCTCTGGGAAGCTGGTCAGGTTCACGGGGAGGCCTGCACCCTGCCAGCTCTGATCCACAGTGAGAGTCTCCCCATGCGCCTTCAGGCAACTGCACATGGTCCAGCATACGACGCAACACCCGGTCAAGGAGCACCTTGGGTGTGAGTGACCCCTCCCTGTGATGACCTGAACCAGTCCCTTGCCCTTTCTGGGTTAATTCCCTCATCAGTAGCAGCAGAAAGTTGGAAGAGTTCACTCAAGGTCATTTTTCTACTCTAAGATTCTAGAAATTTTCTAACAGGAAGCATTCTTGATTTAACTTTCTATTTATTTAGACCAGGGTTTGGATCATTTATGATATATACTATGAAAAAGGGTTAGTGCCAGCATTTTAAGTAGAAACTAGAAATTTGTTTTATTATTCCCAATCTGGCACGGATGTGTTCCCTGAAAAAATAACAAGAAAATCACCTTTCTACAACACTTCAAAAAATAATTTTGAAATTATTAGAACTTATTTTTAAAACATGCTTAGACTTTCCCAGACTTTAGCTTCTGTTTTGCTTCTAAATTATAAGAATAGGTCATAAATTAGCTGTTCTAAATTCCACATTCACTGAACATTTTATGTACTAAGCACCAAAAGTCTGCCCTAAAGGCTTTAGAAGCACAGAATTGTATGATTCTGACAAAAAAACTGTCACTTTAACATTTATAGACTTTCTTTTTACAGAGCAGCATTTATTTCCAGTCCTTATAAATGTGAGCTGATTTCAGGTACTAATGTTATGAATCGTGTTGATGGCACTTTGGTAGTTTTGTTCTAATTGACCTACACTTTGCTTTGTAAAATAATTGTATAATGCAAATTGTAGTTGAATATGTTGTTTTAAGCTATGACACTACTTATAAATGGCATGCTAATTTAAATCATATTCTTTTTGATTCTTTTTCTTTGAAATACTCGAATCAGTACAGGTTTTTGTTTAAACTGAATTGACTTTCCGAATATATTTTTAACATCAAAATTCCATTTTTAAGGTATGATTTTTTTGTATTTTATTCTATTCTCTTCTCCCTTTCCTAATCAGAGGAAGACCAGCCGCAGCTCTTCTGTGAACCAGGAATGCTGCTGCCGCTGCTCTGTGGAGTGGGAACTCTGCCTGTCCTCAGGAGTCAGCAAGCAGCCAGCGGTGGCTGAGCAGCCCCAAAGCTGTCACAGGCAAGCTAAGAAGACCTGGAACCCCAAACTAAGTTAATTTAACTTAAAATTATAACAAAGGAAAGTTTTTAAAAAGCCACAATCTTCCAGCATGCTTAGCTCACACATCTTTAAGGCTACAGAACCTAAGAACAGATGTCGCCTTAGCATTTTTCTACTCAAACACCTAGAGATGAACAGGAAACAGGTTGGTTTCACAGCTGGTCCTCTGAGAACAATAAGTTGAATAGCATGGCAGAGAAAAAGAAAGGTACCCAGGCCTTCCTACACTTATTCCTCCAGCAGTGCCTCTGCACCTACCCTGTACAACACTGTGCCAGGAGACACAGGGACACAACGGCAGAAAACAGCTCTGTGTGTGTGTGTGTGTGTGTGTGTGTGTGTGTAACTCACTTGTTCATACTGTAACAATCCTTATTATTTTTGCCCTAATGTAATAAGTTATAAAAAAGAGACTGATCATATAATTAACATGTTTAAAGATCATTAAGGAAGTTTTAAAGATAAATTAGGATTCAAATTCTGGTGTCCTGATTTGTAAGACCAGCATTCTTTCTGGAAAGCATGCCACTGCCTACAAAGCAAAACATAGTATGAGTCCTGAAATTCTGCTTTTCCTCAATCCTTGTTAATCTATGGCTCATGACAGGTTCATGATGCTGACAGAATATGGTGCCAATGGCATGTATAATTACTCTTAATTCCATATTGATATACCATATATACATCTTAACCAAGGAAAAGAGAAAAATAAACATTTTCCCCAAAGAGTATTTTATGGATTCTCTTTTTTTAATGAGTTATGAAATTCTCTGTCTTTTGGTTGACTACAGCTCTACTCTGCCAATTAGTGGAAGACATCTAGAGTAGCGACATGCATCTCTGCTTGCTTCTAAACAATACCATAAGCATCATTTCCCAAAGCAACCTCAGTTCGTCTCAGAAGTCCTCAGCGCACATGCTCCCCCAACCCTCACCATGGGCACTATTGCTCTTCTTTCCATGAACTTATTCTTGAGTTGTCCTTCTACTCTCTGAATTATCTCAAACGTGATTAGTTTTACATGGCCAGCTCAAGCCCCACCTGCTGACTCTGATCATGATGGATGATGCCTCCTTTACCTGTTTTTTAAAAGTAAGACACTCCTTGCCACTGAACATACATAATGAGTTGAACATCCTTTCTAGCAGGAGTCCAGCTAATGCTGAAGGTTGAAAACAGACACGTGAATAATGCAATAAAACATGGCAGGTATTAGAACATGGTATAGAGTGAAACATCAGGGGAATGCACAGTGCACAGCAGCGGTCAGAAATACTCAGAGAGGAAACCCGAGTCCTATCTGTCCCTCATCCCATCTCCTGCTAAGTTTACCTTTCCTTTGTGCACCAAACTTTCTACTCCAACTGCATTTATTTCTAGTTCTTATACATGTTGCATCATCTCTCAAATCTTATCTTTGTTCTCGCTCTACATTTTATCTTGAATTTCTCTTTCTCACCTTTCTAGGTTGAAATCATATCTGTGAGGCAACTCTGTCATGAATACAGGGCCATGTCTTTCAATCAGAAATAACCTTTTTCTCTGAATTTGTAAAAGAAATTTATTAATATAAGGGTTGGTTTTCCCATAAAGTTCAATTCTCCCAATTCTTAAAATCAATCTAAATGTCTCAGAAAGCTGTCCTCATGGGCCAAGGCCATTTTGGACATACACAGCATAGAAGCAAGACCATGTGCCGACACAGGGAGGACAGCCACCCAAGAGCAAGGACAGAGTCTTTTGGAAGTCGGACTCCAGCCTCCAGGAGGGCAAGAAAATAACTTCTGCTATTTAACCCATTCTATCTTTGGTACGTTATGGTGGTAGCCCTACCAAGCTAATACATATGTGATGTTAGTTACATGTTTTTTATAAATACCCTGAGTCAGACTGACAACATTCCTACTTTGGCGAAAATACTTCCTCGGAATGGATATTGAATTTTATTAAATAGTTTTTCTCTACTGAGATTATAGAAATATTTTTCTATTTTAGTTTGTTAATACAATAAATTGCATAGATTTTTGAATCTTCAATCAACCTTGCATTTCTGCAATGGCTACTTCTGCACTGTGATGCATGATCCTTTTGATTTTCTAAAATCATATTAGGAATGTTTGTATCTCTGTTATGAGAGTCATTGTTCAATAGTGTACCACTTTATATATAGTGAAAGAATAGGAACATAGTATCCTTTACGATTTTTCCTCTGAATTCTGCACCACTGTTGGCAGTCATTTTACTTATGTTATAAACCTAGATTAACTAAAACACTCTCTTCCCTGGGAAATGAGCCACAATCTTTTTTAATACTGAGAATTCTCCCAGGTATTGGAACTCACCTTGACTCCATAAGCCCCACCCTACATTGCTATCATCTGTTTTCAGAGCTAATTATCTTTCAAATATATTTAGATAGTAAGAGACATTTCCTATACATTCACCCACTTATCCTCTTCCGAGGCTCCTCATTTGTTTGGATGTTTTCATATTCTCTAGTATCCTTTCCCTCTGCCTGAAATACTTCACCATTTGTTGCAGCACAGGTCGGCTGCAGTAACTGTCCTTAGCTTGAAAACATTTTTAACCTTCATTTGGATGATAGTTCGGCTTGACCTTTTTTTCCCCCCCTTCCAGTACTTGAATGCATTATCTTTTCTTTTCTTATTTTGGTACAATTGGCTAAGGTTTTTCTATTTTGTATTTCTGGAATCCTAACTATTATATGCCTATTTGTAGATTTTTTTTGATCAAGGCTAGCTGGAGTCCTATATGCCTCACTTATGTGTATGTCAAGTTCTTTTCCCCTCCTTGGGAAGTTTTCTGCCATCACTTCTGTGAACAGTTTTTTTATGTCATCTGCACTCTCTCCTCTTTCTTCATTGACTCCAATCAGTCTTATGTTTTTCTTCTTTCCATCGTCTAGCAGCTGCTGGATTGATTTCTCATGTTCCCTTACAATTTTAAAGCAATTTTTCTTTTCCTCCTCACTAATTGCAATCTTTTCTTCTATATCTGAAATTCTATCTTCACATTGGTTCATTCTGCTGTGCAGACTTTCGATGGAGTTTTTAATCTCCTGGAAATCTGCTCGTATCTGTTTTATGGATTCCATTTGTTTCCTATGTTGGGATTCCATCATGTTCCTCAGATCCTCTATTTTTTTATCTGTGTCCTCTCTAGATTTATTAATCATGTCTTGTACCATGAGCAAAATCTTTGCTGTTATCTGAGTAATTATTTCTGATTTCATTTTTCCCAGATCCTCTTTTGTTGCCAGTTCAGAGAGTCCAGGTGGTTGAGTATCAGATTGTTCCATCTCGTGTCCCTTTGGGGTTGCTGTAGGTGATCTGGAAGTCTGTTTTTGAGGCTTGTTTACATGTCTTCTCATTTCCACAGGGCGGGGGATGCTTCTGGCACCCGCGCGGCTCACCTTCTCTGCCCTAGGAGCTTGGGATGGTGGCAGGAGAGCTTCCTTCTGGGTGCTGGGACCGGCCCAACTTCTCTGCCCTAGGAGCTTGGGATGCTGGTGGGGTAGCTTCCTTCCGGGTTCTGGGACCAGCTCACCTTCTTTGCCCTAGGAGCTTGGGATGATGGCCGGTTTTTCTATTTTGTATAATCTTTCAAACAACCAACTCATCAATTCATTGATTCTTTGTATTTTTTTGTCTCAATTTCATTAATCTCTGCTCTGATCTTTTTAATTTCCTTCCTTGCACTTGCTTTAGGTTTGGATTGTTCTTGTTTCTCTATGATTGTGAAGTGCATCATTAAGTTATTTATTTGAGCTTCCTCTGTTTTTTTTTTTTTTTTTTGATGTGGGAATTCATCACAATATACTTCCCTCTTAGGACTGTTTGCATTGTGTACCATACATTCCAGTATGTCATAGTGGTATTATCATTTGACTATAGAAATTGTCTAGTTTCTTCTTTAATCTCATCTGTGATCCACTGATTGTCCAAGAGGGTATTATTTAATTTCTGTGTGTTTGCATAGTTTCTGTGGTGTCTTTTGCTACTGATTTCTAGTTTCACTGCACTATGACTGATAGGTTGCATGGGATAACTTCAATTCTTTAGCATTTACTTAAGTATGCTTTATAAGGTAGTATGTTGTCTATTTTGGAGAAAGCCCCATATGCTGCTGAGAAGAATGTGTATTCTGTTGATGTTGAATGGAACACTATGGATATATCTCTTAAGTGCATTTGCTCAAAGCTTTGGTTCAACTCTGATATTTCTCTTTTGATTTTTTGTCTAATTGATCTATTCATTTGTGACAGTAGGGTATTGAGTTCCCCATTACAAATATATTGGTGTTTATCTGATTTTTCATGTCCATTAGTGTTTATTTTTTGAAGTTGTGTATGGCTGTATTTGCTGCATATGTTTATAATTGTTAACCCTTCCTGTTGAATTGTTCCCTTAGCTGATGTAGTGACCTTCTTTGTCTCTTCTGATCAGTCTTAGCTTGAAATCCACTTTGTCTGAAATTAGGACAGCATCTGCTTTTTTCCAGGTTCCCATTGCATGGAATATTGTTTCCCATCCTTTGATTTTTTTATCTGTGAGTTTCTGTTTGAATTAAATGTGTTTCTTGTATACTTCATATTGTTGGGTTTTGCTTCTTGATCCATTCTGCGAGTCTGTGTCTTTTTATTTAGGAAGTGAGACCATTCACATTGAAGGTTATTACTGAAAGGTACTGAATTATTTTCTTGTTGCTGAATTCCTTGTTTCCCCCCTTTTTCCTCAGCTGCTTATCCTGCCAGGTATATCTATTCTTTTGTATTTATTGGCATTGTTATTTTCATTTTCTCTTTCTAGGACATCCTATTTTTTTATAACACTGGTTTGGTGGTCATAAATTTCTTCAAGGGCTCCTTGTCGTGGAAATACCTTATTTTTCCATTGATTTTAAAGGAAAGTTCTGCAGGATACAAAATTGGGGTTGGAAATTTTCTTTTGGATTTCAAACACTTACTCTAAGCCCTCCTGGCCTTTTTGGTTTGTGTAGAGGACCCTGCTATAACTCTATTGGGTTTACCTTTATACATGATTTGTTGCTTTTCTCTAACAACTTTTAAGATTTTGTCCCTGTGATGAACTTCTGGTACTTTGAATATAATATGGCAGAGAGAGGTTCTCTTTTGGTCATGGCTATTTGGGGTTCTATATGCCTCACTTATCTGCATGTTTATCTCTTTCCCTATATTTGAGACATTTTTGTTATTATTTCTGTAAACAGGTTTTTTATCCCCTCTGTGTTGTCTTCTGATTTTTCACTTATTCCAATTATTCTTAGATTAATTTTTTTGCATCGTTTAGCAGTTGGATCCATTTTTCATGTTTTCTCATTTTTAAGGTGTCTTTGAGTAGCTGGTCTTTACAAGCATTGTTGTCTTCTGGTTCTGAAATTCTGTTCTCACACTGGTTGGTTCTGCTGCTCATATTTTCATTATGATTTTTAATCTCTTGGATTTCTGATTGAAACCTTTTAATGGAGTCTAATTCTTCAGTAAACTGGTCACTCATGTTTTGTATCATTTTGTTTAGCGAGTATAGCTTTTTATTAGTGACTTCTGAAAGCTCCTGCATTTTTTATTACTTCCACTATCTGTTTAGTTGTATCATCTCTAATGCTACTGAGTACCTCTTTGAGGTGTTTTCTAGCCTCTTCTGCTATCCTTTTGAGTAATTAGGATATGTGGCTTATGCTATTTCTGCCTCTTGGTGCCCCCTGGATTGGTTTCAGGAAAGTTGGGGACTTGAGGAGGTATTTTATGGCCTTTTCTTTTCATGTTTCCATTATTTTTGTTTGTTTCTTTTGTTTTGTGCTGAAGTTTGTGGACGCCTATATGTTGAGGACCAGAGAATTGAGGCCTAATTGTCCTCTGTGAGCACAAAGAAGAAAGATGGCACTCAAGGGAGAGTGCATATTAGGGAAAAGTTAGGACAGCCGAGGTTAAGCTATTTACCAGAGAATGTACTAATGGATATTGAAAACCAGATAAATCTTCTGTTACTTTGATTGCTTGTGCCCATGTTTGGGTGAATAAAAGGGAGGTGAGCCAAAGGCTCGGGCTCCTCTGCCTACTAGAGGTACAGCCCCTGGCTGCCACCTGTGCAGCCTACTACCTGTCTCTTTATTCTTCATCCTTGTTTGCTCCAGGGTCAGGGAGAAACAAAGTGGCAGCTCTAGGTCCCTGAGCAAGGCCAGCCAGTGAGCTGGTGGGGCCCAATGTGGGGCCAGGGACTGGGGTCACCTCCACCTATAGTCTGTCTAAAGACTTTGTTGCTAATATAGAGATCTCTTTAGTTGCTTTTCAGTGATGTAATTTGGGTATGGCAAACTATAATCTTTTGCCACAGCCCCAAAATCTGTCCTCTTTGGTTAATCTGGGAGGGGAAGATGCAGTGTATTTGGTTCAGAAACCAAGTTCTCTGGGAATGTACTCTGGTATTGTTAATGTCACAAAGGCAACCTGAGTGTTGGCTTACAGAGATATGGTGACATTTATGTGACCCTGTTAACATCAAGCAAATCAGCTACAGTAGTATCATCCAAGACAAATTAGATATTAACATACCATAAAACCCAATTACATAACATCCTAAATCCTATTTCAGCAATATGACGTAAACATTGAGGCAGCTCAACTATTGACCTGTGGCTAATGTTTACTAAATGCAACAGCTATACTTCGCTAACAGTAGAAAAGAATTCAACAGTAATTTTACAGAGTTAATTATCAAAAGACTAACAAAGCTTTATGGTTATATTATTAAAGATCTAGGGTTTGGGAATGAGGGAAAGCAAAAGGAAAACTTTGAAACATTGAACTCCATGACATGAGAATGAGGAGAGAGAAGTAGTAGAAAGGATATTATTGAGAAATAGAAGGATGTTTGTAGAATTAGGTAAAATTAGAATTAGAAAAAACTGAAATAGAAGATAAAAGAAAAAGATAGGAGAAACAAGAAATTATATAGAGAGTAAAAATGAGACAGAATTAAGGGAAGAAAAATTAAAAGGAGAGCTGAAGAAAAAAAGTAGAACAAAAAAAATGAAGTAAGAAAAAGAGATAAGAAGCAAGGCACAAGGAAAAGGAAGATTTCCCAAGCCCAGGATACTGGTAAAGAAAAGAGGGAAGGAAAGAAGAGAAAAAGAAAACAGAAATAAAGCAAAACAAACAAACAAACAAAAAACTAAAAAGAACTCCTGAACTCACAAAAAACAAAAACTCAACCAACCAACCAAACAAAAACAAAACAAAACCACAAAAAAGGGAAAATACCCAACCAACAAAACAGACGAAAAAAAAAAGGAGAAAGAAAAGAAATTTCTCTGTGACTTTGAACATGTAGTTTTCTTCTGGGGTCTCTGATTTTGGGCCAGTGTCCAAGATGTATCCCTGTTCTTGCTGGTAGATAAGGAGGCAGTCAGAGCACAGATCCATGCTCGATACAGATGCCAATAAGCAGGCAGTAGGATCAGGGCAGGGGTACCAATTCTGGGACTTTCAAATCCACTAAACCCCTTGGGTATCTCTGGCTGGCCTGACCGGCTTCCTGAACACGGATGTCTCCCATGGCTGTCCCTCACCCAGTCACTGTGGGAACATAACTTGAGGAGCCCTGAGATGGAATCAACCTGCAGTTGCTCTGAGTCCTGGTTCAGTGGACCCCTTCCTGAAATGGTGTCCAACCCCTCTGGGATGGCAGGCTCTGGGACTGGAGTCACTCACTCCAGCTGTTGCAGCAGATAGCATTGGCTGGTCTGTTCCACTGCTGTGTTTTTCCCCGAAGGACTCTGGAGTGCCTTGTTTCACTGTTTCTCTATAGATTCAGTCTTCCTTTCTCACAAACCACACCAGGAACCGGGGAGAAAGTGCACATTGCCCCTACCATTTCCCATGTTACATTCTGTCTCTTCAATTTCTCCACAGGCTCCAATTTCCTGTCAGATCCTTCCTGAGCTCCAGGGACCTCCCTCTCTTTTTCTTTTATTCTCCAAGTTGTTATTTTCCAGTGTCTGGATTCTGAATCTTGGAGAAGCCTATTTGCTGTTGCTTACTGCTCCATCATTTTCTCAGAAGTCCTATATTTTTCTTTAAGTAAAATATTATTATGGTGCTCTGCTTTGAGCCAAAAGCACTCAAATCTAAATTATCTACATTCTGATTAATTACTTTGAGAGATTTGGTAGCTCACATATTCTAAAACATATGGTTTGTCTCAAACACCAAAAGTTTGGTACTCTCTTCTTTCAAAGTTAGCTGACAAGTAAATTATTTTAAATATTAATTTCAATGACCAAAACAAGGTAGTTTAAGTTTTAAAAATCACAAACTGATGACCTCTAAATTGCTTTTGATACTTGTGCATCACTCTTGTCTGCAAAGTCCATTTTAGTAGAAAATTGTGAGCAACTTTAATCTGATGGGAAAGACAAAGGGCCTTTCCCTGTTGGTGTTCACTGGCCAGTGTCACATTGCCAGGGGTCACAGTATTCACCAACATGGTGACATTTCCATGATACTAATGGCTTCTGTAGTGACAGACTTCCTTTTAACTCTGTATCAACATTTTCTTTGGGCAACTTTTATTTTTTTTATATTTTATTTTTTTTGGTACCGGGGATCGAACTCAGGTCCTTGCGCTTGCAAGGCAGGCGGCAGAACCACTGGGCTAAATCCCCAGCCCAAGGCAACTTTTAAAACTACTTGAAGAAGCATCAAAAATTATCCGAAGACCTTTAACAAAATATTCAACATAAAACATTAATAAGATTCATAATAATCTGGAATTTCCTAAGCAATAAGGTAAAAGCCAGAATGAAAATATAACTCTAAGTAAAGGCGACCAATTTGTTTTCCTTTTTCACCATGCTGAGTAGAGATTGCCTGGAGCATGTTCCTATAAACAAAGCTCTTGGAATAAAGCCATATTTAATTCCTGTATCTTTCTTCATGACCTTGTTAGTGAAAAGCAAATTTACTATCCCCTAACCTGGGCCAGCATCTTTCTCTTTAGTGTTTCTCCTTTATTTCTTTAAAAGAATGTTTGCATTTCAGGAATATTCTGTCAATACCAAATCGTAACTTTCAGTATTATTGATAACAGCTTACATAACACTATAGCTATTTCTACTGATTACACATAGCTATTCCCCTTATTGACCAGAAAACTGTTGATATTCTTTGCTATTCCTTTTGTGGTCTTCATGTCAGAGAACATAAATCCGTTATGTTTACTTTTCTCCCTTCATCCCTTCCTTCCTTCTTTCTTTCTTTGCTTCCTCTCTCCTTCTCTCCTACCCTCCATCCCTTTTCTTTCTTTACTTCTTTCACAAACAAATATCAACTTCTTATGTTTTATACTCAGGCTGCAGTAGAAAATGTATGGATGGAGTCCAAGGGAAGGATTCTTGAATGCTAAACTAAATATGCCTCTGACAGTCTTAGGTGTGTCAGGAAGGTGCTTTGCAACATGGAAGGTTTTGGCAACTACTAAATGGTAGAAACTCGTCTGAACGGGTTTTTATAATTATTATTATCTTGTAGTTACCATGGTGAAGATACAGTACAAGATTCAATCAACATAGGTACACTTTTCAAGTGGCACATTCTTCCATGTCCTGTCCTCGGTGTGTCCTTGTCCCTGCCACTGTAACTAAAATGGTACAGATCAGCTCATGGTAAATATTACTGTTTAATCACTGAGCAAGCTACTTATTTCCAGCACATGCAACAATTAAAGTATGCAAACACACATAAGTCGGTGAACCTAGCACTATCACCCAGAGCTGGAGGCGGGTGAATGGGGGAGCTCCCTCAGCTAGTATGTGCACAGGTAGGTGCAGGGCTGTTTTAACATATGGCTCACAAGTTAGTCATTACAAACAAAACAACACAGACTGTCTGCACACATATCCACCATCCTCATAGCTCTTCCTCGTTTGTGATATCTGATACCATGTTTAAGGGTCATTTGATAAAAGGGTCTTTTGAATTGGCAAAGCACAAAAACCACAAATTCTTTTTCCCCATTTCAGAATTTTTACTGAGATATTTTATTATGGGTTTATTTCTTCTCTTTCTGTAAGTCATTTTCTTGCTGAAAAAAAGGTCTTGATGGGTCATTCACTAATACCAACACTAATCTTTTTCATCTGGTATGTAGCCAAAGAAGTACTAACTTTTTATCAGTGATAATAATAATTACATTTAATGGACAGTTATTATGTGCTAGATGTCCTACAGACATTACTTCATCTTATCCTTCAGAAACTTAAGCAATTTAGAGATCACTGCCTCCACTTTCGAGGAGGAAAGTAAGGCTTAATAAAAGTCCACAAATTTGCTAAGGTCACAGGCCTAAGACACAACAGTCACAGGACTTGAGCCAAGTGTGTTGACTCCTAAGCACTTGTACTACTTCAGTGACCTCTTAGAATGATGCTGGCCTGAAGCTTAAAAATCACTGAGGCCAATGTACTTCCTGTTTGCATGGGAAGTTCTCAAGGAATGGCATTAAATCTTCTAGGTGAAGGAAGAACAGGAACAGGGTGGCTGAAAAATTCAAGATTATTTCCACCTCACGAAGGCAGAACTAAAGGTTTACAGAGAGACTTAGATTCTCAAAGTCATATTTCTTAGTTCTTTGATGGCTGACTTTAGAAATTCTCTGGAAACAAAAACATATTCTATATGTGGACAGGACATTGTGAAATTCCTCAGACAGACAGAGTACACTGTGGTTTGCCTTCCGCTGCTTTCCTGATGGGACTGGTTCATTACGCAAAAAACTCAGATTACAGACAATTTTCTCATGGAATTTCTCATGACTACGAATAAAACCAAGCTCATTTTTCCATTTCCAATTGGCAGCAGATCTCTGAGCAGAATATAGAGTACAAAGAAAACAATACAGACTACTGACGTTGCTTCCAAATTGTTAAGCTCACTTGAAAGATGCAGTGAGGAACTGACTTTTGCTTCAAAATTATGGATTCAAAATATCTTGATTCAACTTCTCATGAAACTCCTTGCACTTAAGCATGGATATAAGCTGGAAAAAACCTAATTTATTGGAATTTAAGAGAAACTGGGCTATTCTAATAAAATTCTATATAAATCTATCTGTAGAGTTCATTAACTCAAAGGCCATAAGCTAACAGTAATGTACAAATCCCTACATTTATACTTCCTTGGCCTAACAACCTAAATGAAATCAATGTGCCCTTTCTAAATGGAGTAGTAGTAGATGTTTCTTATAAATAGAAAATTGTTTTTCTTTCACACTTAACATTGAGTGTATGGTTTTTGTCTTTTGTTACTTAAAGTTTTCATTTCCCTTCTCTGCATGCCCATATTGTAGACTACAGAATAGAACCCCCAACTATTGTGCCCATATAGAGTTGATTGGGAAGGCAACATAACACCTAATTTTTTTTTTAATTTTTATTTGGTTTTTTTTGTTTGTTTTTTGTTTTTGGTACCAGGGATTGAACTCGGGTCCTTGCGCTTGTGCGGCAGGTGGTGAAACCACTGAGCTAAATCCCCAGCCCTCTAATTTTATTTTCACAACTGCTTTTGTTAGAATGCTTTGCCAAGTGTTAAAATCAAAAGATACTGCTTGATCAGAAGATTTTTTAAAAGAAGAAGAAAATATTTGAATATTAGGGTCTTTTCCTCTCAAATTCACCTTTTCTTTTTCATTTAATCATTAATTTGTTCAGTCAACAAATAATTTTATGGGCCCAGCACATGCCCAATTCTACAGCCAAGCTTCTGTTATTTTATATCACATTCTATTTCAGTTTAAAGGTTATCCTGAGAAGGTGTGGGGTATTAATAACTGATATAATACCACATATTTATGGTCTCTTTGCCATAGGGCAGCAGGCAAGAAGTATAAAGAATAATATTTTGGGCTGGGGATTTAGCCCAGTGGTTCTGTCACCTCCCTCACAAGTGCAAGGACCTGAGTTCGATCCCTGGTACCAAAAAAACAAAAACAAAAACAAGAATAATATTTATTAGGTGTTTGGAACACAAAATAGAATGTTAAATGTTTATAGTGTTGCAGGAGTTTTGGAAAGAAATACACAGAGACACAGAATTCGGATAAAATAATAAAATTTCTTCTCCCAAGCGGTTGAGAGCCAAAAACCAGTCTGGTCAATATCCGCCCCCTTTGTTCAGGATTTCCCTTTTTATATCCTTTTTAGCCATTCTCTCCCCCCTAGTGGTGTTTGATGTGTAAATACAATTCCAGTTCCTATTTACAAGTCACAGACACAAGATAGGCCATATACACTGTAAATTCACCCTGGCCTGATAACTTTGTTAAGTTAATGAAGTTACTGGTTAGAGTCAGATAATCCTCACCTTAAACAAGGAGTTATGGGAAAGCAAATCTTAAAAGAACACATTACTTATTTTGTTTCTACAACTACCTTAAAATTCAATCTATTAAGTTATCTAAAACTTTTCCGTATCATTCCTCCCTCTGTTTACTTCGAGATAATTTTTCTATCCTTTACAAGTTTTATCCAGTTTATCTACATTTTTTTAACACTAGCATTTGGTAGTCTTGAGCTGCAAGCACTGCGCTACTGTATAAATTTTGAAATGCATTGGATGACACAAGGAACAAACATTGATATTAATATTATAACAAGAAGGGGACTCAGAAGAGGGCCTATCCAAGTGTTTTTATTCTGCCCAAGTAAAATTAATCTCACAGGACAGCTCTCCTATACCAAATTTCTCATCAAGAGCTTTGATCTGATCTTTTAGTTTGCCTAGTGATTCTTGTACTACACCAGATTTATTAGCATATTAACAACTCTCTTCACCAAAAAATAAGCAAGTCCCTCCTTTCTGAGCAAATCGAGAGCACACCTATTGTGTAATGACATTGGCCAGTCAATTTAGTTGGGTTTCTAAAGCCTGAAGTGTGTCTCGAATTTCCTTAAGATCTTTTTAAACTTCTTGTCCTAATGAAATATATTACTCCTTGCAGCCAAATAAGATCCCATGGGGCTGGCATATACATAGATATAGGATTACACTGACCTTGTTTACAATTGTAACAATTACCAGTGGCTCATCCAACAAGGGAGCCATTGATCCAAACTTGTGTTTTCTCTTTGCAATATAATTTTTCATTAGAATAGACCCCCACAGTCAGAAGTTACCCCGGGTCCCCCATGATGTTTTTATCAAAGAATACTGTAAACGCATAGCCTTCCGGTTCCCATTTTACCATTTTAAAAGTCACATATTGTTCATCAAACTTTTCATTACTAGGCCTAAACACCCGTAGTTCGAAAACAAAGAAACTTAAGGCAGTGGTGATCTGGCACAACACAATAACCCATGTCGGCCTTGTTAGTATTCTTCAGCCCTGCGTTGACTCACCGGCCTCCAGAGTGGTGAGAGCAGCAGGGCTTTGAGTGCATTGTCTTTCTCAGCTTTCGGCATCAGCTTTATTGTTACCGCGTGCAACGAAGTCTTTGCCTTTCTAATGTCCTGAATAATATATTACTGTGACTTTGCTGGTTTCCACACTCCCTCTAGCAACTGTATAATTTCCTGTTTATTTTTAATTAGTTTCCCTTCTGCCATGAGAAGACCTCGCTCTTGGTAAATCATGCCAATGATGTATAACGTAGCAAATGCATAGCAAAAGTCCATATATATATACCTCTTTTACCCTTTGCCCATCAGAGTGCCCATATGAGTGCCAAGAGCTTAGCACATTGCACTGACGGCCCTGGCTAGGACCACCTCATCCTTCACGGTTACCATATATCCAGCATGACAAACCCCATCTTCCACGAAGCTGCTCCCATCCGTGAACAGAACAAGGTCAGCATCTGACAAGGGTGTCATTTGTAAGTCAGGGTGGCTGGAAAAGAGCTCATCAGTGACACTCAAGCAGTCATGATCAGGAAGGCCTGTCTCCGTGGGCAAGAAGGTAACAGGATTTAAAGTTTTTATAGAAATAAACCACAAGCGGGGATTCTCACAGAGAAGGGCTTGATACTGAGTAACCCAATTATTTGAGAGCCAGTGATGCTCCCTTGTGTTCAGCAGTTCTAGGACCGGGTGTGGAACCTGCACAGTCAGTTCCTGACCTAAAAAGTCAGCTTGCCTGTTTTTTTTGAATCAACAGAACTGAAGTTGCTAAGGCCCAAAAACAATGAGGCCATCCTTTTGATACTGAATCTAAATTTTTAGACAAATATGCCACCAGTTGATTCCATGGGCCTACTTCTTGGATCAACATTCCAAGGGCCACCTGGGTCTTTTTCAGTCACATATAGAGTAAAAGGCCGCTTTACATCTGGTATGCCTGGGGCTGGGGTGGCTGTCTAAGTCAATTTTAAATTTTTTAAAAAGCTTCCTCCTGTTTTACAGTCCAATGTAGATGATTCTTCCCTTGGCCCTTTAGGGCTTCATAAAGGAGTTTAGAGATTTCTGTAAAACCCAGAATCCAAATTTTACAGAAGCCTGCTGCCCCAAGAAACCTTCTCAGCTGTTTCTTTGTTTGGGGTTTAAGGATGGCACTAATAACCTGTTTTTTATTTCCTAGGCAACACATGCCCTGTGTTATTTGAAATCCTAAATATTTAACATACTCTACACAAATCTGGGCTTTTCCCCCTGATACCTTATATCCAGTTTTCCTGTAAGTGCAGCAACAACTTTTTTGTGCCTTCCCAGCACCACTCTTGGGTTGAGCTGCATAACAGTAAGTCAGCCACATACTGCAGTAGGACACAGCTATATTGTTCTGGGGGGAAGGCAAGCAAGTCCTTGGCTAGGGCTTCCCCAAAAAGCGTGGGTGAGTTTTAAGTCCCTGTGGCAATCTAGTCCAAGTAAACTGAGTCTTTTTCCCATCACTTGGGTCTTCCCATTCAAATGTAAAAGAAGGCATCTTTTAAATCCAAACAAGTAAACCATGCTGTTTCTGGAGGTATCAGACCCAACATAGCATAGGGGTTAGGGACCACTGGGTGCAGCATTACTGTTCTGCCATTTACAGCCCGTAGATCTTGCACTGGCCTATAGTCCCCATTGGGTTTCTGAACAGGCAGCAAAGGGGTGTTCCAAGGTGACTTACGTTCTCTAATAAGTCCGAATTCCTTTAACCTCATGATATGGGGTTTAATTCCAATTCGGGCTTGCCTGGACATTAGGTATTGTTTTACACCAATGGGGCTGAATTGTCTTTTAATTTTATAACTGTGGGTGGATGATTTTTAGCTAAGCCTGGGGGTGATTCCTCTGCCAATACTCTAGGAAACATAGTTCTTAATTCTTGCAGAGCCTGGAAAACATCATCCACATTGTAACACTGCCATTCACCCTCTCTTTTAGTTGTTACCATCATGAGATCTCTTCCTGGGTCTAAATGCAGAGATGCATTTCCTCATTGGGTGAGAGTTATTGTAGCTCCCAATTTAGATAATAAATCTCTTCCTAGTAAGGGGCTAGGACATTCTGGCATATACAAGAATTCATGTTTCACTTCATGTCCTCCAATTTCACATGTCCATGTCCTTTCATAGCAAAACTGGCGCTTTTCTGAAATTCCAGTGGCACTGATCACTTGGATGCGCTCTCCGCTCAGAGGGGCAACTGGAGCTGTTACCACTGAATGTTCTGCACCACTCTCCACCGTTAAGGACATAGTTTGGCCCCTATCTATATATCGACCTTGGGCTTATGGGGGCCCAGCTGCATTGAGCCCGGTCTGTGTCCGTCACTGTCCTCATCACAGGCAACAATGTGCCAGTATCCTTCCTTTCCTTCAAGTCCTGCTTTTTTTTTTTCCTTGAGCCTTGTCTTTTTTTTTTTTTCCCTCTTCCTTGGCTCCAATAGCTACTGCTCTCTTCCTTCCTGGCTCTCTTTCTCTTTCACTGTCTCTCTATTCACATACACTTTCCCAGCTAATTACAACAATTGTGTTATATTCATGCCTTCCCAAGTCTCCTGGCTTTGGATTTTCCTTCTATTGTCTGGTGCTGACTGGGTTACAAAAGGTGTATTAATTAGCTGATGGTTTTCAGGAACAGCAGGATCAAAAGGTGTATACATTCTGTAAATTTGACAGAGCTACTCATAAAATCTCAGGGCTCTCATTGGGCTCCTGCTGTGTTTCTAGCACTTTAATCATATTTGTAGGCCTTTTACTTGCAGCCCGCATTCCTGCTAAAAGGCTGTCTGATAATTTCTCAAGTTTTCCTGACCTGCTTGGGTATTGGGATCCCAATTGAGCCGCACATTTACTGGGAATTGCTGTGCATATCAAGCATCTGGATTCTGCATAGCACCCGGTATTCTAGTGGCATTAACTTTTTAATTTTTCCTAAAACTCTCCGTATTTTTTTAGAGGTTAACAAAGTTCTACAAAGTTTTTCACAGTCCTCCCAATTAGGACAATGGATAGCAAAGATGGAATCAAATAATTGAAGCGTTTTGGAGGGGTCCTGGCAGAGAATAAATGACTTTTTTCTCTGGACCAAGCCGCTTTTTTTTTAAATCCTTTTTAAAGTCAAATCTCAAATATCGCACCTTGGTCTGACGTATTTGTGTCTTTTTCCAACAGTTTTTTTTTCTAACTCACTATAAAGCAGGTCATATTGTAACCTGTTGGCTCTTAAACCCTTCGAAGATGACCAATGTACACATATTATAGTAACATATTTAGAATTTAACCCTTTGATGAGAAGGAATGTAAACATATTTAAATTTTTTATAACATGCTTGAAACCAACAAACATACATATTTTTTCATAAATCACTTTTGCGCATCTTTTGACACACCTAGACCTTCCTGTCTTGTATATTTATCTTTTTAATAAGACAAACATACAAAAATTTTTATATCAAAATTGTATCTCTTTTACTTATAGCTTTTAAATATATATATATATTTTTCACTATAGACCTTTTATCACAAACTTGTCTTTAGCTGTTAAAATTTTAGTGTCCCTTTTTTCGTTCTCAGATTGTTACACTTTAAATTTGGTTGGCTGCCAATAGAATGGTAGTAACCTTGAGGTTTTTTTTTTAAACCAACAAAATACAGAAAAGTGCAAGTTAACCTTATAATTACAATTGAAGATTTGCAATGTACAATACTTTAACTCAAACTGAAACACAGATACATTTATCAATTAACTAAAATTTCTAACTTTTCAAACTGAAACACAGATACATTTATCAATTAACTAAAATTTGTAACCCTTTTAAAATTTCTTACTTTCTCTGGCTTTATGTCCTTCAGAGCTTTTTTAGCTGTTTTTAATCCATTACTTATTTTTTCTTACTAATTTTTAAAATTTGAGTGTAAGCCCTATTCGATCCTGAGTCTGACCACAGCATGGTGCTCTGAAGCCAAGCCGTTTTCATGTTTTTGTCCCCACCTCCTCCAAACCTGTCAATTTAGCAACTCAAAAAGAGGGGGAAAGTCTAAATTCTCTCGGTCCGGATCTGAAAGAACCAGATACTTTTCAGCATCGTCCTCTTTCTGACAGATGACCAGGATGTTGCTTTTCACTTCCAGGGCACACATATGAAGCCAAGGAGGCATTCTGTGGCACAATCTGAGTCATAAATCAATATAGGGAAATTGATCTGGATGTTCCTATCCAGGGGCAGTGACCATTAGCCAGACGGACCAGATGAGACCCTCACCTAGGGATCTCCCAGTTGGCCAAGCTGGGCAAAGCTTGGGCCATTCTAACTCACAAAAGGCTCTAAGTTTTGGGGTTTCATCTTAATACCATAATTTCCAGTAAAACCTTTCTTAAAATTCCTAAGCATGCATTCCAAAACAGTAGGACGAGATGTTTCTGTCCCCATGATCGGCCGATCAGAGTGTTGGTGCATATATGGGTACCCTTGTACGGAGACGCAAGACAAAGGTGGGGGATCACTCGCTCGCCTGCCTGGCTGCGGGCTTCTCGGCCATTGTAAGGTCCATTCAGGCTAAGGTGGCTGTCGCCTAAACTCACCATTGTGCCTTTGTTAAACGCGACCACACACAAATTCTACCATTCAGGGGGCCTCTTTAAGCACAAGCGCTTCCTTCCTCTGTCTTGTTCCGCAACTCGTTCCACACACTCTCCTATCCAGAACTCTTTCACTCATACATTTATTTAGAAGTTATCACATTCCCTGCCGGTGACCCCCTAACCTTAACCAAAACAAAATAAAAGAAGCTACCTCCCCAAATGGTAAAGCACAAGGGGTGATCAAGCCCCTGCACTACGTTTGCCCAAAATTCATAAACTGAACCAAAACAAATGGAAGGAGCTACCTCCCTAAATGGCAAAGCACAAGGGGTGATCAGGCCCCTGCACTACGTTTGCCCAAAGTGAACCAAAACAAATAGGAGGAGCTATCTTTCCAAATGGCAAAGCACAAGGGGTGATCAGGCCCCTGTGCTGTATTTGCCCAAAGTTACAGAATACAAATTCACAAGGCGAAACCGAAAGTTAACGACTAGGGGGTTTCTCGGGGTTTCTCGCCCAGCAAAGGAAAGAGACAGACGAGACACCAAGAGCAGCAGTCCTCATTCCGTAGTCTCTTTGGGTTCGCGCGATCCTCGGCCAGTGAGTGGATCTCTGTGTCCTGGTGGCGAGCCTAGGAAATTAGTCCCAGGGGCGCGCCTTTCCTCCCCAGGAGACAGAGAGCCGCTCCCTCCGGTGGGGTTCCGGCCCATGCCCAAAATGGCTATTTCATTCCTGATTCCGGCCAACCCACCAAATGTTGCAGAAATCTTGGAAAGAAATACACAGAGACACAGAATTCGGATGAAATAATAAAATTTCTTCTCGCGAGTGGGCGGGAATGCCAAAAACCAGTCTGGTCAATATCCGCCCCCTTTGTTCAGGATTTCCCTTTTTATATCCTTTTTAGCCATTCTCTCCCCCCCTAGTGGTGTTTGATGTGTAAATACAATTCCAGTTCCTATTTACAAGTCACAGACACAAGATAGGCCATATACACTGTAAATTCACCCTGGCCTGGTAACTTTGTTAAGTTAATGAAGTTACTGGTTAGAGTCAGATAATCCTCACCTTAAACAAGGAGTTACAGGAAAAGCAAATCTTAAAAGAACACATTACTTATTTCGCTTCTACAGCTACCTTAATATTCAATCTATTAAGTTATCTAAAACTTTTCCGTATCAATAGATAGGAAACAAGGAATTATTATGCTTGGGGTTTGCTTTATTTGCTTTTGAACTGCAAAGAAGTGTGTTTTACGTGGTTCTTGCTGCAGTAACAAGTATACCATAGGAGGTGTGGCTTAAAGAATTTGGGAGATGGGAGCAGGGGAGCAGAGGGGAAGTAGAAAGGATCCTGATGTGACCTGGCTATGTACCACCTCCCCCACGATGAGTGTATTTATTATGTATCACACACATGTGCTAATGAAGGAGGTGGCCTAGACAACACTGACCTCTGACAGTTCCAGAAGCTAGGAAGTGGAAGGTCAGAGTGGCAACAGATGGAGTAGAGTAGGGCCCCTGCCTTGGTGTGTGGATGGCCAGGTTCCATTGCATCCCCCGCCGTGACAGGGCAGGGAGGACACAAGCTCTCTCATGTTTCATCTTCAAGGGCACAAATTTCATCCATGAAGTCTCCACTTTCATGATCCCATTACCTCCCAAGTAAAGGAGCCCCTCCAAATATGATCGCATCAGGAATTGAGCTCCAACATACAGATGGGGAGGGGCACAACATTCAGTCCATCGTAGAGTGGAAACAGAGCAGCCAGGGTGCAGTGAATGAATTCTGCTACTTTCTATGCCGGAAACTATTTTAAGTCCATAACCTAGTGGGTAGAGGGCTGGACATTGCATAAATCTACTGATATATGAGAACATAAAAATCAACACCATTTTTTATACTTTGGCTTAAATTAATTATACTCTGAATACACATGATCAAGAAGGTTGGACACATGATAACCAATATCTCAAGTGATTGGTAGACTTGCAAGTGTATATGAAATGCATGGTATATATTATGATTTGGACAAGCACGAGAAAGGAGATGAAATGGTAGAAGGCAGTTATATTCTTCATAAACTGGCGCATATAAATGTTCACACATTTTCATGTACAGCCATGAGCCACATCACGAGGGGCACATTGGATGAACTGAGTCTTTTAGTGACTCTGGCTGTGTTTGCAGTCTCTGGAGAACACTATGCCAGAGGCAGGGGTCCTTCCCAAGTGTCATTATGGGGCACGTAATTATATGATGTTCAGCACATCCTTCTTCTGTCTTGTATCAGCCATGCCTAAAGAGAGGCAATGCTAGCACCTCACTTCTGCCTTTTTGTATATCTATCAACTATTTTAAAGTGTGAATTAGTCTCTGCTATTTTCTCATCTGAAATAGGAACATATTCTTCTAACCCACATCAATCAACATTAATTGAGCATCTATATGCAAGCCAAGATATTGGGCAAGTTGCTTTAGGACATACAGTGCCCTTCCCCAACCAAAAGCTTTCTATCTTAACAAATTGGATGTAAAGAAGAAGAGGTTAGAAAAAGAAGCCCTCAGTTACATGTACATATCTAATGTACCCCATTATCATTAAAGAGCTACTTTAAATTAGCTCTTAGTTACCTTAATACTTAAATATAGAAAGTATTTTTAATTACTATCAATAATTATCAAACCAGTTCACGGGCACAGTTAAAATTAAATGAGTAAAGCAGAAACTTGACAGTTTAAAAAGTGAAATATGTGTTTGTAAGTCTTTGAAGAAATTTTATCTTTTACCTAGATTTTCATGAAATAAAAAAATGGGATAAATAGCCCACAATCATTACCATAATCTTTCTCTTTTTAATCTGTCTATCTGCATGTTTATTTTTATCTACATTTAAGAACTATGTGAGAAAACTGTTATAGAAATTACTATAAAGTAATGACACAGTTTCATAGTTAATTATTTTCAATTCATATTTTTCAAAAACAAGAAATTCCATTTGACCTAGCTATTCCCCTTCTAGGTATTTTCCTGAAAGTGTTAAAGAGATCCTATTACAGTGATCTGTGCATATCCATGTTTACAGCAGCACAATGCATAATAGCTAGTCCTTGGAAGCAGCCTATATGTGCATCCAGAGATGAACAGATAAAGTACTATGGAGTACTGCTCTGTGGTAAAGGATAAATTTTAGTCATTTGTAGGAAAATGGACTTTAGACCATGATGTTAAGTGAAACAGATCAGAAACACAAGCTTAAACTTCACAAAGTATTTATCTCTTACATGAGAAATCCAAAGTATAAATAAAGAGCAAAATAGAAGATAGATAATAGGAAGTATGGAGATAGATCTTTCTCAAAGGGGCAGGGCACCGAGAGATGCAGGGAGGGGAAGCAACAGAAGGGAGAGGCGGTGGAAAAGGGAATTAAGATGTGTTATATACAAGCCACAGCTCTCCAAGAGGAATATAATCATAATGTACAGCAAATGCGGACTAATAAAAACTTAAATGTTTATATGCATTTAAAAAATATTTCATTTGAATAATTTTCCTGCAAGAGCTAGGCCAGTTGCACAAACTTGATCATGAGATGCCTGACTAACAAATGCTGCATCTTCGAGGTTGACAGCGACAGTCGTGAATCTAGAAAGGGTCTGTCTCCCTCTCCGCTCTCCTGACCCCTCTCCACCTCCGGCTGCTATGCCACGAGCTCTTTCCCCTCTGCCAGGCCCCTCTGCCATGCCGCCTTGCTTTGGAGCTGGCCTGCTGTGGACTGAAGCCTGTACACACCGTGAGCCCAAACAAACCTCTGCTCCTTAGAGTGCTGGGTGTTGGATATGGGTCTCAGCGATGAGAAAGCAACCAAGACACATGTTCATGAGGAGTTTGGGAAGTTCAGTATATTATAAACACGCCGAGTTGTTCTGTCATATGTCCTATATCAGTGAGGGAAATGAAGAGATTAGATATTTGATTCCAATCCTAAGGGCATGTAGGTTTGCCTGGATTTCCCTGCACCCCTGACCCACTGAGGTGCTCACTCTATCAGGGCAGCAAGGAAAGGGCTGGCGCTGGAGGAGGGCAGCAGCATGTTGTACCAGTACCCGTGCAGCTGCGAAGGTCTCTGGAGGGAACAAGCCCAGCTGCAGATCCCATCCCAGGTTATCAGACACCCAGGTCATGGGAACTACTACAAGGCACTGATTATTTCTAATTAAAGGGCTTGGAAAGTCTCAGCTTCTCAACTTTTCTACGCCCTTCATCCTCCCAAATCAAAAACCAATATGGCTTGTGATTAAGGTCATGAGCTCTTCAGCAAGAATACTTAAGTCTTGACTGCATGACTCAGGGAGTGTATGAGCTTTGGGAAATGCCCTCTTTGTGTCTCTCTTTTCTGTTCTGTAAAACGGAGGAGATAATTACAGTATGTACCTCACAGGGTTATTGTGAGGATTAAAAGTATCAATAAGTGTAAATTTTTAGGTCACTATTGTAAATTCACCATGGGTAGTGTGTTCAAATTGGTAACATTATTTGCATGAAACTAGTTAGGTGAATAAACAGCTAGTACAAGAGGACTACACTTATTTCTAACTGGTAAATAACCTGCAGTCAGCAAGTTTACATTTTAAAGGACTAGAGGGTTCTATGTTAATAAAGTCACAGCCTCCTATAAGTTTCTCAACCTTTGATCAGATTAAACCATGTTATAATTTTGTGTGGCTGTCCTTAGAGAAGAAACGTCACGGCATTCATGGGTTCTCAAGAGTCTGTGATATTGAGTAGCGCCATGCCTGCCTGGCAAGCACAAGGTCCTGAGTTCAATCCCTGGTACAAAAAAAAAAAGTCTGTGAAATTTGAGTAATTCAGTTAAAAAAACAAAAGAAAAACTGTAGCTAAGGAGTTACCAACAAAGGCTGCATCTGCGAGGTTAAAACAGCAACAGCCATGAATCTAGAAACAATCTGTCTAGGAAGGGTCTCCGCTCTCCTGACCCCTCTCTACCTCTGGCTGCCATGCCACGAGCTCTTTGCCCTTTGCTAGACCCCTCTGCCATGCCACCCTTCCATGAACTGAAGCCTCTACATACTGTGAGCCCAAACAAACTTCTGCTCCTTACAGTGGTGGGTGTTGGATATTGGTAAACCAAGAAAACTTGATATTCCTGAAATTGAGCATTATGTATACATCAGGCAATGTTTTGGCACAAATAAATGGGGAAGGAAGTACGCAGCATTCATTGACTGAGTTCTTACAGTGTGGCAGGCTTTCTGTGGTTCCTACAGACATGTTATTTCACTTTTACTCTCACTTTAATTTTCATAATCCCATAAGATTCTTTTTTTTTTTTTTTTGGTTCTGGGGATCGAACTCGGGTCCTTGAGCTTGCACAGCAGGTGGCAAAACCACTGAGCTAAATCCCCAGCCCCCCATAAGATTCTTATGCCTTTGTGATTGCTTAATAAACAGAAGCTCAGGGATCTCAGGGCTGCCAATGAGAAATCCTAGGTTGCGCTTACCTGGCCCTAATTCAATTAGCTCTCTGCTATTCTCTGCTATTTTTATGCTGTTTCAAATAAGTTGTTAAAACCCAGGCAGCAGCTGTCATTAGTTCTTTGAATGTGGAGACAGAGCTGAGAACTGTCACAGTTTTCAAGAATATGTATTTCTTCCACATGTCACGTGATCATTGCTTATCTCAAATTGAGCCAGAACTGACAGATGACCCACACTGGTGGTTAAAACTGAACTCTTTTCAATGAATACATTTTATTATACCATGATTTTTCAGCACTTTCTACTTATTACTATACATACCGAAAGCTCACCTGATTTCAGATCTCAAAGGAGAACATTTGATTCTCCTAAGTATGAAATACTCAGAGTAAAACCAAGTCTTGTGGAGTCAATTGTACTTTCATCATATTTTATTTCTGTTTTTTGTTTTTGTTTTTTGGTACCAGGGATTGAACTTGGGACCTTGTGCTTGTGAGGCAGGCACCGGAACTACTGAGCTAAATCCCTGGTCCTTTTATCATATTTTATACCTTGGGTATCTACACATTAGCTTTCTGGTTAATCTCATTTATTGATATGCACCTCATACTTAGCAAATTGGTTGAGATCTAGTGAGAATTTAATAAATAGTTGTTGAATAAACGTTTATTATATGCAGAATACTACTTCATTTGGAAATGTTTACAAATGTATGATTTCATATTTAAGTTTGAGTTAGAAATCTGTTCATTTTATTGCTAGCATCACTAAAACTTAACAGCTTTAAAAATACACGATCAATCATACATCAATTACTCATAGCTCTGGCTTCTAATAAAACAAATTACTTTAACTTAAGTGAAATGTTAATTTTTATGAGTAAAGTGACAAAAGTAAAATAAAACTTTAGTTCCTAGGCTCTATTTGAGATAAGTAATGAGGTGGCACTAAAGTTAAAATTTAATACTGTACTATAGTTTGGATCTTAAATGTTCCCCACAAGCTTGTGCTCCAAAGTAGTGTTACTGGGGAGTGGTGGAACCCTTAGTAGGTAAGACCAAGTGGAGGTCTTGCGGTATAGTGGGACTTTAGCCCTTCCTCTCCTTTGCTTCTCAGACAGAAAGGTGAGCAGATTTGCTCCACCACATGCCCCTGCCATGAAGTGCCACCACAGGTCCAAAACAATGGGGCCAACTGATCATGTACTGAGCCCTCCACAACTGTGAGCCAAAAACCTTTTCTCTTTGTAAGTTGATCATCTCAGGTATGTGACAGTAACAGAAAGCTGACTAATGCAGACAGCAAGGAAGTAATCAAAATCATATTTTCTATTTTCAAGGGCCTACAATAACTACAGAAGTCTTATTCATTCTTTTCTAAATAAAGCAAAAGGCATAGATGTCTTCAAAACTTTGCGTCACTTTATTTTATTTTTTTTAAAGAGGGAAAGGTTTATTTAGCTCACAGTTTGTAGAGGTCTGCCAAGCAGGTATTGCAGAGGAGAAACAACATGGCATGCACAAAGTAGAAAAAGAAACAAGGAAACCTTAATAGCATCTTCCTGTTCTTTTTATCTTATCTGGGCTACTTAGGGTGGGTAACACACACCCTTAATCCTAGTGCCCTTGAGCCTAGCATTGCACCATGAATCATTTCCAGCATCACACCCTCTAGATCCAACCACCTCCAAAAAAGCCCCACCTCATTAGCATGTGGCTTTGGGGGGGGACATCTAAAGATAAGTCATAACATTCTGCCCCTGGCCTCCCAAAGGCTCATGCACATCCCTTTATACAAAAGGCATTTAGTCCGACTCTAAGAGTTGCCAAAGTCCTAACTGTTTTAGCACTGCTTAAAAGTCCAAGCCCCAAGTCTTCTGAGATTTAAGGCAAATTCTTAGCTGCCAGCCCCTATACAAATGAAAAGAAAGTTAAACACATCCAACATTCAATGGCACAAGATAAACATTTCCATTCCAAAAGTTACAAACAGGAGGATACAAAGGAATGGGACCAAAGCAAGTCCAAAATCCAGCAGGGCAAACAATAAATTTCACAGTTCCACTTCCGGCAATCTGTTGCAAGTTGTGAACTCCAAAGGGCTGGGTGGCCCGGCCCTGATGGTACTCCCTGTGGTTATACCTTCCATAGCTTCTTTCTGTGGCTGGCTTTGCTCAGTCCTTGCAGCTTTCCTTGGATAATCCACATTCCTGGCTTCCCCAACGTTGTGGGATCTCCACTGTACCTTTGGCTTCATATTCACAGCTTCACACATTGTCCTCTCACAGGCACACTAGCTGACCTCCCAGGCTTTCTTCTGAATTCTGTGAATCTGTGGAGGCCTTCCTGACCCCACAACTCTTGCATTCTGCATGCACATAAAACCAACACCATGTGGATGATGCCAAAGTCTGCCACCAGCTAGAGCAGTAGCCAGGTTTCCTTCTCTCTTGGCTGTAGGGTCCAGTGCCTATGAACCAAATCCTGAGGAACAATTTCCCTAGGCCACTGCCATTCTGGAACATGGTGTGGAGGGAAATGGGAAAGGGTACGCTACCAAAACCCTTGTAATGGGTCCTGATCTCCTGTGAGCCACAACAGCACAAGGCAAATTAAAGAATAAAGACAAGAAATGAGACTTAGAGAAGAAGCTGGGTTCTAGGCCTGATCAATGCTGCTCTGAGCACCAATGACAAGGCACCCTGAGCTTACCCCTATTTATTAGGTTGATAAGGAGTAACAGGTGACTCAGGGGATGGTGATAATCCTAAAATCTTATAATTGGAAGAAGTATCAGATGTCTTGGACGGTGGTGATAATCCTATGACCATGAGGATTTTAGGTTGATGAGGAGTTTAAATTGATTAGCACAATAAGATGAGCAAAGATGTTCTTACAACAGTAGGTGGGATGGGGTTAAGCTAATAAGGAATTTGTCCCTTCCTAGGTGAAACCTTTCTCTTACTACTCAGTTTTCAAAGAACCAGGGCACCTTTAACTGATGTAATCTTGCCCATGAGTGTCACAGCATTACAGGACCACTGAAGTTTCAGCTGTGACTGGAGGCAAAAATGGAGTTATGTTTCAGCATGTTATAGCTGGCCTGTAGGCAACAGGACTAAGCCTAATCATAGTTTAATTGTGAAATGATTTTTTCCCCAAAATTATGTAGAATGGCTCCTGACAATGGTGCTCTGGTACTCTCTTCTCAAAGCAAAGTCTTTCACTTTTGCAATTT
>NW_004624743.1:10110330-10134179 GCF_000247695.1 Heterocephalus glaber | reverse complement strand
CTCTGCTCTATCTTTGCAGGCTGCAACTTTACTGGAGCTTTCTTTTTGGCCAAACTCAAAATGTTTTAAGTCATTCTGCTGGGCTCTTTGCTCTTGATTTTCAACATAAATCTGGCTAAAAGCCCCCAACAGTAGCCATGCCACAACCTCAACAGTAGGCTGCCTTGAAATTTCTTCTGCCAAATTAATTAGTTTGCCACCCTTAATCTCAGTCTCAGGCAAAGTCTCTGGACATGAGCAAAGTGCAGGCAAACTTTCTACCAAGCCATAACACATGTCCACTGGCATCCAACCACCAAAGCAGTCCTTTTACCCAGCAGAAACCTCTTGAGCCCAGTCTCTAACAGCAAGCAGCATTCTGCCAGTCTTCTGGTTTTCTGGGCTCTGACCAGACTCTCCCATAAAGTATAGCCTAAGGTGCTCCAACTCTGCTTTTCAGCTGGCAACTCTGAACCTTTCCTAACTCTTCCCACAAGCCAGTCCCAAAGGCTCCTGGATCCACATGGTTAGGTATAGTCACAGCAACGATTCCACTTTTTTGGTGCTAACTTTTTGTCTCAGTTACTTTTTTCATTGCTGAGACAAAATACCTGACACCCAAAGTTAAAGGGGGAAAGGTTTAGCTAGCCCACGGTTTGTAGAGGTTTCAGTCCACATTCAGCTGGCTCCCAGGCAGGGTGCCACATGGCAGAGGGGCGACAGTTCATGGTGGCAGAAGACAACAAAAGCAATAAGGGACCTTCCTTTGTGTCACTTTAAAAATAATCCATAATTCTGATTTGTCTCCAATTCATTGTTGAAAAACTATCACTCTCATTACCTCTCTGCCATCCGATGAAACCAGTTCTTAATTTATAGTTTGAGGCTGTCTACCATTAAGGGGGGCTCCGTGAAGACATTAAGGGGCAGAAGAAATGCTTTCTACTTGGGAAGAGTGGGCCATCTGGGCAAGTAGACGCCATATCAAGGCACAGGTCATGCAGCAGCATCCCTGTCTCCCACTGCTTTTATGTTTGACCCATGAACTTTATAAAAATGACTGTTCCTTGTTTTGCAAAGTGAGAGTGGATATAAAAGAAAGGTGAAGCTTATCATTATTGATGTTGCTCCAATAAAATATTCAACATTATTTTTTAGCTAACCATGTCATCCATAGAAAGAAAAATAAATGTAACAGAACATGTATGTTGACTATTCAAAATTGTGTGAACTGACCAGAGATACATGCTCAAGCATAACCACCTCCTACGGAGCTCCAAACTGAAATTTTGTTCTTTTCCATCTAAGGTTCCCCTACTATCCCAACATTGTATGTATCACCCAATAGCTCAAGGTATGAAAGTCCTTGACTCCTCTTATCTCTGCCTGTGTAATTGGTTCTCCAATTCTACTTGCTACACTCTTTAAATACTACTTATGTACATCAATGCCCCCTTTCCACTGTTCTCCCTAACCTGGATGACTTCCTCACCATAGGGAGCAGTTAGTGGATTACCTTAATAAATGGCAATACAACATACACAAATACTCATTTTTTTTTTTTTTTGGTACTGGGTATCGAACTCTGGTCCTTGCGCTTGCACAGCAGGTAGTGAAACCATTGAGCTAATTCCCTGGCCCTTACACAAATACTCATAAAAGTAGTCATGAGAGAAGTTCATTTTGATCCAGATGAACAGTTTAAAGAGTGACACGTAACTTTTAAACATATTAATTCTTACATTTCCCAATGTAATGACTACCTACTTTAGTGAGTGTATCTCCAGTTTTCCTATATTCAGAAAGGTTCCATTGTTAAGATGCTGATAGAGATCATGGACCAAAAATTGTGCAAAGTTCATGTGTAACAATACAATACTTTGGAAATGATTAATGAAATTTCAGCAGAGAAACTCCATCCTTTGGCAAAGAAATTGCATGTCAGAGTACTATTGAGTTACTTCCAGTCAGGGGAATACAACACACCTCAGAATGAAAGGTAAATGCTTTGTCTCCCAGTTCTAAAACTCAATCATTTACTGATTTAATTCTTGCATGTCAGAACACTTGGTTTAGGCTCTGACCAAGCTCATACTGTGTGCACCCTATTTGGCACAAAGCCGCGCCAGTTTCCGGTCTCCTCCCTTTTTATCACCTGTGTGCCAGGACCATGTCCCCTTCTGGGAAACTGTTTGAGACTCTACTCTCTCATTTATTACCTCTTCCAGCTGTGTGCATGGCGCTTCTTACTGATTTCCTTATTCACTTTTTACTGAACTTTTACATTCATTAAAAAGAATGTGCACACATGGTTAAGACCAGACCGTTTCATAAGGCTGAAACAGGCTGCCTGCTGAAGTTGCTACACAGTCCTCATCTAGAGTTTCCCTTCTTGTCCCCTTGAGATTTCTTTTGTGTCCCTTCTGCCGTCCTTATCCACATCTGTCCTGATTACTCATCTTCCCCAGCTTTCTCCCTTCTTTTAGTGAGGGACAACTTTTAACTCTCTGAGATACAGCACATCTAGGTCATCTTTTTGAAAAGCTTTTACTCTTTCTTTAAATTGAGTGGTCATTTGGTTGGGGAGAGAATTCTGAGATAAAAATAATTCAGAATTTTGGAGTCATTATTCATTGCTTTTCCATACCCCTGTTCAGAACTCTAATATTTAGTATGTGACTGTTTAGGGGTGAGGGCAGGTACCTCAGGAACCAAGATCTTTCTGCTCAAAGTGTTCTGAAGTGTCCTGATAGTGCACCTTCTTTAGTTTGGCAAGCATTTGAAGGGCTTTTATGAGTCTTATTCTTCAATGCTGGAATTTTTAAATTGTACTTTTATTATTCTTTCCTTATATTTTCTCTTCTTTTACTTTCTAGCTCTCTTAATACCTAGGTGTTGAGCCTCCTGGCCTGACTGTAATAGTTCAATAGATATTAGTATTCCAAGTACTTTAGTTTTCAAAATATCTTTTCCTCTTGTTTACTATCTTCTTGTTCCTTATCCACTACCCCAAGAAACTAAGAAAAATGTTCATTTAAAATTTTTTAAAATTGAAGTATAACAGCACACTGATCATAAATTGGTAAAGGTTTAAAAGTGCAGACCCATGTAACCACCACCAAGACCAAGATACAGAACATTTCTAATCCTTGTAAAGGTTCACTTGTGGCCCTTCTGGTCAATACCTACAGCTTAAAATATTTGCCGTATATACTTGTATTGTCATCAGTTAGTTTTGCTTCTTCTCGAAATTGAGCCTTATGTATGTATTTCATGTATTCTTTATTTCTCTTAAATATCTTTGAGATTCATCCATGCTGCTATATACGGCAATATTTCACTCTTATTTTGTCGTGTAGTATTCCACTGGGTGAACATTCAAGTGTATGCATTCTATCACTGATGACCATTTGGATTGTTAAAGTTGTGGGCTACCTTAAATATAGTGGCAACAAATACTTCCGATGTGTGTGTTCTATGTGCTACCTCTGCTGGGTCTGTATCTAGGAGTGAAACTGATAAACTGATGTTTCAAAGGTAGCACGTATTTATATGTTCAGCCAATATTTCCACTAGCAATACGTAATATTATCTGCTATTTCTTTGTTTGGTGTTAATTTCAGTCCTTTTTTTTTTTTGGTACCAGGGATTGAACTCTGGACCTTGCACTTGTGAGGCAGGCGTCGGAACCACTGAGCTAAATCCCTTGCCCAATTTTGGTCATTTTTGTTGGTGAACAGTTGTACATCATTGTGGTTCATATTTATCTTTTTATTTTTTGGTACTGGGGATTGAACTTGGGACCTTGGGCTTGCAAGGCAGGTGGCGGAACCACTGAGCTAAGTCCCTGGCCTGGTTCATGTTTATTTTTAAAAGGTTCTGCAGTCAACAAAGGCCCAATGCCAACCTTACTTTTCAGTCTTCAATCTTTTTGAACCATTTGATATTTTATATTATTGAACATGTCTTCCTTCTTCATCCTCACCTGCACGTAAGTCACCTCCATTTAGAAGATAAAAAGAGTTCAGACTTGGGAACCAAAGAGTCCAGGATTCAAATTCTAATACCACTGGTAACTAACACAAACACACCAGGGAACTTCCTCAGTTTTCTGAGCTTCAATAACTACAGGTCTAAAACCAAACTTTCTCTCTTGTGAGAGAGCTGTGAGGAATAAGGTATAATGCAGTTATTTTATCTCCAACTTTTCTATTCCACCAGCTGCTTGGGAGAAGAGTGAGCACCTGACCCCTCCTGAGAGATGGAGCTCCACACCAAAGGCTTCTCCTGCGTGTGTGCATCATACCGAATCTTTAGACATGTACGTGGGCTTTACATGCTGCTCACAGTCATCGTATTTATTGAAATTAAATTACATTCCAATATGCACTTTATTATAGTATAAAATACACCAATGATTGACACTGTGGAAAGGTAGGACATGTGGGGCCTCATTCACCCTGGGACGTGGTCCTTTGTGCCTACGGACAAATGCACGTTTGTTTAACAAGAACATAAACTTGTGGGCAGAGCGCCAGTACTCATGAGCTTCCTCACTCAAGTCTGGAACCTGCCTCCTCTTTCTCTGATGTCTCTTAACTACCAGTGCTCCAGGTCTCCTTCCATGCATCTGTGTGTCCCCTTCTTAATCCAGCAATAGTCCTGGGAGGCCTCATAAACCTGAATTTTAGCTTTAATTTCTCTCCTGAGAGTCACACTGACATTTGAAATAATCTACTGAGTAATCACCACCCCACAGACATGGTAAAAGGATGATTTCCAAATCTTTATTCATTATCATCTCTCCTACCCAAACTCCACCTCTCATCTCTGGAGTGATTCTTAGAAAGCAACCCAAAGTCCTTACCTCCCAGTGCCCACCGTGACCTCCTTGTCTACACTGCTCTGCTCATTGCTCATTATGCTGTGGCACCCCAGTCTCTTCAGTTTCTTGAAAAAATCCACCACATCCTGTTTTAGGCCATTGTCACCTCTTTTGTGACAGGTACTTGTGGTGGCAACTTGAATGGAAGAAGAGCCACCTATGGATCAATGGCACAGTCCTGGGTGTGTGTGGATGAGTGACTTGGAAGCCACAAACCCAAGGGGGAAGAACCTGGTATGCATGGCACCAACCAATGGGCTTGTAGCCTGGCTGGAATGAAAAGGGAAAGAAGGGAGTCTGCCTCTCTGTATCTCCAGAGGAGCTCTGGTCTCGGCCACTGCCTTTGGACATTTGTCTCCAGTTCCTTCCGGTTTCCAGCATGGCCTCTTTGGCTTTCAGACACAGACTCGCACCAGACTCGGCAGTGAACTCCAGACCTTCGACCTCTGACCGGCTCCGCCCACTTTTCAACACAGAGGCCCTTCTGCAGTCTTCCACCTTGCTTGTGCAGGCGGCCACCGTGAGCCTGCTAGCAAACCCTTTATATGTCAGGTGCATATTTCATGTTGTGTGCTTCTCTAGTGAACCCTAACTGATACATCTTCAAAGAACACCCCGACCTTACTCCTGCATCAGCATCAGTCTACTGATTTTCCTTGTGGTCTTCACCACAATTTGAAACTGTGTCTATCGATGGTACCTTCAGCACCTACAGTAGCACAATGTCTGAATCAGAGTTGGTGCTCAGAGTTACCACCTGTGAGACAAAGGACTTAGGTATCACTTGCTGCCCCTCCTTATCTAACACCCTTCCTAGGTGGGTTTAATTTTGGTTTCATGGCTCCAAGTCTAACACCTAATGTGCTAAAAGCAAGCCGTGGTTGGTAAAGCTCTCCCGTTGCTGATCCCCACTAATCCCTTAGTGTTCAGCCAGTCTCTGGGCTCAAGTACCCATCAGCATCCTTAGAGATGCAGGATTCCAGCCACCTCTGGAGTCCTGCCTGGAACCACAGCCCATTGAGGGGCTGGGGAATAAACAGCTGTGGCTCACACCTTGGACAGCCTCACTCTAGTGGCTGGGACTCTGTATTCTCTCTTCCTATTTATAAGTTATAATACTATGGCTTATATAGTAGAGTACTATAGTTTATAATACTATAGAGACAAAAGAGAAGGAAAAAGAAACATTTGTCTTTGGAATAAGAAGAAATTCAGTTCATTAGTCAGGAAGTACCTTGCACTATTTTTATCTTCAGCATTGAAACGGAGCCTAGATCTAAAAATATGTGTTGAATTGAACTGAAGTCTCTGGTTTTTACTCAACACTATAACTATGCCCATGTTGGTGATATTTCTAACAAGATAAAAAATGTTTATTAATAAGCTTTTATGCTTACCAACAGAAATAGTCTAAAATATTAATATAGTCAGTTATTTCCCATTTTGACCATGGAGTCATCTTTATTTCATTTAAAGAATAAGCATTCTTCAATTTGATGCAAACAAAATCATGTTTTAACCAAAAGGACTACCACTTTCTTAGTAGAATTAAATGGATTCTTTTTTTTTCTGTTGGTAGCATGATCTGCTGCGAAGAGAATGCTTCAGCAACACCACACTGGTAAAAGTGTCAGAACTGATTGCAAATTTGCAAGTTTGTCAATTAAATAATCCAGGCTGAAAAGTTAACTTCCATGAGAAATAACTGCTCTACATCATCTAAAAAATGAATTATACTCCTCTGAGAAAAAGCTGTTTATTCGAACAGAAAGGGTCTTGTAGGGTCACTCTCAACATTAAAATGAAAACTGCTTTAAGTACATTGGCATTTGGAGCCCAGTTTTCATAATATGGAGTATATTTAGTTACCATAAAACTCAGAATAAATGTTTACTACACATAAAATAATCAGAATATTTGAATTGGTTGTTTCATTGTTCAACATCAGGCAGAATAATTGGTGTTTCAATGTCACATATTTTTTTTCCAACAAAAAGCTAAATAAAAGATGCAGTATAAACGTACTTTAAAAAATATATCTTATATGGGTGAATGCCTGCTACAGTGACTCAGATCAATTTGGGGGTCCCTGAGCATTTAGAGTAAAATGGAATCACACATTAGAACCACAGACTGTCTTAAAGACCAGAAATTCAACCTGTCTTGTTACCAGTGAAGAAAATTAGCCCAGAGGGAAACAAGATTACTTAATTCACAGCATAAATAATTCTTGATTAGCTTCTAGATATGGAAAAGTACCCAGACACAGAGGACATAGAAAGGAAGAAAACAGAGAGCAGCTGGAGAAATCGAGCACAATGGTGCACAAGGAAGGAAGGCATCTGGAAGCTCACCCCAACTCCTAGGACGGACCCTGTTTCCTCTGGCACATGGAAAGCCCCAGGCTAGGAGTGCCAGCAAGAAACTATGGATGGGCCCAGCAGTGCCAGTCCCAAGAACAGCCCATGGCTACTGAAAACTGCAAAAATGGTGTGGGGGTTCATGCAAAAGTGACTCTGTAGAGTAGGCTAGCGGCAGAGAAGAAATCCAGAGCACAGGGGCTATATTGCCTAAGGGTGCTTAACCAGGTGCCATCAAGGGAAGGGCTTGATTATTTAAGACTGAGCCACAGACAACTGCAAAACAACTTCACTTCAGGGTTCCCAGTCTTACCATCTTACAGTGACTGGGTGGGAGACAGCCATGGGAGACAGCTGCGAATAGGCTTCAGCTGGACAGAGTCCCCCCTGAGAAGTGCAAGGTCAGGCCAGGAAGGACACAGGGCCTCCCACTGTAGTGAGAAGCTGAGCTCACTGTGCACTAAACTAAAATCAAAGTGGTGCAAAGATCTAAATGTTAGAACAGAAACACTAAACCTGCTGGGAGATAAAATAGGTAAAACTCTTGAAGACAGGCACAGGCAAGGACTTTCTGAAAAGAATCCTAATAGCACAAGAAATAGTATCAAGTATCAACAAATGGAATCATATGAAATGTAAAAAACTTCTGCACAGCAAAGGAAACAACCCACAGAATGAAGAGACAATCTATAGAAAGGGAAAATGTTTTTGCCAACTATTCTTCAGACAGAGGACTAATATCTAGACAATATAAAGAACCAAAAAAATTAGATTCTCCAAAAATTAGACCCAACAAAAAATGGGCAGCTGCAATGAATAGACACATCTTAGAAGAAGTACAAACGGCCAATAAATACATGAAAGAATGTTCAACATCACTGGTCATTAGAGAAGTACAAATTAAAACAACACTGAAATTCCATCTTACTCCAGAAAGAATGGCCATCATCAAAAAATCAAATAACAACAAATATTGGTGAAATTGTACAGAAATTGTACATTGTTGGTGGGGAGTGTAAACTGGTACAACCACTATGGAAATCCATATGAAGATTCTTCAAAAAAATGAAATTAGAAATTCTATTTGACCCAGCTATTCCTCTTCTAGGTATCTTCCCCAAATAGTTAAAGACATCATATTATAGTGATACATGTATACCAATATTTATAGCAGTACAACTCATAATAGCTACATCTTGGAAGCCACCTGTATGTTCATCAACACATGAATGGATAAAGAAAATGTCCCATTTATACACTGTGGAGTACTATTCTGCTATAAGAAAGGACAAAATTGAGTCATTTGTAGGAAAACAGATGCACCATGAGACCATAATGTTAAGTGAAATAAATCTGATATATCACATTTTCTCTTACATGAGAAACCAAATATATAAATAAAAGCAAAATATAAGATATCTAATAGAAAATATGGAGACAGATCTTTTGCGAAAAGGAAGGGGAACCAGAGATGGGTGGGGGGTGGAGGGACAGGAAGGAGATGAAGAAAGAGTTAAGATGTGTTATGTCCATGTAACAACTCCCCATGAGGCATGTAATCATTATGTACTGCAAACATGTACCAATAGAAATAAAAATTTTTAAAAAAGAAATGAACAGACTTGAAGCTTGCCCTCCTAAAATTTCCATTTTAGGAGTATGAACCAACAAATTAATATGCAACTACACATATGGAAATTACAATGAAGAGAGTCAAACAGGGGCATATACCGGGTTGAGTAGCATCTCTCTAAAATTCAGGTCAATCTGAATCCCAGAAGCTGACCTTATTTGGAAATAGTCTTTGCAGATTTCATTAGGAAGAGAACGCACTGAATCAGCACGCCTTCAGATCCAGAGAGGGAGGCCTCCAGAGGAGGCCATGTGAGACCCCGACAGAGCTAGCCCAGGGGCAGTCCCTGGATGCTGCAGCTGCAAACCAGGAAGGCGTGGAGCAGACTAGGAAGGTTTCTTCCCAGAGCCTTTGTAGGGAGGGCAGCTCCGAGACTCCTGGCATTTGGACCTCCAGCCACCCAAGAAGGTAATTTGCATAAAAAGCCCAAGGAAATGGATAAAGGCTCTGCTTTGATGGGAAGCCTTGGAAGGCTTCTCTGAAAGGAACACCACTGTGATCCTAAGGGGAAGAAGTGATGTGAGGAAGCCTTTGCTGGGTTCCAGAAGTCACGTGACTTGCCAGGAAGCAGCAGAATTGGAATGCAGTTTCAAGGCCTCTGGTTCTAAGGCCAGGGGTTAGAACTTTTCCTCCTGTGCCCCAGATCTCAGCAGATCCTTGAGGGGCAACCAGCTAACCAACCTACTCCCCCACCACGGTTCATTCTCTGGGTAAAAGCGAGGGGCAGCCAGAGGTGCTGGCAAAGGACATTTTGTTTGTTTGTTTGTTTTTTTGGTACACAAACTCCAGTCCTTGAGTTTGCACAGCAGGTGGTGAAACCACTGAGCTAAATCCCCGGCCCCAAAGCACATTTTTCTGAGACACAGGGAGGGCCTGTGTGAAAGAGCCACAGTCCACCTCCCTGGAGCCAAAGCACCCCAGGAAACACATGAGGAGCGGTTTACTTGGTCACCAAGTATTGCTGACTATTTATTTGAATGGATGTCCAGCTCTAATTGAAGAAGTGATACATAGTGCATTAGCTATTATAATTCTCTCATTATTTTGTTATGTAATTATGTTTTATTTTCTTATCAACAAAGAAAGACAAGGAAAGGCTTCTTGCAATCTGTCACTCTGGTCTTTCCTGCTCAAAATCACCTGCAGGCAGCAGGCAACAGCATTCCTGAAATGTTCGTCCAGTCTCTGGCCTGCCTAAAAAGCTCCAACACTCCCTTTTCCCACCCAATTTGGGCTGAAATCAGCCTCTAGACAGGTTTTACCTGATATGGTTACTGTTTCTAAAAATCTGGATATTCCACGCCGCATTTCAGCTACTGACAGTCAGTTTCTCTTGAAACACAGAAGTCCCTGCCATGGGGTAGCAGCCTGCAGCTGGAGAGGCTTCCTCTCAGGGCTTTGGCCACTCCAGTAAATAGCTTGCCTGGCCTCTCCCAGGCATTCAGTTTTCTGAGGCCTGACATATTTGGACTCACTCTGCAATCTTCAAGCCGTCCACACTCGCTGTACACTGAAACTTCTCACTGGTTTCAAACTCAGCCCACTGTTATCCTTCAGAAAGTCAAGTCTCTATGCATGGGACATATTAGCCTTGGTCATCTCTCCTTTTATCCTGTTCTCTCCCACTCTGGGAACAACTCAAGTTAGAGATTTTTACTCAAGTACAGCTGGCCTACTACTTTTCCAGAATGAACTTTTATTGGGTCTGCTGTTTAAGAGTTTTCTTAATTGAGTACTGCCTGGCATTGTTAGTTGTTTTGTACACAGGCCCACCAGAAGGTATGGGATCCTCATAAACTTCTTCATTATCATCTTAGCCCTTGAGACATATAATACATGGTTAGCTATCATAAAATGTTGCGCCAATGGATGGCATCAATGAGTCATCATTAAAGAATATTAGCAAGTTAATTCAAACTATTGACTTTTGGATTAGATTCTTTGTTGCTTTAATCTCTTATTTCTGAACAATTCCTTACTCCATGGGTGTCTACCAAAGAATTACAAGAATGAAGGCAAGTACACCATGATTTTCTTGTAAGTTGCTTATAAAGCTTCATGAGATTGAACACAATGGCTAAACCAAGATTATTAGGTTATCTGGGCTTCCTATGAGCATGGAAAATTTAAAATCAATAGTATCATATTCTGATTCCCCAAATCAGGACAGTATCATGACCTAATCCTAGACGGCTTGTGGGACACAAAACGTCAAGCTTACACCGCTAACTTATAATGGGGTTTATCTCCAATGCACCTGAAGTTAGACTACAGTACCGGTGTTTAGAGTCTCCGCTGACACTGGTAACCCCTTTCATTCCTAAAATGCCGGAATGGCTGAGTGTTTGGGTTAGGCATTTCTCCTAGTTTTGTCTCCAATCCCTGTGCATGACTCCTTGAGTGGAAACCAACCAGTAGGTTTTAAATGGTTTTGGACTGCTGCTTAAGAGCAGTAAACCCTAAAATTAACGAGGTAGAACTGATCTGAGAGTGACAGGTTTGAAACATACCAGAAGCCACATAAGTACCCACTCAATTTAACTCACTCCTACAGGTCTCTCTCATTGCAATTTCAACCGGGTCCACTTTCTTCTCTTGAAAAGAACGTGACTTGACTCCTCAGAGGATTGTGATGACCTGTCCTTTGATTGATTTAGAACAAATGGAATATCCCGTACATATGCCAGTACTGTGAATACAGATCAGCTTCACTGTTTGCTTCTGATGATGATATCTGCTTAGAATATTTAAAAGAAATACTTTTACGTAGCATGATCTTATTAGGAATTGTACTAGAGCAGATTTGGGGCTTTGCTTGTTGGCTTTTAGGAAATGGCCCAAAATTAAGTATGCTGTTTTATCAATTCCATGTTTTATTCCAAAGGGGAGGACAAGAGGCTCACCCTGGGGGAAGAGCAGAAAGCTCTGCTTGCTGTGCCACACACGGCTACTTCCAGGTCTCTTTCCTAGAAGAACGAGAAGCTCACAGGAACACTGAGTCCGGAACAACGCATTCCAGTGAGTCTCCCCAGAGCCTTCACACGGACCCCAAGGGAGAGCAGGGGGAATGGAATCCCCGAGTCCAGGGCTCCCCCCTGCGGCTGGTCCACTCCAGCTCCCTCCCAGTACTGACCAGGTAACCAGAGCCAGCTCGGATGGCCCCAGCCTGCATCATAGCACCATATTCTCTCTCTCCCATTTTGTTTCAGTCAGAACAAAGCATGACTTTATGCTTCAATGTGGCTTGTGCAACTGATCCACTAACTGAAAAGTATGACACTCATAGATGAATGTTAATTCATCTAAAGCACACGGGTCTGCATGTTTACTATTTATTACTGAACATACGTGTACTTCATCTGTTCTCCTAATTCAGTAGCTTTTATCCCTTTGCTAACTGGAAGTCACTCCACATACCTGTTCAACTGTCTGCTGTTTGTGAAGTCCTACAGGAATATTTATGTAAAGAATTGGAAAAGAATCCAGCAGAAGTTTGTTAAAATATCTTAACTTACTCATTTTCCCACTGGACAGACAGGAGAAGCAATAGCAGTCTTGAATCTTCCAACAAAGAGAAAACTGGAAAATGTCCTTGCTACTGTGGTGTTATTTTACAGTTTTAGAATCATTTAAAGCACTGAAATATGTCTCTTTGGTCATAGTACCTATGGGAGGGAAAACTATTCCAAAGCAGTTTTTGTTTGAGAATAAGCATATGTTATTATCAAATTTCAAAGGAAATAAAAACAATTTAAAAACTAGAAATACTATGATCTGATGAAATAAAAATTAGCATTATTTAGTCACTAACAGCTACGCCCATATTGACCACATCCTGCCTTCTAGAGTTAAAGATTAAATCAGCAATATCTTGTCACTGGTGTTCTGGCTTCTGCCACATGTGTTGTGTGTGGTGTGTGTGTTGGGGAAACTAGAAGAGGAACAGAAAAGAGACATGGCCAATGTGATAGGGTAGGTGACTCAGCCTGTGTTCTAACACACTCCTAACCAATCTGCTGCTCTACCACACGGACCCAGATGAGAGAAATGGACTTGGCCTACAGCGAGTGTTGCACCCTGGGAAGGCAACCTCCACCCTGCGCGTGTGTTGGCTTGGCCAGCGCAGCGTCCTTACTCCTTTGTGAAGGGAAGGGCTGCAGGGCAAGCGCTGCTCCTCTTCCCACTGTCTGCTTTCCTTTCGTGGTGTTCATTGACACATCTATGGTGCAACCGGCCCCTAAAGGCCTTTGAGCCTGGGCCACACACTTCAGAGCCCCTATACTTCCTCGGCCTCATGATCAGACGCCTCTCCTGGCTGCAGCCTCGAAGCCAGCTTCCAAGCTGGACACATTTCCACTTCTGTTTTCAAAATTCTGCCTTGGACGCAAGTTTACCACGGCCATAGGCAGGGCAGAGTGTTCAAAACACCAGGTTGTCTGTACCCAGCACGTATGAAACAAGAGCAGTGCCCTGGAACTCAGCCAACTCACCTGGGTATCACCCCTTTGCCAGCCACGGACAAGCTTGGAATAAGAAGAAGCATCGGAGAAATTACAGATGATTCATGCATTCAGAGACCAGGCCAGCTCCCCCTCCCTTTTGACCTGTGGAGGATTCTTGGAGAAAACGTCCTAGATAACGTACTATCTGTCTCTCAGTGGGATAGTCTGAACACTGAATGTGCTCTTGCATGTCACAAAATAAACGCAACTCATACTTTAGATAAGACAGACTCAGATTTACATCTGAGGCCTTATGAGACAGTGGCTGGCCTATTTACATTCCTTCCCTGGAATAATTGCAGTTCCCTGGCTGATCTGCTAGTCTGCAATAAATGCTCGGAGCTATTTACAGGAAAAGGACTCAAGGAGAAAACAAGTCCACAATGGCATTCTGAAGGCCTGAGAAAAGGAAGAACACCAAGTCCTAAGCTTGGGAAAGGGCACTGCTGAACGGTGTCAGGAGGTGGAGGGAGAAGGACAGGACCTCCTGCTTGGAGGGGAGCCTCACTCTGCAGAGTAAGGCAAAGTGCGCAACAGCTCTTGTGTGCTCTGGGAAAAGACAATTGTCTGCTTTTCATGTGGCCACACAGAAATAGTCCAATTTATGGGGCTTTTGTAAGGACCCCATGAGATTAAAATGAGAAAGTACTTAAATGCTTGAGAATCACTATCCAAGTGTCAGGTATGATTACTATTTTACAATGAAGTGGACAGAAATGCAATCCTTCCATCCGTAGGGTTCAGCATCTAAATTTCCACGGAGAAGTTGCTTATGAATTCTAAAAATTATTCCCAGGTGAACGAGAGAGATTTCTTCCTCTAAATTATTATCATTTTTTCCACATTTGCTTTCATAGTACTTTATATCCTTGTTATTTAGAGCATTTTATTCACAATAACAATCCACAGTATCTCTACAGAGGAGGAAAAAATTCAAATTGCCTGGAAAGTAAGCAGTGAGCACAGAATGGGATCTGTACGTCCCGACCTTCAGTTTAGTGCTGCATCTGTTAGGTCGTGGGATTGGAATAATGAACTCAAATTAACCTCATTGTCATTGCTCAAAAATTCATTAATTATAGCAGCAGCAGATCAAAACAAAGTCAATGAAAACTAATAGCTTACAACTGCTTTTAAGAATAATTCCTGACATAGCTACCTAATTAATGAGAGGAACTCTAGTCCACATCTTGTACCTAATTAAAAATGGGCTCCATCACTGACTACTATGTTTTATATGTGATGCCAGGCTTTGAACAAACAATATGATTTAAGATTATTGCTTTAGTCTGACTGTGTTTTCCAAGTTGGAAAACTTCAGTTCATTTTCTAAAACTAGTACCTTGGATTACTGACCAATTAAATTGATTATCGTTTTTCTCCTGGTTTTAAGTGAAGTCCATAAACTATAGCATTAGAATAACTGCTAATCTACCAGGGTTGATTTACCATGGAAAACACAAGAATGTACAAATACAGTGAGTATTACTTCGGGCAGTTCTCCAGGCAGGTGATAAGAATAGAAGTGAGTTTTTTTGGATGTAATTCGTGGGTTGAAAGATCATAAAAGTAGACACTAAAATTACCATTTTATTCTATTTTATTGTGCATATAAAACAATTCTGGATGATAACTTTATTCGGTTTTTCAGTGATTAATACTCTTAGCCGAATGAAGTTCTTATTAACACTGAGTCAGAAAGGGGGTCCCAGGAGGGTAGAGATATTGTGAGTTGTCTGCTGTCATCTATCAGGGCACAGAAAGATCAAATATTTGCCGAGGGAAAGTGAGGAACCAAACAGAGGCTATGGCTGAAGGAACCACGTCAATCCAGAGTGAATCTCAGGAAGTCTGCAGAGGTGTAACTGGCAGGGAAGGCTTTTATCAGCCAGGACCTGCTTTGGCCCTGAAACATGGGCAGCATCCTTGTTACCTCAGCTGCTCTTCAGGGCTGATGCAGCGTTGCATCAGGAAACAGACTATGAGCCAAAGTCACAATTCCAGATTGAGGCAACTGAAGTAAGAATAATTTCAAAATAATTGCTCAGAGCACAAATTAGAATCAAAGTAAGAAAATAAAAGTTTCTTTTGCCCTAGCTGAAATTAACAGCACTGAATGACAATACAAATAAAATTATTTTTTATTTGTTTCTTGTTCAACTAGACTTTGGGACTCCAGATGCACAGTGGGGCACACGTGCATCTACTCTGAGACTCACCAGGGAAGGGCTGAAAAATACAGGGTGGAGAAGCACAAACAGCAGCTGGGCCAAACACAATCAAGTATTTTTGGGAGCCAGAAATGAGGCAAAAATAAAGACTCTGGGCACGTGTGAATAAAAGGAAATGAATAAAAATCAACAACTTGTATATAAATGTACTAGTGATGAAATTATTTTCATAAAACAATCTGAAAAATGTCTTAGAAGAGTATGCCAACAGTGGCCAGAGTTAGCAAACACCAAGTTTTAATAAAGAGAATCAGAATCTATAGCACATACACAGAAGTCAAATGACAATAGGTAAATATGAAAATGAACAAATCTTGAAACGTAGAGACATAGGTATTGAAAGTCAGATATGCAGTAAGTAGGAAAACTTTACCCTGGGATCAAAGAGCAAATTAATGAAAGGTAGTGAATAATGAGAAACTCACCTAGAAAAAATGAGAGAGAGAGAGAGAGAGAGAGAGAGAGAGAATATGAAGGGACATAGAAAGTAATTGCCATGAATTTTCCAGAATTAAAGAAAAATGTTAAGTCATTAGGTTGAAAGTGTACTCAGAGTACTAAGTGAGATAAAAAGGACAGACTATATGAGGATAAATCTAGATCTAAATACATTGTAATGAAAGTGCACTGCTGAAGAACTACCGGGAGAGGGTGGGGAGAACAAACAACCCCCTTAGAATAGCAGCTAAGCGGAGGACATTAGCTCACTGGTGACAACAGGAGGCAAGAAGCTACGCAGTGGTATTTTCAAGGTGCTGAGGAAATGTGACTGGCAACCTAGATTTTTCTACCAAGCCAAACTGATTCCTGTTCATCTCCACCCAACTGGAAACAGCCAGCCAGGAACGCATCCGTCCTGAGGCAGAGCAGAGATAACAAGAGATTAAAGGTCTTGGAGAACATTGAGCAAGGGCAAAGCTTCCCACCTAAGCCCAGAACAGATCTTGGGGCTGTGGGTGGGAGGGGGAGAGGTGAAGAAATGAGGAAGGGCCGCGCCAGCTCACAGGGAGACACAGAGCCCAGACAGCGCTGGCTCTGAGGTCACCGGGAACCTGTGCTTGCCTGTCTGCAGCAGAAGAGGCTGCAAGTTTTTCTTCGACAGTCACACCCGAGACAGGTCCCCTGCCTGCCTCCCCCAGATAGTTCACTGTTACAAGAGTCCCCAAGGACCTGGTACGCCCACGGGAAAGGTGTGCGGGCACCAGAATGCAGACTGTTTCCGCCACCGAGCCATGATCGCCCTCAGTTCCACTGCGATCAAACAGTCGTGCAGCTCACGAGGCTGTGTGGACTGAGATTCACACCCTCACGAAGAAGGGGGCAGCCGCAGCAGAAAGAACTACGTGAAACAGGAGGAGCAGAAGGAGCAAGCAGAGGCCCAGTGTGAAGGCTTTCGCACACCACCCTCGCACGGTCTGGCTGAAGCCAGGGTTTCAGGGAACCGACACAGGTGGGCGACTCGAGGCCAGGTAGAGGCAAAGAAACACTAAGAACTGGTTGAGAAAGACAATTAATGTGCAAAGTGTACTTGGAATCAGCAGAGCCATGATCCGGATTGGGCAAAAGATACATTTTTCCACGTGCACACACGTGTGTGTATGTGTGTGTCTGAAGGAATGAGATTCACAAAGCTTTGGCCAAATGGACCCAGCATGTCCTGTCACTTAACCCTCACACTGGAGGATACACAGGCCTCGTCACCCCACGTGGAGTGGAGGAGACGCCTCTGCAGGAACTTCCTGGCCTCCTCCTCCTCCTCCTGTCCGGGCCCCCTGGTCATCTCAGCAGCCAGCGCTCTGAGGGCAAGCTGAGGTCACACAGCCCACTCTTCTGTGAGAGCCCAGTGCCACTTCCCGGTCGTCTGCAGGAAAGTGCTACCGACCTCGAGCACCTCCCTGGCTCCCTGCACGGTTCACGGTTCACACCAGGTCTCCCTCCTGCCCCAGCACAGCCCACAGGGCTGCCGGCTCGCTCCTCCACCTGGCTCATTCTCCCTCCGTTGTGTGCACGGCGTTCTCACTTCCGATCTCTGCTTACGTGATCCCTTCTCGGGGAGACATCCTCTGGCCTCCGTTCCTCCCTGTACAACAGCACTCCCCTTGCGCACGGCTCTTCCTGACTGGGTGTGCGAGGCCTTGCTCCACCCACTTGCGAATGTCACAACGCATGGCTTTGGCTGCATCACCAGCCCCTAAGCGAAACGCAGAGTGGGCCGCACCTGCTGCACTCACTCAGCAAGTGGGCCGATGGGACCAGTTCTCAAGCCCTGACACAACAAACTTGAAACACTGTTCGTCTCAAGTGAACCGACTGATTTCAACTTGAAGAACATTTTGAAATGTTCAGCATGTGAACTTTGGGGCACCACTAATACCTTGTTTAATTTGATGTCATATAATTATGTACAAAGCGCCTGCACATCAGTGTGTGATCAGCCATGAGACTGATAAGAATTCCTCTGTACATTGTATTGCTGCACGTGTGTACGCATATGTATTGCATGTGCGATACACACACAGAGCAGTCCTAGTGTCAGATGAGCTTTTTTTTTTATCTGAAAGATTTTTCCTGACAAACCCCTCCAAAAAAAATCACTGTTTGCTTTTTTTGACAGTGTATATGATTGTGATGGGTATTTTCAACTGTTCCCAACTGAAATATACTTAGGGATCGCTAAGGTTTTACATAGAAGAACAAAATACTGAGGAGAGAATTACTATTTTAAAGGGACTGGTACAAATGTAGGTGACGCGTGATACCAAAGACATTTCATCTTTCTAAGGAACTAAGCATCTCTGCAGAAAATAACACCTTGAAAAACAGGTAACTATCAAAATATTTGGAAGTTGTTTTGTTTGATTGGATTTAAAGAACATAAAAATTCCATATCCACTAGTGAAAATCTTTAGCTTAGAAAAAAGAGAAAAAGCCCAGAAAGGATAGATAAAGGTTGGCCACAAGTCTCAGGGAAAGTCTGGCTGCTCTGGGAAAAGCGTTTGGGAAGAGTGCCCTCTAGTGTTCAGACTCGGGTAAAAGCGAGGAGATGGAAAAATACCTTCGACGTGAAAATGAAACGAGATGTTTGGGAAATTATGCTACTAAGGAAAAAAAAATTCACAGTCTTGCAAACTCATTTCCTAGCAAGTCACCACTTCCTTGAATTCTCTCACCTGCTGAAATGATTGCACATGGATTTATCCACAAGGAAAGTAAGCTAACCTGCACTGCAGGGCTTGAGAACTGTCTTCCAGCAAGTGGAAAATTTGTAACCATTTATGTGGGGAAGGAAATCAAGTAGCGTGCAAACCTTAAGCCGGAGCTCTTCATGGCGCTCCTTGCTGTTTCAGGGCTGTGCCTTTGCCCCTGTGGGACACTCACCTCTGGCTACTCGGTACTCAATTAAGTTTTAGAGATTTAAGTGCTCAGAAGCTTATAAGCAACAACTGGAGATTAATGTTTGCTTGAATAATAAATACAGAGCAAAAGATTTTCACGCAGATGCCTGTCCAGAGAGTGTGATTTCATTTCTGTCTATCAGGTAGGAAACTTGCCTAATTATGGACTTTGACTCGAAATAAGAATGGACAATGACTGAACTATTTCTCTTAAGAAACTGTGCTATCACTCACAATGGCATGCGTGTTTGGGCCATTGCACTCTGCTCCTCATGGTTCCACTTCATCACTTCTATAAAGTGTGCCACACTAGAAACATACTTTTTAAATAATTTGGGATTTAAGATGATTAGTTGGTTTTTAGGTAGTGCTTTATTACTTCCAAAAAGAGCAAATATTTTACCTAGAAAAATTTATCAGTTTTATCAGTTTGGGGCACCAATAGGAAAATCGAAGTAAAAGAAGGAATTTGATTTGTAGGAACTGTTTGAATGTATAGCTCCATGAAGTGAACTGGATGTGCTCCTGGATTATCGGCTTTCGGGACAACTGATTCTTTCCCTACCACCCCTCTGCTGCAGTGTTCTCTGCCTCCCCACCAATGGTTAAATGTCAAGCTTCTTTGATAGCCTGAGGACTTAGTTCTTGCTAAGTCTGGCCTCACTGCCCACTAATTTTGCTTTATACCCCAGGCATCTTAAACAGGTGTTTGATCTTCTTTCTCTAAAAGCACGACCCACTCCATCAGAGGTCCCTGTTAGGGTTTAGATCTGGAATGACACCCAGAACTCTCAGGTGCGCGAGGAGGGCACTCTTGGAAGGTGGCTGGAGCGTGGGGTGCTGTATCCTCTGTGGATTAACCCACTGGTGAGTTCAGAGCCAAGCTGCTGGTAGGAGGTGGGGCCTGGTGGGAAGAGGCGGGCACTGGAAGGGTGCATCTGTCTCCCCTCTTCCTCCCAACATGCTCTGCTTCCTGGCCACCATGATGCAAGCAGCTTTCCTCCTCCACACCCCTCTGCCATGCCGCTTCTGCCTTGGAGCCAGCCAACGGTGGAGTGTAACCATGAGCCAACACAAACCTCTTCTCCTTTAAGCTGTGAGTGTCAGGTATTGTGTCTCAGTGACGAGGAAAGTGACTAAGTCAGTCACCTCCTATCACCAATGCTGCTTGTGCTACCCAGACACATTTCCAGCACCTACCTTCTCTCCCCATCCTCTTCATCTATCACAAATCTATGACTCCTTTGGTACTCAGCTCTGCTTCATCTGCTCCTTGTCTCCTGGGAAGGAATGAACTGGCCCCTTCTCTGAGCTCTCATGGCACAAGCTCATACACAGTGTCTCAGCACTGACAACATTACTAAAATGTTCTGTTTTCACATGGCCTTCTTAAAGCCAGGCGTGGTTCAGCCCCAGTTCCCAGAATGCTGCGTGGTCCACACTGGCTCCTCTGCATCTACTGAGCTGCACAGTCTACAGCACACAGGTTGCCACATTCTGAGAAATATTTTGTTAAAATTCAGATAGGATTACTCTTAATAAACTTGAAACCACACTAATTAACTGGAGTCATTTATAACAGTGCAAGACCATGCTGATTAGGCCAATAAAAATTATTATGTAAACAAAGGCAACGGCCGGCTCCTTTTTATTTGATTAAACACACTTAAACACTCAGAAACAAAACAATACTAATTCACCGACAAGAAATCATACACTGAATACTGAGTTATGAACTTCATTTATAAAACCACCAGTAAAACATAAGGGCATTAATATTTGGTCATCATATTTGAGACAGCTGGGTACGAATCTACCTGTAGATTGTCTATAATAAAAAATATTTTAAAGTCAGCATTCTCATTTACTATGTCTATTTGTTTTTTATGCTGAGTTTTCCAAAAGGATGCATCACATGCCTTTGGCAACATACTCATTTTGCTGGACAATCAGTGAATGTAAATACTGGCATCAGTGTTTCTAACAAGAAAGTTCAATACCTGGCCATGTAGTTCAGAAAGTGGCTGCCTCAGGAATTTCACTATAATCTGTCCTTAAAATAGTACTGGTAAGAAACATGTTTTTTCACCAAAGATTTTTCTAAACAAAATATGTTAAAGCAAAAAGAGACAAATAACAAAAAAATCTTACCAGGTTAGAGTATTGAAATGTAAAGCCAGTCCTGGTGGTTGAAATTAATTCATATTTAAAACATAGATTGGCTCTTTTAAATGTATCTATTATAAAGCAGAATATGAACAAATAAACTAAAAAATAGATATGAATTTTTCCTAAAAATGATTTCTTAAAGTTTTACTGTCCACAGTTATCAACCTATTTTCCTGAACACGTTGAGGTAAAAAAATACATATATATCTGTATATGAGTCAGCAGCTTAAATATATGCACTATAATCCACCATAGACCAATTAATGATTACAAGCTATTTAGAAAAGATTTTCCTAATCACAAATAGCAAAATAAAATTAAGAGCTAAAAATACTCTTTAACTTTGAAATGTTTTATGTACATACTGTTAATAATTAAATTTTAGATTTATATTCTACTAATACTTAACATTTAGTACATACTGGAGTGTTTTTGTAGTTTCTGAAAATTACTTTTAAATTGATCTCATAAGAAATTTCTAACTTGCGATGAAACTTTAGAGTATATATTAAAATTCAGAAGCAGCTTCTGTCATTTAAAGTACACATTTTCCTTTATAAACATTACAACAGGTCCTACTATTTATGAAAAGGTCTTTTTAGCTAATGGATCCTTTATAGGAAAAACAAAAACCCGCGATCATGAACTGCAAACACTCCTATCCAGTTTATGTGACAGACGCCTGCAATGCTCCTAAATTTAAGTTTAAAGTCTTGGAAAGCAAACATACATGTTTCCCATGGAAGTGGAGAATTGGCTTGGTTTAGACCCACTGCCAAGCTTGATTTCCAAGAAGACCCTGTATGTGTGCAGAAGACCAGACAGCCCAGGTCCCCGCACAGCAGGAACTCTGTCCAAGGCCAGAGGACTGGGCAGAGAATGACGCGCTCCGCAGGAGGACTCACGCCTGAGACAGACCCACCAGCAGTGCCCAGTGTCAGTGCCTCAGGACTCATTACATTGGCAGCTGCTGATTTGGGCTCGCTGGACCCGAGGCTGTGCATGGCCATCAAGCTCCTGAGAGAGTCCAGTGCCGCCGGTGTGCGGACAGCAGTGTGAGGGGCGAGGGATAAACGCGTGGCCACAGGAGTGAAGCAGGGTTTAACTCAGCCTTGGGAGGCTCTGGGGTAAGCTGCTGAGGGAAAGGGACGACTGTACTGTACGAGGGAGAAAGGGTTGTCTAGACACAAGGGAACTTCCAAAGCCTCCAAAATAAAGACGTAGAGCTGCGGAAATGCGTGGTGTGGTGCAGTGACAGTGAGGTGGAGAATGTCTTCAAAGTGTGATAGGTTCGTTGGGTGACAGGGACAAGGCCGGAGAAATAACCTGAGACCAGGTGGTGACTGTTCTCTACATTTGTCATGCACCATGGAGTGAATCCCATAAGCATTTTATTTGGTTTTACTTTTGGTTTTTGAGACAGGGTCTCACTATGTCGTTCAGGCTGGCCTTGAATGTACCATGTAGCCCAGGCTGGTCTCGTACTCAGCAATCCTCCTGCCTCAGCCTCCCGAGTGCGGGGACTACAGCGCTGTGCCACCACACCCAGTAGGATTTCTGCATTTTCTTGCAAAGAAATAACCAGAAACTGGTATTTTGGAAAGGTAATTCTGACATTAGCATGGGGAATAAAATCCAAGAAGTGTAACCGAGCGAAAGGTTTTTGAAATGGTTTAAGCAAGAAACTGAGGCCTGAGGCTATGCAGTGGCAGTTAAATGAAGGAGGAGATCAGTCTGGCATCTGTCCTCAAAGCTCCCGTGTGCAGACACAGCAGCGTGTTCACTCAGCTGATACCTTCCAACACCATTTTGTCCCGTCATCTGCATTCTGGAATCTCCAGTCCTATGTAAACATCATCTCCCTGGTCATCCAGGAAACTACTATTATAGCTGGGCGAGATCTTCCCGTTCACCTATTGCTTGGGAATATGGAGGCGCTGCTGAGAAGCATTCAGGAGATGAGGCAGGAAGCGAGGGAGGGTTTGGGAAACAAGGAAATGATTGGGCCAGATAAAGATTTTGGTCCTTCCTTTATGACCCTCTGGCTCTCAATATGGGTGATAAGAAGGATGCTGTTAGCAGCTGAAAGATATTAAAAACTATTAAAAGAGGGAACTGGTATCTGAGGAGGGGGATAGTTTGCAATGCAGAATGGCTAATCCAAAATTCAAGGGATAATCTTTAGTAGGCAAATAAAAACAGACCAAAAGATTTGAGAGAGCATAACCAAATTCTATGTATGAAATGGTGGGATTTCAGCTGGCACTAAGAGGTACATGTGGGCCAGCGTGGCCCCTGCAGGCTATTGCTAAAGCTGTAGCCACAATGCTAAGCAAAGGCCTGTGCGCTGCCATCCCCGGAAAGAAAGAAGCAGTTCTTCCACTGTAGGGAATCAGGGGGCACAAATGTCCAGGAGCAACCACACGTAATGACCAAGGCAGTGATGCAGTCGGACCTCCAACTATGAGAGGAGAAGGTGACTGCAGAAGTGTAGAGAATCATAAATACGGGCAGGAGAAACCCAAACAGAAACGGAGGGTCAGAGTGCTCCCACAGAGGCCTAAGGAGCTCCTTCAAAATGATTGGTTTTTTAAAATTAATTGGCACATTTTAGGTGTACAATATAATGACATTCATCATTGGAAATTTGCACCTTTACATAGTCTCTCTTGGTTCTTATTTTTCCCCCTTCCCC
>NW_004624743.1:10035577-10109390 GCF_000247695.1 Heterocephalus glaber | reverse complement strand
TGTGCTAGTTCACAGGCAACTGAGGTTTTGTTCATAAAATCTTTTCCTACACCAATGTCTTCAAGGGTTCTACCTAACCTCTGTTCCAGTGGGTTCAGCAATTCTGTTTTAATATTTAGATCTTTCATCCATTTTGATTCTAATTTAGTCCATGGTAGAGAAAATGATTGTTTTTTTAAAAAAAGATGACAAATGTTTGGAGAAGATTATAGATGGCTCAGAAAAGCGGTCATGAAGGAAAAAAACCCAGTCTCTAGGTATTAATGGTATGAGATGGTAAGAAGCACATGGGAAGCATGTCTTGTTTCCCAAGACTAACAAAATGGCGTGGGACTAGCAGGGTTAGACGCAATACCTACCCCTATATCTCTATCAGACAAAGACAGAAGGCGAGACAGTAACCTAGACCAGACCAATGAAGTCCCTGGGGTAGGAGTTAGTGAAACTGGTAAGAGGCACAGTTACAGCAGAAAGGTCTCCGTGGCTGGTATATCTACACCCTCACCCACCTTATTCACTGGATCTGATGGCCTGTGGCTTCTGGATCTTCCCATTAATCAAAAGGACATGAAAGGAAAATGGTTTGAATGGATTCAGGGCATCGAGGCAGCCATGACAGTGCAATTAAAAATACTCATGAAAGAGGCCTTCCAGAGCTGCTTCAGAAAGTGGCAAGAATGATGGGATAAGTGTGCTCAAAGCAAGGGACATGTTTGGATGAAGAATAATGGCAGTACGTCTTTTAATAAGTATTTTAAAATTTAAACAGCCACCATATTTTTGATCATACTCATATTTATATGTAGATATTTACTCTGTAACAACACAGCAAACAATATTACACACTCTAGATATAAGAAAACCAAGGCACAGTGACATTAAAGATCTTAGTATCCAAAGTTCTAAAACATAGTACTGTAACGAGTGGACTTGGATTTCAAACTCAGGTATACCTACATTCCAACTCTGTAATGTTCCCATGAATCTTTGCTACCTATTTTTCATATTGAACTTCTGATTCATGGATGTAAAGACGCAAGAGATAAAATCACTGAAAACAACACGAGGGCTGAACCTTGGTGATGTGATTGTTCATAAAACAGAACTGGCCTCTGGGAACCAGATGTTTACTCATTTCTCTCTGGGTCTGGGTTTTCACTTAGTCTAACAGATGTGGCTGTCATAAAGCCACCCCAGACCTCCTCAAAGTCAAGGAAGGCTTCCTGCAGGATCTTCAGAACCAGAGCAGGCCAAAACTCGGGGACCACTTCCTGTAATAATTAGTCCCTTCCACCAGACATGGCACTCTGAACGCATTACAACCGTGCGAGCCAAAGGGCTGGGCCTGTCCACTCAAATGTCCCACTGCAGAGCTCAGAGGAACAGACCTTGGAACCTGAGTCAACACAAATTCCAGCTCCTGTTCTTCCTGACCGGGTGACCTTGAATTAGGTACTCATCCCTCCCAACTGGGTTTCCACATCTGAAAAGGGGAACAGTGACACATATCTCCCCAAGAGCTGTAAAAACAGATTAAGTAAATAAGGCTGATGAAGTACTCAACATAATAAGCACCGTATACATGCTCCCTCTTCCAAGATGATTGGTAGTACAAAGAAAGGAGGAGGAAGAGGAGGAGGAGGAGGAGGAGGAGGGCCACCGCCACAGCCTCTGCACACCTGGATTGGGGTTACTTGTTGGCCAACTGTCTGCCTTCTGCTTGCTGGCAGGCTTGCTAGAGCCAAGGGTTGATAACACAAGTTAAGATTCTCTGGCTGGTTTCTTCTCGACAGTAGAGAAGGCGGTTCTCCATTATGGAGCTGGTCTACCATTACAGAGGAAGCATTTCCTCAGCAGTGTGTCAGATTCAGAGCTTGATATAAACTTTAAGAACGTGAAGCAGGCTACAACGGTTGATTTCGTTTTGATCCTCCAAAGTTTTGTTTGCTTATCTGGAGTATTATAAATGGTAGCACACGGCGGCTGGCTTAAACCATGGTGGTTAATTTTTATCCATTCTTGGTTGCTCAAGTTAATTTACACACAAAAAGTTTGTGTTGGCAAAAGTGACTTTGAAATGAAAGTAACCTGCCTGTATCTAATCACAGACACAACACTATGAACACCCCTCTACTTACAGGGAATTGCCCATGACTCCATTTATGTAATGGAGCTCTTTGCAGCATTTTCCCTCTTTTCTCATTTTTACACTCCTGAAAATAGTGAAGACTTAAAATAAGTTTAGCAAAGGAGAATTCCAAATTCCAGGAAATTTGTGATGAAACCCAAACTGACTGCTGATAGTGCTGGGCTTTCTCCACTCCTCGTGAAAGCCACGTGGCCAACAAGGAACAGCGAGGTTTGTTCATGTTTTCCATTTGATTTGGAAATAATTCAACAGAAATCAAACAATACAGCACCAGTGTTACTGTTTTGTACTCACTGACAAATGAAATACTCAACGTTATTGAGGAGGTTTAATAACCGTCCACAAATACAGAGACATTCCTGTGAAACAACTGGAGACAATGAAGCACAGAAAATACTTGCTCTAAAATTAACTAAATTAAGATGCACAAATCGAACAGAAAATCATATGTGCACAATGGCTGAAACTTTATATAATGTTAGTTCTTCACTCAGGATACACATGCCATCACAAGTAGTTTCTTAAAAATCAAGCACCTAAGCCTCCCTCCAAGAGTCCTAATTAACTGACCTAGAATTGTTTTCCAGAATTGGAGGTGAGATTGAAAGAAATTTAAATTTCCTTCAGATTTCTAGCATATTTATGTGACCAATTTTAAATCATCTTCATATATTTACATGTCATTTACCACACGTCTATTAAATTGTCATTTCAAATGAAATGAACAACTGCTATATTAAATTCATGATTTTGAAAATTGCCATTTCCTTTTTAAATATTATCCTTGCAACTGATTCACTAAAATGGGATTTACAAATACACTAGAGAGCTGATTTATCACATCACCCCTCCATGGGCCGCTGATGTCATCCGGCACCCAGGCACCTCCTGGGTCCCAAGGACTCAGGTCTTAGCGAGACCCAGGGAGGCCTCGAGCAGTGGCCCACTCCGGTCTCACCCCATCTCACCCGCCCCCGTACGAAAGGAGATCAAGAACTTTCGGGTCTTGACTGTGTGCACACATAATTCTGTTCAGCAAGGCCAGAAGCCTTTCTCATTTGAGTTTATGTTTACACAAATGGATTGTGAAATCCCAAACTAAGGTCACCCCATGCGCTCTTACGAAGCCACTGGTCTTGCTCTCTGTCTGAGCGTGAAACATGCCCACATAGCGCACTGCACACGGGCCATGCCTGGACCCGGAGGCTGGGCTCCTCCTCCCCAGAGTGACCCTGGAGGTGGGGGTGGCACATGCATCAGTGACTAATTTTATTTTTTGGGTTTTTTTCAGTGACTAATTTTAGAACTCAGTGTGGACGTTAGACTTTGTTCCCGTCCCCTTTTCTACCAATCTCATAAGCAATGTTAAGTTCTGCAGAACACATCTAAGGCTTTGCACACAATGGAAAAACAAACAAGGTCATGGAGCGCATCACACTCAGTTCATGTCGCTCTTCCCCACATCTCTGAGCAAAGGGCGCAGAGATTACCGAGTAATACTGAAGTCCGGGGAGGTAACAGGCCCAGTCTGCAGGGGCCCTAACCCACAGCCACTTGGCACAAACCCTAAAATAATTATTTTATTTTATTTATTTTTGATACCGGGGATCGAACTCGGGTTCTTGCGCTTGTGTAGCAGGCGGCGAAACCACTGAGCTAAATCCCCGGCCCCTAAAATAATTACTTTAGCATGAAGTTCCTTGCACCAGATTATTTTTAATTTTTATGTGCTGTTTAAAAATGACACATGAAGCCTTATAAGTTAGCATTTCTAGATTATCACTGCCACAAACAGTAACAAATATTAAAAAGTAGTTTGTGTGTGATGTTTTCTTAGCAAAACATTTGAAAAAAATGACAATAAGAACAGTAGTTTATCCTGGAAATATTTGTTACATTCTTCATAATTTTCAGTAACTGCAATTTCTTGAAGTTAAAAAAATAAAAAGAAAAACATACAACGCATCCCGTTTAAAAGGAAACAAGTGGCCAGAGACTATAAAATCTCTTTGTTCATCACAGATTTTCCAAGTTACTTGGAGAATAAATCTTGCAAGAGGTCTTGAAGGAAATGAAAACATATTCCACTGAGATCACAGGACAACTGTTAATTAGAAAAAGATTCTTGAAAAACAAGTTGTTTTTATTTTTGTTGTTGTTAATAAGTAAGCTTAGCTGGTAGATTAAAAGGCCTGTTCATAGATTAACTACTTGACCTATAAAGTTAATGGAAAGAATCTAGTAGCTACTGGTAAGAGATCAATAAGAGATGGGGGAAATATTTCTTGGATTAAAGATTAATTAGGTAAAATAATATTTTTAAAATGTTGGCTTAAATAATTTTTAATAATACATGTATTGTTTAGTTATGTTTTACTCAATATAAATATTCAAACTCTTTATCTGGAGTTAAGGCCTAAGCAGTTTATGTCCACCTAATATATGCATGACCTTGGCCAAGTTAAATAAACTCACTTTTATTTAAACTGAGTATTATCATTTTAAAAATAGGGACAAAAAGAGTAGTTCATTCAAAGGTCTGTTGTGAGGTGAAATTGGGCAGTTTCCATGCAAGGTTTAGCATAGTGCTTGGCACAAACACAGCCTCCATTCAGGTTGGAGTTATGATTCAGCTAAACCTGGAGCCATTTTGGGAGTCCCGCCCTGTACCCCACACACTGACCCAGAACTGGATTTCACTGTCCAAGTAGCCATGCCCAGAGACTTTTAGTAAGTCGTTAAAATGCATGCCAGGTGGCAAAGCACCATAGCATGACAGTTACCTGCAAAGGTTTAGCATGCTGACAAGACAAAAGTATACCATTACTACAAGCAACCAAGTACTTTCAAACCTACACAGGCCTCTCCAGAGAGCCTTCGGTTGAGGTTGGTTTTCCTGTGGATCCTCACTCACATGGAGCTCATTTCAGAATGAGGCTTAAAACAAAGGAAGCACATCCTTTGTGATTATATTTAGAAAGCCACTCAGTGACAGAAAGAGATGTGTGAGCTACAATACATGGGGCCATAACTCAGAACAGCGGGCACCAAGGTTTCTGCAACAGATTTCAATTCCTTGCAATTAAAAAAAAACCCTTGATGTTTCTTAAAATTTTATTAGTTTAATTTTATTATAAGCCTAACACAATTATGAGAGGAATTTTTAAAAGTCTATGTTCATATTAGAAATTAAATTTAAAACATTTTCTAGAATCATTTTTAAAAGTAAAACTCTTAGACTAATTGGTTAGATAACATTTATTAAATCTTAAAAATACTTCTTACCAAGAAAATGTTAAGTATTAATATAACAAGCCGATTGGAGTAAAATAGCTAGATATTAAAGCATATGCTCTGGGCCAGCTGTTAATTCATCCAAGTGCTGATTCCCCTTTGCTAGTACAGTTCCTTTACTATGGAGGTGAAGGTTTCTTCTCCAAGTTGTGCAGGGACAAACGCAGGGCAGGGCTCCCAGAAGGCCCGGGGTTGGAACTGATAATCCAGAAGGTGCTGGCTATCACTGCCAGTCTCTATCCAAGGCCTCCCGGGGCCAGGCTCCCCGTGGGAAAACAGCCCCCTGGCTAAGCACACGACCCCATTTATACAACAAGCATTTTCATGACCAGAAATACAGGTGCATTCTGTCAACACAGAACAGGGGTTAAGAGAGGACAGGAGGTGGCAAATCAGGCATGGGCTCTGGGTGGAACTATCTGCTAAGTGGCTTGTTAGACATTTGGCTTCAGGAAAGTTAAATTCCTGCTGCCTCAGTGTCTTCATGTGAAAAATGATAACAACACCTATCTACTCATAGTATGGGTGTGAGGATCAAATGATGTTGAATAATTTAAATCATTTATATAGTGCTGACAAATATTATATGTTCAAATGATCTCGTGTTATTTATACTACTTTATATATAAAAGTAATAAACATTTCTTTGCCTTCCTATCAATACATCTGTGACTATTCTTAATTCTCTTCAGCAAATGTAGGAAGGGTCTTCCTTTCGTTTTGGTTTGCTTCTGAACAACTGTATCATTCAATTTAATTTAGAAAATAGTTTTCCAAGCTCTACAATGTTTGTGTTTGTTTTCTGTTTTTTCATGTAGTACTTACCTGGAGAATGAAAATATGTCTGAAATCCCAGTATCAGAATCCCAAGATTCTACTGTAGAGAAATAAGTGAGAACTAAACAGGCTTAAGAAGTGAACTTAATGAACTCTGAGCAAAAGGCGATGCTGGTGAGAAACTCTGAGTGATGCAGGTCTCCCATGCAGCTGCTCCCGGTCCTCCTCTGCCAGGGCCCGTGTTCTAAGAGGACCTGGTTTTTGCACTGCTCTGCCACTGTCCTGCACCATTTCTCTCCTCAGAGCCCTGCCGTTCCACATGACCACAGTGAGAGCAATCCCAGCTCTTCTTTAGGACGTAGGGAGCTCACACGCCCTTGTAAGCTGGATGCTGGAACAGGTGCCTGAGATCAGCGCCTGCATCTTAAAGCTCAGGACTGGTACAGCCAAGACTGGAGCCTGGAAGCTGGCTGCGGACTCCTGCTCTGCTCAGGGCCCACCGGGCAGGGGTGGACTCTGCAGATTTCTCTCAAGTCCCGGTTCCCATCTGCCCTTCACCCAAGAACAGGAAGGTATGGTGGGACCCCAACAGCTCCCAATTTAATTAACTTCCTAGGACTCCAAGGGGAAAAAGGCCACGACACAGTTTCTGATTCTAAAAGCTTATAACATGTTGGAGGTTCAGGAAGATAGGATAATAGCGGCCCAAATACACAGAAATAATGGGGGTAGAGACAGGATAAATTAAGCAAAAACCAATTATATTTAAAGTTTTTTATTTCAGAGTGAAGTGGAATAACATTAAAACCACTGATATACTGAAATGAGAATTTTCAAGGCCAACTTTTATGACTCATTTTAGATGTTTTATATTAATTGAAATTACCATAAACTTAATTTTCCTTCCAGGAAAACAAGTTGAACTCTTTTTTTTTAAGTTTCCAGGGAAATATTAGGAGAACAAATCCCAGTGCATGTTAATGAACTTTGGATAAACTCTTAATCAGCTTTGGTCATGGATGTGGCATGAGGTCTGAGCGAGGGGGCTGGGAGCACGGTGCCTCCCGAGTTTACAGAAAGGTTCATAAGTGTGCAGCCTGGGGTCCCCGTGAAAGGGTCACACTGTTGTCAATACCTGACAGAGCGGCCTGACGCTGAGCACAGGATTTTCATCCTGTTGACTGCCTACCCCTTTCCTGAAGAACTTCACCAAAATAGAGTGGCACTGATGTTACAGTTGTAGTTAGTTCTTTTTTCGTTTTTTATAAACCCATCCCATGCATTTGAAATGTTACAGCCTTCACTAGGTAGGTGTATTTGTAGAATGGGCAGAAAACACACTAGTTGGAAATCAGTTTATTGATGTAAATAATTTATGGATATTTCAGACTGGGTTAACGTTATCCTCCTTTTTCTTTTAAGTTGCAAAGTTCAAATATATAATTGAAATTGTGAAAAGTGTGAAAAGTTCCTCAATAACAAAATTTTCTTCACGTAAACTCAGAGTCAGTACATCCAGGAAAACGACATAATTTAATTTTCCAATAGCACTGAGTTCTTTATTTTAAAAAACTGGGGAAGGTCATAATTTCAGGGGAGAGGCTTACCATGGTATTCTCTACTCAAATTCATCAGAATAAACTTCAGAAAATCCTACATTTACATAATCACTCTCATAGCAAAGCCATGCTTCATTGAGTCTATCTTTGATTTTTAGAATTTTAAATTAGATGAGTACAGAATAATCCCAAACACTAAAAGTGCTCTGATCATGTGCCCCAAATATGAAAATTATTTATGTATAAAATAATACAATTATTGAGGGATATATGTGAGAATATATATATATATGGCAAAAGTAGAGATGTTAGCGGTGAAGTGAAGTAAGTTAAGCTAAGCGGCTGGCCAGCTGTGGAAAAGCACACTCTCCTATACCTCAGAACAGAGTATACGCTTTGGGTGAGGTTCTTTGTCAAAGACATTCGTAGGCATCCACCTTGCTAAGTCTCAGAATATATCAGCTTTTCCTGTTGCTATCCCTGCTGCCACTGATTAAATCCCACTGGGTTTGGCTCTGAGTGTGGCCGAGGACTGGAGCTTGCCTAGCGGGTTCTGTGTCACTTCTGACCACATGGCCACGTCACGGGCAGCAGCTCCCGTCTGCAGCTTCCTGGCAGAAACGGGTTTCAGGTGCTTGACCATTTTGTGAGCTGTTTTGGTGCAGGCTGGAAACACAAGCTCTAGACCTCAGCACGTGGAACTGCTCACAGCTCAAATGGGCCACGAGTGTGTAAGCGAGGCGGGTCCTAGCCTCTACCCTCCACAGTGATGTTTGTCCCTAACCCTCCAGACACCTGGTACCAAACTGCACATGCGACCCTCTGGCATAACAAGGGACTTGGGTCAGCTCCTAATTATTCAATATTTGTCTTTTGCATTTATTTTGTATTTTAAATAATTATTTTTTGAAACACATTGAAGACAAATACATTGAGCCAGTCCTGCTGGTTTTGGGCCTGTGTGCTTCACTTCAGACCACTGGTGTAAAGAACAGAATAGGAACTTCAGCCTGTGTTGAGTGTGGATCTCATCAAGGCCCGGCTTTATCTCTGTTTGCTTAGCATTCTCACACGTGTTCTTCAGTGTTCCCACAAGCAAGCCAATGGCTGGGATAGAGCCGGAAGCTGGCTGCAAACCCATCAGTGCAGGAGGCCAGGACAGACGGACAGGGCCGGTCATGAGACAAGCTGGTCCATGTGTGGGCCAGGGCCAGCAGCGGGCACCCCAGCCAGGTGGGAGTTGGAACAGATGGGCAGGGAGCCTGTGACCCGAGGAAGGGGCGAGCAAGCGGCCAGCACAGGGCTCAGAGGACAGGAAACAGATGGGAGGCCGGCAACAAAGCCACTCGATGCTGTGCGACTTTCTGTGCTGGCCAGGAAACTTCTGCACGTTTCCTCCCGGATCCGTTCCCAGAACGGGGCCGGTGCGAGCCTGTGTGGAAAGCGGGCGGAATAGAGCGTGTGGAGGAGTGGTCGGGGAGGAAGGGCCACGGGACACTGTCACAACAAAAGCAGGGCTCGGGGGCCTGAGACCCTGCAGCACCTCTGCCCGAGGGACACCTCCGCTCCCACTCGGAGCCCCCTCACCTTCCCTGCCTGCACTCAGGATTCCCGGAGCCGAGGGCAGCCTCCCGGTGTTCACCCTTGCATTGTGCGTCATTTCCCCCAGGTCACTCATGCCGGGCCAGGACAATCCACGCTACCCCCGCTGCTCAGAGTCACTGCTTCCCCAGGGTTTCTCAGAGTCCCTGGGCACTAACTGTGCCGCTCTTCACTCGGATGAACGACTGGGTTTACGACAACACAGGATCGGGTGATTTTACCTGCGGTTATTATAATGAACCTTACCATCGAATTCAAAGTACATGAACAAAAAAGTACACAATACAATGGTTATGACCTCTCCCCATGTGGGAGATGCGAAAAAACAGAATAGGAAATTGGAGAGTGGTGATTAAAACACTGATTACTCTCTAAACTTGTAGCAATTATCCTAACATTCGTTTACTTATGGGCAAATCCCGTAAAGATTCATGATATTCCCATTACCACACACCTACCAGACAGTGTTGTAGGAGCTAGATGAGGAGAAGGCAACACAGATGGATAAAGCATCACTCTGTTGCAGAAAGCCCCAGAGAATATAAAGTATCTCAGGGCTACCTGATCAAATCCAGAAAGGCTGCCCGGGAAAAGGCTGTCTCGGCTGTTTTCTGCTGCTATAACAAATGCCTGAGGGTAGATAATGTGTAAAGAAAAGAGGTTTCCAGCTCACAGCTCTGGAGGGCCAGGAGCACGGCACCAGAGGGCCTGGTGAGCTGAATCACAGGGACAGGGATGGAAGTGTGTGTGCCTGAGTGCAGGGTGCGGGCTCAGGGTCCTGCCATGCTGCCCTGCAAAGCCCATTCTTGTGGAAACCCAGCCGGGCCTGAGACCTGACCCCTCCCGCACGGCAGCATTCATCTGCAAGGAGGGCGTGCCCTGAGGACCTAGTGACGGATCCCTGCTCCTCCACAGCATAACTGTGCACATGCACTTGGGGGCCATGTGTCTCTGAATCACAGCAGGCGTGTAGGGGAGAAAGGAAGTCAGGGCAGGATGGGAGAAGGTTGGCGCAGCAGAAGGCACAGGGGCAAAGCCAAGAGACCATGCAAGCATGAAGCCAGGGATGCAAGGGAGGACCGGAGCAGCCTGGTGCCAAGTAGGCACTGTGTTAAGGAAGTTGGACTTCCCGGAGCCACTGATGGGCCAGGCCAGTCTCAGAGAAGCAAATTAGCAGACTTTGTCCAGGTTGCCAAAAAGATTGTTGTTTATTAATCTAAGTAATTCTTTAATTGCAGCTGTAACAATATGTGCATCCAACCAAAGCGATTCATAACATTAAGGTTATTTTGTCCCCAGAGTTAGAGATTTTGTTTTTTTAAAGTCCACCCATTTGCAGACTCTCTTTGAGAATACACAGTGTACACGTGGTATGGGGCTGAGAGGTGAAGCTTGAGAGTGGCATCATGGATAGGAGCATTAACGATGCATGCAATAACCAAATACACAGACAGAGTTAAACTCTTCCCCAGTCATGGTTTACTTTGAGAAGGTTGACAATGAAGTCCTAGCTGCACTGTCTCCTCAGAGTTCTGGACACAAGCTAATGTCACTTGCTATTTTATGTTTGAGACAGGGTCTTGCTATGTAGGTTAGGCTGGCCTTGAATTCACTACGTAGCCCAAGCCAGCCTTGCACTTGGGGCGATCCTCCTGCCTCAGCCTCCCAACTGCTGGGATTATAAGTGTGCACCACCACGACTGGCTTGACAGGTCTAGATGAGCATCTCCAAACTACCTGAGAATATAAATTTTTCATGTGCCCATGTAGCAGGACGGTTCTGCCTTTTCTTACATTAAAACAACAGGAAACCAAAAAAGGAAACAAACCATGACCTGCCTACCATTGGCTTAGGTACCTTCTAATTTCCTTATGAACTACATCTGACGAATGACCCATGGCTCACAGTATAGTCCAAGCGAAATATCACTATTCCAAAAACAATAGTAAACGTTACTCAAAGAAAAGAAAATACGGCTGTGATTTAAACTTGCCAAGGACTAGTGGAACTGTCCCATTTTAAAGAAATAAACATGCTCAATATTAAAAAAATAAACTTTGGCAAATATTATGAAACAAACAGTAGACAATTATCTCCCTCTGAAATCATGCTTGATACTATAATTTCATGGAAATATTTTGGAATAATGACTTTCATATGAATACAGGAAGAATGTTATTAAAAAGAACAAAGATTAGGAAATATACTGTGGCCCATAATCCTGCAGCAGGGACAGGAACAGCCTCTTATGACCTAATAGTATTTTTCCATTCTTAACTTAGTTAATCTTAGACACAAAGCAAATAAATCACTGCTGGTCTCTAAAAGTCCATGGTGATACTTAGAGGAAATTTAATTCCCTTTGTGAAATAACAGTTCATAAAAACATATGATTAAAGTCAATCCAATGAAAATCCTAGATTTCTTCTTTCAATGGGATGCAACTTTTTCTTAAAATAAAGGATTTTCCATCTTTTGCACATTGTTCCTTTCCAGTACTGGGGCGTGAGGCCGAGAGGTCCAAAGGCGAAGTCTGGCCCTGGCACGGGGACAGCGTGGTCAGCGCACTGACAGAGCCAGCCCCCAGAAGCTGACCCTGCTGCAGTGAGCGCAAAGCCCAGGGGGCTCTAAGCACGTCCATGGCACCACTTTCAACGGAAAGGAAAACAGCCTGAGTTCCGGTGCAAATGCAATGAAAATCATGATCAAATACACTTATGGCATTAAAATAAAAGTGTTAGCATGGCTTAGAACATATTTATTTAGGACTGAATTGCACATGTGAGGCAGGAACTGGCCTGCAGTGCTAAACTCCAAGGCAGGCACTTACAGTGACGCATCCAGAGAGACTCAGAATGCAGATTTGTGGGGCAAACACTTGGACGACGGCAGATGCATCTGTATTTCCCCAACACAAGCACGCCAGGGCAGGACAGGACCTGTAACTGGGGTGAAGGCAGAATAGCCATGGCACCTCTCTTTCTCACTGAATAAACTATGTGGAAATAGCCTGGTCTTTGGTCAGAGAAGTTTAATGAAAGCACATGGATTTCAAAATCTGGTAGAAAGTTCACCAGGCAGGTGTCACCTGTAAGCTTCCAGCATGGTGGTGACAGAAAAGAGGAGAATGGGACACTACAAAGCAAGAGGGAATGGTTCTCAGGTGACTTCTTAAAGTAGAAATAACTTAGAGAATTGGTGGAGTGAGGGAAAGGAATCGATAAAGATCGAATGCTTCAAGCCAGACAGCTTTCCTGACACTTCTGTTTCCTTTACGCACAACGTTCAATCCAGCCACAAACACTGCCAGCATGAACCAGAAACCCTCTCTGCCACTCCTAGTCCCTTAGGTCAAACCTCCGCTACCTTCCATGAGGGACTTGCAGAGGCCCAAACTGCTCCTCTGCTGCATGACCCAGAGCCACTGTTGACCACAGTCCATCTCCTGGCCAGCGGCCAAGACTTTATAATGACTTAGGGCATGAGAATAAAGTACAAACTATCATAAACTACTTGACCTTACATTATCCAGCCTCCATTTCTCCTGTCTAGCTCTACTGGACTTCCTGCTGGCTCTCAAAGCAGAATCTCAGATAACTGCTACTTCATGCAGTGCTGAGACCAGCTGTGTACAGACACTGTCTAATCCTGAGCCCTCTCTTAGGGGAGTTTTCTACTGAAGGGAATGATGGACATCTATGTTTGGGAACAACAGCAACAGTAATCTCCCTGATTACAGAACAACAACAACAACGGCACAGTGTAATGGAAGTACGTTTGAATTCATCTCCAAGACAATAACAACACACACTAGATATAGAGGCAGCCCACGGCTCCAGGAAAGCACGTTTCATTGAAGTACAGGGTACGCATGGGCAGGGGAAAGGGGAGAAATGGTAGGTAAAGAGAAACAGGGAGGGAGATGTGTTACAGAACATGCCGAACAGCCCATAAGAGCTGTGGTAAGTGGAGCAGAAAGGCTCGAGTCTGAGTCCTGAGGTGAGAGCAGCAAGGATCCACAGTGACTTGTATGCAGCCTACTGGCACCACATCCAGTGCTTTTAGCTGAGTAAGTAGACACAGAGCCTATCATCTGCACATTTCCAAACATGTATACCGCAGAATGGACTCCCCCCGCCCCCCGCAAGATATGCGATGATGAGGCTTCCAGAAGAGCACACAGGATCCCAGCGAATCCATGAGATGGCTAGGATACTGGGGATTCTTAATAAGGAAGAAGCTGGCTTTAATTGAACACTGATTTCATACCAAAGCAATGAGATCTGTGTTTCAAGTCACTGAAGTAACCGTTATGGATTAAATTCTCTTTCAGGAGCATGCTGAGGAACCTAAATACTAATTTCTAAATGATTTCCATACTAAATACCAGAGTACGATTCAATTGCTGAAATGCACAGCAATTACAAATCCAAGTTGACGATCACGCAAGTCATCTAAGCCAAGGGCAGGCGGATTCACACTCATTCCCGAGGGTGTGCTCTGGGGGCAAAGGTCAGAGGCAATGCAGGGGATGTGGGACGGGACTGTCACATCACGCACACCAGGGCGGCTGGTTGCCCAACCCCACTCCTATTCAGCTCTCACTTCCAGTGGCTTGAAGCTGGCCTCTGGCACTCTCCTGACCAAGGAGGGTCTGGACTAGGATGAGTCCAACTGCTCAGAAGTACTCTACATTTATGAACATTTAGAAATTAAGTACAAAGGACTTAGAACTGTATCTCTGTCCTATTTAAATGACTATGAAATTAAATGATGACCACGTTTTTGACTTGGGCCAATGGCCAGAGAGAAGCCTGACTGAGAATGGATTAGAATGATTTGGGAAGTGTCTAATAGCCTCATTACAAAATGACTGGACTTATAAATCTGAGATTATTATATCTCTGAGGGGAAAAGTAGAAAAGTAGAAAAATCTCTAAGAATAGGGGGACTTATTGAGGGAGAAATTAACCCCTGCATAACCAAATAAAATTCTACAGGATAAAAAAGTTTGAGTTGGGGGCACAAACCTTAAAAAACACAAACATCAAAAAATCAACAATGATTTATTGTGGGTAGGTAATATGATAAACTATTATTCTTTGTATTTTTGGAAAGGCATGCTTCAGTTCCTGGTAGAATAAAAAGGGCTGCTAGGTAGAAATCTATGTCCAACCATGTCCTTTTAAGATAAGAGTCACAGGCTCAACCACATGTAAAGCCCAGGCAGCTAATGTGAGCATGGAGTTTTGTCAAAAACGCAAGCACAACCCTGGAGGAAGCCACTACTTGGCAAGGCTGTAGCTGCTGTGAAGAAATACAGGTGCCTTTAATTGGCATTTCTCTAATGGCCAAACATGTGGGACATTTTTTCATGTACTCGTTGGCTATTTGTATTTCCTCTGAGAAGTGGCTGTTCATTTCAATTGCCCAGTTTTGGATGGGGGAGTCTAATTTTTTTGAGTTCTTTATATATTCTAGATATTAATCCTCTGCCCAGTTGCAGTGTTACCATGTTTTGAAGTTTTTCAACTCCAAAAATTTGGGTTTCTGTTGAAATTTTCTGATTTTAAATCATGGTAAGTGGCAAATGATTTAAGTTAATTAAAACATAATAACAACAACGACAAAAATCCAAAACAAAGTCTGTGAGGTGGCAAACATTTAAAAACTTTTCAAGGTTATTTTGTCCACAAAGTACAAGAGATGTAAAATACAAACATTAATGTCCAAGAAGCACAGGTCTATATTTTAAAAAATGGAGCAACAGTCTATGTGCAGAAGTTTAGGTATCCAAACAAATGCCTGTAAGACTACTATTACATTTCTATCTAAATGGAGAATGGGTAGAAAACCTAAAGTATTATTGTCCACTAGTAAAATCTCTCCCATTCTATTTGTGATTGCCTGTATAACATGTTAATGGATTAAATATGATAGAGGAGTGACATCTAAAATGGGGTCAGCCTGGGTTTCACAATTTTACTAAAACAGTACACGAAATAAGTGTTTCAGTCTTGTCTTGTGTATCTAACAAGAAATTTGTCATGAGAAGAATTACAAGTAGATGAATCAAAGAAAACAAAAAACCCCCAGATGGGTCAGTTAGAACAAATCTATAAGAAGAATTCTCTCTCCCAAGTAACTGGAGGCAAGAGGTGTCATCCCAGGGAACAGGTGACAAGGTGGGTAAGGTCCCTTAGGTGGTAAAGGAATATCAGCTGGCCAAATCCCCATGAGCTCAGATGAACAACTGAATATCAGAGAGTTTAGTGAAGTAGAATAGCCTGGGGGTTGGGGAAGAATGGAAAGGGAGTACAGTAGCTTGGGGAGAGCCCTTGAGAAAAACCGGTAATCTACTTAAGGAAAGAAGAAAAATAAAGAGTATCTGGAGGATAAAGATCAATGGCAGGGTACAAAGAAAGGTGCAATGAGCCAGAAAGAAGAGTCCAAATTCTTTCATGAGCCAGGAGCTGAGAGCAAGGCTGGTTAAGGTGGCAGCCTGAAGTGAGGCCCCGGGGACCGGCTGGGATGCAGCTCTGGCCAGCACAGGAAGAGGCAGATGACAACAGCTTTCCCACTGTGGCCAAGTCTTTCCGACTGTGTTGCTTTTGGCCAGGGAGGGGCTGTTTACCTGTGAAGGGCCCGATAGGGTAGAGAACATAATCCCAGAGAAGGATGTAGGGTAGGCTGTCCCCCGAGTAGGCTGGAAGCAAGAAATCCTGTGCTGAAGGTCTGGGGGTGACCTGGGCCGGGCCAGAGTGTCTCCATTCCGGGTGTATAAACCTGATTTATCTGCCATGAGCCTGTTTATGATAGAGTTCTCCTAAAACCAAGCATCTAGGAAATTCAACTTTTTTATTTACCTTGCAAACAATGCATGATCATGAAACCACTTAAAATTTAAAAAAAAAGTTTGGCAGAAGCTATATAATTTTTTCTATGGCTTGCATGGCCCTTGGACTTCATGCTTACATAGAAAAGACAGACAGCAGCAGAATCTGTTTTAATCTTTAACTGATTTCCAAAAATCAGTGATATCATTCTTGGTTCTTATTTAGTTACTTTCAACCAGTTTCCAGCATTTAAACTTACTCAAGCATGCTTGAAAATCAAACACGTTGAAAATACGAACCTACTTTAAGCTGCAAAACTTTCTATTCAGAAGCACACTGTTTCAGCATAACACAGCCCATATGATTTGTTATATGATTACATTTGCTGTAAAATTCAGGACAAGACAATGATTCACGACTGAGTAAGGGAATTAAGCCTTTAAATTTGTCTGCTCAGCAGGCTTTAGAAACTGATTTCTGCAAGCAATTTGAAATGCAGGCACTTAACTGAAATGTGTTAACCACTTAAGACAATGATGTGGCCACCAGAGGCCAAAAACAGGTAACTGAATCTCTGGGATCTCCTGCCATTTGGCCCAAACACAGTAATTAGGGTCACTAGGGACTTCCAGGTTCTGTTCTGGACTGACAATATTGTCCATTTTTTTCTCTTTGTATGCAAAAGATCTTTAGCACCAAAGAGTACAACATAACAGAACGAAATGAACGTGAAATTCACTTTACATTTTATCGAACTTTCAGGTACTAGCTCATATTAATTTACCTAGGAAAGAACTGCATTTTAAACAATACCATTATGTACATCTAAAATGTACCAATAAATATTTTGCTAAAAAGATAAAGTCACACTACATACATGTAGCAAAAGGAAAATGTTTCTTAGGGGATACATCAAGCAATTTTGTTCACTGGAAAATCTCCATTTTATTTTTAAGATTCTGCTGGGCCTGGTGGGAATTCGATAAAAGCAAAGGCAACCAAATCCATGAAGTTGGTTAAGGTCAGCAGGGCAACAGCCTCCAACTTTATCCATCTGCTACTGTTTAGCAGTTTGGAAAGTTACAGGGAGTCACTGAGTCTGTGTTTCCCTCTTCAAAGGTGTTAGGCTGTCAGAGCACTTTGTCCCTCCACATCTACATGGATTCCAAAGCAACAGCAGAAGGAAAGACCTTTTCTACGACCTTACTTTAAGAAAACACGGTCAAAGAAGGGTACATAGGCAAAATAATAGCTCTCCAAAAAAGGAAGGTCCAGAAATACAGATGTAAAAATTTAATTTCAGGTTAATTTAGTCTTTAGATTTCATAATAGTACAATGCAATACATCCAGCTGATTTGCATGTGCATAAGAGAAGACTTGATTATTAGTGATATTAATATTTATTGAGAGCTGATATTGCTAGCAAGTGTGAAGATCCTCAAAGAATTTAAAACTACAATGTGTATGTATTATATACTTCTCTATGTCCCCACTTTCTACTCCAAACACTTAATGAAGTATTATTTAAATTTTATAGCTAATGAAACGAGCAGAACATTAGCAAGTTACAGGTAGGGATATAAAATCTAGGTCTTCTGAATTCCATATCAATATGTGCTATGAATCTTGTTTATATCCTGCCTTTCCATCAATTGGTTAATGTTCATTTGTCCAGACTAAATTAATTCATAAAATTAAAATATTAATTTTTTATTATGTTTCCATGTGTATGCAAATGTATATGCAATATGCTGAGTTGTGCCAGCTCAGCAACCTCCTGCACTCAATTCTGTCTCTTAAGGTGAGATGTTTTCCTCTTTAATGTTCATGTGCAGACAACAAAACCATAAGGAGTCTTAACAGGTAGTAGTCATTTCAGAACGAGTACATATAAAAGAAATAACTGCTTAGAGCAAGCACTCAGATTTTACAACCTGTCCCTGCCTTAGGTCAGTGCTTCTCGGGACTTCAGTGTCTCCAGTCTGTGTTGCCTGGCTCGCCAACATTTGCTGCTAGGAGCAGGTCATCTCTCTTGGCTGGCTCGCCAACAACATCTGTGTAAGAAGCAGGTCAGCTATCTTCTCTGGTGGCCCCTCCATGTTCACTAAATGCTGTTTTGTTCTGCTATAGTAAAAAAGAGCTCACAAATATGTAAAAGAAAGCTTTCTTCATGAGAAATTCTAGTGTTTACTTTTTGACACATAGGAATATTTATTTTCTCACATCAATGTCACTTCTTTCATATATATTTAAACCATAACAGTAAAACATAGCAGGCAGAGCTCAAAGCCACAATAAGTGGGTTTCTACTTGCATGATATGTTACCTACAACAATACCAATTGCTTTCTACTCAATTCTTTAAAAAGAATCCCAATCCTTATACAATGTACCACACATAATTTATTATGATATCAGGTTTATTTATTTTTAAACTTGATCATTTCAGGCTAAATTTACAAGACTAATAAATATAAATAACTTTTCTTAGACTTTGAAATTTCTGAGACAGGCATTTTGGATCTATGGGATTTCACCTTATTATAGATCATATAAATAACAATTATGTGGTCCAACAATTTGCATTTTCTACCACAATGGACGCCAGTCATCTTGACCATTCTGACAGTCAACAATCTCCAAAAGCTCAGGTACTTAATCTGCACTGCTATGAGCACTCAGGGCTTAGACATTCTAAGGAATGACATATCTACAGACAACACCATCGTCAGTGCCGCAGGTCACAGAAAACGAAGGGACAAATGCAGTCCAAGGTGGAACGAAACTGTAGACACTACTTTCCGATATGCCATTGCCAGCTTACGAATGTCTTAGGAGATCTTGGCCATGAGCTCTCTATTACACTATTTCTCCCAAACAGAACACATCAGCAAATTGAAAGTTATTTCAAATAATGGCATGCTCATCAGCTAGTCTTTTACCCTGAAATTTGATGGAAAAGAGGCAGATAGTCTATATATTTGCTAAACAGTGAGAAAAAATGAAAAGAAATGTGAAATTTTAAAGACATGCTGTGTCAAGGCCTCCCCGACAACTCTCTGGGACTCCCACTTTCCCTGAGCTGTCTTGACACTGTCCACGCTGCTGTCCACCATGTGGAGCTTCCCACTGCCTCCGGCCCGTCCTCTTCTGTCTTCCCTGCCGATAATGTTCTTGCCCCCTCTCTGCATTTCCTCTCAGGGCCCTGTCACCTCCACAGCAATGAGTCTCCTTCCCAGACTTTCCAACTGACTTTGCTGCTGCATACTCACCAGTGTCTAACATGTGCTCGCTCACTCCTTATGTTGGTTTCAAATACTAAGGCATTTACTCCCCGAGGGGAGAGACTTTGCTCCCTTTTATTTACCACTGTGAACATGGTTGCCTGACCAATTTCAGAAACTCAATAAATACTAATTAATTTAATGAATAATTAAAGTTAAGATATTAAGAGGACCTTGACTTAAGGACCAGATTGAGGAAATAAATTTACCTCGAAGAAGTTCAAGGTAAAGAACATTCTGCTCTCTGCTCTGCCCAGGGGTGGGTGAACCTGAGCTAGCCAAGCTCAGGGATCTCCCGCCGCCCTAGGGAGGAGAGGCTGCTGTGCGCTCAGTGTCAGCTGTGAGGTCATTCAGGCAGCTGGACGGCCAGAACGTTTCACGGCGCTCAGTTTGATCAGCCAGGGTTAAATCAAGCACAGCTCCCCCAGCCTGATGCTGCGTCCGTGACTCACCGACCCAGGGCTATGTAACGCGGGGCTGGCTGTGGGTACAGCGAAATTACATCAGATTCTGGGTAATCCTGATGCCGCATAAGGTGATCACTAACAGAGGACGAGTCAGATGGGACCTGGGTATGAAGAATGAAATCGAACACAGGCCTGGGAGTGTGACAGAGGCTCAGGGGTGATGGAAACCTCTACCAGAGCTTAAATTTAGAACTTGCTGCTCTCCCTGCGTGCACCAGGGTGCAGCCCGTCACCTGGCTGCCAGAGCTTTTGGGCAGGTGGGCTGCGCTCAGCTTCCTTTGCCCCTTTGGCATTTGGGGCCTGTTTTGAGACACTCTAGTACCATGAAGACCATGGGCATCTATTCATGTTTTGAGTCTTTGTTGGAAATTAGATAAAAGCTATCATTTAAAAAGGTCTTTTCAAAGTATGCTGAATGTGTAAGTAGGATTTATTTTTACACTGGATCCTCCTCTTTATGTCTCCCCATGCTAGTTTTTAAAGCAAAATTAATTTAAAAAATATATTTATACTTAGAATATCGGAAATACATTGAACTGTGTGAACAACATTATCTCCAAAGTGAGGAACATTTTGCTCTGTATGGCTTGGATTCATATTTCTTAATTTAATGTTTATTATTCATCTTTATGAGTAATTATAAATAACAGGTTCAGATTATTTTATCATGTGCTTGAAGGTTTGATTAATAAAGATGGTTCTCTTTTGTTCTGAAAGTCTTGTAATTTAAACTTTACTATAAAAAAGCACAGAAGTTTGAGATCTATCAGTTTTAACAAAAATTCTTGAAATATAGTTAATTCAAAGAAGGTGCAACATTGTTATTTTCAACTGGGGGTGGAAAGTGTTAAATAAACATATGGTTTTAAAGACTATTACTTAATAAGTTGTAAAACTGTTGTGTCACCAGCTCATAAATTATAGGCAATTGGATACTGCTAGGATGGGTTTAATGGGATCCTTACACAAGAGTATTAAAACCTGTTGAACTGTTTGACTACAGGAAAATACATAATGGCAGCCAGCCTTCAAGGAGGCCCCAGTGACACCCACTTCCAGATCCTCTCTTGGGGTCATCTTCCCCAGGGAGCCAAGTTTCTTCTGTTTCACAAGTAGAATAGGAAGAAGAGATGGTATGTGACTTCCAGGACAAGGTCATTCAATAAAATAAGCCTGGTCCTGCTCATTCTGTCTGTAGCACTCGCTTTGGGGAAACTTGATACGTTGAACAGTCTTACAAAAAGGCCAAAGGCTGAGAATCGAGGCCTTCTGATAGTAGAGCCACCAGGGAGCTGGGGCTGTTGGTCACGTGAGCAGCCATCTTGGAAACAGAATTTCCAGCCCAGTCAAGCTCTGGCAGCTGTCTGCAGCTCTCACTGGAAGAAGAACTACAGCTCATGAGCCAGTCCAGCCTGAGCCACCCAGCTAAGCTTCTCCTAGATTCCCGACCTTCATTATTTCGAGGAAATAAGTATTTCTTGTTTAAGCTGCTACATCTTGGGACAGTTTGTCATGCAGCAATGGATAACTAATACACATATCTTCTTGGAACTCTTCTGCCCTGTTAATATCCTGGCAAGAGCTAAAGCCAAGTGGGTTAGTTTGATTAAGAATCATGGTTAGAAATAAACTGTGTTTTGGACATTTTTCAAGGACATGAATGAATATTCACTTGGTGTATCACTTTTATCAACTGGGTTAGAATTTGTCTTTGCACTATTGACAAATATACTTGAGGTGTGTGTGTGTGTGTGTGTGTGTGTGTCTCTATTTATCCAAATAGATATCTCCAATAAAATAAGGCTTTCATCATGGTCATACTTATCCTCTCCTTATAACATTCACTTTGGGGAAACCTGATATTAAACAGTCTTACAAAAAGACCAAAATGTAAACTGCCCTTTTGTGCCAGGAGACAGGAGTGGCAGTGGGGGTGAAAGATTTACAAAAGATTAAAAGAAGATTGTGCTGATGATAATTAAAGGTAAAAACATTATTAAAAATTATCAAGTTGGACACTTTAAATGTGTCTACTTTGTTTTTTCATTACATATATGTAAATTACCCAGTTTTCAAACTGCCAGGTTAGAATGATTTAAAGTTGTTAACTTTGGTACACAGCAAATTAATAGACCAATAATTTTATTACATTCTTTGTATCACTGAAACAGTCTCATAAGCCAACATGATTGCATTGGAAATTTTGAAGCAAAGAGTACCAAAACAGTCAAATTAAAAAATTCTCCAAAACAGTAAAAGTTTATTATATGAAACATATCAAGAAATTCAAAGAAAAGATGATTTCACAAAATTAATACATAGTCTTATAATACTTGAGATTGGACACTTGAAAGCAAAATAAATGGGAAAAAATCTATGACTAATAAATTTTTAAGTTCACAAAGGATTTTATGACATACCCCAGAAACTAAAAACTAGAGCTCTTCTCAACTTTTCAAGAAAATTACTCTTTAGCCTTTCAATCCTAATGGACAAAAATTTAAGTTCCATTTCTACTCTAATCTCATGTTTCCAATATAGACAAAAGAAAAATCACCTTGATGAGGTCTTCAGAGGTTTCCATATTAATATTAATGATTTATTACAAATATACTACTGTTTCCCTAAATTAAACATCATACATACATATATAAGCAGGCGGGTTTATGGTTGATACCAAGTAGGTTTATGATATTTGCCTCATATTGCCAGTACCAGTTAACCTCTTTTGATATTATCTGGGAAAAAACATTCTAAAAGTGAGAACAAAGTACTTTTATACTATATAAAAGTAAAATTCTAGCGCTGGACAGATACTCTTCCAATTAAGATGTTATGTTCTGATAAATTCATTGTAAATTGAAAATAAAGTAAACTGAACAAGCATTTTATACACATCTGCTGTACATCACAGCTTAGTGTGCCTTAAGCGTGCTCAGCCCACCTTAGCTTGGCCTACGGTTGGGCAGAACCGCCTCACACGGAGCCTTGCTGACTACAGGGCACAGGAAATCCTGAGTAACTGGGTGAATACCTGCACCAGGGCCCACTGGCACCCAGTGCCCTGGAGAGACCTGGGTGCAAACGCCCTTGGCAGTGGGGCCAGCTGGGCGCTGTGTTCCCGACAGCACTGCACCACACGTCGCCAGCCCAGAAAAAGATGAGAGCTCAAAATCTGAAGTCTGGTTCCTACTGCACATCACTTTAGTTACTGATTGAAATCATCATCATGTCAAGTTATCATAAGCTGGGGGTGATCTATAATTAGATTTGGCAACATGTTTAGCAAAGCATATGAAACACAAGATCCTATAGGGTACTTTATTAACCTATTGTCATACCATAATCACCTTCTACTGTCAGATAATAATTTTCCCTTCTCCTGTTTCTCTCCAAATATATTTGCATGGTTTTTCCTTATGAACTGGGTGCTATTATTAATTAATTTTACTATTCATACTTTCATCATTTAGATTTGGCTACAAGTAATTTGTTCCCTTTTAGTAATGTGCAGATGCTGATTTTCCTATTCAGTCACATTTAGAGAAATGCTCTCATCACCATTACTCAGCAAAGTGATTTTCTGTGAAAGGGTATTTTAAGCTACTATCTTTCAGTTTGTGTTACAGGACAGGGGAGGCCCACCCTGGACCTGCATCTATTGCTACTACTCTTGAGATACAAACAATGCAGGAAACAATGCAAAAAGGTACAAAAGTTTGTCTAACCAAAAAGAAGTTGAATGTTGGAAAGGTGAGAAAACATAAATTATGAAATGCTAAAAATAGTATGAAAAGGACAAAGTACTATAAAATATAAGCAGCTACTCGTCACATGGACTTAACCAGTGAAAACTTTCCAAGTTTTCTTTAATTTTTATTGTTTAAAGAGCGAAGATGTCAGGATACAGCTAAGTCCTGCTCTCCCATCCCATTCCTGGCCCTTCCCTACATTTGAATTTTATGTCCAATATGAGACATTTTGTTTGGAGGGAAGTGTATTAGTTGGCAATTTCCAGAAAACCAACTTTAAAAGATTCTCAATTTCACTCTTTATCATGAAAGTAGATTAGAATAAGAGGGAGCTATCCTAATACCCACTCACAGGAAAAAATGAGAAGTCTAGTAACTCAGCAAACCCGAACAATGCAGCTCCGGGGTCTGTTGCTAACACGGTGCTGTAGCTCTGGAAGCACCGTGTGTGGCAGCAAGGGCAGAAGCCGCTCAAGAGCCCACCAGGACAGGAAGGGCCAAGCAGGAGCAGCTATGAGCGCAGGGCCAGATCACTGCCTGTCACATGCACAGAACACATCCGCACACACCAGCTCCTGTGCGCTTCAGAAGCCCCATGGAGGGGAAAGGCGCGCTGCTGAAAGATCTGCACCCTGTGACACATAAACTCAGCTTTACAGTTCATTTGCAATGGCTACGTCAGCTACAGCAACCTTAGGCGGTATCAATAAAAACACAGAGTCAAAAGCAGCGAGACAGGCCCTTTACTTCGCCCGCCAGCCCCAGGGCAAAGGGTCGGCAACTCCTAAAACAGTGTGTCAACGTGCAAACACAAGCTAATCAGTCAGGCTGGGTGTGGAGGGTGTGCGGCTGTGCAGAATCTGCCTTCAAAGTCTGTCAACGGGAGGGTAAACCTGCCTAAGTGCAAGAAAGGAAGACTTCTGCTCACCCCTCTCCTCTCCACAGACTTCTGGCAGGTGTGCCAGCCACACGAAGCTGCAGGTGCTTTCTTTCTGACCTGGAATAACTATTGTCACAGTAACTATTGGTATATATTCTCAAGTACACGGAAGGGCATCAGTACCAAATTGGCAACAGAAAAACACTCTCACAGGAAAGGATATAATTTGCAAATCTGGATTTTTTACATGACCAAAAAGAGATGAAAGATAAAAAATAAAATTGAATAGCTTATACACTGCATTGGCTTAGATGATAATGATGATAATTCCAAGGTATTTCCCTGCCACTTAAATAGTACTATTGATGACAATGTTCCCTGTTTAAGAATATAAATTTAAGAGAATATTGTAGTGCTAACCTCCACGCCAATCACTTTCACAAAATGATGACACTGAGTTCTTCCTCCTTCTCCATTGTCTTCTCTGTGTAACAACACGGAGAGGCCTAGCGTGAGATCATCAGCCTCCAGGAGTACGGTGACTCTGAAAGCCACCTATATATCTATATATATATCTATATAACATGAATATAAATACAACAGTCTCTGTTGAGAAAAGACAAATCTAACAAAGACAAATCTTTGAAAGATTAAGGTTAATCTGAGTCCTGATACACATGGTTAAAATGTTAGTTTTCAAAATGTTCAGCATCACTGGTCATTCCAGAGATGCAGATGAAAACACTGAGATTCCACCTCACCCAGAAAGAATGGCTGTTATCAAGAAATCAATCATCCAATAACAAATGCTGGTGGGGCTGTGGGGAAAGAGGAACCCTACTCCACTGCTGGTGGGAGTGTAGACTGGTACAACCACTGTGGAAATCAGTATGGCGATACCTCAAAGAACTAGGGATAGAGGTCTCTTTCAACCCAGCTATTCCTCTGCTGGGTATCTTCCCCAAAGAATTAAAAGAATCATACCACAGTGATATATGTGCACCCATGTTCATAGCAGCACAGTTCGTAATAGCTAAAGCTTAGAAACAGCCCAAATGTCCATCAACTGGAAACTGGATAAAGAAGATGTGGGGTTTTTTTCTATAAAATGGAGTACTACTCAGCCATAAAGAATGAGAAACTAGTCATTTATAGCTAAATGGATGCATATTGAGGCCATACTCATAAGTGAAATAAATAGGACACACATGTGTAAATACCGAATAGCTTCTCTAGTGTGAGAAACTGAAAGAGTAAATAAGGATTAAAAGGATTAATAATGAATAATTAGTAATCTGAAACAGGAAAAGGTCCAAAGGGGTAGGGGTGGCGGGAGGGGAAGGGGAAAGAAAAATTATGAGAAAAGAAAAAAAATGGAAACAAAGTATGTAAATAGGGAAGGGTGGAGGGGTGAAGGGTGCACAGGTAATGGGGAAAAAAAATAAGAGCCAAGATACATCATGTACAGGTACAAGCACCCAATGATAAGTGTAAATGTACTGTATACCTAAAATGTACCAATAAAAGAATTTAAGGAAAAGTTTTCATGGAAACTTAATGAACAAATAAGTAGAGGCATATTAAATGTTAATTAACTCTTAATCTCAGTCATTGAACAAATGCTTTGGGTTTGGGTGTGGCAGCTCTATCTGAAATACCTGGCACTCCGGTGTAGCCCTTGCTATGGTTTCTTTCCAACATTGGACACACCTTGTTTAAAAGGCAAATGACTCACAAGAGGCTGCAATCCAAGATGATATTCAGCATTTAACTTGCTAATGATATCTCAGATGTAGCTATAGCTTCTAGTATGAAAAATAGGAGTTGGAGGATTAAACACCATGGCTTCTATTTCTCACTAGAATCAGTTTTGGAAAAATAATACAACTACAGTAAAAGGAATGTCAGATAAGGTAAGAGGAGAAAGGGCATTCCCTGAGGGGTTGTGGATTGTGTGCCAACATCAATAAATGTTACTCAATGTTTGTACCACTTAACCAAAATAAGGCAAGCATGGAAGGGGTGAAAATAGCTAGATAAGAAAGGAGGAAACAAATGCAACTAATATAAAAGTTGAGCAAGCAAATCTGTACCACAGTGATAAAAACACCAAGTGAAACATGACAGCCAACATCACGTAACACTCTCTGCAATGAAGGAAGACCAGCTGGGGCTTTCTTCCTCCTGGGCCCAGCAGGTTTGGCCATACCATTCTGACTTTTGCCAAGAACGTCTCGTTTGGTCTTTGAACACTTTTATCTGCCACAGGACACGGTCATTTTACATTGGATTCAGTTACTCATTTTTTCAAGACAATGTTACACATACCCATTATTTTATGTCCTAATGATGCATCATATGGAAGAAAAACTTGTGGTTCCTACAAATGCTCACTGTAGTAATGAGGTAGAAATCTACACAGATATTTTTGTTTAGCAATAACATAATGTTATCATAGAGTGATATAAGGATCAGCTTTCTCTTGAAGTTCACTGCTCCTTTTAGAGGGAAACAATGACTTTTTACATCGAACAGTTCCACATTGAATACAAACCCCATGCAACAGGCCACACACTGACATTTGATAATGTAGTGACTCGCACGTAGATGACTTAACAGTACTCAAAACGGCCAAATGTCGGGGCACTAATCAAGAATTAAGAAACACTGTCTGATTTATTTGTTTTTATATCCTTCCTCAAGTCAGAGTATGTGAAGAAATGTCTATTTTATCTCTGTAGTTCAGGACAAGCCTATGTTGTCATTTTTCCACACCAAAAAAAAAATTAGCTGGAATATGGAAGTTGTTTTTTTTTTAATTTGTGGTACAAAAATTCTACAATGAATTATATAACTAATGGAGGTAAATTCTGGTCAGTTAATGTTAAACATTTACATATAATCTAACCCAAAGCTGGTGAAGGAAGGATGGGAGAAAATGGAGTTGAATATCACAACTCTGTGTTTGGCTGGCTATAGCGCTTGTTTTACACTTTCAATATCACATTAATCTTTAAGTCTCACCTAAATTCTGGTGAGAACAGTTCTTGGCCTTCCACTAGGGACAAGCCAACAAAGCCTAATCCTTGCTTCTCATAATAAATGTGCATTCAGTGCCTACTGTTAGGCAGGCCCCGCATGGTGGGAGCAGCACGCTTGGTCCCAAGTGTATGACCTCGAGAAGAAGAGAAATGAGTAAATAACCACAACATGCTGAGTCCTACAGAGATGAGAAGAGGAGCTGAAAGGACCCTGTGTGCTGGGGAGGACAGAGGACAAGGAAGTCACCGGACCTCCTCCCAGGAGTGGGCAGAGGACCCGTGACAGGAAGAGCCAGGCCCAGCGAAGAACACTACAGACAGAGGCCACTGCAGCCGCCAGGTTCCAAGGCACAGGGACCTTCAGGGAACCAAGCGCGGACAGTGCAAGTGGCGCTGGGAGCAGGGGTAGAGTGTGGTGGGCAGGGCAGGGCAGGGCAGCCTGGAGCTGGCCGCGCTTTGCTCCTCTCTTCAGACCATTAAGATGCTGAACTGAATTTGAAGCAAAGAGGGACGCTAGAATACAGTTTCCATGCAGGATATGCATGGTGTTTTGAAAAGATAATACCAGCTCCTTCCTAAGCAGAGACAAATTGGTAGGGAGACATGAAACATCTGGCCAATTAAAAGGCTCTTTCGGAAGTCACTCGAGACATATGGCAGGCTGGACCACAGTACAGGAGATGACTCTGGGGAAAAAAAGCAGATGAAGTCACGGCACCATGAAAGAGGTAGATGCCTCAGAACTTTCAGATAGACCAGATGAAGTGTCGATGGTAGGCTGCATATGCAGAGGAAGGAATGAGCAACGCCTGAGAAACTGAATGACAGTCCCAGCTGTGGAGGGTTCTCTTTACACAAGTCAAGTCTGAGGTACCTGGGACACATCCAGGAGGAGCTGTCGAGAGACAGCCAAGTATGCAAGAGTAGAGTTTCACAGTGACTCGTAGTGGTAGTGGAGCAACAAACCTGTGAGGCACGGTGCACACAAAACAGTTAAAGCTTAAGGATACGGCTCAGGATGAGATCACATAGGGAGAGACTTGGGGTGCTACTTCTATAATTTTAGTACAGAGAAAAATTTCCTCCAAAGATTCCCATTTACTAAGTTCGGGGTGGAGACTTCAATCTGCATTTCTATTAAACTGTCCGGATGACTCTCAGCCCTGTACCGCTTTGTTAAATACTGCACTGGAGACAGAAAGTGTGTGAGCCCCGGACAGAGCCGCCCAGCTCTTGCAGTTGGAAGCTGGCCAGAAGAGTCGGAGAAGCTGAAGGCAGATACCAACCAGGAGAATGATCTATGAAACTGGAACCAGCTTCACAGGAAGAGCGACTGTTAGGAGCTACTGGTAAGAATGGGTCGGAGGGCCTTGGAGGCAGTTCCTGCCAAAGCCTGCCAAGATGGGGCCTCCAGAATAACACACGGTATGAGTGCTGGAAGCTATCCAATGAATCTGTGCGTTGTCACTAGGAGAAAAAACTATGGAAAACATCAGAGACTGAGCTGTTGGCATCTTCTAAGGGCAGCGACATACGTTGCTGTACTGCACTCTCCTGAGTGTGGCCAAGCGGGCCAGGCTGGAGTAACGTAGATCTTGCCTGACTCACTTCTAGCTTCCGAGGAGGAGGGGAGGGAGTAAGGGCACCCCTGTTCCCCTTCTTCCCCTGTGCTGTACTCAGCATGGCCTCAGGACCTGCTCACTCCTCCTTGAGCAACAGGCTAAGAAAAGAAAGGCCAAGCAAATGACGAGGCAGACTCGTTTCCATTTCTTTCTCTAACCTGGTGTTCAGCTGCCAAGCCCTTGCCCGTCCTTCTGTCTCCACATGACCCTGGGGCTCAGAACTTGCACTGTTCAGATGAATGAAGCTCCCACTTCCCCACAGCTCGCTGCATTTCACCTAGGCTTGTGCAGTCACCACCTGCTCCTGCTCCACACAACTATTATACTCTCATGGCTTTATTATGTCCCCAGAAGTGCATTCCAAGGAGCTTCTGAGGAGGCAGACTTTAATCTGAAGGACTTAAACTGATGTCGAGCATTCCTGCAGTACCACGGAGAAGATACATGGAGTTCGGAGAAGGCGAGATCATCAGCCAGCACCCTACAGATTGCTATCTAGCTCACCCGGAACGCCCAGCAGACGGCGAGAGGAATCCAAGTTAGTCACTCAGAACAGGCAGACTTTTAAAAAGACTGCCAAGAGATTAGAAACTGCCACAGAAAGCTGATTTCACACTGTGTGATAGCAGAGAACTCCGGAGCAACAAGCACATCTCAGCGTCCGCCTTGGGGACAAGCTACAGAGCTCCAAAGACTTTCTTCACCAAGTAGAGCTGGAGGCAGTCCTTAAATGAAGGGCTGCACACTGACAACAAGCAGGCACAGCTAATCAGCAGACGTGTGTGGGAAGGCCAGATGTAAAGCGCTCCAGGACCTGGAGGTCTGGGGTGAGCCTTCCAATTCAATTCAGGAGATACTGGAAATCACAACTACCACAACCTTGGGCAAACGCGACACACAGGACCTCAGTGCCCTTTGGGGAGGCCCTGTGCGGCTAATCAGGGCAGGACTAAGTTGCTCAGGTTGCCAGGCAATAACACCATCTAGGGATTTCAGCAGTCCTGGCTTGCTGTGGAGGGAAGATGACCGGGATGCAGAATTTTCCATGCCAAAACCACAACAGACCTAGGCAGATAGGGACAAGTCAGGGACTCAAGGTCACCTTAAATCCAGAGAGTTATTTGTTTTGCGCCTTGGGCTTGGGGAACAAAACCCAATGACAACGTGGGTTTTGTTAAACCCCATGTTTAACAAAGAGTTGAAATTAGTAGGTGGGTTTGGGAAAAACAGGCAGCACCTAAGGAATAACGCAGCCATTACCAGGACATTCTTGAGGAGCAGCCGGAGGGTCAGGGCCATTAACTGACACAGGCAGCTGGTGCACGGCACAAACACATCTTCTCAGTGTCTCACACCAAACAGCACGGTGACGATGGATCAGCAGCCCTTGAACAGACCGTGCTACGAAATAAGAGGTATGGGGCAACTAATGACCTAGCTGTGTTGAAAGCAACACCCTGAAGTCTAAAGATAATCATGTTAGATATATTTGTATATTTCTCATCTTCCACAGCTTTAATCCATAGAACCGAGTTCCTTCAGAAAAAGCAAAGGCATTCATTCCATTGTTTGGATGTGAAACGCAAACACGCTGAGCACTTTATCATGTTTAAGCAGGAAAGTAGGAAGGTACCCAAGCCCCAACTGGAGTTTCACCCTCTGTAACAACAGCATTCTTGACATTTTAAAATAGGAAATAATGGAGATGAGCATTTAGGTCTATGATGAAAAAATATGTACGCAGATGTGTAGTGGGGAAAATGGGCTGTGAAGCGACAGAGTGTGGGTTACACCCTGCAAGCTCCACCTACTTGTAGGCAGCAGGCTTCGGGCAAGATTATGTGTTGCCACATCTGTAAAGTGCCGATTAAAAAGGTAAAGCCCCTGCTTTCGGCAGAACAGTCTATAATAGTTCTTTTCCCCATCTTGTCCAAAGTGAAGGAGAGAGATCCAAAAAGATGCATTGAAAGTTTTGTGGAAAGCCACATTCAGAAAGGAGAAATCCTTTTAAGCCAATTATAGGAAGGGAAAATACCAAACGTGACCTTAAAATGTATAAATAACTTTCAGCTTGAAGGTGAATACATTAAGGTAAAAAGTCTTCTCTTTACAACCGTGAAGATATCTGTAATTTTCCACTATACAGAAAATTGAGATGTGTCCCCACTGACTTAGTTTTTAGTGTAAAAGTTGGTTTATTTTCAAAACTTAAAGAAAAAAATCTCTATTTTATCCTTGATGCCTCTTCTTTCTAATCTCAAATCATTTTTTCCAAATTTATTTTCCAGAATTTTCCAGGTGTGGTGGTATATATCTTTAATCGCAGCACTCAGGAGGCTGAGGCAGGAGGATTGCTGCAAGTGGGAGACCAGCCTGGGCTATGTAGTGAATTCAAGGACAGCCTGAACTACATAGTGAAGTCCTGTCTCAAAACAAAAACAAAACAAAAACCCCAAATCTGTACATCTACCTTAGGGACATCTGAGAACTATTATAATTTCTGAGCATCTCCTGCACACAGGGCACCAGTCTTTCCTCCTCACTAGGATCAACTGCTCAAACTCCACCGCTCCTGAGGTATTCAGTGGAAAAATACAAGACTTGAAAAATAATTTTCCTAAGGCTCATAATGATCAGGCAAGCCTATTAAACGGGTAGCACATTTAATGAGCACTTAAATAAGATTTCTAACAGCCTAATAATTAGACTCTTCTTTGACCACCACCACCAAAAAAAAAAAGAAATGTCAAACTAACAGGGTCATAATTTCCGGCAACACTGATTACAGGTGCTCTGGTCTTATCTGTTTTTTCCCCCCTTTATTAAGCCAGAAATAATAAGCAAATATGAACCCTTTTAGGGACTCATCATTTAATTTCTTTTGAAAAATCACACAGGTGAAATCCAGCAGTTTCTGGCAATGTACTGAGGTAGGATCGAAGAAATATAAAATATTCCATCAATTATCAACTAAAGATGTGGCACAGAGCGAAACTCTACACTGGTGTTTACCTCATGGCCTAGTGGGACAAGGGGTGGAAGCACAGGATGTCACGATACCAAGTTCACCTACCAATAAAGAACACAGCTGTTGAGCAGGGGTGCCCAGAACAGAACAGGGCACTGCTAACATCCGTCCACTTTTCAGGGTCGGCTCACCTACAGACTGAGAGGCTACTATGGAAGGAGAAGTTTGAGGTCACTCAGTACCTTGACACATGAATGATGCTTCCTAAAAGTACAGCACACTGGGGTGGTGGCTGCTACTAGCAAAAGGCAGAAGTTATAGTTCCGGGAGGATGAGAGAACCTGAGCTGAGGGGTGGTTCAGGGACGGGCCTCCAGTCCCATGGTTCTCCGACGGAGACCTGAAACGGAGAGAGTCCAGGCCCTGCTTCTCCGTCAGCGCGCACCACCTCCCACAGGAGAGCTGAATCTCCCAGCCAAGCTTCTCGGCATTCAAAGGCGACGTGAATCCATCCCAGGGTGCCAACCTGGATATTTTTATGCCCTGTCCTTTCTGAAGCGAGGGTGCCACTGATCTTTTTTTTAATTGGCTCAAAGTGCTTAAATGGCTTTTTAAATGAGCTGTCTTTAACTGAGTTGAAATTTAAAATTAAATACAGTATACGCCATTTACCATTTGGCAGAATGAAAGGATAAAATCACAAAAAACAGAAAAACAGCACCATGAAGAAGACTGAAACTCTGGGAAACTCAGAATGAAATGGGGGAAAGCCATTCTTTTGATGAAGGGAATTAGCACTTCCCATACCCAAAAGAACTTTACGGCACATATTTTAACGTTTAAAATAGAACTGAACCTAAACTAACGAATCTCTTAAAGAGTTTTACTCCTGTAATATCATACTGTCTTGTTGTGAATGGATACCGCTTGTTCTTTTCAAATCTTTTGCATTTATATCTCATTTTATTTGCTGATACTTCTCCTGTTTTCAAAATGTGCGTATGGATTGCTGTTCAAATGTGCATGACAAGTGGGTTTGCTTGCAAGTATAAGGACCTTTCTTCCTATGTATCTCAAAACTTAAAGATGGTGTTGGGTGGGAATCTTAACATTTTTATTCTTATCAGTACATGTTTGCAATACATACTGATTACATTCCTCATGGGGAGCCGGTACATGTACATAACACATTTTAATTCTATGTGCCTTCTCTCCACCCTCTCTATACCTCTTGCTCCTCTTCCCTTTTGCAAAAGAATCGATCTCCCTGTTTCCTATTATCTACTTTTTACTTTGCTCTTTATTTATATTTTGGGTTTCTCATATAAGAGAACCTATGTGATATAAAGCTTGTCTGTCTGATTCTTTCACTTCACCTTCGCTCCTGTGTGTAGCACCTTGGAATGAAGTGGCAGCCGAGACCCACCTCTGGCTGATAGATGCTCCCTCCCTCCCTTCCTTCTGCACCCAGGCCGGGTGAAGTACACACAGCTGAGAGCTCTGACCTCATTTCCACAACCCCTTCCCCAAGCCCATCTCCCAGCGGCAGGAGATTCAGCCCAGGCCAAAAACTGCTTGCAGGAAGCCGGTCAATGGCTTCTCTTCTTGTTTGTGCCAGTCTGTCCGCAGGATGAGATTGAACAAATGCGGTCAGTCCTTACCCTCAAGTACACTGTGGTCTGTGAGTGGAGAAAGTGGAAACTGCAGCAGCATTGCGTGCTGGCTGAAATGTGCTCTCGGCCCGCATTCCCAATCTGTGGAAATCCCCAGGGCCCTCCTCAGATTACAATCTTGAGGATGCCGTCAGGACTGCGTGGGGTTGGTTAGTCACTGCTTATTTGTTTAATCTTATTGGCATGGAACTCAGACGTGCCTGCAAACGTAGAAGTGGTTTTTTAATTTTAACTCTGACTTTCCCTAATTACCCGCAACAGTGATAAAACATGCTGCTCACTGCATGCCAAGCCATTCTTTGGGGAATCTCGAATGTGCTCAGAGCAGACTGGCAGCACCTCCTTAACCCACCCAATTCTCCGAGCGTGCAGCTCCTGCAGAACTGCAGTGGTAAACAATCCTCTCTTCAGCATGCTTCCTCTCCGGCCAGTGCTGACGCAGGCCTCTGCTGAAGGGGGGCCAGGGAGGACCAGGCGGCTGCGTGGACACAACTTGGCAGCCACTTGTAAACTTAAAGAGAGTAAACCGAGCGTCAGGGACCACGGGGAGGGTCAATTCCTTCCTCTTTCCCAGTTTCTCAAACTGTTCGAGTCCAGCTTCCCTCTCCCTAACAGCAGCTGCTTCTGACGGAAGTCTATTCTCTTGAACTTGCTTCTATTTAGGAGAAACTGCTTATATTGTTTTTCTCAAGCCTATTAATAACTTGGAAAAGAGGTACACAAGCTGAATTTTAAATAACACCACACACGTTTTCCTGTGGTGTTTTCATCATGTTCTAGGATCTGAATTCTATCTTTCCTTCAAGACTATGAATTCCATAGTAAATTCACAAAGGGTAATAGCATGGAAAATATACACCGGATGTATTCACTACAGTGACACAGTTGGAGTTTTCACAATTTCACTGTGTTTTTTCCCCAAATTTACTCCTAGGGATTACATAATAAAAGGCATATAAAAAGTAGTATGGAATTAATATTTTTACATAAATTTAAATATGGCAATAAAGTTATATTTATTTGTGTCATTGTGGGTCTTTAATATATGATTGTATTTACACTTGATTAGCTTTTGCCTATTTTTTTCGATTGAACCAATAACAAAGGGTTACTTGGGACTGTTTTGAGGTCTTACTCTTTAAAATATGAACTAGCTTTGCATCTCACCATAGAATGAATGGTTCCACTTCTGAGAGGTACTGGCTTAGTGCTACAATAAAAGACCCTTAAGCCCCAAATCTAAAACCCTATTGACACCTTACGGAACAAAAACTTCTAGTTTTTCCATAAACAACAGTGAGGAACTGGATATTTTGGCCTTTTATACTAGAGCAGTTAACACATGACTAAGAAAACGGTGTCTGTGGAATCCAAATTCCTGCCCTAGCCTAGGGACACCTGTAAGAAACCCTTGTTTCCTATTTCTTTCTCCCACATCAGCTCTTCTCAGGTCTGTAAACGACCCTTGTCTCATTACCAACCCTGACCCTTCCTCTGCTGACCCATCCCTGAACCCCCTCACTAAACAGCCCAGTCCGGGTCAGAGCAACCCCTGCGGCGGTGGGCACTGGACGCCACGCATCCCCTGCCTTTACTGACATCTGTGCTGCAATTACAGATGGAGACTCTGCTCTGCAGGACGTGCATCTTTCAGGATTGCTGAGCCATTCCTTTCTTGCTAAAGACCCCCCTGGCCCTGCCCCGGCTGGGCTGGAACAGCCCCCTTTCAGCAACTCTTCCCACTGCATGCTCTACAGACGGTCACATGTGCCGTCCACTCCTGTGTCCACCTCTTCATTTCTGGTCGTCTTCTGCAGACTGCAGACTGCTTGAGGCTCTCAACTGTGTCCTACGTCTTTTTGTCTGTAGTTCCTGGGATAAAGCCTGTTGTATTACATGTGGCACAAAATAAGCTAAGAACAGCAAAATGAGACAAATTGAAATTGTGTCCCAAAAAATTTCACAAAAGCCCTCTTCTTTTTGCTAGAGAATAAACTGGTTTTCTGCTCCGCTGAAGACTCACACCCAAGGTGGTAAATGGACTTGCTGGCCTTCGTCTGACTTTGCCCATATTCACACATGAGTTCAATAATTAACCCTGACAGAGGCTTTCAAAGGAGCAATTCCTCCCGCTCACAGTGGGAGCTGTCAAGTGTTGAGGGCGTTTTTACCGGGGCCTCATGAGTCACAAGGGCAGTGCTCACAGCAGCCCAGGTGTAGACAGCGTCAATCCGCAACTCGGGGCTCCTGGGGTGAACCCAGACCCCTGAGGCTCAGAGTGCAGAAGCCACATTAGCAGGGCCCGCACACCTGCCTGAGTCACTGGCTGTGCTTACACTGCCCTTCCTCAATAAACGATTACAGAACACTTCCCCAGGCAGTCAAGGTGGCAAAGGGAATTCAATGACACTTTTGGTTTTTATATAAAGATTTCCATGGCACAAAAATCATATTCCTTAAATGCAAAGGCATAAATTAAAAAAACATGTTAGGGGGAAATGGAGATTCGTTAATTGATATATCTCATTAACCTGGTTGTTTTCAAAACCACAGACATTAAACTTGTGGCTACTCACAGGTTAAAATGCTTCTGGCGTGTGGTATAAGATACAAGAAACTCAAACTCACTTTTAAAAATATGACCTAACCATGGCAGGATTGTGCATGATGTACAGCCGTATTACAGTACATTGGGATATTCCATCCCAGCCTCATTCCAACACGCTACAAGTGTCATGACCTTGTCCCTTACATCCTCATTTAATGGCCTCTATCAATTATTTTGGCAGGATGTGCATTTACGAGTTAACTATTGAGGAGAATTAGCAATTACAATTAGTTAATACCTATCATGAATGTGTACACAACACAAAGCTTGATTCCTATGGAATAAAGGAAGATTGTAGGACAACCTGCCCTTCAGACTCCAATGGTCATTCTCACATCTCTCACCTTGCTTCTCAGGGAGAGATTACGAGAGTCGCTCTAAGGGCCAACGCTACAGACTCTGTCCTCAGACTTCAGGTACCTTAACACTGATGCGCATCTCGCCTGCAGGGAGCCACCTGAGCCCAGGCAGCTTTTGCCTTGTTGTTTTTTAAAGAAGTGAAAATATAGGAAGTGTTTATTTTCATGAGAAAACAGTGACTAGTCAGTTTCAGATTAATAAAGAACATCTTTACAGGCCAGGGATTTAGCTCAGTGGTTCCGCTGCCTGCCCCGAAAGCGCAAGGACCTGAGTTTGATCCGTGGTACCAAAAAAACAAACAAAAAAAGAACGTTCTTTAGGAGCAGGCATAGAATTTTCTGTACCCTCATTGTTTCTCTCACTTAACCAGTTTTTATTGAGAATCTAGTATGTGCCAAATAGCTTTTTATTGGTACTAGAACAGTAATAAAAGAGACAGACAACTCTTGATCTAATAGAGTTGATATTTTAGGACAGTGACAGGGAACCATTCAGACTGTGCTCAAACCGCAACCACCCAAAACCCACTTTTTTCCCCCTCCATATCTTGTTTTTATTTTTTTTCTTTAAATTCTTTTATTGGTACATTTTAGGTATACAATACACTTACATTTCTCATTGGGAACGTGTACCTGTGCATGATGCATCTTCGTTCTTATTTTTTCCCCCTTCCCCTGCTCTCCCTATTTACAAAGCCTTTGTCTTCATTTTTTCTTTTCTCATCATTTTTCCTTTTCCTTCTTTCCTTTCCCCTGCCCCTCCCACTACCCCTACCCCTTCGGACCTTTTCCTATTTCACATTATCAATTATTCATTTTCATCCTTATTTACACTTTCAGTTTCTCACACCAGAGAAACTATTCAGTATTTACACGTGTGTCCTCTTTTTTTTTCTTTTGAGTATGGCCTCAATGTGCATCCACTTAGCTATAAATGTCTCTAGTCTCTCATTCTTTGTGGCTGAGTAGTATTCCATTTTATTAAAAAAAAAAACCCACATCTTTTTTATCCAGTCTCCAATTGATGGGCATTTGGGCTGTTTCCAAGTTTTAGCTATTACAAATTCTCCTGCTATGAACATGGGTGCACATATAACACTGTGCTATGATTCTTTTAATTCTTTGGGGAAGATAGCCAGCAGGGGAATAGTTGGGTCAAATGGGACTTCCAGTCCTAGTTCTTTGAGGTATCTCCATACTGATTTCCACAGTGGTTGCACCAGTCTACACTCCCACCAGCAGTGGAGCAGGGTTCCTCTTTCCCCACAGCCCCGCCAGCATTTGTTACTGGTTGACTTCTTGATAGCAGCCATTCTTTCTGGGGTGAGGTGGAATCTCAGTGTTGTTTTCATCTGCATCTCTTGAATGGCCAGTGATGCTGAACATTTTTTCATATATTTATTTGCTGCTTTTACTTCTTTGAGGAATGTCTGTTCATTTCAGATGCTCATTTTTGAATTAGGTCTTTGAATTTGGGGGGTCTGATTTTTTTCAATTCTTTATATATTCTAGATAGTAGTCCTTTATCTGATGTACAGCTGCTAAATTTTTTTTCCCACATTGTAGGTTGTCTCTTAGCTCTGTTGGTGGTTTCTCTTGAAGTGCAGAAGCTTTTTAGTAAGATGAGATCCCATTGTTGATTCTTTGGACTAGTTCCCGTGCTACTGAGATTTTGTTCATAAAGTCTTTTCCTATGCCAGCATCTTCAAGAGTTCTACCTAACTTATCTTCCAGAAAGTTTAGTGTTTCTATTTTAATATTTAGATCTTTAATCCATTTTGATCTTAGTTTAGTGCATGATGATAAGACATGGGTTTAGTTTTAATCTCTGGCAGGTTGAAATCCAGTTTTTCCAACACCATTTATTAAATAGGCTATCTTTCCTCCAGTGAGGATGGTTGGCTCCTTTGTCAAAGATGAGGTGGCTGAGTATGTCTGGAGTTGTTTCTGCATCTTCTAATCTGTTCCACTGATCCTCAGGTCTGTTTCTTTGCCAGTGTCATGCTGTTTTTATCACAGTGGCTTTGTAGTATAGTTTCAAGTTGGGGATTGTGATACCCCCTGTCATGTCTCTGTTGCCTAGAATTGCTTTTACTATACTAGGTCTCTTCTGCAAAACATTATTTATTATTTATTATCTCTTATTTATTACAAAGTGAACACTGTAGTTAAATCTGAATACTGATGTTTTAGTTTAGAAAAAACAACTGTTATCCAATGTTCTGCTGCTGGGGTGACTTGGCTTGCGTGCCAACAGAGAGGGCTCTGCGTGGCTGCTGCTGTACAGGTGCCATAGGTTTGCCACCACTGCTCTAAGAGATGGGAAATGGGGAGGGAGAGGAGTACAAAATACAGCACAGGAATAAGAAGACTTAGATGTGGACATATGAGTAACCATAACAGCGACAGGCCTCTGGAGTGGGGGTACTTGGGGAGGCTCCTCAGAGCTGGTGACACCCGAGCTGAGAGTCAATAAAGGATGCATCAATGAAAAAGCAACGAAGGGACAGAATGTGGGACAAGACTTCCCATGCAGAGGCACTAACTAGGACCCAGGACCTAGGAAGAAGGGGAAGGTCATGACCTGTGACTGGTGAGTGAATCGGGTCAGAGGATGGGCAGGCACTGACCCTTGGGTGGATGGAAGTCACAGGTTCATTATGTGCAACCGGAAGTCACTGCAGGGTTTAGGGTGGGAGAATGATTTGACTGTACTCTGCTTTAAAAGGAAAACTCGAGCTGCTGAGAAGAAAATGGATTATAAAGAAAGAAGCCAGAGTACAACACCAGAAATGGATGGAAGGGAGTTCTAGAAAGCAGGTGGCTTAAATGAGTTTGACAACAGAGAAGTCTGAGAGGAGGCGACATAACTGAGATCCATTCTGGAAGGAAAGAGAAAAAATGAGTTTAATTCTCACAGATGGTCAACTCTCTGAGCGTTCTTTTAAAAAAGGCAATCCAGACCCAAAAGCAAAGTTTTATCATATTGAGATAAAGCTGAGACATTTGTACCAGGCATCATCTATCATTCAACTTTGACTCCTGTGTTCTGGAAGGGTGAAAAAAACAACCGGGGTGGCCAGGGCCTCAAGGCGAGCCCTGTGGTTGATGCGGAATTTCTTACAGTTTCTCTGCTGAACCCCACAAAATTACTTGCATGAAGCATCTTCTGTGGATGACATCCGGCCAGAAGACCCTTGGCTGTTGACCTGTGACATGTAAATGTTTCACACGTGCTGGAAGCAAGTCCCCCACCCTGTGAGGCAGAGCATGTCCCGGGAGAGGATCTTCGGGGGCTTGGCCAGAAGGGCGGACCTCTAGGAAGGCTGTCTCACTGTCAGCACTGCTGCGAGTTTGCTCTTCCACCTTTCAGTACACTACCTGGCATGCAAAGGAATAGTTTCTTCTTTCAGGAATTTAAAGCCTGGCTAGGCAGACAGGCAACTAAATCTAAGACTCTCCCTGAGAAGAGCAGGCAGTTACAGCTCAGAAGGCTCGGCTCCCTGGATTTAAACCTAAAAGCTAACAGTGTAAGGGCCTCATTGAAAAGTTTCACAAAGAAGGCCAGCTCTCAGAGAGAAAAAGAGAGTGCTGAAGGAGGCCTACTGCTTGCACTAGCCTAGCAGCGACAGACAGTCCTAGGGCAGCAGAGGGAACGTCAGAAGAAGCTGCCCTTAGGCTCTGCTGACGTGGAGGGAGGAGCAGAGAGCTACTGTGGAATGTGGGCCTTGCTGCAGAGTCGGGGTCCACAGGCTTCCCAACAGGGCCCTGGGGCGAGGAACACAGACTGGGGTGCCCCGTGTTTCTCATGTGCAAAGGTGACAGAAAGACAGCGACCACCTGCACGGAAGGTCATGAAGTTTGCACAGAATGGAGCATTCGCCTTGTCCTAATCCTCGGTGGCACTGTTTCATGATACATTCCTATTTTAGATTTCCAGAGTATACACACACACACACACACACACACACGTTAGACTCTCACTCCACATATTACTGTGTGTATTTTAAGTAGGCATGCATTTACACACACACGTACATATAATCTATAAAGTTCTAACAATGCAACACAAACTCTTAATAAATACTTTCATCAGAGAAAAACACCTCTTTGAAAAACATACACCAAGCCAAGTTACTGGTAATGTCTGCCACGGATAGTGGAGAGCAACAGAAAGGCCTCACACACGAGGTCAGGAGAGAGGTGGGGACAGCCCCGACAGCAGGAACCTCAGGGCCCCCTGCGCTGCAGTGTGTGTGTGACGCCCGGGGAGCCGGGCCCCCCGCAGCTGCCTGCGTGTGGTCGCCGCGCAGCCTCTCCCCCTTCCTGAGCGAGCTCTGCTGTCTATCTTTGTAGTGGCCCGCGAGGCAGGCATTATCAGACCTTTGCCAAGGAGGTTTTTTTCCAATGCAGCTCTGAGATGTTGCCCATTTGTCCTTCTAATTCCAAAACTGGGACTCGTCCATGTTTGTTATTTAAAGTTCTTTAGAGCTATCATTAAAAATGCATAAAAACGGTTTTTCTCATACCCTGATTTTCCCTAGTTAGAGACATCAAAAGAAGCCCTTTAAAAGTCAAGGATAGTTTATGTTTCTGAGGCTGTAATAAAAGATTCCAAAGTGGTATTTTTCTGGTAAAGGCTGGGTTTGCTTCACAAATTTTCCTAGGAACAAAAGCCATGTCGCAAACATGATAATGTCACTGTAGCCTCATTCACAGTATTACTCACTCTTTCTGTTGCTTGGCTACTTCAGCACTTGGGAAAATTTGAATTTCCCAGTAGTGTGACCATGATACTATTTTTATATCTTCCATGTAGTGAGAACAGTCCATTTGGGCTGAATTTTCAAAGCTTGCTAAGAAAAAGGACCTGGGTTTTATTTTTAAATTTATTTTTATTTTTTTTTATTTTTTGAGACAGGGTCTTGTTATCTAGTTCAGGCTGGCCTTGAAGTCACTATGTAGCCCAGGCTGGTCTTGAATTTGCATCAACCCTCTTGCCTCAGCCTCTCAAGTGCTGGGACTATATAGGTGTGCGCTACCACACCACGCATGGGTTTTACTTTTAAAGAAAAGGCAAATTTGATAAAACAAAATATATACTAAAAAAAGCAAAGATAAAATACACACACATATACACACACAAACATAAGTGCTACCTTATGTTCACAAACAATTTTTTCCACCATTCTGGTTGCAAACCGAATTGGACAAGAACCGAGACAACTTTCTTCATAAAGGTCAGCATCGAACCTAACCATTAAATCTGATTCGGTTCTCGTCCAATTTGGTTTGTGACCAGAATCGTGGAAGGAATTGAGTTTATGAACCAATGTGCCACCGTACATATGTGGAATGGAATTTAATACTTTGCTCAATACTCATTTAATGCAATTTTGAATAAAAAAATTGACATCCCCAAAGCTCATACTTGTGAACAGCATATTAATATTTTGAGCTGTAAAAAGGATTATAAAATTATTTGACAAGTTCTGGCTACAGATTTGTCTCATGATTGCTTGCAAGGTCACATGGTGATCAACAACAATAACCGTAAAAATGCAGGGGCATCACAGAAATTCAGATTTAAGAAACGAGGAAGAAGATGCTCGCTCACAGAAAGCTCTGATTTTCTCCTAAATGTAATGATGTTGAGTTAGGGCACACTAGCCTGGAGTTATTTGCCTTAAAGATAAACACATTCAAAGCAGTAAATCAAAACAAGGGCCAAAGAGAAGCTGACTGATTTCTATTACTTTTTCCTGGTATGTTTTTAGGAAGTTCTCATTCAAGCGAACAAAGAGCCAGCAGGGACAGGGAGGCCTGCTTTGGCGGAGGACCCAGAGGCTGGCCTCCCTCCTGCAGGCCTTCCGGTGTCAGCACCACCACGCTGTCCCCTCTTCTGCCCCACAGCCAGACTTCTCTCTGGTGTGGTCTGAAGTCTCTTCTGTTTCTTCTTGGCCCATGAGCTCTAAGTTTTCCTAGTTTCCATCACCTCTCTCCAGGGTTTCCAGGGACCTTGTTCTTGCTAAATCTGAGGATTAATCTCCCACTGATGATCAATCTTCCCATTTGAAGACTTCTCCTTCCTTGATTTCAAAAACTTTCACTATATTACAATTCCCTTAAAATGATCTTTCTCATTCCACTAACACAATTTTTAAATACTTAGGGTTTGGAGCCAGGGAGACTTGGATTAAAATCTTTTTCCCTGAACATTCTACCTATGAGGGCTGAGGCAGGTAAATGAAGCTCTCTGAGTCTTATTTTTTTCATCTCTGGAATATGAATTATAACAGTAACCACTTTGTCTGGGATAAATAAGGCAACACAAGTAAATCACTTAGTTCAGTGCCACAAAGACAAGCCCTTAAAACTATGAGGAATCGGATAATCAGTTTCTCTGTGCGGCCTCAGAATACACAGTATCTTACGTGTCAAGACTTGTACATTTATGTAGACAATAGCTAAATCATTAGGGAAACTTTAAGCTCCTAATGCCTCAAATTGCACTTATCTTTCTCCAACTATTATACTTTAAGCCTTTCCTATTTAAATCAAATTAAATCTGTAGTTCACAGTCACCCTAAAATCTTCTGCCTTTGGTGATAAGAGCAAATTTCATATTGAAGAAACAGGAATTTATCTGGATATCCTCATAACGCCTCATATGTTCATAGCTTTTGAAAGGTGACTGAAGCATGGGGATGCTGTAGTTAGTTGTGGTGTTAGGCAAGGAGGCCTGGCCAGAAGGGGTGGGCACTGGGGCGTGCCCGGCAGGGCCCATCTCCCTCCTTGGCTCCTGACTTCTCTCTCTGCTCTCTCTTTCCCTCTGCTATGACCCTGCCATGCCATCCTGCCTTGGAGCTGGCCAACTATGGAGTAAAAATGTGAGCTGAAGTAGACCTCGCCTCCTCTAGGGTGTGTCCCAGAGATGAGAAAGTGGCCAACACATGAACCAGCACAGCAGAGCAGTTAAAACAAGGCCTGGAGGCCGGCGGCTGTGTTCAAATACCAGTTCTGTCCCACACCACTACTTGGTCCAGGGAAGGTAATTAAACTGTTTATGACACAACTTCCTCATCTGTAAAACAGGCATTTTAGTAGTATCTACCTTCTAATCCCTACCTTACATAATATTCAGTAAGTATCATATTCATGCTTATTAAATAAGATAAAATTTGCAATGCAGCCTTTTGTTGTTTAGAGAAAGGAGACAAGAAACTGCAAAACTTCCACTAAGCAAAACAGAACATTTCTCCGTCTTTAAGTTCGCATCAGCATCACCATCATCTAAGCTCACAGCCCACCACAGCCAGATGATGGTCACTGCTGCCACCTTCCCTCTCTAAGTGAACTTCCCTAATTCTAGCGGCTCGTTTGCTTTAATCCACTTTCTGAGGGAATGCCTCACTGCGAGGTCAATCCTTCAAAAACACTTCTCTCATATTGTGACTCCAGGGAGCATGGCGGATGCTGACTCCTCACAGTCCTCGGAGAGCCAGCATCTCCTCACTAGCGGGGAGGACTTAGCTATTTCTTGGCACACATCCACAAGTCTTCCCAAGTGCACCTCGCCTGTTCACCTCAGCCTCTGTGCCTTATTCCTGCTTTTCCCCCTCCTAGAATGTGCCACTGATTTCTTCAAACCTCATGTGTACTTCCGGTCAGATTCTATTTCCTCTGCGGGTTTCATGCATTTGTGATCCCATGCAGCACCCTGAAGAAGCAGCAGTCTTCATCTCGGTGCACATAGTTGAATCATATATTAGTTTGCTTGTTGTTATGGCTTATGTCTAGATGCCTCCCCAAAGCCTCATGGGGTCATAGGTGGGACTTTTGAGTGCTGTCTAGATCTAGGGTGTGTGGTGTGGTGATTAAGGGTGTGTGATTACTAAATTGCACTTTGGCATAGTTCTGGGTGTGCATAATGGGAAGGCCCACCCTGGGTGTGAGTGCTACCTGCCCTAAGGGCATGTAGCCTGAATAGAATATAAAGGACAGAAAGAGGGCTGCTGTTAATGCTTGCTGCTAGTTTCTTCTTTTCTTGCTATTTCACTGCTTTGCTGCCTTCTGCCCACCATGAACTGTTTCTTCTGTGTGATACCCCTCTGCCTTGGAGCCAGCCAACTATGAACTGAAACCTCCACAAACTGTGAGCTACAATAAACCTTTCTACCTTTGACTTTGGCTATCTGGTATTTTGTCCCAGCAACAAGCAAAAGTAACTAAGACACTTGTCCAAGGACCTTTTCCTTCTTAGACCCAGGGGAGTGGGGGGAAGAAAATCAGAAGAAAGCAGCAAAATCTAAAAAGTTGGCTTCTTAGGAGTAGAGAGCAGGACAGTGGTCACAAAAGCCTGAAAAGCATAAGAAGGGAGAATGAATGAAGAGAGGCTAGATAATGAGGACCAAAATACAATTCCATGGGAAGGATTAGTTTGAGTGTTCTACTGCACCACAGGGTAATCAGAGTCTACACCATGTTAGCATATATCTCAAAATAACTAGAAGAGTAGTCCAAAGATTCTCAATATATAGAAATGATAAATGTCTGAGGGAGTGGAAATGCTGGTTACCCTTATAATTATAAGGGTGTATATATATATATATATAAATAAAATTATCAAATATGTATCAATTAAAGGGGCAGGGATTTAGCTCAGTGGTTCCACCGCCTGCCTTGAAAGCACAAGGTCCCGAGTTCAATCCCTGGTACTCATCCCCAAAATGTATCAATAAAAAACTTTAAAAAGAAAAAATAAAATGCAAGAAAGAACTAACAAGGAAAGATAAATATAAGTAGTTTCAAGGCCAATGGTGTTTTCTTTTTCTGATATTTTAAGTGAAAGTAAAAATTTCATTAACAGGCTTTTTTAAATAAAAGTTTTTATAGTAAGGAAAATAGGTTGATAGCTTGGTTTTACTAATAATAATTACAACAGCAATGTCAATAACACCAACAAGAGGTATACTTAGATTATAGTACAGTTAATCCAATTCTGAACCAGCTGGGTGGGGAAACACCCCTGATTTACTGACTCTGTGTCTGCATTTTAACAAGCTCCTACACTGAATTTAGGAAGCACTTTCTTGCTCCATTTACATCTGCACTAAATCATAGATGTTCTACTAAATAATAACCCTTTATGCTTCTCAAAGTCCCACTCTTCAAGGCAAGATCCATTTTGACCTAGTAAATGTTTTTGTCAGTAGCAAAAGTAGAAATAACAAAGCATCATCTATTATAAGTGAGCAACCAAAACACCTAAGAAAAATATCCGTTCAGATCAATGAGCATTTCACCATCTCTTCTCACTCTGCTTCCACTGGTCAAAATAAGCAAGACAGACACATGTCTTCAGGCCCTAATCACGCAGTAACTTTCTTGAGTTAATGGTCTCATGGGAAGAGGGCAAGCTGCTTGGGAAACAACCAGGCCCTGTCTTATTGGGAAAGAGCTGGCATTTGGTCCATCACAGGGGATTCTGGTCTCCGTCACACACAGACTGTGCTCGCAGGGTTTCTCACAGACGTCAGATTCTCAGAACTAGGATGGCACAAACCAAGGATTAAAGGAGACTCTCTTAGCAGGGGAGTGTGCGCAGGATCCTCCCTGGGAAACAAGATGTCCCAAAACAACATCCCCAAATCCTGCAGAATGAGAAACTGGACAAAAGATACTACCAGTTCAAGTTTTGCTACCTTCCAGAGAGCAGTCTTCTGAATCTCAAAGCAATTCTCTTTTCCTTTCTTGAGGGAGGGCTATGTTGCTGAGACTCCTGACATCCAGTGGTTGACAAAAATTAAATGCAAGAATTTCAAATTCTTAACTCTTTGCACTGACACTGGGGTTCAGACAATGTACAGGCTTGCAGGCAAGTGTGATCCTATTTATTTACACAAGTTCTCTCCTAGACAAATTTGTTACTCAATTTCAGAAAATGCATTTAAGTCAAACAATGAACAGACAAAAACAAATGTTTCCCCCCTTGTTAAGTATTACTAATCAGAGTAAATACAGTTCTGTCTTATCATCATGTTTTCAATGAGGAAATCTCTGTTCTTTTTTTAGATTTGGAGAATTGCTTTTCCTGACAGAACCCTGGGACTGAGAACCCTGAACTGCAAACTTATCCTTTGTCTAAGTTGTTTACCAGCCTTATCAGGGCACATGTAGCTTGGCAACGTGATTCAGAGATTAAAAACCCCAAAGATATATTAGATATTTTTTCCCCAGAAATATCACCCAATGCTATTAAAATGCTATTTTTCACATCATCCTTGAAGCAAGTGATTCCACAATTTCTAGCTCTTTAATCAGTTTCTTGCAAGTAAATAAGGAAAACATGCCTTGGCATTGAAAAATAGTGCATATTTTTTGATAAACTACTAAAAACAAAGGCCTTATCTCAAAAGTCTTAATCATGACATTCCAATAAACATATTTTTCTTTATCAGCAACATAATTCTTAAAGCTTATCACAGGATAAATATGATCAGAGTAATTTTATGAAGTTAACTATAAACAGTAAGTGGTAACAGGATATATCCAAAGCCAGTTACACGACAAGCTTCCCCATGTTACCTTACGAATGCATAGTTTAATTCTGAATAAAAGGCATAAAAAGACAAAGGTAGGAAATCACAAATGTGCATTTGATGTGCTGTGGAGAAACACTCTCTAGCCCAAAGAAATACTAGGAAAGTATAGTATCAAGTTTTTGGGGTTTTTTTTTACTAAACTCTTATCACTGCTAGACTGATCAGTTTTGAAAAAAAAAAAAAAACTTCTACTGCCCTCTGCTGCTGATTCATGGTCAATGCAACTAAAAGGTGCTAGAAGGTATTCCAGATTAAAACAGTATCTTGTTTTTTTATGTTAATATTTTTCAATAGTACATGTTTGTAAAACATAATGTTTACATTACTTGTGTGGAGTTGGGACATGTACATAACACATTGAATTCCTTTTTCCATCTTCTTTCCCCCCTTGCCTCCCTGCCTTGACTTTTAAAGCAAGAATAATTTTCTGGATTTTTGTCTACCTTCCTCTAGCTATGGATATAAATACAATATATTATATATAATTAATTATAGGTATAATATTTTACATACTTCTAGAAGTAGAGAAATAGAGCCAGACTTCAGGACATTTTCTGGACTACCTGATTCACTGATACATTATTCCACACATCCCAACAGCAAGCCAAGGATTAACGCATTTCCATTTTCTTCCTTTCTCATAAAAGCCATCTTAGTCCTAGGTCAGCAATACCAATTTGCAGCCACAAGATCTTGGTGGACCTGTCTGCAGAGCACTCACAACTCAAACACTCAAGATGACGCAGAGCCATGGACTAACTCTGTGTTTGTTGCCTTCTCTAGAGTGAATGTAAACCCTAAGGATGGCACCGTAACACTGGTGGAGGGTCCCAAATAAGAGACCACTGCAAGGAGCTGTAACTGGAGCTAGACACACAGCTTTAACATTTAGAATGTGGTACAATCAGCTTCATCTCTTATCTTGAAGCATCTGAGAATTTTTTTTATTTATTTCACATCCACTGTCATACAATGTGTGATTTTTCAAGCCACACTGCTTCAGCTATTCTAAAAACATGCATTTGACTAATGATTGTCTTCAAAATCAGTGTTAAGTATAATGTGACTCAGAGAAGCAATGCCCCGAAATACACATGTGGGGTCTTTCTCTCACATCCCTAGACATGAGCAGATTTGTCTGCTGGCACGCAGAAGAACTATCTGTAACTCTCTGGGGCTATAATTAATACCTGAGCAAATCCTGCTGCCAAAAACATCACCAAAATGTGTGGTCAGTACTGCCAAGCTATCTCTAATTACAAAGAGCTGACACACAAGGGAAGACTCCATCAGACAGCTATGGCAGGCGTGCAGGAAACAGAAACAGCCTTGTCGGATTCAAAGCTGAGGCCTCCTGCAGTTCACAGGTGGTTAAAACACCACCTGGGACCTGTACCTGCAAGCCAGCACTGGACCCATCTCGGAAACACAACTGTGACACGTGCAGGTCATTTTCACTCCTGGACAAAGAAAGGCCACAGACTGGCAATGTCCCAGATAATCTTCCATTTTGTATTTCCACTCCTCCACTGATGTCACTTAAAAAAAAAAACTGTTTTGAGTTCAATAAAGTGCACATTGGCACTATGAAAAAGTGTGCAAATTGTGAGCGTGTAGCACAATAAACTTACAGAAATTGACCGCATGCATGTAACCAGGCCCAAACAAAAACCCGGTATTGTCCACACCCCACAGGTCGCCCTGGAACGGGGACTTTATTTTACCGGTAACATTAAAAGTCTTTCAGTGGAAACATCGCGCCGTGTCCTGTGCGGACCTGTGACTCCAGGCCTCCAGAAGCGACTGCGCTTTACTCCTTGTTGCCTCTATAAACGCCTACACCCTCTTCTCACCAACAATGCAGAGATGCTCACTCATCGCGGCAGCTCACATGGCCCCCTGTGAGACTTCTCGACCCCCGGAGGAAGGGGGCCCTCATCTTTTAACCCCTAGGGTGGCCTGCAAGCCGTCACCATCACAGCCGTCCACTGCACCCCGCTTCTGCAGACCGAATTGCACGGGCAGGAAAGGCGTTCCGCCTCATCTTTTCATCACCTCTGGGCCCTAAACTATGCTCTCAGCCGCATTCTCTACACTCCATGCCAACAAGTAATTTGATGTTTTTCACACTATTTCTCCTAGGATTGAAAACTGAACAACTTTTCAAAAGAGAATGTTCTGGGGGCCGGGGGTTTAGCTCAGTGGTGCCGCCGAATGCTTCGCAAGCACAAGGTCCCGAGTTCGATCCCCAGCACCTCCCAAAAAACCAAAAAAACAAAAAAAGAGAATGCTCTTCCAAACTATATCGGATGCTATTACATGAAGAAATACATATCCTCCAGGTGTTTTAAAGTATACATCATCTTTTGTTTTTCTCTTTTTTTGAGATAGGCTGTCATTATGTAGTTCAGTCTGGCCTTGAACTCACTACAACCCTCCTGCCTCAGCCTCCTGAGTGCTGGCACTACAGGCATGCACCACCATGCCTGGCCTTTGTTTGTTTTCTTAGTGCTGAGGATTGAACCCAGAGCCTTGTACATGTTAAGCACATGCTACACCGCTGAGCTAGCCCCCCAGACCCAGTGTACATCATCTTCGTGCCTTCCATATAAAGAATTTATAACAGCATATTTCATCAAAACAGATTAAACAACATATATTAATACACACATTAATAAAATATTTAGCAGATATTAGCTGATAATAAGACGCGCTTTGTGATAAGAAGCTATTTTCTCGAATCTGATGGTATTAAGGTGCTTCTTCCCACAAAGTTAGATGCATGCATGGTGGGCCTGACACTCTCGGTCCGTACCCTATTCTCCCTGCCCAGCCTCCACTGATGAAGCAAGCTCATTCAACTAAGCAGAAATCGAAGCACGCAGCCACGTGGCCTGGGACCAGAGGAAGCGGAACACGAATCCCCTACAGGCAGGCAAAACCGCACGCTCTCCTACCTGCGTCCCCAGGCCGGCTGCCATCATGTGCATGAGGAGCTTCGCCGCGCACGTGGAGCACCCGGCGCAGAAGACCTGCGACACGACCGTCAAGCTGAGCCCTGCGGAAAGAGGAGGTCAAGCGTGAGGGTTTGTAACCCAGGGAGCAATCGCACGATGGGTGGAGACCTCCTGGAAAGTCTGGAGTGTGGCCTGGCGCCTCCGCAGAGAGGACCCTGCCTGCCCGGCTCTGCAGCCCGGACAACCTTCGCTCGCGCGGAGGCCCACAGAGAACTTTAAATTTCAAATACTGTACCTGTATGTTTGCTTCCCAGCTAAAAATGAGTCACCAAGTAAGCAAGTCAATAATTTTAAAAAGCATTCTGTTTTCTGTGTATCTCAGTCAAGTTGGATCATTAAGAAAAAGTTTTAATTCTATGTGATTTCCTAAAAATAGCTGGCTTGGCTGAAAGGGCTACTTGGAAAGGTGAAGCGGCCTTTTCAGGCATAGACTGTGACCGTACTACCGAAACCCAGGTTAGGTAATCACCCTTTTCACCTACTCAAAACAGTTATGTAATTACAGCAGTGGTGATTATGAACTTCCACTGCTGTATGCCACCACCATGAACAAAATGTGTTCTTTCCCCTATAAGAGTTTAAACTTCTGCCAGCAACGACAGCACTCGCCTATAATTCCAGCACCCTGGGGGGCAGAGGCAGGTGGGTCACAAGTTTGAATCTGACCAAGGCACCTCAGTAAAACCCTGACTCAAAAATGAAAAATAAAAAAGGACTGAGGATGCAGCTGAGTGTGAATGCCCTGGGTTCTGTACCAGTACTGCAAACAAAGAAGCAAAAAGATGTAATGTTCTAAGAGGCATGAGGAAAATGATCCCTATCATCTCTAAGACCCCTGAATTCACTTGTCCACACTACTGCATGAGAATGGTCAGAGCCTCAGCACCAGCCCATAGTCTTATGTCTTGTAATTCCCATACATTTCTCTCAGTGTTGGTTTTTAAAGGCAGAAGACGTATTTTCTGCCTTTTAAATTTAAACAAGCTGCTGATGGGAACCCATTTGCTTTCTACTTAAGCCTTCCGGGACACCCGGGCCTCAGTGGATGACTTTGTCTAAGAATGATTGAAGCGCTGCAACTACTCATAGGTGTCTAGCATTTGCGTACACTTCGAGTGCATTACCTCGTTTAATTCTTTTTCTTTTTTTTCTTTGCAGAGCTGAGGATCAAATTCAGGACCTTGTGCTTGCCAGGCAGGTGCAGCACCACTGAGCTACATCCCAGCCCCGGCCCCAACCTCCTTTAACTCTTATCAATGCCCTGGGCCAGTGGTGGTGAACCTATGGAATGTGAGCCACAGCGGGCTGTTCTTATCACTCAATGCTCTAAAAGGTTCGCCATCACTGCCCTGGATGTGATGGAAATGGGGTGCTAATTCAGCATTTTGTTTGCTTACTTTCTCATCTCTGAAGCTCTGAAACAAGACTTAGAATCTACAGCAGAGGTGGACAAGGCATCGGCAAAACACTCATGGTCAGGTCCTGTGATTCACTTTCTATTCAGAAATGCCTCTCACAACTCCTTGCGGGCAAAGCATTTGGCTACATTTTTCCATTTTAATAGAGCAGACAAAGCTCCCACAGGAGGGAGGCTGTGCATCAGTCAGGCTTTCAGAAACCTGGCCAAGAACCTCAGGCACTGCACGGCTGGGACAGGTGTATCTCCGGGAGGGCCGCGGGCCCCACCCACCAGTGCCAGGGGTCCCCGGTCACCACAGTGCCCATCTGGTGTCGCCCTCCTCGGCAGCCTCTGTGCCTACAGCTGATGCAAAGATGCACTCAGACGTGCTCTGGACCCCCAGGATGAGAAACCCAAACAAAACCCAAATCTCATGATTTCATAAAGCAACTGTTAGATTTCCATCTTATTTTGTTTTTACTTCCCCCATGAATGCTAGCTTCTACTTTGTGTTCTTCTTACAGATTCTCGTGTTTCTGCAACTCTTCCTTCAGTACAGCACCTGTGGGTTACTGCTGCTAATCTGCTAAGGGCGAGCTAAGAAAGCAGTCAACTCTGAAAAGATTTCTAGCAGGAAAAGTGAGGATGAAGCGCATGGAGGATGCAAGTCTGCAATCAGGGGAGGGAGTCTTCCAGAGGAGGGTGGCCAGGGAGACCGGGCTCCAGACCGCCAGGATGCTGAACGTCTGCAGCGCAGCACAGCAGCCACCAGTCACAGGTGGCTATTTAAGTTTAAATGTCCTTGAATTAAAATGAAATGGAATTAAAAATTTTGTTTCTAAGTTGGATCAACCACATTTCAGGGGCTCACGGACCCTCTGTGGCTGGTGGCTACCAGAATGGGCGGGGTAAGACGACTCTCAAGGTGGCAAACTCTACTAGAGGGCGCCGTTAAACCATTCTAAGTGACAGAGGAGGTCAAGTTTCTCAAAAACTCTGATTAAAAGTGACTATGATAATATGGTGTAGGGTGTGAACATGTGAATCTGACAGATAGCCAAAAATACTGATCAACACTGTATATTCAGTGATTTATTCATTTCACAAACAGTGATTCAAGCCAGCATCCATCAGGGGCTGCTCAGGGCTACGGTGCACAGCTGGACACTACTCTCCTGAGCACACAGTTCTCTCTAATTCTATCTGCACCTTCTTCCAGAAAGAGCCTGGATGCGGACGGCCACAGAACACAATTCTGGTGCAGGAGATGTGGAAAAGATTCTGGGGGCTTTCGGGGCAGTTCCTAGGGTTCTTAAATCAGGACCCAGTAGGGTTTCCTCCCTGCATGCAGCGACACTGTCGCCAGAGCCAGCTCCAGACCGTGAGGGACAAAGGCTGGGGGACACAGACTTGGGGAAAGCACAACAGAAAAATGAGAGGCTTCAGGACACCAGTAAGCGACAGAATGGATCAACCTGGGACTAAATCTGTCTAGGGCATCTGTCCGTCAACTGTCTTCTCTTGTTTGCGTCCAGATTCACCCTAAATAATACACCTACTAGAGAGGTCCGGCATCTGATGCCTCGTTGGAGTTAACACTAAGCCCCTTCACTTCCTGTCGTCCCCAGGCTTGCCTTCCAGCTGCTCCGTTCCAGCCTATTCCTTCCATTCTTCTTGGGACTAACTCTCCCTGTGAGAGATAAAATGAAGCTGTTTGGATTGGCATCGATACATGCCCCACAACCAGCACACAAGCAGCACAGCAACCTTACCACAATGATTTCACAGAATATGCACTTGAGATTTCTGGAAGAACTTCACAGAAATTATCTCTTATTTTAAAAAGTAATTTGGAAGTAAATAGGTGGCATTTGGCAGTATTACTTTCTTCTGGAAAAGCTGTCAGACTCTCAGCTTATAAAACAAAAAGCACAATTTAAATATTCTTGCATTTTTATAAACAATGAACAAAGCAATGATTGTGCGTCAAAGGACTTCCTATTGTATTTACTTAACTTGTAAATCTTCTAGTATTTCATAAAGAATCATTTACTGTAAGGCTGACATTGTGTCAGTAATTTACAAAAAGTAAATAAAACCATTAGCCAATTAAAAGGGAAAGCTTTAGTCTGACTAATGTGTTAAAAAGATTTCTCTGCCATAAGAGAACAAAAAAGAAATGAAGAACCCTAGTTAGCAAGACAAGACTCCACATTGCTGCTTGACCCACCTGCCTGCCCTTTAGATGAACTCAGAAGGAGGAAGCTTAGAAACCTCCTCCCCTTAGAGAGTCTCTCTAGAAACAACAATTAATCAACTATTGTTTTACAAATGTTCTAACAGCAGGACATTCTGCTTCTGTACCTTTTGCTTGCTTTGCTAGTTCTATCCCATAGGGGGGCCTAGAAGCTGCTGGCCTCAAAGGTGTATAAAACATGTTTGTCTCTTCCCAGTCCGGGCTCGAGTCCGATGCTCGGCTCAGGTCCCGGCTGGTAATACACTCCTGTGTGGATTTAATATCGGTCTCTGGTTGGTTCTCTCTCACTGGGTGCAACAAGAAACAGTGGAGGCACAGCCCAGCTCTACTCCCAGCTTAAAACCACTCCAAACTGAGGAGGAGGAGGAGGAGGAGGCTCACCGGCAGGTGCCTCTGCCAGATGCCTCGCTCAGCTCATCGACTCCTGCTAAACCAGAGGGAACCGGGATGCTGCAGGTTCTCTCAGGGGTTCCAGGACAGGAGGACTCATGTCAGGGCAAACACAGGACAAATCCTTCCCACCCAACAGTGCGTCACTGACTGAACAACGCCGAGTTCTGGGAAGGCATGGGAGGCCCCTTGCCATCATTGTCAGGACTCTAACATGTCCTCAGCCCGTGCGAAGGCCCCTAGTCATCATGTGACACAGCTCTGGCGCTGGCACCTGAAGAAGGTGCTGGAAGGTGTCTCTCCCATCACCGTGGCAATGATTTCACTCTGCTGGACTCCAAGGTGCACACAGCACTGTGTCACTCTCTTGTTTTCTAGTGTCTGGTGAGCTGCTTATGCCACGACATGCACCTCTATTTTCATCACGCTAAGCCTTCTGGTCTCTGTGTGCTTCATACACTTTGATCACTCCAGTTGCTCTAGCAAAGTGTCCACACCTGCAAACTAGAACTGGTACAGACACACTGTGACCTACTCGGATTAAAACAAAAAAAGCTTAAATTCATGTCTAACTGTATGCTGCTGTAGTTCATAAAAAGAACCACCAATTAACTGCTAACAAATTCAGAGGGATATCGGTATGGCCTGACCTAAATCACTGAGTGTTTCTGTAAGGAGTACCAATTTCTCCTCCATTTCCTGGGGCCTGGCAGAGGGACGCGCTCATCTTTCCCTGAAGCTCAGCAAAGGCACAAGACAATTCTCCCAGGAAGCACCTCATAGTCTTGCTAGTTTACTAGAAAATCAGAAAACATTCTCTTTTTAGATTTTTAAATTTTACTTTATATGTTATTTTATAAAATTGAACCCAGGGCCTTTGACTTGAGCTATAGCCAAATACTTTTTAAATTTTTTATTTTGATCCAAGGTCTTACTTCCAAGTTTCTTAATAGAGCTATTTTATCAAGGGACTGATTGAACAATTTACTAGTTAAGATACTTCTAGCTAGGCACAGTGGCACCCTCCTGTAATCCCAGCACTATGGAAGGCTGAGGCAGGGGGATCACATGCTCAAACCCAGCCTGGGCAAATTAGTGACTTAGTGAGACCCTTGTCTCAAAGTAAAAAATACAAATGTCTGGGGATGGAGCTCCATGTGAAGGTACTGGGTTCAATCCTCAGCACCACAGCAAAAAAGGAGGGGAGGGAGCAAAGGAATTAGGGAGAGGGGAAGAGAGAAAGAAAGAAATTCTTTGCCTTCATATTCAACATCTGGAATGAGCAAGGAATTTTTGTGGGTTATAGTAGCACTTGAATTTATGTCTATGGGAACACATAAAATGACATCTAGAGTTTCAGTGCAATGTTGTAACTTTTGATTTTGTTTCATTGCAACTTTTGGTTTTATTGCATTATTCTATGAAATTTATTTGCTCTTTATATTTATTGGCTAAAATAAAATAAGATGTCTCTGGTTTTGAAGCTACATGTACTACCAAGAAATATCTATTAAATAAGAAATGTCATCCTTTATAAAAGATAGTATTAAGAAAAAGAAAACACTAATATTTGCCATTGAATCTAAGTTTTAGAATTAAGACACATTAAAGAAATTTTAAAACTATGCAAGATGAAATTATATTGGAAAGTCAAAAAACAAAACAGAAAAACAGTAATTTATTACTTAATTCTGTATCTGGAAAATTTTTCTAATAGACTATGCAGGGAGTTATTTTCACACAAAATAAGAATGCACTTAGTGATAATCATATTTATAAAAAAATCATTGAACCAGATTATTAGAAATGTCTGAGTTAATATATCTACTACTCTAATATATAACACAGTTTTTAACCTATATGAGTAGCGTTATGGCTTCTATCTAGATGTCTCCCAAAGCCTCATGTGCTCATAGGTGGGGCTTGTGGGAGGTGACTGGACCATGGGTGCGTGATGCTGGATTAGTCCACTGCTGGGTTTACAGCTGGGTGTGATGCTGGGAGGTGAAGACTAGTGGAAGAGGCCGTCACTGTGGGTGTGGCCTGGAAGGTGTGAAAACTAAGTAATTTGCTGTAGGTTCTACAACTAGCTAATAGCAGAACCAGGATTTGAACTCAAGCAGTCTGGCTCCAGCGTTTACACCTTTAACCATTACCCTACACCTGGCTCTCTACATAACAAGTAAAGTATTCATACAAGCAGTTGTGGGGTTATAAAACATGAATGAGGGCAAGAATGGGTGGTAGATAGGTGGGTGATAGAAATATAATATTAGGAATTCTTAGGCTTCCAACTATATAATTAATATACCAGAAATGAATGTTTTGATAGTTTAGTTGTAGTTAAGTAGTTGGACAGACATTAAAACAATTCAAGTTCCTATTACTGCCAGAAGTAGGCCTAGATAAGGAACATAAGATGATCTGTTCTTTAACATGATGCTTGGTTTACTCAGAGCTCCTAAGTTACAGAATGCTAACCAACCCATGGGGCATATTTCTTAAAGGAAACTACAAAAGTCTCTGTATGTATTACCTCAAACAATCCTCACATTCCGGCTGCAGAACTTTCCCTCTCAACCACAACACTGTAAACTATGCAGCCTTTTTATGATCTAATTTCTATCCTACAACACACTATATATGCCTTACGAGTTGATGCTACGTGTTGTTCTTTACTGAATCCACAGTACAGAGTTGGCCCTCCATAAATGTCTGTTGTATGAATTAATAAGACAACAGGAGAGTGATGAATGACAGCAGGTTTGTGTCTTGCATTTACAAAAGATCTATGGGAAAGCAGACTTTCATTTCCTCAAAATTTCACATCATTAACTGGAAATACTGCCACTGACCTGAGATGCATATAAATCCGGAAGAGAAGAAGGCCTCGTTGTATGCAGACAGGGTATGCGTCTGTGCATAGACGGCGTACACGGACATGTGTGAGCAGGCGCAGTCCACGTAGCCTGTGGTGACCCCCACCACTCTGCACAGCGGGCTGTCAGGCCACCAGCTAGGGCAAAACACAGCAGTCACTGCTCCCATTGCATCGATGCTAAAGATGCAGAGATGTCTGTTACAGGAAAAATCACTTGTTTGAACATAGGTGTTCCTTACTGAAGACCTAAGCAGACTGGGTTTTCAGGAACACTGGAGAGAACATCCCGTCCGGGGCATGAGCTGACAGTTACCTCAGGAAATGGTCAGGAGCAGCCTCAATACCAGCCTCACCTGCCACAGCAGTCTCTGTATGCAAGAAGTGGTCCTCTCAAGGGAGTAGCACCAGCCGTTGCCAAAAACCCACTCCCCTCTCACTCAGAAGCCCCCATAGGACAGCTTCCCATGGCATAGTCATGCTCATCTGTCCTTGTGTTTTCAGACACCCTTACATTTTGAACTAGGGAATTACCTGTGAGCTTTTCTAAGATTCCGCCCTCATCTTCTGTATGTTTTGGAGCCACTGAGCCACTGTGTTTTCCAAGGCACTTCTAGGCTTCCTTCGTTAGGTAGGCTCATTCTGCATTCCCCAGAGATGACTGCTGAGCCTGTTCCATCTCAGTGCATCGTGATTCCATTACTTTTCTAAGGACGTGAAACTTCCTAATCCAAACTGCAGATTTAAGCTGGAAGGATTCACTGCTAATCATACACTGAGGATTGCAGAATACCTATGGCTCGTACTGGGATTACAACCTGATAAACTCGTTGCACATGGAAGATACTGTAAGTCAAAAATGCACCGAGCACATGTAACCTACTGAACGTCAGAGCTCAGCCACATGGCACACGGTGGCCTCAGTCCTTTACCCCCATGACAGCATGGCTCATGAGAAGCTATGGCCGTGTGGCTGCTCAGCATCACAAGAGAGATAACAATTCAGGCTCTGAGTATGGTTTCTACTGAACGTGTTCACTTTGGCACATCCAACAACAGAAAGTCATGGGCTGAACCATTGTAAGTCAGGGTTTAAGATCTACTATCAGGCGTGAGGAGTTGAAATCCAAAATGTTTCCTCACAAAGAAAGACAAACAGGAATCTTGGTGTTTTAGAAGACAGTCAATTAATCCAGTGAACTATTTATTAAGCCTATTTAGAAGCTTAGTTTGTGCGGGTGAAATTCAGGAAGAACAGAATCTGGTGACTCATACAAATCCTCGCCCTCTGGATGAGCGACAGCATCTACTCAGAAATGGGAGTCCTGAGGCCAACAAGACTCAGAGAAAGAACTGCTCTTTTCTCACCACTCCCACACCTAGCTTTAATCCCCAAGTGTATACCAACCCCTCTGTGAAGCAGAGCTCCAAATCCTGCCAACCCCTCTAAATGTAGAGCATACGTTGGTGAATCACCAGCCCAGATGAAATAAAATGCCTTTCCTGCCCAACAAGTTAACTGAGAACGTTAGAAAAGTGATCTGGGTTGCTCAGAGCTCATGCTACAACCCAGGAAGAGAAGCACTGAAGGAAACCCTGAGCTGCACACACATGCAGGTCACTTGGCTGCATGTGCCATGGCTACAGCATCCCCAGTACAGCACCATCTTATTTACTGGAGGGTTATTCTCCAGCCTGCAGCCCCACCAGAAGCTGCCACCTATGTGGAGTACAATGAAGAAGTGGAATGAGGAAGACCAAATTCTAATCCTAAGAAATTATTAAAATGTACCTCTCAGTTGCCTGATTCCAAAGGAGACACAGAGACGACTGAGGAACAATTCTGGGCTCAGCGGCATAAATCCTATAGAGAACTTCATTGTTGTTAGCCAGGACTTGTGAACTCTGGCCTTTCACACTCAAAGATAATACCTATAATGTCAAAAAGGAGCAGAAAATGTAATGTGTTTCGACTTAGTGTCATGACTCAGTCTCCCACTCTGAACACAGCTTGATTTTTCTTAGAACTAGTCACTTGATTCCTTCTGCCATTAACAGTTAGCTCCCTTATGAACGCAATGCCATCTGGTTTTGTATTGTATCCAATCTACCCCCACTTCATTTAAGATTCCTTCCTCATTTTTCAATGTTTTGGAGCCACTTATACATATGTTTCCCAAGGTCATTCATGTATTTCCTTCCATAAATTATGGCTCACATTATCTTCCCCAGTAAAAAGTCTTCAGCTGATAAAGTTCACCTGTAACTATCATTAGCTGGCTTCATCAAGAGTGAGGTATATGATATGATATATTAGAGAAACCTTTATTTTTCTCATTTTCCTCATATACACATACACATTTTACTTAATAGAAAATGAAAAACATTTCCAAATGAAACATTCTTAAATGGTTCATAAAGACAGCACTTTTCATGATAAACTAGTATTTAAATTGTATAACATTGTCAAAAATCTGATCAAACAAATACATTCTGAGTGTGTCTGTTAAAGAAAAAGAGATTCCAACCTCATAATTTTTTGAACGACAGATTACCTTATTTTTCAGGGCAGGAAGGTTGTTTGCAGTTACAAACCACTGCTGGCTGCTATACTCTGTAAACTGCACTAATTTACAGGTACTTTCTCCAGGCACTGTTCCTGCATCGGGAGCATCCAATAACCTTTCTGGAATTTGAATATAATCACCTTCCTTTCCTACAAACTTGTGCCCATTGATTTGCTGGAGATCCCAGTGAAAAGCCATTATTGACAAGTATGGGCAGCTGTCGAGGATGGTTTTGCTTCTGTAAGATAAAAGCAAAGCGTCAGCTAACATGGCCTGTACTTCCACCACATGCACTTATCTTGGTCAGAATGTATCACATGGGCAGGGACCCTGTTCTTTAGTAAGAATGGCACTACCAACCCAGAGGCACCAGACCCAATCAGTTCTTTTATGGTTAACTGTTACAATTTAATATTGTAATATTTTAAATTACAAAAGAATCTAATCATATTGTTCAATTTAATACAAAGTCAAGACTACAGCAAAGGTACAGTTGATATAACTTATTATTTTAGCTCTTGGTTCCTCTTATCCTTCTCTTATATGTGGACTGACTATGTCTTTTAACTTCTTGTGTCCTGTGATTTAAGATTTAATAGTAAAAGTTTTATGTATCCAACCAACTTTTAGTTAACCTGTCAGAGTTCATAAAAGGCCCTGTAAATGAGATGATTTAAATTACCATACACAAGTTTTTAAACGTATTCAAAATTTCTCTAAATTTCTATATGACTTAATAAACAGTGAAACAGTCATTGAGAATAATAACATTTATAAAGCTTTATATAAGCATTTTAACCAGATGTGTCCCATTTAATAGTCTCTGATTTGGGGTAGCATATATTTACTCTGAAAATCGAGAGGAATTTCATTTCAAACCATGTTCTTTTTGCCAATGATTTCTATGTTCTCAAATAGAAATAAAACATTTTTAGCTTTGAGCTACAACAATCCACTTTATCTAATGAATATCATTTATATGCCATGGTGCATGAAAAGCTTGCCGTGAAACTCCAGCCACGAACCACAGAGCTGAAGTTCACCCACATCCTTTGAGATGTCTCCAGGGGGATTCAACACCAGCGCCCTCAAGAGATGCACAGTTGCAGCGCAGGAAAACACTCCTAAGGGTAGAATCAGCTTCCTTCTGTTCCACTCAGAATCCATCCTCTATCCATTGAATTACAGCAGGCACCAGGACCACAGGGCTTGTGTTTAGAGGTCCCCGCAGAGCCTCCTGCTTTTCAGAAGTGGCTGAATTAGAGTGTGTGATTGATTCATGGTGGGGCTAGGCCCAAGGGCACTAGGATTAAGGGCGTGAGTGCTACCTGCCCTAAGTAGTCTGAATAAGATAAAAGGGGCGGAGAGACGCTGTTAAGGTTTCTTGTTGCTTTTGCTGTCTTCCACTGTCATGAACTGCTGCCCCTCTGCCACGTGCCACTCTGCCTTGGAGCCAGCCAATTATGGACTGAAACCTCTACAAACTGTGAGCTAAGTAAACCGTTCTCCCTTTAATTCTGGGTGTCTTAGCAATGACAGAAAAGTAACTAAGACAATGACTTTTGAACTCTCAAGACATTCTGAAATGAGAGGAATATATTCTTGACAATGTTAAGTTTACTCTTGGTGTCCCTGCCATGTTTGCTTCAAACAATTAGCTTCATTTGCCCAACAGGTCTGATGCACTGGCCCCATCATTCCAGTTACATCCCCTCCATGTCCACTTAGATGACACTGCAAACAGGAAGAAACACAGGGAGTAGGGCGTACGGCGGGTGCGGTGGAAGGCACTCACTTCTCAGCAGCAGAGCCACAGGGAACATCAGTCAGCAGAGCAAAGGCAAAGCTCTCGGTCACGTCAGTGAGGTGGCTGAACCCTCTGGTATCCTCACGCTCTGGGTTAACAAGAGCACAAAGGATCTCGTAGAAGAGAGCTCGGCTTTCAACACTGAAAGCTTCATTTCTTCCTTCAACAGTTATCTGGAAAAAGTCAAGTATGGAAATATGAAAAAATAAACTTTATAAATTACATACAGTGTGTATATCCCATGTGTTCTTTATTAAGTTAGTAATATTAACAAAATAAAGATGAGTCTACGATGAATTTAAGAGAAATGCATCAAAATTACATTTCAAATACATTCATTTGCAATTTAAAAATACATAATCATTTATGAAGAAAAGCATGATCACAAAATATTTTCTATTTAATCATTAAAGCCCAAAATGGTTGCATGGATCACTTAATTTCAACTATAATAATTAACATCATGAATTAAAATTAATCCCACTTTTATCTACTCCAAAGATTCTTTTTCTTTTGACCAACAGATAAGGGAATAAGTACCTCAGGAATATTTATTTATAATGGAAGGGATTATTCTTAATTATTTGCTTTTCTATGAACAGAAGCTTCCATATATCACTAAATTTCATAAAGGACTAAATCAGAAAACCAAATCAGAAAATCTTTTCAGCCAGGAGTATGAAGAAAAATCTCCCAGAGCTCAGAGAAAGTGTAACAGACAAGCAGGACAAATCCTAGGATAAACCCCTAAGATATAAACACATAAAAGAGCAGGTTGGATAAAAGGAAAATAACACAGAAATACTAAACTAAACAAACTAAAGAAATACTCATGTCTAAAAATGTAGAGAAAATAGGAAAAGAGACAATATCAGATATATCTGGATGATTTTTTAAATGTTATTCTAGAGCTTAAAAAATCATACTAGAGGGCCGGGGATTTAGCGCAGTGGTTCCGCCACCTGCCTCACAAGCGCAAGGTCCCAAGTTTGATCCCTGGTACCAAAAATATATATAAATAAACAAGTCATACTAGAAATCAGATGGGAAAAATTACTAATAGAGAAACAAAAATTCAGTTTGACATCAGGCATTTCTGAAAATAAAATGCCAGTAGCCAGCAGAGCAACATGAGCAGAATTTTAAGAATTAAAGGTTACAATTCAAGAATTCTAGAGCTACCTAAACTTTCATTCATGTTCAAGGGAAATATAAAGTTTTGTTTTTTCTTACTAAAATACACAAAAACAAAAATGTCATTTCTGTAATGGTTGGTTGGCATGAGCACTTGGCAGTCCTCAGGACTTTCTACTAACTTCTCTAATCTTCCTACGAATCCTGGGAAGAAGGGCTTACTGCTAGTTTTGAGGCAGAAAGACGATAATTAACTTGTCCCTGGCCCAGGATGCTCCCGACCCCACCTACACTGTGCACAAACAAGTCCTTCAGAATCACTCTCAGCATGAAATGCAAAACCAGACAGTAAAATATGGAGTGAAATCGAAATCACTGCTGGTGTTATTATAAAACATACCATACACAAAATAATCCTGATACCAAACACATAATATTAACAAGTGTGTGATAAAAATAAATAGCCTAGTTCAAAAAAGCCACTAGATATAAATAACAACAAAAGAACACCCACAGTTATCAAAATTCAGTTAGGAACAAACAGAAGATCTAAATCAACTGTGGGAAAAATTTTATAAGCGATCAGGATGGAAATGGAGACCCCTGGACCCCTGGGTATGGTTGATCCAACTTCACAGAACAAATCATTCCTCAGCTCTTCAAGTGTTCCAGAACACGAAATTAGACCTCATGACTCATGTTTTACCATGCTTCAATAATCAGGAAACTAAACCCAATGAAACTAAGAATCGGAATAGCAAATCCACTGGGAATTTGAGAGACTGATATTGTTACTGGGGCAAGTGCCAGCTTTAAAAATAATTTTTCTTGCATCATACCTGGGAAAATGAGAGGACAGGATATTATATCACATAAAAATTTGCCTAAAGACACAGCTAACTTTATCCAGAAAATATTTACAGGGAATCATTTAAAGCTGTTGATTTTAGTACAATATTTTTATCACTTTAACCTAAATAAGCAGCTACTTCTAGTGTGTGCAATACTAAGATTTGCTGAGATCTTAATAAAAAGAACAGAACAGCTTCTCTTTCAAAGAATTTAGAACCCGGGTGGGGGGGGGAGAATAAAACAAACGTGAAACAGTTTCATTGAAAACATAGTATCTTAAAGCCCAAAACTGTATCCAGCATTGGGAAAGCCTAGCCAGCGGTGGCCCATGAGCCCAGCATCAGATAGCAGCGCACAAAGGGGCCACGGCCCTGCTCGGAAAGGAGCAGCGGTGACAGACAATGATACCAGGAGTACTTTGAGCACCGGGTCTCTGAAAGGTTTGCCATCGCTGTATCTCTGAGTTTAGAGTGCATATTAATTTCCTAAGGTATATATGAGTGAGCACCAGATAAAACACAGCTAACTCAACTTGAATTTCAGATTAGCAAACAATAACTTTTTGCTATAAGTATGTCCCAACTAAGTATTTGTGATATATTTTTGCTCAAAATTTATTTGTTGTTTACTGAAATCCAAATTTAACTTGGCACTCTTTATTGCTAAATTTCACTACCTTCTCTCTATGTGATTAACAACATTTTCTGGGCTTGTACTGTTAGTTTTATATAACCATGTCTAAAACATGGGAAAAAAAATATATGCCCTACAGTCATGTGTCACTTAATAATGGGGACACATTCCAAGCAATGCAAGGCAATTTCTTCCTGGTGTGACTATCATAGAGTGTAGTTACACAAATCCACACGGTGTAGCCTCTACACACCTAGGCTCTATACCTTAGCCTGTTGTTCCCAGGCTACAAACCTGCACAGCATGGTACTGTTCTGCATGTTGTAGTTACTCATAACATATGGTGTTTCTGTATCTAAACATATACACACATAGGAAACACACAGTAAAAATACCAGGTGACAGTGATTTTTCAGCTCCATTGCCGTCTTACGGGACCACTGTTGTACATGTGGTCCACTGCTGACCGAAATATTGTTCTGTGACACATGACTGTATGTCATAGATTACACCAGAATTGATTTAACCAGGCCCTCTTAAGGGCCATAATTTTTCCATTGTTTGTTATTATAACCAGTAATGCCAAAGTAATATTGTCACACATGTATTTGCCCCAAATGCTCCCTCAGCCATTTGTCATGCTTGCACACAACACCCATTAGGTATTTACGACAAGCAGGCATTAAAAGTTACAAAACAAAACAAAGTGATCAAAATACAGTATTTGAAATAAGTGTTGATTCTTGACCAATAAAAGCCATTATTCTTTTACATAACTTACTGATTTAAAAAAAGCAGCAGCATTTCTTTCCATCTTCTATAAAACACGTGAAACAGCATTCTCTGCTTTACCCTAGCACAGAGTTACTCTGCATACTTTCTGTCTTCTTAGCCAAAAGCAACTTGGTATTGTTCCACACCGTTTTTGTCATAGAAAATTTAAGTAACGATATTTCCTGGAGTAAACTCTTATCTCTAAACATTCTCGGCATGGGACAGCAGGCATTTCTCTTAGCTTTACACACTCTTAGGCATGGCCTTCCCCCCTCTACTTGTAATGTCCTTTTTTGTGACCCTTCAAATCTTGTATTAAAGAAATATCATAGGATACGAGATAGGCAAGATATTCTAAAACCCCATTGCAAATATTTTAAATATTTAAATGTCACTATGCAAGAACTATCAAATTAATAATTCATATGTATGTACCCCAAACTTTTTATACTTGTACATACATATGTCGATTAGAAATGTCTTGATACAAAAGCCCAAAATAAATTCCCAGAAAAATTCCCCAAATAAATCCCCAACATCATTGCCCTTCCTTAAGTAATAAAAAATTATTATTACTAATAACATCTTCTTTTTCATTGATATTCTTTTTTTTTTTTGGTACCAGGGATCGAACTCGGGTCCTTCCACTTGCAAAGCAGGCAGCGGAACCACTGAGCTAAATCCCCGGCCCATCATTGATATTCTTAATAAACAGGTTTAAAGTAAAACCTGGGTGATTCAAGTCCATGGCAAACTGAATGTCTGAAACAGCTGGCTGTTCCTTAATTTACCTTGCCTGTGAGTTTTCAATGTGCAGGAGAAGCAGAACAGGAGATAGCTGCTCCTGGCTCCTGGAGTTTAAAGGAAAGGACTATGTAGATGGTGATAATCTCCAAGTCTTCTTTTTATGGACTCAAGAAGCAGGATCAAATGGCAGTGATAATCAGCCATTTCTGGAGAACCAGGAGGAACCTGAAGCGTCTAACATCTTCTGCCTCTCTTCAGGTTTTGGCTGTCCTTCCTGCTGACCTACATTACTCACCAATGCCACAGTTTTAGGCTCAGGGTGTCGACCAGGCATCTGTCACCTCCAGGCAAAAGTACAGTGTTGGATGCAAAGAGTTCGGCTCATGTTCAGAAATGTAACTTTATCATCATTTTACAGCAATTGACAGTGTAACACAGCGTGACTTGTGGTATGGATTTTTAACTCGTGACATTCTGCTGGACTGAGTGTTTATACACACAAGGACCTCGTACCTTTTCCATCACATGCATCGCGGCGCTGAGCTGCTCCTCTGTGCTCTCAGTGGTCACTTTAACACTGATGCTATGCAGCACTCGCCTGAGAATGTCCTCGTCCAGGGGCTGCTGCAGCTGATCTGCAAGCCCCCAGACGGCCTGTGAGGCTGCATCAGAGATGAGAGTGATGTTGGTGGTCCCATATACTCCCTTGATTCTGGCACCACCTTTCGGGTCAAAAAGCACAACCTGAAAGCGCTTAGGAAAGGGCCTTGAAGACCCTGTTTCTGGCATTAGGATGATGTCCAACACAGAGTCTCTCTGGCCGGGCTCAAAGAGCAGCGTGCCTTCCGTTCTCTCAAAATCCTTCCCAGAGACAGCTGGAGATACAAGAGTCCGACCAATTGTTTCAGCACCCCTCAACTCCTGGAAATTAAACAGTAACATTGAAGTGAAACCACAGTATCTCTGATCTTGCCATAAACTCACTCTTATTTCTTAAACAAATCCTATCCTGTTAAGAAAATGAAGGGCGATAATAACTGTACTACTGAAAAGTGAGTTTTCATAATTTTTCTAACGTCCTTTGATAAGTTAGAGAGCGAAAGACACATCACACAGTGATGAAGTACGGAAGGTAGATGCCTTAGAGTGAGAGGATGAAAGAAGAGAACTAGAAAAGAAATGTCACTAATGGTGCCCCTAAATTTAGAAGTACTTTCCTTGATGTACATTTTCATCCTTGTTCGCTTCCTTCTGAACTCCAATGACTTCTTCCTTTCCAGGCTCCAAAGATATGAGGCGAGAACTTCCATTATAGTTGCACAGGTCCTTGGCAATCTGTTCGATTCTTTGCATCAATTTCCTTTGGGCTCTTTAGACTGGATAATTCCATTACTCTTTGTGCAAAATCACTGATTCTTCTGACTTCATTCTGCTGCTGAGCTTATTTATTCAGTTTATTTCAGTTATTGTATTTTTCAGCTTTAAAATTGCATTTGCTCTTTCTTATGTCCTCTATTTATTTGCAAGGGCTTCCTATTTCTTTGCTGAGCCTTTCTGTTGTTCTCATTTGTTTCAAGAATGCTTGTAATTGCTCACTGAAGCATTTTATGATGGTTGCATTAAAATTATGTCAGATACTTCTAATATTTCTGCCTTCTTATTATTGGCATCTGTTGATTTTTGTTTTTCATACTATTTCAGATCTTTCTTGATCATGGTGTGATGAATGATTAATTGAAACCTGGACACTGTGCATATTATTTTATGAGGCTAGATGTTATTTAAGCCTACAGTTTTAGCTGGTTTCTTTCAACACTGCTCTGGTAGGAAATGGCAGGTTATTAACTTATTACTGACAGGTGGAGGTAGCAGTGTAGTTTTCCCATCTGACCTCTTTGATACTGGAGTGAGAGGAGGCAGAGAGAACTCATTACTGCTAGGTGGGGTAGGAGTTTGCCCCAAGTTAGGCCCCCACCGTCACTCCATGGTTAAAGGGTGTGAGTGCCTTTCTGTGCCTCCCCAGTGGTCTCTGCCAATGCCACATGAGGCTGGAGGCCTTTTTACTACTAGGCCAAAGAGAAAGCCCTAACTCTCTACTTGGTCCCTCAGACACAATGCCGGCTGGAGGCTGACGGCTCTAGCAAAGGCAGAAATCTAGATGCCCTACTCACTTTCTTCTGGTATGGATACAGTTGGGGTCAGTTATTTTCTGGAACATTTGTCTAGAGTATAAAAAACTTTTTAATGGTTCTCTCTCTTCGTAGGCTGCTGCCTTTCTGTTTCTTTAACTAGAGAGAGCAAACTTTGTGAGAGGTTTTTAAAAATATTCTTTCTCATTAGTGTTTCTGTATGCAAATTCCTTCTGATCAGAGTCTGGTATATAAGGGAAAAAGAAAATCCTGGATATGTCCCACTGTATTACTCCTTGGGTCCCCAGGTCCCTAGCTAATCTGCTTTCTCCTTTCCAGCTTTCAGTTTCCTGTTGCTGTTATGATTATACATGTATACATAATGTCCAGGGTCTTTAATTGTACTTAGCAGGGAAAAGCACATCTATTCCATCTTTCGAGAAACAGAAGTCTTCTATTTATAGTAAACTTTGTAGACTCCATTCTTTACTTCTATTGTGTTTGTTAAAATGGCATCAGTATTATGGCACTGCCAAAAGGACTCCACTAAGTCTTCAACTGAAGGATAGTATTGCACTAGAATTAATAGGGTGTGCACAGAGAGAGAGAGAGAGAGAGAGAGAGAGAGAGAGAGAGAGAGAGAGATTATAACCAATAAGCTCATGTAGCTGGGGAGGCTGAGGGGTTCCAAGACCTTCAGGGTGATCTGGCAAACTGAAGACAAAAAGAGAGTTGATGGCTTAGTCACAGCTCACTCTAGACTGAAGCTCTGAGAAACACGAAAGCCAATGGTGTAGTTACAGCTCTAAGGCCCGCAGACCTGAGACTCAGGAAAGTCCATCCTTCCAACTGAGCATGAAGGAAAGACAAAGCCAGTGTTCCCATTCAAAGGCTGCCAGGCAGGAAGAATTTTCTTTTTCTCAGGGGACGGTCAGCCTCTTTCTTACACTTGGGTCTTCAACTGATGAGGTGAGACTAACACACATTACGGGCGATCTGACTGCAATCACCCAGTCTGCCGATTTCAGCATGAGTCTTATCTAAAATGCCCTCACAGAAACACACAAATAATGTTCACCAGATATATGCATACCCTGTGGTCAGTCAAACTGACATAAAATTAAACATCATAGTAGGGAAACCTAGAAATTCATAAATATATCTAATCCCACAGGTAAGAGTCCTTTATGAGTTACATATTCGTTACATGACAACATGTGCTTTGCAAAGAATGATGAGTCTAGAAAAAACAAGATTGAAAGTGATGGAGATATTAGAATTCAGTCTTCTTCAGGCAACTTCAACTCCCTATCACCTGAGGGTATGAACTGCTTATAAATGGGCCTCAAACTGTCTACCATGGTTCTTCATCTGCAGCCCTCTTCCTCCACCCTGAAAAAGGTAAGCACACTGTGATATACACCTCACAGGAGAGGGAGAAGGGAACGTACTTTTTCTTATTTCTTTTCCTACCTTAAACACTCTTGACAAAAACACTAAAGTTTCTGCACTAGGAATCAGAATTTGTCTCTTTGTGTTCATACCTCTTCAAGGCTCTGGAAAATGGAGCTTATTTTGGGGTCTCGTGCAATTGAGAGTTTTTCTTCTTGACAGCTGAGCTGTAGACTGTCACAGAAAGAAGCTCTGCTGCCTGTGAGAGTCCAGGAGAGCCCCAGCCCCAGCCCCATGCCTGACTGCAACGTGCTGGTCATGTGCCTGTGTGGCAGGTGATGCACAGAGCTGTTTACTTGGTCGAGTCACCCTCAAACAACTGATGCAACTAAGCGCGGACTGGACACAACTAAACATATACTACACCAGCTTCTTTTTTTTTTCTTTTTGATACTGGGAGTTGAACCCAGGACCTCACACATGCTAGGTAAGCACTGTGCCACTGAGTTTTATCTCTAAACCCCCACACGGTAATTTTCATAAAACTTTGTAAACCTGAGGTCTAAAATCACCAGGTTTAGAATCCTGAAATAGAGTAAATGACATCACCTTTCAGAATGGTTTCCAAATTGTGGGTTTCCTGGAGCTACAGGAGTCGGGGGTGAGCAGGTGGTTCAGTTAGGAAACATCATCACCGCAACCATGTGTCTGGTACAGCAGATACACATTCTTTCATGATATTAGACTTTTACTGCTGAGTTGAAGTGCACATTAATACCAGAAAGGCAGGTGGCGTTGTTTGGGCTAACAGATCTGTCACTTAGTGTTAGGGACTGTTGCTCCTGTAGGCCTCTAGCTTCTGTCTGCTTCCCATCTTTCACCCGAACCACCTCACAGGATGGATGTGATAACGTGGCCATGAGGTCACCCAAGCTCATGGATGTGAAGAACCCGAAAGATCAGCCAATGTTGGAGGTTATATTTTCAACTAGCACAAATACAATCCCTAACAAGACCCCCATACTCTGCTTCTGGTCTATGTAGCTACATCCAGAAGACATTTTAACCCACCAGAGATTTAAAAGTTTTGTGGGAGATACTCTGCACTGTATAACCAACTCTGTCAAAAGAGGAAAGAAAAATAGAAAACTTTATCATTTTAAAATATGATGTGTTGCTGCTGAGAACAAAATGACCTGCTGCAAGAATAAAGTTTAGTGTAATGAATAAAATGTGAATTACTGTGGTATCCTTGGAAGCAGATGCACCCACTACTCTGCCATGACACTGGCCACAGCGGAAGCAGAAAATGGAAGCTGCTCACCTGGGTGCTAAAGCTAACAGACACCGTGGGTCTCGCCGCAGAGTCTCTGGTCACCTGCAGGCTGATGAGCGTGGCCTTCCTATGTGCCACGGCCAGCCGGGAACCCACAGAAAAACAGGCGAGGCTCTGAGCGTCGCGGCTCTGGGAGACTCCGATCCGCGCAAATCTGGCACTGTTGTTTATCGCTGCTCCGGCAGTGACTTCATAGAGTTCCACAAAGAAATAATGCATTTCAACCAGAAGCATCTAATGATGGAAAAAGGAAACATATGTAACTATGAGTACTGTGTTTCTAATTTGGGATGGTGCTAAAATTAAGAAATGGTATAATTCTTACAGATCATGACAGAAATCAATAGACATTCTGCATTTTATAGAACTAAATTCTTATGAGATTTATTTTTTGGTCTTGAAAAGTATGCTTATTTTAGGTGTCTCTAGAACAATGTCCAGAGATAACATGCATATTTAATAAGCAAAAGAATAAATAAAATATTCATACAACAGAATACTATAAAGCTGTTTAAAAGAATGAAAGAAATGGACCATTCAATATTTTCCACATAGGTAGATCCTAAAACATAAGAGTGAGTGAAAATTATCAAGTTTCATAAGATATACATGGCACGATCCAAAAGGCATGAAGTTACAATTACATATTGTACTACATATTGTCAGGAGATATTTATGTAAACATTAAAAACAACACAAAACACCACACATGACAGCTGTTTTCTTGGGTACAGGCCCGGGCAGGGAGTGGAGATGAAAAACACTGAGGACAAACAAAAAAAGTTTTTAAATTGTTAAGATTTTATTTTTATTTTTATCTTTTTTAAGATTTTATCTTTATAACATTTATTTTTAGAGCTTTACATAAATACGACCAAATATTGATAGTATTCAATTCTATAGTCTCATATACATTTCAAGATTTCACAAAATTCAGTATCAAATAAATTTAAATTTAATCTGCTGGTTGTAGTTTTCTCATGCTCCACTTTTGTTCTTTCTCAACAGTCTAAAATGACGTATTTTCTAAAGCCTGAGCTCAGTTTCCTAACACATCACCAGTCACTGGATTTCAGCCGTGAGTCACTCAGACGCAATCATCTACAAAGTCTCAGCAGCAGTGTGTCTCCCTGCCACCCCCAAGGAGGCTGTGCTGATGTCCCTTCAGCTGCACCTGCCAGCTGTTGTCTAATAGGACGCATCCCTTTTATCCATCTGCAAGGGCCTTATTCATCATTTGCTTTTTGACTTAAGGATAATCATTATGTTATGAAACAATCCCACAAACCCTTTGGTATTATCCAAGAATAAATCAAATGTTAGTTACAAAATAAACACCTTTAATCTCATCTTGCTTTCTGAAGAAATGTGTTTAATTTTCCTTTGGCACATATCATTCTTCAGTTCGCTGGTCAACTGTCAATAAATTCTGAAATATGGAAATAACTGTACTCTTCCCACTTTTGAGAAGCTAAACCTGCCAAGAACAATAAACTAAAGCACCAGGAAAGTATGAGTAACTATTTTCAAGAGCTATGAGCTCCTTAATGAAGTGAGCTTAATTCAAGTGAGCTTGGATTCACAATAGTTTCTTTTAACTAAAGAGTTTAGCGTATTATATTCCAATAGAGACTCTTGTCTTTATTTTCCAATAAAATATTCCTTTTCATTGTGATGATGATTAGGATGCTACTTAGAGTCAAAAGAATATGCTATCATCTAAGTGAACAACCATCTTGAACTGCAGCGTGTACAGATGGGCACCTACACATAAGCAGGCTACAGACAAAAGGTCCCTTCCAGTCAAACAAAGACCTTCTCTTCAAACCATACTCCTGACATGTGGGAGGAACTCAGAACCACGGATCACCTCTGAGCCTAATCTCCGAAATGCAACTGGAGACCCTGAAAGCACCCACCCCTGTGTGACTGCCAGCCACTTCCTTTCCCCCTAGGTCAGATGTGTTCCTGGTGATCTTTTGCCCCAACTGGTAGAAAATGATGTTTCCTGGGCTCAGAACTTCTCAGAAGCAGAAAGCCAAAGTAATCAACAATATCTTACTTCAATTTTTCTAAAAATATCTGCAACAAATATTTAAACACTATCTTTAAACAAATTTTGTCAGTTAAGATCATGTCTCTTAATTACCTTATACCACTGGTGGCGAACCTACGGCACCCATGCCCAGCAGCAGGCTGTTTGTATCCTTGAAAGCCCTAAAAGGTTTGCTATGGTTGCCTCATACATTTTGGTAATATAGAGCCATAAGAAAAATCATCATGGAAAGGCAAATGGACTGAAATTCAGGAGATGACTTCTGATCTTGGCCTAGTAATTGACCAGGGAAGTAACTTAAATTCTTCTTAACTAGGAAATGCAAATACTGCAGGACCGTCGATCTGATAACTGCAGATAAGATAGGGCAAAAGTGACTGGAAATTGAGGGCCAGGAGACACCACCCTACTCAGCGGTGTAACCCTGAGGTGTCTGCAGTGCCCGAGGCCCCCAGGCACTGGTGCTGATATAGCTGTGACCCAGTCCCTGGGTGCCCTGGGCTCCACTCCCAGCCACCTCTTGTGAGCCCAGTTCCTAGTCAACAACTGCACCGATAACCTCTTCTTTATTACCTCATTCAACCTGCCTCCTTGGCCATTTCACTCACCCTTTAAACTGAGAATCTCAGGAACCCCAAATAACTTGTCCAATCTTGCCCAGCTCATTGGTGGAAGAAATAAGATTTGAACCAAAGCCCTCTACCACCAAAGTCCAAACCCTTAACCCCAGTGCAGATGCGATGCCCGGAAAAAGTTTGGTGTAGTTGGAGGCCCTCCTTTGGCGAAAAATGAAGATGGCTCTGAAGTCAAAAGCTTAGAATACTTATACTGCTGTGCCGGGACATCCAAATAATCTCCAAGCCTGCTACAGAAGCACAGGGCTGTAGAGCCTGCCCTGTTTATGCTGCTAGGTGTTAGTTTACAATCATAACAAGAACGTGAACTGGATGAGTGATACACTATGAAATGT
>NW_004624743.1:9995619-10032458 GCF_000247695.1 Heterocephalus glaber | reverse complement strand
ATTAATGAATCTTAGAAAAGATGAATATAACTATTATAGTAACTCTCAAAAAGTGAAGAAGCAAGTAGAAAAATATCAAAAAAAATCAAACTCACGGGACTGTTATTTTAAAGGAGACTTAGGTACAGTTACATGTTTGAAGTGTTTCTGCATGTGCTTTCTCTGCTGTGTAGAATGTGCAGCATATATGAAGAATTATCACACTCTTGAACTTCACAATCTGATGGCTAGTTTTTGTGTTGAATTTAATAAATAAGTAACAGACAAAGAATAAATGCTACTGAGTGCTCCTTAGGCATTAAAGAATCACAAAACAATCATTTAAAAATGGCTGTTACATGATAAGCCTGACTCTTAGCACCACATGTGATGGCGGCCAACAGAAATTCATCCAGACTCTCTGTTACGGCTTGTGTCTAGGTCTCCCCTAAAGCCTCAGGCAGTCACAGATGGGGCTTTTTGGAAGTGACTGGATCTAGGGTGTGTGATGCTGGGACCAAGGATGCAACCCTAGGATTAAGGGTGTGAGTGCTACCCATCGTAAGGGTGGGTAGCCTGGATAGGACATAAGGCACAGAAAGAGGCTTGTCCCTTGTAGGTTGCTGCCCTCTGCCTTCTGCCTGCCATGAACTATTTCTCCTCTGCGACGCCCCTCTGCCATGCTGCCCTGCCTTGGAGCCAGCCAGCTATACACTGAAACCTCTATGAACTGTGAGCCAAATAAACCTTTCCTCCTTTAACTTTGGGTGTCAGGTATTTTGTCTCAGCAACAAGAAAAGTAACCAACACACTCTCCAAGATCAATCTCTGTGACTCCCTGGTAAACTGAAACTGAGCTCCTTAAATATGTATAAAAAGAGAATGAAAGACCTTTCATGTATATTTATATGATAAAAGCAAACTGCTGAACATTCAGAGAAACTCAAGACAATACTGTGGCTGAAAACTCAAGGGATCATGGACATGCTGAGTAGCTAGACCAGGGGGAATATTGAAACAAGAAACAAGAAAAAAGGGATGAGCTCATTTACAAAGATTCCTCATGTAATATAGCCTAAGTCTAAAGTCTGTGGTCCAGCACATAGATTGAGACATCATGGCTAGGTAACCATAAGGCAGATCGGAAGAGCACACGTCTGTACTCCAGTGACAGGTGCGAATCCCGTATGCCGTCTTCCAGCACATAGATTGAGACATCATGGCTAGGTAACCATAAGGCAACTCCACATAAACAATGTGGATGTGGCTTCCAAATGACTAATTCTAAAGAGTCACATGTGTTGCACCTCAGACTTTCTTACCTCCTCTGGTTTGAGCTCCAGGCTGATGAGGCATTGTACTCGGCCCGCCATGCAGGTCGTGGTCCCTGAGACGGACAGAAGTTCATCCCGCAGGTCTAAGCCTTCCTTCTGGAGAATGACGGCTGACTTGTTCAGCGAGACTCGCCAATGGACCTGGACATCTTCAAAGGCCCTGGGAAGAAGCAAACCCACATGAACACAGTGACGGAGTATGACAGACACCCAGGGTCAGGCAGCATGGGCGGTCACCGAGCAGAACTCTGCCTCCTTGTCCACAGCAGCACTTGCTCTGCCACTGACCATCCTGAAGATGGCCAGCTCTGCTCATACCAGACAGGAAAACTAAGGCTCTGGTCCACACAGTTCTCTGACTGCACTCTCTTCAGCAGTGAATGGGCATTTGTGGAAACACTCGAGGTCAGGAATGTGAAAACAAATGATATTTCTCTGCCCTCATACACCAGAAATGTGAAAACAAAAATTAGAGAGAAGCCCTCACTTTGAGTAAATGTTTCTCATTTGTCTTTTAACACCATTTTCTCTAAAGGAAGAGCATTACAGCTAATGTATGATTGTCATTGTAAAAATAAAGTGCAAAAGATGATTTACATTTTCACAAAATATTTAGGAGGAAATATAACGTATAAACACATGCATGTGTGCATACTAAGTACATGTTCATGATGAGCATTCAAACATGTGTCTATATAGTTAATTTGTAAGTAAAGTTTTGGTACCCAGGTCTCCCTCAGAGTAAAATGGTTATGTATTTGAAGTTATCAGAGAATAGTATGTTAAAGACATCCAACCACCGTGATGCATACCCATGTTTATAGCAGCAATATTTATGACAGCTAAATCTCAGGAATGGCCTATATGTCCATCAACAGATAAACGGATAAAGATAATGTGTATTTACACATAATGGAGTACTACTGTGCCATAAAGAAGGATAAACTTGAGGCATTTGTAGGTAAATGGATGCAACTTGAGATGACAGTATTAAGTGAAATAACAGGTCAGATACACAAGCTTAAATATCACATGCTTTCCCTTACATGAAGAAGCCAAAATACAAGTAAGGTGCAAAATAAAAGATAGATAACAGGAAGTAGGGAAATCTTTTTCAAATGGCTGGGGAAATGAGATGAAGGGAGGAAGAAGGAGAGAGGAAGGAAAAGGTATAGAAAAAAAGGAACTGCAGGGAAAATGATGAAGGCAGAACTTCTGCAAATGGGAAGGGGACCAACTGTTGCAAGGAGCAGGGAGGAAGGGGTGAGGGATGAAAAGCAGAAAAGAGGAATAATTAAGACATGTCATGTCCCTGTACCAACTCCCCACGACAACTGTAATCACTATGTCCTGCAAACATGTGCTGCTAAAAACAGCACAATAAATAGCATGATGTGAGGACCTGGGTAACCTGGCATCTGCACGGCGCTCTCTGAAGTGTGAACATTCCTGGCAGCACCACTTATGAGCCAGGACCGGTGCACCGGTGGGGTCTGACACAGCAGCCCCACCCCGCGCCCCTCAGCATCTACACCTGCACAAACCTCAATTCAGTACGGCACAGAGAGCCAGGCTGCCACACCACGCACACCCGTGGGTGCACACGCAGGCACACAGGCAGGCACGCACGCACGCACACCTGTTTGGCTGCCTTGTGACCACAAGTCTCAGTCTCCTCTCCTCAGCGCCTGCCCCCAGCTCCATCCCACTCTGGGAGTCCTCGCTGAATCCCAGGATGCCATTGTGCAGATCACTGCCTGAAAGGCAAAGCAGGGATGGTCACACAGGAAGAATGTCAGACATCGGTGCCCCACAATCTCGCCGCCCCAGAGAGCACAGAGCGAGGCACTCGCACGCAAGTAAGGATCTTTACTGACTTAAAACATGCAACATCAAGGCAGATGAAAACAGCGACATTTCCCATGCTGTGGGGACAAAATGTTTTAATGAATGACTATGAGTGACTCAAGTAATTCACCCTCTTACACTGAAGGTAGTTTGATCTTATTACAAAGTCTGTACTGCAAAAGTACATATTCTGCCTCCCTCATTCAAAGATACCTGTAATAATAACGACAGCAAAAGCTGTGAATCCAGCGTCGTCCTCTCCCTTCACGATCTGGGCTCCCCCTTGAGGGTCTGTGAGAAACACATAGAAGAACTTCTGGCCCTCGGGCTCCTCGTCATCCACAGTCGGAACTGACACTCGGTGTTCTCTTTCTCCATGGAGAAATGTAAGGCTCAGCATTTGCTCCTCGAAGTCTTGCCCTTCCGCTGCCCAGCTTAGGTTGGTGACCCCATAGGTGTCCGGAAAGGGCAATGCATTTGGTTCCTTCTGAGCACATCTTTCTCCAAAGGTTCTAACTGTCACGCTGACATTTCCGGCAAATCCACCCGTTCTTCGGATGAGAATTTCTGCAGTACTGAGTGTGCCGTTCTTCATCTCCTCTTCCACATAAATAACGGCGGGGCCGAGACTAAAAGTTCCATGGTCAGAAACATTGGCCTCGTCAGGCTTCTCAGGCATGGTGGATGGCCTGTGGTGGGTGACAGGTTTCTCCGGGGTGGCAGGTATACCAGTTGCTTCAGGAACAGTGGCCAGCGTCTCAGCTGCCTGTGGAATGGCAGTGGTCCTGCCTGTACCAGGGTGTGTGGTGGAGTCTGTGTCTGGAGGGATGAGCGGGGTGCCAACTGCCACAGCCACAGCTGTCATGGGGACAGAAACCTCCATGCCTGCTGGGTGATCATCATCCAATACTGTGATCACTGCCACACCAAGATGGAGGTTCAGGCGTGGTCTCCAATTGACATCCAACTTTTCTAGTCCCCCTGTGTCTATGGAAGTGAGATTAATGTAAAAAATTTCTTCCTTCTCAGGAATCTGATCATTAATAATGGCTATCTCAAAATCAACCTCAGTTTGGAATTTGTGAAAGAACACTTCCCCGCTCTGAATCAGCTCAAAGTCTTCCATCGGCTTGGCGCTTCCTGCGACTGTCTCGTAGGAGACCTTAACAAGGTCCCCGTGGAACCCATATAGCCTCTGCAGCTGCAGTCTGACCAGCCGCGCATCCTCTGACACTGTGATATTTCTTGAACTAGGGGAGAATTGGAAGATTCCCATCGGTTCAATTTCAGCAACAGTAAACCCTGGTCTGAAAAAAATTAAACCATGATGCTTAAGAAAAGGGTTCTTTTATATATTTAAGATGTTGCTCATGAGGGAAGTATCTTAGAAATGGCATGACCTTTCCGATTCCATCAAATCCTACTTATTGACGAGTAAGAGAAGGGCCCAGACAGAAGCTGCAGCAGAGACAGGGACTAAGGATGACCAGCAGAACGAGGAGCTGAGCTCCCTGTCCCCAGTGATCTAGTCCGGCTGCCTGAGGGATCTGAGGCCTCAGGCTCTCTCTAGGATCATTACGCAAGGATGCTTGGATGCTCTCTTATCTACCACATGGGACTATTTACTGGTGCTAGGAGCAGAGTTCTTACTTCTCCCAGTGTCAGTAGTGGACTGATCTCTCATAAACATATATGTAAACCTAAAGCTTTAAATACATTAGAACATTCATCATTGAAAAAATGTAGCCCTACAGATTTTTATTGTGAGTGAATAATTATATCTGAAGTTGCAGTTGGTGGTCCATCAGCCTGATTCAGACCACAGACGTTTTCTTTGTTAATAGGTGGTTTTTAATATGAAAAGAATGCTCATACAAATCAAGGAGGACACGGCAGGTCCCATCATTATTGTCAAGCAGCTGTCATGCAGGACACAAGCAATGGTGCAATGCCCAGACAGTGGCCAGACAGTGTGGCTGCAGGTTATGGCCCCGACACTGAGACGTGCGGTGCCAGGCTCACTGCACGATCTAGAAATCGCTTTCCTCATCAAGCCAATGGAGTGAGTAATAGTGCCCACCTTAGACAGCTGCTGCTGGGAGGAGTAGAGTATATGTGTGTGTTTGTGCATTTATGTGGGAGTTTGTATATAAAGAACTTCAAACAATGCCTTCTTTGGATAAGCACTGTAAAATGTTGTCAATGGCATTTGAATTTTTGACCTTGACATATGCTCCCAGACAATTATTTTTTAAATGGCACACGAATAATGTGTATCCTAAAGCCATGTTTGATTCCACCAATGGATCACGTGCCTCGGTAAACATGCACACAGAGGTACTTGAATACACACTAGTCTTGCCCACATATTTTCCTATTTTTAAAAATAAGTAAAATTAAGCCCAGAAAGACCAGGTAACTTTCCCAAGGTCACATGATGAGAGGCACAGCCAGGACTGAATCCATAGTGTGGCTCTCAGTCTGCTCTCTGCAGTTCTGGTCCAGGGCATCTTGGGTATGAGAAAAACAAACTGCTTCCGGCTGGGACACACTGAACTGCAAGTAGGCTAGGCTCCAGAGTCCTTACTGACAAACAGCAAATTAAATAAAATTAAACTCAAAGCAGTCACTGATTTCAATTAAGTCACACTGCTACACCATGTGATGCTTTATTCTTACTCATCTCTGGGGGAAATCGAGTGTTTCAGCTGCTTCCCAAAAGACAGGTGAGTTCACCAGCAGGTGTGTGTGGACAGTGTGACCCAGGCACACGGGCCCAGCAGAGGGTGAGATGTCCCCTCCCTCCCTCCCTTCACGCAGCCCCAGGGTGCGCTACATGAACACGGTTCCTCTGCTTCGGGGATGGTGATCCATGCGTGTGCTGTGACAGGCACTGGACGTAGGCTGAGGCAGGCTGGCCTTACCGAAGCCGAGCGCCTCCAGGGGCACTGCTCTGCACTCCAGACAGGTGGATGGCAAAGGCCTCTGCCTGGCCGGGGCTGGGAAAGGTCCGCAGTGACACGGGCTTCCTCGCTTCACCGTGGGAAAAGGAGAGGCTCCCTGGGGCAAACGTGCAGAGAAAGGAGCACATCACGTCTAGGTTCTTAAATAGAAACCTGAGTCTCAAATGTGTGGTCAACTCATTGCTTTTCCAAAATTTGGTTACACCCAACAAAATATAGAAAACATTTTCAGAAAGCCCCAAGGCCACATAAACCTTCCTCTGGTTCCTGTCTACTCTTCCTGTTTATTTCTTTTTCTTTCCTGGCTCAACTAGCAAATCCAGTGGGAAAAGGAGAACAATGCTGCCAAGCGTTGATTTATTTGTGTTTGGTGCTGGGCTTTGGTTGAACTCTGGCTCCATCGTATTCCTAGAAATACTGACGTAATATGGCGTGAAATATCATAATGTATGCATTTTAGTTTTGCTAACTCCTGGGAAAATGCACAAATAATGGAATATAACAACTGTTAAATCTAGTCAGTGAGATAATGGTGTTTAGTGTGTTTTTTCATTATGTTTAAAAATTCATTTAAAATCTTAAAAGCTAACTAAACCCTTTTGAAGATAGAGATCTATTGTTTGGGAACTCTGGTTATTTTAGCTTAATCAAGTTATTTAAGTTCATTAAAACATCTCAAGATCATTGTCAGATTTAAGCATGGTATCACACACACTTGTACAAAGAACAATGTTCTTACACATAAATTGTAAGTAGTTACTAATACAAAAAAAGCTTTTAAAAAGCCCTAAGATAGGCCAGGGATTTAGCTCAGTGGTTCCGCTGTCTGCCTCGCAAGCGCAAGGTCCTGAGTTTGATCCCTGGTACCAAAAAAAAGCCCTAAGTTACAGGAAGCTGTGTATATCACCCAGAGCAACAGAAAAAGGGAGTGACAAGGAGGTGTCACTGCAGGAAAAGGTACGAAAAATAACGAGGTGTCTTGAATTTAGACCATGTGCCCAAAGGAAAATGCTTTCAGGGGTTCCCGGTCCCGAGTACCCTATGGCTGTGGGTCTCCACCAGGCGTTTAGATTCATCTTATTCTGGGAGGCCTGCTGGGTGGGGGACAGTGCGGTCAGTGCCGCCTTCCTGACCGCTCGCTCGCGTCTTCTCACGGACTTCCGTGTTTTGTGCAGTTTCTTGGCTCGCTGAGACCTGGGGACGTTAAAACCTTCGTTCCTCATTGAGAGATGGGCTTGCCCTCCAGCAGGATTCACCGAGTCCCTGACTGCTGGGGATGGTGTTTTCCTGGGAACCAGCAGGACGCGGGGAAGGAAAGCCAGAGGCACAGGCTCTGAGCCACCCAGGGTCCTGAGCAGGGCCACACAGGACCCGCAGAGAGCGCACGTGACAGGAGGCGGCCCTGGGGCCCTCTGCAGCTCACTAACTCCCGGAAGACTCACTGCATAAGTGACAAAATACATGAAGTAACAGCTGCCTGCCAGCAGAAGTGCTCAGGTGAACAGGTAAAGGGATTCAGCTACCTCCTTCTTATTACTGTGTTGGCCAAAGGAGGGTTTCAGAACTGCTTTTCAACACACTCATGTATTAAGGATCACTCAGTTTTTAATTGCCTGAAGGAGAGCCCCCGTCCTCCTGTGTACTGAGCAGCCTCGAAGCCCTGACCACCTCCACGGGCAGCAGCACACTGGAAACCAGCAGGCTGCTGCCGAGGAAGGGAGACCAGACACGGCCGACAGCCTGCGTGGAGCGACCCACAGGCCGGCGTGGGAAAGCTGCACTCACCCAGCGCAGGGGTCATGTTGCCAGTGAGCACGGCCTTGGGGGTTTCCCACCCGGGGGCGGGGGCGTAGCCAGTGGTCCAGGCCACCGCAAGCGCGCCATAGGTGCCCCTCCTGCAGACAGTCACCTGGCTCCAGCCAGACGCCACGTCCAAGAGCCGCGCGGCAGTGGATTCAAATCCAACCTGAAGAAACACACACTTAGAGGGTTCTATGCTCTCTAGCGTCGCCTGGTTTCTGAAGAGTGGGTTGCCGTCAACTTTCCCTTTCATTATACAATACATTCTTGCCTTATATTTCAGTTAAAGAGAAAAGCTTAAGAAATGACATCTCAGATTTGGAAAGCTGCTCTATTTTATAATTCTGGTTACACTCTACAGATTGATGACTCTTTCTCTTTCCCTCTTTTTATTGAAAGTAATCTTCTGAATGAACGATATCCAAAAAAGAAAATGCATTCACAGTTAAGCGAAAGCAGAAGATTTAAAATGGCATTTTAACACGAATTGTTCATGGGTCTTTCTAGAACTTGATTTTCCTTGAACTGAAATGTAATGTATTTCTAAGATATAACAATATGTTTCATTTCTAAGATGAGCACAATGGACCAGACTTTCTATTAAGATTTTTCAGCCCTTTGATTCAATTTGATATCATTTTTGAGAATCAGGACCTTAAAAAACTTTGTAAATACCCATATTTTCATGAACACCCAATAAGATCTTGTTTTAAAGGCAGTCTTGGCAGCACGTGTGGCTTACAGGTGAAGTAAGTCCTGGTCAGTGGGTTAAATCAAACCACCTTCCTGGCTTCACACAGAGGCGTGGACAGCTCTGCTTCCCTCTTGTGGCCCGAAGAGCCTTACATTTGGGACAGAAGTTGACCAACACTCATCTGTTGAGACTCATGCTTGCCTTTCTGAACTGGGATGGAGAACAGCATGTGAGGGTGGGGTATCACAGATTAGCTTCTGGAGCTGCAGAGGGGAAACAATGACAACTTGACTTTAATGTGCTGCTAGATCTCCACCACAGTTCAGCCTCTGCTCAGCAGCTGCCCAAAGCTACGGGGGAGGCTATGCTCGCCACACACGTACAGACCTGTGTGTAGAAGCCCGCTCTGCTTAGTGGAGAAGATGCCCAAGGACAGTAGCTGAAGAGCCTCCTGGAGTGGCCAAAGAGCACACCTGCCCATAGCCCTGCCACTCACCTGCACAGGCTCCAGGGCAGCATCTTGGGCCGGGCCTTCCCGCACCACTTGAGCTCCCCTCAGGAGGAACAGGATGGAATTATATGTTGCAACAGCTACAAAAATGCATGCATGTCACTGTTGCCATAGCCAATGGCCCCCTCTTTTGTACATGAACAGAATCGGCCTGAAGGACGGTCGAGCCCTCAGGTTGCTCTCTGTTCTCCTCTGAATTTATGAGGTGACTGCAAAATGATCTTTCATGCAATGAGCTCAGGGGACTCAAATGCTCCTGGGCAACCATGTCATAGAGCGACCACAGACATTTATTGTCACCAGGACAAACTGGCCACAGTAAACCAAGGCCCGGGTGGTAAAGACCAACACGTACACTGTTAGTAAATGAAAAAGCCTGGGATGTTCATTAGGGTTTTGTTCTAATTTCAATTATTGAACACAAATATCTCAATACTAATACTGATATCAAAGGAAGGAAGTTTTGACCTTCTGCAATTGCTATTTTAAAATTTCTGTATCTAACACTCAAATTCTACAAGAAAAAAACTTTCTAAAACTCTAAAAAGAAAACATACTTTCTAAATAATGTCCGAAAACTGAAAGATTATCTTTGTATCATCTATCTATTATGTGTACTTGATATTCACAGGACTAAGTCGATTTAAGGAAACAATCTTCAGAAATTCTCTAAGCATTTGGTCCTTCCCGAGAAAGCTGCCCTCTAGTGGTGCGTGGGGAGCACTGCACCGAGGGCCCGTTACCTGAGAATTGGCAGCGTTCTCTGGGACAGGAAAGACAGCTGACTTGGCTTCCTGGAGAATTGTTGGCCTGCTGTCGGAATGTCCACTGACAAGCATCACAGTCACCAGCTGCACGGTGAAATTGGAGCCCAGGGACAGAAAGACCTATAAACAAAAGCCAGTGGGTTTTTTTAGGAGTAAGAAAAAATCAGGCTAAAATAGTGACCTTTGCCCTGAGCTGTTGGCACACTGGGCTCAGTGAAGCAGAATGTAAAAAAAAAGAGGAGAAACAAGAATCCCTAGCCTCAAGCAGTTCCCCATCAGATTTCCCTTCTCCCTATGGCTGTTGTTAACTTTGTTCCTGTAAGTGAGGTTGTATGACCTCTTGCTTCTATAAAATCCTGGTTTTTTCCACCAAGATATGCTAAGTTGCAAAACTGTCACTACCTGATCGACTGCCTCTCCCTGCTTCTGGAAACTCGCATGCCCACCCACCAGTTTCACGGCACTAAGAAGACTGACCTCTTTGGCCACATAAACAAAACTCGAGCCTCTTCTTTGTTCCAGCCTCAGCCTCTGGATACTAATCCAGTGGGCTGGTGTACACCTAAATAAATCCTGTTTCGCCTGTCTTTCTTTGATCTCTTAAATTCTGCAACTGTCAGTAGTGCTCCTTGGGAGCAGTTTCACCTGTATGTCCACACCTCTGTCTTAAAGCAAGACACTGGCATTGAGAGTATGGGGCGAGCAGCACTAGGTGTAGAGTATGAAAACAAAATCTGCACATTTTGCATGTGCGCTGCAGTGGACTGAAGAATGACAGGAACTGGGCAGTATACACATGGGAACCGCGTGTCAGAAAATGGAGAAAGTGCACTAGTGAACAGTGTCAGCTCCCAAACGCCAGCAAAGCCCACAAGTCCTCTTCATTGAGCGACAACTAATAACTCTCGTAACAATTACTCAAGATGGAGAATGACTTAGGGGTCTTGATTACTTGGATATTTTGGAGCTATAAAAATAAAAATTACTAACACTACCTCTTACATTACCTGTGCTCAAAATTTTGGAATTTAACAAAATAGGGAAAATCTTGAACTTTCAGATTTGTGCTATGTTGAAAGAATTTTTTAAAAACATACAACACATTTTCCTGTAGAAATACTGTTATTGGTAATGGTTAGCACCCAGATTGTCCCATTACAGGGAAGATGCTTAAAACTTCTATGCTTTTGCTGAATGTAACCATTTCTGTGAAGCAGCTCCCTCTCCTCCTCTTCCTCTTCCTTCTTTTTATCATGGTACTGGGGACCAAACCAGAGCCTCTAATATGCTGAGCAAGTGCTCTACCACCGAGTTGCATCCCCAGCCCTGAACAAACACACAGGATATCCTCTACAGTACAAGGCATACACCACAGGGCCTCCATGTACTGTGTAATATGAGAGTAAGTGAAGTTTCATTAACTCCAAACAACACTCACTGCGCATAAATTTGTGTCCAAGTGCTAGCGAATCACCTCACAGCAGCGGAACTTCCATTGTGTGCATCCCACCCTCCTAGGTAAGAGTGTGCCCCTTCTTCATGCAGTCACTGGCTTCCCAGCTAGTGAGTTTCTACTCTAAAGAACAAGAGGCCAGGTCTTGTCTTCCAGCGCCCAGTCCCTTACGCCTTCCCAATGAGCTCGCTGCTTTGGGCCCACCCAGGACCCCCCGGGGGAGGTGCTACAGCCCATGCCGCAGTGCAAGAATTCAGCATTAAAGCTGAACGTAAGCCATAGCAGACTTGAGGAAAAGCTGACTTCACTACTGGAGAAGAGTGGTTAGATGAATTTGTAAGGAACTGGAACGTTTTCAGGCATGGATCCTGTTCTCTGGTATGCCCTTGTGTTCCCTTGGCCCACGCTGTGTCATCCACACCATCTGATGTATTTCCCATCACCCGTGCTGGCATTTGGGCACAAACAGTCCCATATACTGTGCTGCCCTCTCTCAGCACCATCTCAGACAATCACAGCCAACTTCCGGGGTTCCAGATGGCCAAGGAGGAAAGCAGGTCTCAGCCTCTATGTGTCGCCTCTCACCCCGAGCATCCGTCTCTCTCACTGCACTACCCACTTCCTAAGTATGAAATGAGCTCCTGCTATCATCTGGACAGTACAAACTTGTACTAGCTCCCTTTAGGAATGTCCTTATTCATTTGTGATTTGCAGTTGTATTATCCAAAAGTTGCTATGTCTCTTCTAAGGTTTTTTACATGGTTTCATTTAAGTATCTAAGACTTCACACTGATCACAAGGCAAGCGAGGGCTCTCCCAGAAGGGCTCTACCAGAACAAGTGGGAAATCGCAGTAACGCCACACACCTGACTCCTCATCGGCACTGCAGCCACTTTACACGTCACACCGTCTTCGACCACCAGCTGCCTCTCAACATTTTCAGTCACAACTGGCTGTGCTTTCTGCTCAGACAATATCTGAAATTTAACAGCCACATCTCCAAAGGTTCCAGCAAGCCTGGTTACATTAACTTGGATGGACCGAATAAGGTTCTGCCCAACAAGTACGGACTGGTGCTCGGAATACAGGGCAAATACTCCATGCGGGTTGTCGTTGGCCAACACAGAGAACCACGCGATGCTACTGTTCAGGTCCAGGTCCGCTCCACCCTCTACTGAAAGCAGCTGGACAGCGTAGGTTTCCTCCACCTCGGGGGTATCATCGGGCAGCAAATGAATGTCAAAGCTCGCGTCACTCTCTCCTTCGGCGATAGTGAAAAAGCCATTTGTGGAAAGAAAGTCTCCAGTGATATCAAACTCACTACGCAATCCCCAGTAAACCTACAAAGGAAAAAAAATTCAGCAGAATGATATAATTTGGTATGCTGAATCACAAACCTTGAAATATTTTCCTCTATAATGTACAGAAAGAAATTTTAATTGTTCATCATTAGACTTAAAGCCAACCCTCCAAGTATATGTTAATAACCCCTTTGGGGTGCCATATGCAACTTTCAGGGCAAGATTATAGCATCTCAGATGGAGACATAGCTACGTGGTGGATCACTTGTGCAGTGTGTTCAATCCTCAGCACCACATACACAAAAAGATTATAAAATCTTATTATTTCACCTGATTCTAAAACAGTAACATGATTTAAAGAGATAAATATAAGCAAGTTAATGTTAAGATGTCAGCTCCAAAACTACATCCATTGGTGAACCATACCCAATATCATTAGCTAAGAAGTAAACAGATAACTTGGCGAGTCACATTAGAACTGAGAGAATATCTTTAAAATATCAAGAACTAGTCATCATTTTCCAAGCATTGTTGACCTCCAAGCTATAAAGTTTCATTGGAAGAATTATCTGTTAATCTCTAAAACAAGTATATAGAGGAATTTCACAAAATGTTTTTCTAGTAAGCAAATGACTCTGATCTATTAACCAAATACCATGAGAACGTCCCAGAGTATCTTCGTCTATATCGAGATTCACACAAATGCAATCCCTTAAAAACAGTTACTAAATGAGAAAATTCTGCTGGGAAATAAAGCCATGAAGAATAAGCAATTAAAAAGAAAATCATTGAAAGACTCAGGTTGAAGAGGTTTCATGTTACAGCAAACAATAAAATACAAAACAGGGCCAGGGATTTAGCTCAGTGGTTTCACCGCCTGCTGCACAAGCGCAAGGACCCAAGTTGGATCCCTGGTACCAAAAACAAAACAAAACAAAACAATACAAAACAATTACTCTTTCATGACTCAGCTTAAGGAAGGTCTTTTCAAATAATTGTAATCAAATTTAAATTAAAGAGATAGTAACTAGGGTTTCAAGAAGGGTGGAGAGCAAAGGTACTTAAATGAAGCCTCTCAGTTTCTCTATTTTAAACTCAAGCGGCATCAGTGTATCAAAACTTTAATTAAAAAATGTGTATACTCATAATAAAATATCATTCAGCCACAAAGAACAACAAAATCATGTCACGTGCAGGAAAACGGATGGAAGCAGAGACCATCGTGTTAGGTGAAATAAGCCAGCCTCAGAATATTAAATATCACATTTTCTTTTATGTAAGAAACCAAATTAATTCATTAATTAGTTAATTAGTTAAAAGAAAGATGACAGGGAAGTAGGAGGTACACTTTTAGAGACAAGGAAGGGGATCAGAAGAAGAGAAAAGAAAGAGGTAATGGGGTAGAAAAAACTGAGATATGTTAAATGCATGCATGAATTTACCAAAACCTCATCACTCTGTATTAATAACATATGTTAAAAATAAAGAAAGTTGGAACATGCAGTTTCTCCCAACCACATTTGTGAGAAAAATCGGTACTCAGAAAAGTCAAATAAAATAATACCGTAATTTCTCCAAAAGTGCCCTTGACTCTTTTGACAAAGAAAGTGATGAGCAGAGGCCCTTCCGCAGCCAGTGGCTCCACATAGGTCTTCACAGAGGTAGACTCAGAGGCAAAAGAAACAACTCCACTCGGACCACCACGCTTTCGTATCTGAAGGACATTGCAGAGAACAGAGTAAATGATACACTAAATAACTGCAGCATCTGCACATTAGGCTGCAGATAAGCTGAGGGAATGAAAAACGGAAACGACACTTGAATATTATCTACTTAGCTACTGGATTTTTAAAAACATTTAACCAGCCTGTTGTCTAAAATTAATAAGATCTTATTCACCAGAGATAATGGAAATGACTATACAGAAAACTACAATTTGTAGAACCCAAAAAAGATAATACTTTGCTGCTTGAATTTTGCTTTAATCAGCTTATATTTTCTATATTTAAGCAGGACATTTTAGCTAACCAGCTATGGCACAAAGTAGACAGAGGTAAAAAGTTAATTTTTTGCATCAAACAGGCAAAGAGACAATGCCCACTTGTTTGGTCAAACGCTGGTCCAGACAATGCTGTGGAATGATTTGGACACTAACATTTATGGTCAGCTGTTTCTAAACAGAAGAGATTATGCTCAGGTATGTGGGTGGGTCTCTCCCACTCAGCTGAAGGATTTAGGAGCAAAACCACTTTCCTCCAGAAGGGATTCTGCCTCCACCGACCTCGGGACCCCCAGTTTCCAGCCCACCAGCTACCCCATCACAGTCCAGCTCTTTCCTGGGCCTCTTGCCTGACAGCCTGTCCCACAGACTGGACAGGCCCCTCCCCACAACCACCTGAACTCATTCTTTGAACACTCTCTCTCTCCTTGCATGTCCATGTGTGCACATGAACACATGTGTGTGTGCGCACGGGTGCTCATCCCATTGGTTCTCCTCTGAAAATCTCTGATGCAGATCCCAAACAAGACTGTTTTTCAAACTTAAAAAAAAAAACTGGTAAAAATGTGCCATCTCTATACATTGTTTTCAGTCACCTTGATTCCCAGCACTTCCTGCCAAGTGATTCATATGAAATATGTGTAATTCAGGCTCTGCTGAGACACCAAGGCACTGAGCTAAATGAATATGCACCATTTTTTGTTCAAACAGTTATAGCTAGTCAATAATTTTTATATACTATGACAAGGATAGCTAATATTTAACATGATGTAACAAATACCTCATCCCTAAAATTTTCAAATATTCTCCAAACACCAAATTATCTCAAAAACTATAAAATAAGTATTTGTTACTCCATTAGAATTTTTAAAAATATATTACCACTAATGAGGCAATGTAATGAACTAGCATAAAAATCGGAAGGTTTGACCCAGGGGAATTACCATGATTTTATAATATTTAATTCAATATAAGCATGTACAGTTTCAAATAACGGAATAAAGTATTTCCTGATAAATGGAATAAACCCAAAATTTTGTAAGAAAAATGAAGTCAAACTTACTATTAATGTAACAGCTTTAGCTCTGGAGTCCAGTTTAGCTTCTCCTTTCACAAGCTTCAGGTTAACTGTGAAAGTCTCCTCCACCTCAGGCTCTCCATGAGGGCAGATGGTCAGAAGGAGGGTCCTCACTCCGCCCTCTCCCTCTGCGAAATAGAAGGAACCAGGCACTCACAGAGTCGGCGATGCGCCCATTCAGCGGTGACAGGGCTTCTTCAGAGTTGGGGCCCACGATGTCCCAGGCTACCTGCAGGGGGTTTGGGGTTTTGTCTTTTAATGCAGATGATCAGTTTTAAGCAATGGGTTCTTGCAATAGACATATATTAGAAAATGTACATGAGAAACTATTCTAGGGAATGTGCAGCGAAGCATTTTTGTTAAAAATTACTTTTGCAAATATAAACTATGTACCTAGAGAGTATCAGTTTTAATGGGTAAAACCGTCTAACAGGGAAAAGAAAAATATTAATACCCTGTCATTTTTAATCACATGACTGCAAAAATATATTTCTCAAAAATTAAAAGTGTAAATAAGAATTAAAATGCATAATTGATAATGTGAAACAGGAAGAAAAGGTCCAAAGGAGTAGGGGAAGAGGAAGGTGTACGGGAAAGGAAAGAGGGGAAAGGAAAAATATGAGAAAAGGAAAAAATGGAAACAAAGTCTTTGCAAATAGGGAAGGGTGGAGGGCAGGGAATGGGGAAAAATAAGAACCAAGATGCATTATGTAAAGGTACAATTCCCAATGATGAATGTAACTGTACTGTACACTTAAAATGTACCAATAAACTTAATGGAGAAAAATATTTCTCAAAATATATATTAGAGACACGTATATAAAGAGAAACTTGTAACACGTTATGAGTACAGCACTGCCCTGCCGCGCTGACAGATTGTGCCAATCAAAACATACTGGAACCAGACAAAGAAACGAGTGGACGTTCAGCTGAGCGGGCATTCTTTTCTAAATACACCGAAACCTGCTGCGAAATGAAGAAAACTGTGCGTTGTTCTAAGGAGCAGTTCTCGTGTTTACAACTGAGAACTCTGCTCCTCTTCGTGGGGCCCGCAGCAGTGGCCAGTGGGGTCTGGGATTCGCACGAAGCACAACCCCGGGGCCTCCCTCCCGAAAGCTTCTGACTCCAGAAAACAGCAGGGCGTCTGCCAGCTGCCCGACTAGAAACGTGGGCTCCTGAGCCCAGCCTCTGCGCCCAGCCCAGGGACTTCTCCGGACCGGCCCAGTCTCCGCCCCACGCCGCCCAGGCCGGGCCCACATGGTCCCCAGCTGCATCACACGGGGTCCGCTGCACGCTTCCTAGGCAGCGCCTGTTCTCGGAATAAACTCCAGCCGCCTAGGGCTACACAGGAGCTGAGCACCCACGGGCCGGGACAAGGGCACCGCCCCTCCACCCGGACGCCCGCACGTCTTCTCCGCGCGCTCTGGCTTCCAGCACACAGCAGGCAGGAGGGGTGAGGGTGCAGCTGAGTGGGGGAGCTCGCCTGGGCGCGCTCCAGGCCTGGGTTCCACCCCCAGAACCACCAAAGGAAAAAGAAAAAGGTAGCCAGCAGGGCACTCGTGCTCATGTCTCCCAGTTTTATAAATAGGTCTTTGTTACCATCAGTTTCCTCAAGAGTTTACTGTTCGACTCTTTATGATAATGAGCAGTCAGCCTGAGCCAGGCGTGGTGGTGCACGCCTGTAATCCCACACTCGGGAGGCTGAGGCAGGGGGATCACTGAGTTCGAGGCCAGCCTGGTCTACGTAGTGAGACCTCTTGTCTCAAAAAACAAAACCAAAAAGGCTTAGACTGAGAACATAATCACATATAGTTCATCGTGCCCACTACCTAGAACAGGGCCAGGCACAAAGAAATCACACGATGAATCAATCCTTGCTCGTCTCACTGATTTTACAGGAATCGTTTGCTCAATTTTTCACTTGCTCTCGAGTTCTGAGGACAGCTGGGTGCCCTGTGCGCTTCTATGTGCTTCCCAGACACGTCAGTTACCTTGCACTTGTGAGACAATGAACAGATACTATTTGCTGACTGTGGGTAGATAACTAAGTGTATCGGGGAATAAGCAAACCCCACACCGTGCCACAGCCTGCCAAAATGTATTCAGAAGACCACGGGAATTAGAGCTGTACCTGAACCTCGCCCAGGAGCCCTCCGGTCCGCTCGAGCGCCAAGGGGAGCAGCGTCGTGGAATCGGGGCTGAGAAGGGAGATGCTGCTCTGATTGAGGAACCGCACCACGCCGAAGGGAGCGCCGCCCGGGGCGACAGTGACCCTGCTCACGAGGTGTCGTCCAAGGAGCGCGCCGCCCGCAGCCCGGGTGAGGAGGACCTCCAGGGGGCCCTGGGAGCCGCTGCGGAGAAGGAGCCGGGTGAGATCCCCTCCCCGAAGGCCTCCCCGCGCTGCGCCCGGGCAGGTGGACGGATGGACGTCTCCGGTCCCAGACCCAGCAGTGAGAGCTGACCCGCCCCTCCCGGGCCCAAGCCAGGGCCTCCTTGGGTCTCACCGGTCTCCCTGGCACTCCCGCCCCACGCTAGCTGTACTGACCTCCCCTCGCCACCCGCCACTGAGACGAGTATGAAGCTCAGGTTCTGCCCGTGCTGGAAGGCGACCGAGGCGCTGTGCAGTATGTGGTCCACGCCTCCGGGGACAGCAGAGGGGCTCCGCGCCACGAAGTCAGCCGCCACGTGGCCGTAGGTCCCACGGAGCCTCACCACGGGAATCGCGACCGCGCCCACGTCCTCCTCCACTGGGACAGGGATTTGGAGTGAACTGGCGCGCCAAAGCAACTCATTTTTATGAGACTCAGCCCAATTAAAGGAGACAATTAAATGGAATGGCACAACGTAAACATTCAAGTTCTCCATAATTCATCTGTCACTTTAACAGTGACCAGTGCAGCTGGATGTGGTGGTGTCCAGCACTCTAGGGGACTGAAGAAGGAACATTCCAAGTTTGAGGCCAGCTGGGCCACTCAGCGACTTGGTAAGACCTTGTCTCAAAAGTAAGGGTGGAGGGGGGCTGAGGGGAGGCTCGGTGTGAAGGCCCTTGGTTCAAGCTCCAGCATTACAGAAAAGTTACCAGTGTAACTTTCATGGCTCTTACATTTTAAGGAAGACTATAGTTTGTTAAATGGTGAAAAGATACTGATTAGTAAAAGAATTTCAACACCTATTTAGTCATTATTACAGGCATTCTTTTGGGGGGGGTGTACCGGGGATTGAACTCGGGTCCTTGCACTTGAAAGGCAGGCAGCAGAACCACTGAGCTAAGTCCCCAGCTATCACAGGCATTCTTTATGTGCTACATACAAATAAATAACTTGCTTTCTAGGAAAGTATTAGATGAACAGAAAAAATTTTAAAATTTGGAAAAACAAGCCATTCTGGATTCTTCTGCACATTTAGTTGAAATATATCATAAATAAATGAACTTTGTTATTTATGTCATACAAATATTGCAAAAGTTTACATATAAAAACAATTATACTATTTTGAAGTCCTATCAAATCTACTTGTGAGGATGAAATGTATCCTTATGTTTGACTTCAATTTAAAAATTCTTTTAAAAGAACCTTTATTTCTTATGGCACTATGCCAACCTCTGTGTACTGAAATAGGACTTACCACCATTCACTTATCCATGGCTAAATAAAACTGAACTTACACATGCACTACCCAAAATTCCCTCAGCGACCAGAATCAACCATAAATCAATGGACAGAGGACCAAGCCAAATTCCTATGTACTTCTTAATGCAAAAATGAAACATGACTTTTACTATTAGAGGGTGAATTCACAAAATAGTAATGTCTTCCATGATGGACCCATGAAGTCACTGTGAATCTTCTAAAGTGATTTTTGATGAACTTTAAAAATAGCTAGGTGATGAAGAATTTTAATGGAGGCAATGAAGCCAATAAGTTGCACAAATAATGTGACACGTTTATTTAAAAAGTTATGTTCTGCCTTTGAACAGACTAATTTCCTAGAAAGGGAGCCATTTGTTTCTACCTAGGGAGGAAGAGAGCCATGCATTTGGGATTTGCTTTACCAGGAGAGAACTGGCAATGCCAGGCCAGCTGCTACTGCAGCTGTTCCAAGAAAGCAAGGTCAGAGAACCACACACCACCCCCATCTGCAGCCCAGTGAAATAAATGTTCATTTCAAAGGTGATCGTTCACCAAAATGTGAATATTCACCAATTTATGATCATATAGGAAAGTAAATATTACATAGACAAGGTTTCAGGAAAATGTTTAAAACATAAATATTTTAATAGTCTTAAAGCAAAACAAAATTTTCTAGATTCAATCATTCCTATTTTTTTAAATCATTCCTATTTGGCTTTAGCATATACAGATAAATTCAAGACTACCTAAAGGTTAAGTGAAAATATATATTCAGAAAATATATGAAGGTATATATGTGTATACACACGGACATACGCACACGCATGCACGCCAAACCAAGAAAATGTAGTATAGGGATTCAAGCTGACGGTCATGAGCAGATACTGTGCAATTCAGAATAGGATGCTAAGTGTCTAGGCTAATCCAACCTACCTTGGAAGGCCGTATACTTTGGGTCAAATTCAATGATGCCCTCTGCGTTATCATTTTTCATTATTATGATTTGAATAGTGGAGATGTTTCCTATTTCAGGAGGTTGATCTATCTGCAGTCCATTTCCTTGGATGGCAAAATCATACCCTCTTGCAAAGTTGTAAGAAATAAAAATTTAAAAATACAACAAAATAAAATGACATGAAAACATAATTGCTTAGCATGAACTTTGCTTTAGCTCCTATACCTTAGTTCTGTTAAATACAGTGACACTTTTAAAGATTTAACACTAAGTTAATCTTTTCTTTTTTTCAGAGATGATATTTTTAAAAAGATTTTTGTGCTATTTCCAATTATTGGTGGCTGGTTCTAAAGTACTGGGCCCAGTATACTCAACGATGATGAACCAGCTAAACTTGAGTTTTACAGTGTTAGGACAATAGGATTACATTAAAGATATATAAAGTGTCCTGCCACTAATCACATTTCAAGATAAATCACCAAAATTCACCAAACACAATTATAATCAATACCGCTATTCTTTACTATAGAGGATAGTTTGTGTGATGACATTTCAGCAAAAAACATTTTGACATTGGTATTATTTCCATCAAACAAGTTTTTACTTCTAAAGGCTGTACATTGCTTTAATTCTTGAAATTAAAAAATGATACTAAGAGGTTTTAGTCTTTCTTTCGATCCCCAAATTCTATTTACCTGGTATTTATACCCCACCTCGTCCTGACAGGTTGAAAGGTGGTGAATAAGATTATATGTAAGGCAAGATTAGAAGAGTGAGGACTACATATCAAATGGTGAGAGGAGGTCACCAGGATTCTGTGGAGGGCTGCACAGGAAGTTAGCTGGTTACCAGGAGTGAACACCAGTGCAGTAAGTTTTCTCACAAGTAGGCAAAAAAAGTAAGCACTGGGTTGGACTTCTTTCTTTTTTTAGAGCAAAGAGAGCCTAATAACTGTTTGGAAGGAAAAATGTGTTTCCCAGAATTAAATTTCACTAGAAAGTGCTTTTTCTTTGTACTGGGGGTGGGGTGGGGTGGGGGGATCAAACTCAGGCCTTTGTGCTTGCGAGGCAGGGGCGGAACCACAGAACTAAATCCCCAGGCCCAGAAAGTGCTTTTTTAAAAGTATAACCAGAAAGGCAAAAAAGTTCAAGTTAATAACACAAACACAATCTCACACTTCATGCTCTACTTGTACCAAATTACATGCATTTAATTAAAACAGTGAGTGTCCAGTTTGAATTTTAATATATTTCATATGAGCAGAAATTCAATCCCATTGCCAGATACAGAAATGAATCTGGGAAATCCAAGATCTGAAGTACATGTGAACCCAAAATATTTCCTTCTCAGCTGGGATGCCATATACTCTAACTACACCACTTGAGGAGATGTTTGTTATAAATAAATTTATGGCATAATATTTGTATAACAAATTCAAAACTATTTTCAGGCACAAGAAACATTTCTTTCAGATTTCTAGGAGTGCAAACGTATCGTGGTGGAAGGACCCCTCTTCTCAGGTCCTGTGAGCCTCGCAGCCGATCAGTTGGTGCACTGGGCTAACTCGGGGTATAAGTGCACTAGGGCTCGCACCCTGCAGTCCAGTCTGCCCCACTAGGCAGGGAGTGAAGGAGACTCGCTGTGGTTCACATGGTAAATTTAACTCCCTCCCTCCCTTCCTTTCGTCTTTCCTTCCTTTTTCAGTACTGAGGATTGAACCCAGGTCCTCACACACGCTAGGAAAGCACTTTACTACCACCGCCCCATTCTTAAGATAGCGTCTCACTAAATTGCCCAGGCTGCCCTCAAAGTTGAGATCTTCCTGCTCTGGCCTCCTGAGGAGCTGGCCGTGCCATGCCCAGAGGCGTTATGCTTATTTTTGATCTTTACTGAAACCATGGGCATGTTAATAGCCAGTTATGTTTGAGTTTAAGTTTTTCCCACTTTGAAATTACAGTTGGCAAGGATCTACCTCATTTCTCCACAGAGGAGACAACAGAGCCTTCAGACGCCCCAGTGAAGGACGCCCGCGCTGGGGACTTTCCACCGGCACAAAAGCAGGGGTAGCAATTCTGCAGCCCCGCTGTCCTCCAACTGAAGAACAGTTAGCCTATTTCCTCACCAAATTGCTAGCACCCATGCCGTGTGCAATTCCCTAGCTGCCCTGAATGAATGCACAAAACATGACCACACACTTCCCGTTGCGGGAGAAAATTATAATTCAAAAAACTGCAAAAAGTAATAATCAGTCCTAATTTCCCTTCTGAGCCTGGCTTTAATGTCGCACGGGCGGACAGAGGGCAGAGGAAGAAAGCGATTCCGCAGCTGAGTGGAACCTCCATGTTCGCAGCTGTTGCTCTTCCCCCTCCCCCCCTCTCCCTCGTTTCATCTTTACCTTCCCTGGAGCTCCACCTTCATAATCACTAGAGAAAAGTCCTCAGGGCCTTCAGGATGGTCATCATCAAGGATTTCAACCTGCAGACCTCGAGCCATCTCTCCCGCCTGGAAAAGGAGCTGCCCGGCCACAGGGACAAAATCCACGCCTGCGTCCGCTGTGCCACCCACAGTCTCGAACCACAGCCTCACGAGGCCGAAGTAGCCGCCTGCCCGGACAACTGTGACATTAACCTGTGCAAAGGGCAGACAGTGTTACCCCGGACAGACACTGCGCTTACAAAGATTACATGGAAACGAAACATCAGTGAACAAATTAAATAAATTACATATTAAAATAGTGATGCTGGAAGCAAGTAAATCTTCACCAAAGGTTTATATTAAAAAGGTTTTTTTTTTTGTCTTTTGGCACAGGGTTTTACTATGTAGCTCAGACTGGCCTTGAACTCACAGCCATCCTTCTGCCTCAGCCTCCTGAAAGCTAGGATTACAGGTGTGCACCACCACGCCCGGCATATGAGAACAGTTAAGATACTAACAGGGAAAAGCACTTTCAATACACCACCACAATATGAAAAGCAAAACTGACACTAAGACTTGAAGCACTTCCCACCATACCCTCTGCACTTCCTCTGACACCTGGAGTTGCTCCTGGGAAAAGGCGAAGTGGCCATAGGGGGCGTCGCTGGCCACCATGGTGATGTTGGCAGTGTGGCTGGAGGGGCTCAGCCCTGCACCCTCACTGATATCTGTGAGCTGGAACTCATAGAAACGCTTCTCCTCAGGGATGTTGTCATTCAGGGCCTACAGAAGGACAGAGCCATCAGCAGTAGAATCGGAAGATGTAAAGGAAAGGATCTGTCACATGAATGAATGCGACAGACTCTGCAACATTAATCTCCTCTCTACAAGTCATCCCAACCACACACACATACACGAATGCACAAGAGCCAGGGTGTCACAGAAGCCAGCGGCACCACACCTGTATGACCACGATGGCCGCCGACTGTCCATCCTGCATGGTTAGCTTCCCTGAGGCTTCGGCAAACTTCTCCAGGGAAGGAGGGAAGATTCTCCACCACACTGTCACCTCCCCTGAGATCGAAGGGCCTCGGACAAGGCTACAACAAGATGCAAGTGTCCACTGAGTACAGCTTTATTGGTGGTATTTTTCCTAAATACACATTTGCTGTGTCTTCCAACCATAAGCAATTTTATTTCATGAACATTATGCTTTTAAATAAACTCATCTATCATCTATATATTAAAAGAAAACCTTAGAATTCCAAGATAGTAGCACCCAAGATACCGAGCTAGTAAATCCATCTTGACAGGAATACTTGCAATAGCTGAACACCAAAAACAGGTTTAAAGAAATAAGAAGAAATATTTATACATTTTTACTGATATACAAAAAATAAAATATGAGTAGCTTAACAAAGGTTTTTCATTGCTTTATGGTTTTTTGCTGTACTGAAGATTGAACCTGGAGCCTCTGCAGCATCTCCCTCCCTTCCTCCCTTCCTCCCTTCCTTCTTTCCTCCCTCCCTTCTTCCCTTCCTTCTTTCCTTTATTTGAGGACAAGTTCCTCTAAGTTGTTAAGTTGCCCAGGCTGGCCTTAAGCTTGGGACCTTCCTGCCTCAGCCATCCAGAATGCTGGTATAACAGGTGTGAACCACCACACTTGGCCTGTATCATAAAGCTATCCAAAGAGCAGTAAATACTTCGTACATGTGCATGCAACAGAAAGGATAAAGCATTCCTTTTAGATACATAAAAAAATAATAATTTTAAAAAACAACATGGAGTCAAATCTAGCTACTTCACTGATGGCTGCTGTACCCATTTTCCATGAGTGAATTTTGGAGAAAGAAATTCCCTACAATGGTACTAATTTAGTTATACGAAAGGCTGTGATTCTGGAGCCCTTCAGAATCAAACTGATCTTGACGGTCTGCTAAGGTCTCCTCCTACATCACATGCTAACATAGAATGGAACCGGCTGACAGCTCAGATCTGATCCCAACTCCACGTACTCTCCAGGTGTGGGTCAGGCAAATCACCCACAGCCTCTTTGTGATCCAACTCACATATGTTCAACCTCTGCCTAAAGTTTTACTGTCCACATGGTGCTACCAACACACACAACAATCGTGTATGAACACCATGTGTTTACTACAAATGATATAAAACAGCTGATTATTGGAACAAAACTTCACAACCCCTACCAAGGCAAAGAGCAGCTGTGAAGCCCATACCTGATGACGGCGGTGCCGTTGTATGTGGCTGAGGGCTCCCCGATGAGGACGTGCCTGGAGGATGGAGCGATCCCAACATTCCCTGTTGCTGCCTTCTCTCCTCGGATGATTATCGATGCTCTGCCTACATTGAGGATCATCCATAGTGCGGTTACAAACACACAGAACTGGTGCATCTCAAGAGAACCATGTAAGGTAGACACCAATATCCTCGTTCTACCCATGAGGACAGTGAGACACCTTGAAGACACTGAAAATTTGCCTAAGATCCAACTTTAATGGAAAGGGCAGGAAACAGTGGGCAATAAATCTGCTCTCATTCCCAGGGTAAGCAAGAGCTCCACTATCATTCACAGGAATTCCCTCCTACAGCAAGCATTTTATATCTCACTGCAGTCAGCTGTGTGGCTAAGTCAGCTGGCTATGTGGCAAATACTAGAATTCGTGGGGCACTGTTTTAGTTTTAATTTTACTACCATTTGTCCAAAAGCATTTCTAAAACTGTGTCAAATATTTCTACTAAAATAGAAATAAAAGCTACATCGGGCCGGGGATTTAGCTCAGTGGTTCCACTGCCTGCCCCACAAGTGCAAGGACCTGAGTTTGATCCCCAGTACCAAAAAAAAAAGCTATATCGAAGAATTTTAGTATCCATATTCTAATACAGCAGTAACTGGAAGAAAATTTTTCCAGAAGCATACAAGGGGGTATCATGAAAAACAGAGCTGGGTTATTATAGTCTCATGTTCTTGGGCAATGGATTAATGAAATCAAGAGGAGTTTGCCATATGCAAATATGTCAGTTACACAGATATATAATAAGAATTTTTATTTTGACACAGGTTTTACTTTAACCTCTGATATTTTATTCTTATGTCTAATTAGCCTCCGTGACATCAATTATCATTTTAACATGATGCACATCACTGTGCGAACTTAAGAATGACAGAAGAATATGACGCTTCCTTGGCAGCTGCTGCAGGTTAGAGCTCCACCGTCCCTCAGAGGTGCATGTGTGAGCTCTGGTCACCAGCCCATGACAACTCTGGAAGGTGGCAGTGGAAGCACTAAGGCCACTGGGGTGTGCTGTGCCTCGAAGGAGGCACTGGGACCCTGCCCCTCTCTTGCTCCCTACTTCCCAGCCACCAGGAAGTAAGCAGCTTCCTGAGCTCCACACCCCTGCCTTGATGTGCTGCCTTGTCACAGTCCCAAGAGCCATGACCTATCTACCAGGGACTGAAACCTCTGCAACCATGAGCCAAAGTAAGCCTCTCCTACTTATAAATAGATTATCTTGGGGATTCTGTGACAGTGACAGAAAGCTGATTAAGCCAATAGGTTTGCTGGAAAGGACTTCAGATGAACATGTAGGAAGAAAAATTACCTTCCGTACATAAGGGGATACTTTACCATTCTGATAATTTTCCTGTCCACACAATTTAATTTTAGTCATAGATCACTGCGCAGGATGGAATTGTGATGGCAAAGAAAAAAGACATGTAACACTACCAGGCATTTATAAACAGTTACTAGGCCATTTTTTATTGTTAGTACTGTTTTTAGCACTGAAAAACCATTTCAGAGCCATTTATCCTTTCTCTATTGATCCAAAAAACAAATCATCCTACAGACCATAGGCAATGGGAACTATGATGTCTGTTTCTGAAATATAAAAATATCTGAGCAATTAATTTCCACAGGTATAGTTAGACTATCTTATCAAACATAACAGTGTATTACATTTTAAAATATTTTATTATAAAAGTAATATGTGATCAGTGTAAATAGCTTACAAAAATAGGTAAACAAAAAACACTATTGACAATTCAAATAAATAATTCCAAACTCATGTAAGACATGGACCTGATAAGAAATGGGATCACACTGACTATACTGTTGTGAAGTCTACTTTATTAACACAACAATCACTCATGAAATTAAGTGTACTTTACATTTAATGTAATTATTGGGTTTTTCTGTTACACCATTTTGAATGGCTGTACAGTTTTCTGCCACATTTTACCCAATCTCCTGCTGTTGGACGATTTTGGAAGTTTCCATGTTTTATTATACGAACATCAGTACAAGGAACATCTTTATTTAAAAAATATCAGCGCCAAGTGGCATGAAGTGTTTGACTATGATGCTACCAATGTCAGGTATTATAAATTTGATTTTAAAAATCTTTTATCCATAGTAGGGCTAGAACATGATGTCCTTATGTTTTAGGAATTATAAAAACTAACACTGTAACTCCTGATTATTTGCTTGCATTTTTCTGAGGATCAAGTTTTTCGTTTGCAGAACGCTTACCTTTTCCTGGAGCTATCTCTACCTCGTCAGCCGCTGTCAGCTGGATGGTGAAGCACCGGTCCCAGTCCCGTGCAGTGCCCTGCAGCGCTCTCAGGATGATGCTCTTCTGGGACTCCGTCTGCAGCACCGAGAGGGACAAGCAATCCCCACGGGGACAAAGTCAGATCCTGACTGTGGAGCAGTGTTTGTGTCCACAAACATCTCTTAAGTGAGCCCTTTTGGTCACCTAGAATTTGGGGTTACTTCAAAGAAGAATTACTATGCAAAAAAATAGGTCCGATTAGTCTCAATATTCCCAATTCCACTCAGGCTGTTAAGGGAAAAATGGAGAAAAGATGAACACATCTCCAAAATTTTCAACCACTGCAGGTCGAACCCTAGAGAGCTAAGTGGTCATGTCATAAAGGTAAACCAATAAAAAGTCACAAACAGAGACCCCTGGCTCTTTTCAAAGGGGGAAAACAAAGCTCAGCTGAGCCTGGTCCCAGCAGCCTGGGCAAGTGACAGCCCCAAGACTGCACCTGCTGTCACCACCAGACTGGACATCCACCTCGAGGCGGGTTTTGTCAGCGTTCAGTTAGCAGCAGCACCTTCCTTACTAACACAGAATTGGAGGCAGCAGTCCAGGGCTCAACTCCTAAGAAAACTTAGTGCTTCCATCCAGGAGCCTGCTACTTTGTATATACATGTCATCTTCTTTTATCTTCACCTTTAAGATATTGTTTTTCTTCATTATCATGTACATCCCACTTGCTTTTTGCCGATCCACTACTGTTAGTTTTTACTTTTCCCCCATTACTGCAAAATCCTAAGAATTTTATTTATTTGTTTAGAGACAGGGTCTCACTATGTTGCCCAGGCTGGTTTCGAATTCATGGACTCATAATCCTCCTGCTCCAGGCTCCCGAGTAGCTAGGACTACAGGTGCACACGGGCACTCCAGGCTCAAAATGTGACTGACTGTTGGTCTCGTGCGTGTTTTCTCTCCCTTGGATCTCAGTAGCGTGGTTCTTGTGGATCCCACTCCTGCCTGCAGCGCTGTCTGTGCCGGGCAACACAGGACCTTTTATTTTTATTTATTCTTTTTGTCGCCCTTATCTGGCCATTTCTTTTTGTATGTTTGCTTGGTTTTATTTCTGAGATGAGGTCTCACTAATTTTCCCTGGCTAGTCTTTATCTCCAGGACCCACATAATCCTCCTGCCTCAGTCTCCAGAAGAGCTGGGATTACAGACGTGCACCACCACATCTGCCTTTGTCTGTTTCAATCCCATTTGTCAAAACTCTCCCATCCTGTCATTCACTCTTAATGTCATTCACTCTTGTGTCTGCTTCTTAATTTTTCCTTCAACACTTACTACTGGAGAGCTGCCCATGTTTATGCAGGTAGATACAACTTATCCCTTTGATAGCTGTAGGGATTCCCCTTTGTGCATTTATACTACTTGCAATGCACATCGAACACTGGTCATCTAATACTGTAAGTAATACTGTCATGAACATTCTTGTATGTATAGCTATTTACCTGAAGTGCTATTGCTTCCACATATAGTTGTCTCTGATTATTCTTGAATTCTGTATTTCTGAATCTTCATGCTCACTAAAATTTACCTGTAACCTGGGCACTCTGTCGTCATTCACAGACATGGGCATACTGACAAAACGTAGGGGTCATTTTAACACACTTTTCATGTTAATTAAGAACCGTGACTTATACTGAATGAAGATTATCTAACATATAATAACATCTCCATATAACACATCACAGCCCCCTCTGCTTCAGAGCTCAAGATTTCAGCTCTATACTTGGGGGCCGTTTTAAACAGTGAAATCACCAACAAAAAGCACACACACACACACACACGCACACACACACGACACTGCATTCTGAAAATGACACTTGTTTACTGTCAGAGTCGAAACAAGAAAAGGTGTAGGGCCGGGGATTTAGCTCAGTGGTTCCACTGCCTGCCTCAAAAGCGCAAGGTCCTGAGTTCGATCCCCGGTACCAAAAAAAAAAAAAAAAGTGGCTAGAAGAAAAGGTGCTGCCTGTTTCCCTCAGCTGAGAATGAGCAAATTTGGAGAATGAAATTTTCACCTCTCTCTCTACATCCATGGATGATTATGAAAGAATCAGTTGTATTGACTGGAGGCTGGGGAGATGAATGGATTTCAGTGTATAGGTAAACTCACAAGCACGGCCTCAGGAACCATAAGAATTGACTCGACCTTAATCACAAAACTCAACTATACTTCATACATTCCTAGTGCCCTCCATTTACTACTATCTGTGGAAGCCAGCTTTTCATGTGCTGGGCTCTCCACTTCTCTAAGAAACAGGCACCCAGGAGTTAGGGTGAAGAGTGGTAACAGGCCAGGGAGAAATTTCTGGTTACAAAAGACAGCAAGAAACCCTCTGGCATAAAAAGGGGATGGGAAGCTTCACAGGGAAATGATTTCAGAGAATTTCTAGTAGAGATTCGAGCTGCCCTTAAATAAGGTTTATAGATATTCTGCACAAAAAGCCTTCCTAGTTCAATCAAGATGTTCTCAGACTGATTTGATCACAGAATCTTTTTTTCTCTTAAAATTCAGAACAATTATTGCTACACTGCAGAATAGTTGTTCAGAAGAATGGCACTCTAGGATTTCTCAGGAAAATGGAAACACAAGTTGTTTCCTAGCTTTCTGAAATGTAAAGCTGCCAACTTTTATTCACACAATGTAGAAAAGGAGCTGAGTTTCACTATATGAAGTTGAGGTGGCACTGTGCTATTTCATTGGGCTTTTTTATTATTTCAGAACTATTTTAAAGTCACTTTATAAACCACTATCTAAGAGCAAGAAGTTGGTTAGCCTCTTCACAAACATAATTTCATACAATCTTTACAGCCTTTGCTTAGGTTAAGCATTAATATCCCCACTTTGTGTGTAGAAAACCTAACGTGAGAGAAATTAGTGAATTTTCCTAAGGTCAAATGGCAATAAGTGGTCGAGTGAAGATTTGGATTAAGGTCTAGCTAGATTCTGAGCCTACAACTCTTATGGTTTTTCAGTGGCAACTTCCAGAAGCACAAGAGAACCTAGCCCTGAAAGAGAGTAAAGCAGATGTAGATGACACAACTTGAGATGACAGAAGAAGTCTGTGATGGCAGATAAACCCTCCAGAAAGGGGCACCTAGAGAGACCAAAACACTGTGTAAGAAATGTGAATTGCAGAGAGACAGCTAAGAAATGCCAGAATCATAAAAACCATGATGGAACACAGTGCTTAGGAATAACGGTGTTAAAGGGAAGAATCAGTGCAATGAAAAATATGTAACCAATTGTTAATGCAGTAGATTTTGGTTAGTATGTAAAATAAATGTTTATGATAAATTCTGAAGTAAAAAGAGCAAGTTACAGAACAGATTTCAGACTAAAATTCCATTTATGTAAGAATAAGATACATATGTTTGAATATGCATAGAAAATTTTTGGAAGGATACATAAGAAACTGTCATTAGTGATTACTTGTGGGATGTAGCAATGCAAGATCCAAGAGGATTCAAGGAAATTTTCCTTACTTTTTTTCATTCATCTGTGTTGTTGGAGGCTTATACCAATGTCACATATATTGCTGTAACCGATTAAACCATAAAGATGGAGAAAAGATTTCTGGGTTACCCTGACAGCAGCCTGGTAGGGGGAGAGGTGCCTTCATCAAGTGCACATGTAGACACCATATGGGACCCAAAGTGTCAACAAAAGAAAAAGAAACTCAAGCTGAAAAGTGTTTCTGAAATCAAGATGGTATGTTCCTGTGTGGAGGTAACAGCTTGAGGCAGACAAGAGGACACGTATACATTGCACACCACGAACCTATGCCATAAGGAGAACGCAGAGTGGGTCAGAATATTTCCTGACTTCTCTGAATGCCAGGCTCAGGGCCTGTGCTGACCACGGGAAGTGGCTCCACTTACTCCAGGTGCTGTTCCCACTCCCATCTCACCTCCCTCTTCACAGCAATTCCGATCCTCAAATCTCAATGTGCACAGAGTAAACAGCTGGAAACCATGGCCTGTACCCCAGGAAAATAGTCTTCCCTGAGTACATCTAACAAGGGCTCAGGCAGGGAGTACACAGTTTTCTAGACACCGTCATAAAATTTTAAGAATGCATATATTGTAAAATAGGAGTAATTAATTATGAAGAGAGATCATTTGAGAAAAGATGAAAATAATACTAGTTAAGGCTAACAATATCAAAGAGAGATGCAATCACAAAACCCAGTGTTTACAAGACACAATAAATGGCAGAAGCCACATTGCAGAAAATTTAATCAGTGGTGTGGTGGACAAACTGAAGTTGTTTTATCAAAATGCAGAGTAAAAAAAAAAGAAAGAAAACAAAACAAAACAAACTGCAGAGTAAAAGGTAGAGATAAAAATGATTGGTGTCACGGTCACAGCTGTGAGCACGAATGCAGTTTCTCTGTATATTTCCTTTCTCCAAGGACCATTTTACTCCTCCATCCTACACTGAAAACAACATTTCTAAGGAATTCCTGAGCTATGGAGAAGACAAGAGGGGGAAGGAGTGATAGTGATTACCCTGGGACCATCCTTGGTGGACGGGTGGGAGAGAAGCAGGAAGGGTGGAGGGCCAAGAATCAAAAAGGGTAGAGAAAAAAGGTGAGGAGAGAGTGGGAGCAACTCTGCAAGCAAGTGTCCCTTGAGCCTGGCCCTGCCCTAGTCTCTGTGGCAATGCTCTGAGGGCCACCCCCCCTCTTCTGGCAAGGACTCATCCATCAGCTGGCATGTTTCCAGGACAAGCTGCCATAGGTCAGGCTCCTTAGAAACCACCTCATGTCTAGAAAGCCTCCTCCTCCCGCAGGGCTAGATCTTCTTTCTCACATGGTCCACATCCAATAACTGCTCAAGACAACATTATAAAACTCAACCTTCCTACATCTCAGGTCAACTCTGAAGAGCCGGGGTGTCTTCAGAATGAGCTACAGTGTGCAGCAGCAGCACAAGCGGAGGACTGCACTGCACTTGCCTTCGTCCTAGCCAGTGCTCCTTCGTGCACTTATGTAGGTGCTGGTCCAAGGAGAAGCATCCACACAGCCTCCTGACACCCCATCTCATAGTCTACCAGGAAGACACAGATTTCTCACCCTGGCCCATTTGTCAGGTAGAAATAAGACCGAATAACTTCACCCTGCTGCTAAGAGAGGACTGAACAGAGCCATGGTGAGAATTTCCCTGTAAGTGGGGGAATCATGAACCCACAAGCACTGTTTCATTTTGAAGTAGTCCAAGAAGCCACTGTACAGTTAATCTTGGTACAATAAGGGACATGTCCTAAGTATAACAGCTCTTGTAGACTAGTATCTCAACTGCTAGATTTGAGCACCAGCTTGCTAGGAGAATGATTTTTGGGGTCAGAGATCCACCTGTAGCCATGAGCAGGACTGCAAAAGACTGAGACATCATCCAAAGCAAAGAAGAGCCCATGGACACTTGGATACTTTAGACCTGGATTTGCACAAACAATACAGCTGCTGTGCAGTTGTACATGAAATGTACGAGGGTGGTGACCAAGCAACTGAACAGAGGGTCCCATTAAGAGATAAATCCGCCCCTCTTGATGTAATTCTCTGAAAAAGGATAGCCTTAATCGTTTGGGGGAAAGATCAGAATACTTGCTATTTTGGTATAGATTCTGTGCTCAAAACAGAAAAACCTAATAACCTGGGAAGTAGCTCTAACTGTTCGAATGAGGTAAATAGAAAATTATCACTCATGTAAATCTTTATAAAATTTTTTAGACTAATTTCTAAATTTCAATTTTTTTCATACCGGGTAATAAATTTTCAGATTATGGCTAGGGCATGCAATCTTGAGCCATCATTTATTAGAATCTGAGAAATAAGTGGGTGATACATCTGTGATATCTGGCTCGAGACTCAATGCCATCAGAGTGATCGATGTCTCAAGACTGGTGGGTGACAAAACAAAAAAAGGACTATTTGTTTCTGGGCTGTTTGGTGATTAGTGCTTGCAAGAAAGGTCAACAGACCACAAAGAGAGCTCAACTCCTGTTTTGTCCAGAGTGTAGTAAACAATTTGAGGGACAAAGATATATTGAATACTGTTACATGAACTCCTCAGCAACACTGTGCTAAAGAAAATCAAGGGCAAATTAGAGGAAAATGACAGGAGCCCCAGTGCTGACTGTACCTCATCAAAGTGAAGTATCCCTTTCAGAGGGCTGAGATCATCCTTAGCTTTATCCTCCACCACCCACTGAAGCTGGACAGGTCCTTTTCCTCCAGGGGACCGGACCACCATCAACATCACAGAGGAATCAGGGTCATCAGACACAAGGGACTCATCAACCATTACCTGAAGAAAGAAAATCCAGTGAGGCAAGAGTAATGATGATAACAGGAGAAACAAAATCTTACTTCTGCGTGCAATCAGTGCAGTTTCGAATTTAGAATTCTCTTCGTGGTATGTTACAATCATATGGCAGAAAGAGTGTTCCAGCACACTCCATTTCCGTTCTTCCCTAGACATCAATTACTGGCCACTTCCCATCCTCTCTTGCAGTTCCATACAGCATGTGGCTGAATCTTGGAAAGAGACTGTATGCAGGGGAGGCATAGGCCACTGACACCTGGCTGTAAATGTGCACACAATCCTCCACGTTCTCCTTTGCCCATCTGCCAGGTGGCTGAAGAGGATGCTTGGGACCTAAAGGATGTTAGAAGCCAGGTGGAGAAGAGGTGTCCATACCTGCCTGCCAACTAGCAGCACTAGGGTGAGACTTCTGCATAAAGAAGAACCAAGATTTGGGGGGTACCTGGTGATGGTGATCAGGCTCCCCACAGACCTAAACTGTCCCCGGAAGTACCTGAAGTTTTCCAACTTTAGTGAGTCAAATGTTGAAAGGAGTTTTATTAATTTGATATAAAAGAGAAGTTTTGATGTTAATTTACCAGTGCTATTTTTTTTACACAATTCCTTATTAAGAGAGCTGGTTCAAACGAATTACATATGCTGACCTTGTGAACCTGTAATATCCACCCGTTATGTAAACTCAAAATACAACACAATGTTTTCCACTTCCAAGACAGAAACTTAATATGCATGTAATGCAATCTTGTCTTCTTTTTCTCATGAGATTTTTGCACTGGTACCGAGAGTGGAGATTGGGAGCTATTTGACACTGTTGGAGCTTCTGTCGCGTGCCAGTTCTCACATACATGCTACACTGTCCTCGAGAGCCACTTATTAATGTGGACAGGTTTATACTAACAACCTTTTCCCAGTGCTCTTCAGGTTTCAACCTATCTGTGTCACCAACCAATGCAAACAGAATGATCTCTGTGTGTTCAGCACTGTACTTCTTATGCACATATCAAAAGATCAACTCAGGTTATCAAGAAATACAGGCGATGAGAACAACCACAAGGGCGGAGCAACAATGAAACCAACCAATTCTACCAAGGGTGAAAACAGCAATTGACACTTGCTGAGCACAAAGCCCGGGTTTGAGTGCTTCATGTACATCAGCTCATTTATTCCTCATAATATTTATGGGGAATAAAACTCACAGAGTAAGTAACCTAAACAAATTAGGACTTGGACACTATCACAATTAGGCAGTATTTCTAAGCATGCCTAAATTTACAGCACTAAAGTTTACAATAGAAGATGAGACAAAATGATTAAACAAAAATAATTTATGAATACTAACATGGTTCTTCATTTCTATACAGGAAGAGAAGCTTATAAACACATTATCCAATTGTTGAGTCCAAAAGTTTGATACGCTTAAAATCAAAAACAGTACTATAAGAGTTCACTAACTGAAGATGTGAACATTAAATCATATGTTGTAATCTAAGCCTAGAAGTTCATATAGATTTTATAAAATTGATTTACATGTTTATGTGCATTAAAATATGCACATAAATATTGCATATGTGCAAATAAATATGGCATGGTTGGAGATACAATAAACTATCACCAATACTGCCCTTGAGATACTGCTACTCTGGAAATGTTCCTTCTCCTCTTTATGCTTTCTTACAAGTCCAAGATTTGCTATGCTACATGGGAGACACCCACAGCAACTTTTCTCCATGATCTTACCACCAGGCAGTTATTAGGCTATTTTATTTAAATCCTAGGCCCCTGGGAAGCTCTGCTCTGACAGGCAAGTCACAGACTGAGCCTTGGGTCCATTACAAAAGACAAAGAACATTAGAGCAATTGGTTTATCCTTAAAAATGATTTCTGATGGTTACTGATTATCTATAAATAATTATGTAAAGGGACACTGATGTATAGGGCCAGAGAAGTTGCTGAGTATAAGGAATTATTTAAGGATTTTTATGAATGTTTCCCCTGGGAACTGTCTTTAATGGGTAAAATCACAATAATTATGACATGGTCATCATGTAACAATAATTATGACAGAGTTTATAGTGATTTATATTTGAGATGTGATGATAATTAAGTACTAGTCACCAAACCTGCTGTACAAATATTAAATTCTCATGATTGGTTAAACTCCTTCTCCTCCCTTTATGGTTAAAGCAGTAATAACTGGGTTCCCTCCTTTGAGTCTTTGAAGAAAACAGCCAATGAGAAGTAAGAGGGAGGAAACACGAGCTGCAGCGACTGTGGGGTTTTGTTCAAAATAAGTCAGGAGAGTGGGTAACACAAATCCTTCACCAGCTAATGCCACACTGGGAGGTAAGACCAGGACCCACTGGGACAGAGTCCTGCACTCAGAACAGGAGGGGGCCTGGGAGCAGGGCAGGCAGAAAAGGAAGGCATGGGGACAGTACATCTTTGACTACTGTACCCAGCAGACAGGGTCCGTTTCCCTCTGTGACTGCCCGTGTTGAGCAAGAGCCCTCCTGCTGCCTGCAGATTGGAGGACTGGCCTCTAAATCACAGCCAATTCATGAGACACGTAAAGAGAGGGACTCAAGTGAAGTTGGTAATGAGGAATTTCGAAACAAAAAGATACTTTTCTACTGAAAACTACATTACAAACTGGCGTGGGGTAGACTGCTCCACTGATATATTTAACTTACAGTTTGTTCTTCAAATCCAAATACTCCAAATGGAGAATCGTTTTGTGGAATAACAACAGTTAACACAACATCGTCACCAAGTGTGCCACCTCCAGATACACTGGTCAAGGAGATGCTGAACATCTCCATGAGCTCATATTCAGCATCATCGATTATGGTGACTTCTATTGCTGCAGTAACCTGTGAAAGAAAGGGAGGAAGGAAAGGAGGAAGACAGGGAAGAAAAGGGAAGAAGTGAGAGGTGTAAGGAAGGAGGGAAGGAAAATGGAAATAATTAATACCGGGTTTTCCTCATATATTTAAAGTTTTTAGTTGAAACTTACAAACATGGTACAAAAGAAAAAAATGCAGTTTTACCTGTTATATTCATAATATGTTTTATTTTATTTTTTTCCCCATTAACTTTATTGGTACATTTTAGGTATACAATACAGTTACATTCATCATTGGGATCTTGTACCATTACA
>NW_004624743.1:9961554-9992384 GCF_000247695.1 Heterocephalus glaber | reverse complement strand
GCTGAGCTTCTCTGCCCTAGGAGCCTGGGATGGAGGTGGGGAGCTTCCTTGCAGGTGCTGGGACCGGCTATATATTCATAATACTTTTAAAGTCATGTATACCTGTATATTTCAAAGTCAGAATTTAAGTCTTTTATTTTCAAAATAAAAGACATTATTTATGTAATAAAATACAGTACATTTATAGATAGAAAAAACAATAGATTCTTATTCTTGAAAAAAATTAAATCCCATGCAAATTCTAACAACCACTGGGCAAACATAAAACCTTTGTGTGCTAGGTATTAATATTACATGATATCAAGTGGAAATTATCATTGTCTTCTACAATTAAAATAAATCCCATTAGCTTCAAATGGTTTTTGTAACATACGGAAAAAGAGAGGCAGGGGGAAAAAACCCCTCAAATTTGCTGTTACTGGTTGTTTATGATGAGGATTTAGTTCACATCTCTGGGTTTATACAAAAATTTTTTTGTAAACTCATAAATAATGCTTGGTCCAGCCAGGCATGGTGACGTGCACCTGTAATATGAGCTACTCCAGAGACTGTCATGCAGGGGCCGGGCCAGGCCAGGCTGGGCAACTTAACGAGAAAAATAAGAAAAGGTCCAGCTTGTGATTTTGCTAGTGGTCATAAAAATATCCAAGCTACACTCATGGAAGCTGAAACAGGAGCATCCTAAGTTCAAGTCCCACCTGGGCAACTTAGTGGGACCCTGTTTCAAAACAAACAAAACAGGATGAGGTTGTAGTGCAGTGGTAAAGTGTCCCTGACTTTGAGCCTCAGTACAAAAAAAAAAAATGTAAGCTATGTGTCCATATTGAAAGTATTTTTTCTGTTCCCACAGGTAAACTCTATCACTTTGACACACATATTTACCAGAAAATGGTTTTTCTATGTAAGTCCACCTAAAACCCTTAACAGCAGAGAGAAGCAGGAAATCTAGATGCCATGCTCAGAAAGAAACCTGAGTGAAGCCAAATGCTGAAATGGAAGTTCATGAAAACATCTGCACCTCAAACCTGTGCTGCAGAATACAGGGTATCTTTCCTACGCTACATGAGCTTTAGAACTACGATGGTCCTGAGGGTGCTGGCAAACAAGGAATCTTTAACTCTACGCTCAGAATAAATGCCATTGATAAAACCATAACTGGAAGACTGCCTCAGTGAACAATTTGTTTCTGCTTTTATTGCATTTATTCTCCTTTCCCTCCTTTTATAGGAAACAGGTCAAAGTTCTTAATCCGGCAAAAAAAACCAAAACATGATTTCAAAAACATTCACAATAAGAGATCTTTCTGGGTAGGAAAATGAAGGCAAGTCGAGACCTGTATGCACGCCTTTTGGCAGTGTTTACTGCACCCCTAACAGCGGGAGTAGATGACACGTCCCAGCAAAAGCAAGGCTGGCTCTGCTGTTTCAAGTTACTAACACTTTCACGGCTCTTTATTCTTATGGTTTTCCACTTACTGATTAAAATTTTATTTTAAAAAATCTTATTCTTATGCTACAAAATGCCCAATTCAGAAAACTTACAACTGTTAAGGAAAATTTTGTTATTTTTAAGGTAATTAGACCTAAATCTAGAATATTATTTTCAAAATTTTTTTAGAGTTTAACTATTCTGTTTCTTTTGTATCATTTTAGCCTTTTTAGAATTATAAACTAAGTTTTGGGTATTAATTCATAAATGTGCATGGTAGTACTGAAAATCCTACAGTAAAAAGTTTGCATTTATGAACATTAAATAAACTAAAGAGCACAAAGATAGTTTAGTTCATCAGGCAGTTTTTTATACATTGTTAGTCACCTCTAAGTCAGTTACTGTTTTATAAGTTCTACTTTAACTGGAATCAGGTGGGGAAATTCAGACACGGGTGAGATTCTCGCCTCTTAACCTTCTCTTCCTACGTCATTAATAGATGATTTCTTAATTCATATTTCTATTTGACTAAACATAGAAACATTTAGAGAAGAGCAAACACTGCTGCGCGTTCAATCCATGCCTAGAACACGTTTGAAGTACAAGCAAAAAGTAATCGTGCGTTCACAGCGCGTACTTGTCCATCTGCGAATTCCAGCGTCCCGAGGGAGGGCAAGAAGTCCTCGGAGCCAGCGCTGCCAGGCGTGGCTGTCCAGTGAACACTCACGAGGCCAAAGCTTCCGGCCAGCCGGGCCACAGGAATCAGGAGGATGTTCAAGGGCGGCGGCAGCTCGTGGGCAGCGACAGTGCCACCAGCGTCCTGCAGTCAAAAGGCAAGACCGAGTGAGACTCTCCTGTGAGTGCTTTCTCCGCCTTTTGTTCCCACTTAGCTCTCTCAAACTATCTCTTCAAAGTACACATTCATAGCCGTAGGTATAAGGCTGCAATTTAATGAAAACAGTCCTCTTAATCCTTCCGCCTAGTTCAAAGAGAACCAAGAATTAGTTAATGAATTTATAAATATCCACACGCAAAACCAGTTGTTTTGGAGAAAATATAGAAAATCAGCAGAGATAAGCTTATCTGTTGCTCTATGACTATAAACATGCAAAAGCGCATCTTACCCTGGTGACATGGAATTTAAAGACGCCCCGGGGATCGTCATTTTCCTCGATCACTACCTCAGCCGTTTCCAGTCCAGGTCTCCGCACACGCGGCGGTTCCGCAGAGAAATCAGAGCTGACAAGGTTCACCTCAGTGATGGCGACCACAAATCCTTCCTCCAACTCGGGAGCATCATCCTGGGTGGGGAGAGGAGGTAGTCTGACTTCCTCAAACTTACTTAATTTGCATCGGAAACTTGATATTTTTCAGCAAGGAACTGACTACAACTACAGAAACTGGCAACTCTGTAACACGTCAAAAAAGATTTCTTATTGTATTTTGATACATTTCCACTGAAACTTCAGGATCCATGGGGTATTTAAGATTAAGGTGATGTTTCAATGAAGTTTTCATTTTCAATAGCAAATAAAATAATTTTTAAAAATCTATCATTCAATTTTGACCGTTATCTATTGAAAATTTTACATATCATACCCCAAAAGAAATTTAAGAGAAATTGGTAAATTCTACGTTTTAAAAGTGAAAGCTCTGAACTTGTAAATCTAGATGTAGTTCTATATTTTAATTAATTAAAAAATTAACTTTATGCTTGAACGGGTAACAACAATTTTAAAATATAAAAAGAAAACATATGTAAAAAGAAAGGAAATCTCCTTTCTACTCTGTCCCCCTTGTCTTAGATTGTCCTCTCCAAAAGACACTATTATGTAATATCACCAATACCACTAGTACTACTGCTAATATTATAGACTGCATTTATTTAGTAATAAATTTATAACAGATAACATAGTTAATATAAAATATTACATGTAAACATGATATTTGATCATATAAATAACCCAAATGCCATTATTCCCACTTTCAGTTTTTGTGCCTCATTACAAGTGTGTGTATCCACATATTCTCTCTTCCTTCTGATCTCTATATAAACACATAAAGAGAGACATACATAGATATTAGAGTAGATATGTTGGTGGTTAGGCTTATTGTGTCAACTTGATTGGCTTAAGACATGCCCAGGGGATTAGTAAAGCCCACTTCTGGGTGTCTGGATGGGTCCCAGAGGAGTGGCCTTGAAGACAATACCTGGTCCTCTGGGAATACACCATTCCCCTGCTCTGCTTCCTCTTTGCCCTGAACTAAGCAGCTCTGCTCTGCCATGCCCTTCCACCATGATGGTTTTTGCCCTGGTGCCAGCTGACCATGAACTGAATCTCCTGAACTGTGAGCCAAATTAAACTTCTTCTTTATGTTGTAGATGTCAGATACTATCTCCAAGTGGTGGAAAAGCTAAGTACTGTAACACAGAAAATAGGTACCTAAGACTAAAACTAAACCACCTGGATATTAATCTTGATTTGAGCAATTGTGTGATGAAATGAAAACACTCCCCTGTCAAAACAATAAAAATAACCAGATTGACTTAGGCCTTTCATTCACTCAGCTATTAGTTTAAAGGAACAAACCAGTCTACATAATAGTGGAGCCAATCAGATATGCAATCAAATAAAGTAAATGTTTCAAAGTTCATTCAAATTATTTTCATTGAAAAATAAAAATGAAGAATACACTCGTCACTTTTGCTAGCTATATAAGATACTTCCTCATTATTAAATAATTGTTTGGGTGGGAAATTACAGCTGTGTGTTTAACAGCATCCTTTTAAAACAAATTTTTACCTATAAAAGCATCACAATTTTACATTTAAGAGTATTTTTCTTCATTTTACAACATCTTTATTGCAATCTATACTTACTGGTAAAATGGCAATTTTGGCATGAGTTTCTTTTATGTTTTCTTTCATCATTATTATTGTTTCTTGTAATACATAATCTTCATTCTCAGTAGCTTGGTTATTGATGTGCAGTAACAAATTAGGTTTAGCTATCAAGTGAATGGCAACATCCCCAAATAGTCCTTCATCTCGGACAATTTGTAACTGAAGAATAGTGATGTTCTCTACGAGATAGAAATGTCCTAGGTAAGTAAGTGTTTCTGTTTGCTGTCAATGCTGTTCCAAGCACTCGTGGTGGGATGTTCTGCACTAGCCTTTTAGGCAGTTAAGGAACGAGGGCAAATAAAAACAACATATACTACCAAGGAATATTCTCTGCTTTGTCCTTCCCCAAAATTGGGCTGAGAATCACCATCTGCTGCCAGCCTTAGATCTCACATAAACCCCTCAGTTCTGACTCACCGCAGCCTCCTAGGTTATACACATCACACACTGTAACTGAAACCACAAAAGTCTCAGGGCCGTGCACATATGAAGGTAGAAGAGGTGACAATTACACAGGTTCAAATGACCCTTTGAAGGTGAGTAATGAAATACACAATCACCATTTAATGCCCAGTCATTAGAAAAAGTAATTTTGTTCTTATACTGTAGACGCCTATGACAAGGTTCAAAGTGTTTCACAGCAACTAATTTTTATTTTATTTCTTAGATTTTTTTCTGAGATTCTTTAATAAAATGAAATTTTTAAAAATGCCTGTCAACATTCTCCACTGGTCTATAAGTTTCTGATAATTTAATATTGTGTCTTCATTTCAAAACACAGTACAACATTCCTTATACTTACTAGGTGTTTCCGAAACATTCCATGAATGAGAAAATTAACAGATCATTTTACTGTACATAAGTCTACTATTTCTGTTATATATTTATGGTATTTAAAATCCTAGGAGCAAAACTCCAGGCCATTTTTTTCTTTCTATCAGCTCTTTAAATGAAAGTTATTTAAAAGCTGAATATTATCTGAAAACTTTAGCATCTTTACATAGTATGTTCTAAAGACACATTATACATAACCTTTTCTTTAAATAAGTCAAATGACCTTTACCTTAAATATGTGTATTATTAACTGTGTACAGTAATTATTGAAAATGTATAGAGAGAAAGTCTGAGTGAGGAAGGAGAATGTATAAAGAAACCATGAAAAAGATGAAGTAAATAAAAACCAGTCACGAATCCTTCAAAGTCTTGGCTACAGTGTTAACATTTCCATTATGTTAGTATATATTTAAAAATTTTATACTTATAAGTATATAATTAAAATTAAATATTTTAGTAGCCTTATTGCTAAGCATGATCATGAAATTTACATGATCATGTAATTTAATAAAAATAAACAAAAAGGACTACAACCTACTGGAGTGAAAAGGTCGCATGAAAAATGTGCATCCCTGCTAAGTGTAAGAGAATAACACTACGCAATGAAACGTCTCCCTAAAATCCGAGAAATATGTCACAGGATTCACCTGCAGGCTCTGCCACCCTACTGAGGAGAGATCCTGAGTGCCAGCCCACCAGGCCATGGGGGGAGTCGCTGGGCAGAGTGGTGATCACGGACTTGTTTCTTTGCAGATGGATAGCGGCACCTCTGGATGGGTCCTCCACACCTTCCGTGGTAATGTGGGCAAGGGTCACAGTCACAACCTCTGATAACTCCGGTGTGTCATCCGCAAGAACAGTCAGAGTGATGGTAGACAGCGTCTGTCCTTCAGCAAATGAAATCTAAATTTTATAGAAAGAAGATTATTCAGTTTGTAATTATCACTGGGCAGTAAGAATATCAAAAGATTTGATTTTCTTTTAATATAGTCACAACTTAAATAACAAAAGATAGGTAAACAACATAATATGATTATACAAATAATCAAATGACTTTCATGTTACAAGTGTAAGATTGTTAGGAAAAAAAATAAAGTGAACCCTTTCTGAATCCTAAACGAATAAAACCTGTAGCCCAAATTTCATATCCTGTAGCCTACATTTATTTCATTATGTCACAGAGCGTAAAGTCTTTCAGAAAAGTTAAGTGCTTGATACAACATGTAAAGCTCTATAAAAATAAAAGGAGGTGGCACACTAGTTTAAACACTTTTTCTCTATTAAGCTTTTGCCAGAACTACTACACCACACAGAAGTATCATTTAACAATGAGTTAGCCAAAATAGCAGAGAGAAAGATAAGGAGACATCACACCATCTCTCTTCTCCTTTGGAGCCTCCAATGCTTAAAAAGTAAAATCCAGGGGTGGGAGATTTAGCTCAGTGGTTCCACCGCCTACCTCGCAAGTGCAAGGTTCTGAGTTCGATCCTGGTACCAAAAAAAACCAAAAAGTGAAATCCAGATTTGCTGAAAGCCATCTGAAGCCCTTGCTCCCGGAGCCCAGCCTGCTTCTTGGCCGCCATTTCCCATGGTGCCCCACTGTTTATCCATTCTCCAGCAATGTGAGCACAAACTACAATTCATCAGACTAGCAGGTCAGGGCTATGGCCACCGCTGCTGACCCAAGGAAGGCACTGATAGCTAAAACCCCAAGAGCTTTATTAATAAGATCAGGGGTCAGAAAACTGCTGCCTGCTGGCCAACTCCATTTCTCATAAACAAAGTTTGACTAGAACCCAGCCAAGCTTCTCGACTGCATACTGTCTGCCACTGCCTGCACTGCCAGCTTCACACTGTCCAGCACAACTGTGCCACAAAGATGAAGGAATCATGAAAGAGGACAGGAGGCTCACAAAGCCTAAAGTATTTACTATCTGCCCTTTACTGGAAAAACAAAAACAAAAGTAAAAAAAACGCCCTGACTCCTGAGTAAAATAATTCTTTTAAAAATACTCTACATTTAAGATAATGTTAGACATATAACTTAGAAATTCTTTTTTTTTTTTGGTACTGGGGATCGAACTCAAGTCCTTGTACTTGTGAGGCAGGCGGCAGAACCACTGAGCTAAATCCCCGGCCCTAACTTAGAAATTTTAATCATGTTGAAATGTAATTCAGAACATACAGATCCTAAGAGATCTGACTTAGTTTTGTAAGCTGGCAGGATGCAAATATTAAATATAACAGAAATTCTGAATACAGGGAAGCTCCAATGACCTTTCAAATGGTACAGGAACTTGGAACTGCTGGACTATGATATATAATTGTCCTTTTTTGAGATAACTTTATAAGGGTTCCTTTAAAATAGTTCTCAGAGAAGCATTTAGGCAAGGTTTTCTGATTAATCCATGAGGTAACCCAGGGGCCGATCTGTCTTCAACTGGAACCAAAGGCTCCCTCAGCCTCTCCTGCGAGTCATCCACTCCTCTAGCTGTGCTGCTTCCATTCTTAACCCTGAGACCCTACAGTCCTGTCCTCCAGCAGTGCATGTCAGGAGTCCTTCTCCAGCTGCTGGACCCACCCTTGGCTGGCTGTGGGAACAAGGGCTTTCATGGTCCTCATGGGGGACAGCCCAAGGCTGCAGCCCAAGCGTCTCCCCCAGAGCCACACCCTACCTAGACTGAGAAGGTGGCCTGAAGTGAAGAACTGCTAAAATGAGGTGCCAACAGCCCAGACCAAACTCGGAACAACACCAAAGGACCAACTTGGTTGCAGAACCGCCCACAGGCCCGACCTCAATTGCAACTGCTCTCGGATCACTTTCCTCCCTTCCTTACAGGTGGAACTCGCATGCCCCCCTGCCCTTCTGACTTGATCTCAGTCCATTCACAGGAAATCCAACCTACATCCTTCCACAACTTCGATCACCCTTCATGAAGGTATTTTACAAACATTTGCTCCTCGTGTACCAAAATCTTGACATCAGGTTCTCACCCCCAGTTTGGTTGGTTTTATTTTCCGACAGTGTAATACACTGATAATTTGGCCAAGTGATGTACTGAACCAAAAAGGGATGACTTTTTCTTTACAGATAATTCTGGTTTTACAGAAAAAAACACCAACCACAGCAAGGAAACTAAAGTGCATCCCTCTCTCCAGTGCTAAGTAGGACCCCAGGGCTGACAAGGTCAACTGACTCATCTTGTCCATGCAGCAGGACTTGGTGCTGTGCAGCAACAGTAACTGTAACTTACAGTGTCTCCCGGCTTTGGAAATTACGTACCACTCCTGAGGTAGGAAATATATCATCAACACTTCCGTCGGCTTCCCACGCTACCGTTACGTGACCGTATGTTCCCTTTAAGCGCTCAACATTCAAGGTGACCAGGCTATCTTGCTCCATTTCCTCCACCTGTTTATATAATGAATTCTGCAAAGACACATAGAAAGTCACAAGAGGTGACCTTGAAGTACCTAGCCAATTTTTTTTAATTTCATGTTATTATGCATTTGCAGACTTCACAGTATGAAATAACATAAGATAGAGGGAAAAACTAACAGTTAAAAAAATAATGCAAGGATGTTTATGATTTTAAAATATTCATGTTAAGGTAAGTAAAACACTAAAGCCAATAAAAAGCATTAATTTTATAGGATTATTTTTATTTTTGTCTTCCTGTTTCTATATTTTTCAAATTTTGCCCAATGAACATACATGACTTTTATACTCAGAAAGCATAAACTTTCAAAAAGTACCACATAGCACATAGAAAGTTTGTAGAACACAAAGGACACAGAGTCAGGAGAGCTGGAAAGCCTGTTTTTGCTGGGTGGATGTGGCACTTCCTCCACATCTTGGTTTCCTGCTGGTAAAATAAGAGTTGGCCCTAACAGCCTCCAACGTGCCAGCCAGGTACAACGGTGTCATGGGAATCAGGGTGCTCTTTCTGATCCTTTGCAAATGTCTCTCACCCTTAAACCCATGTCCTCTGCCATGTTGACCTATTTCTACTGATGGTGTTTCACTCTAAGCTTATGGTTTTTCTACCAGAAATACCCCTCTACCTTGTGTTAAAATCCCTTTCTTCTCTGTGTGACTATAACATTTTTCACAAAACACACACAACACCTCTTGCCAAACATTATGAACTTTTCCTTAAAATGAACAGTTTAGAAAATCCCTTCTTAAACACCTATGGCTTCTCAATAGTCAAAAAGGGAAAAATATGGAGCATAGAGATATTTTTATCTTTCTGGGAAGATTTTTCATGTCTTTTTACTACAATAATATGAAAAAAGACTCCCTCATTAATTTCTTAAAACTTACAAAACCTATTTAGAATGCTACTTGGAGTAGAGATCCTACCCTATGAGATATTTTATATGAAACTTTAACACATTATTATAGATGTTACATAGCAATAAAATCTTGCTCAAGACAACCACAGTCCTGAAGAAAATCCCTTGATTTTAAAATATGCATATAATTATTTAGAAGAGACAATGCCTTAAAAAAAAAGAGAGAAGCCTTTTGTTGGGTCCTCGTCCTCCATGAATGACAGCTGGTAAAGCAAGGCTTTTATGGAGACAGGAAACACTCAAGAAATTCTCATCATCTGCTAAGCCTCATCCCGGAAGCTGTCCAGACACCACAGCTGCACAGAGGGATTCTACGGACAGACTGGACCCAGGTTCCCAGCCCTTGCAAGGCGGCCTGACAGTGGTTTCAGTCTCTGGGGCAGCTTGGAACTAAGTGCTGAGGGGTGCAGTGTGCTCTCCGACTGCAGCCACACTCCAGGTGACAGGATGGGACCCACCCCGGAGCCCACTCTGCCCATCCCTGTCTTGGTCCTGTCCCAAGAGCCCACGGTGCCATCTCCCTGCCAGGTGCACAGCAGGCTCGCCAAGCCCGGTGCGTGCCAGGCTCTGTCATGGGACAGAGGGACAGCTGTGCCCAGAGTGGGCCCCTGGCTCCCGGGGTTTTCAGTTCCAATGAAAGGTGAGAAGTGACAGACTGTCAGTGCCACAACAAGCAAGCGAGGGTACAGAGTGATGCCGGGGTCTTGTGTCTCCACCGGGGAAGCCTCTCTGGTACATGGACTGCCAGCCCAGACCAAAAGAAAGAGAGTAACTGTGAGCGCTTGTGGGGACAGGCAGGGACAGGGACCTTCTCTGTCTTTCCAACTCCCCCAACACAGAGCCCATGTCCTGCGCCTACACTGCCCTCCCCAGAGCCACCCCCACGTGTGGCTGCTGACCCTGAATGTAGTCTAGGTGCAAAAGTACGCTGGAGTTAGACACAAGAACAAATATTTCACCAATAATTGTATGCAGATCTTACATGGAAATTATAATATTTTAGATATATTGAGTTATGTGGAATATTAACCTGACCCTCTTTCTTCTCCTTTTCTAAAATGTGCCTGCTAGAAACTTTAAAGGTCCATGTGTGGCTCTCCTATTTCTATTTGGCCTCAGCCGAGGCTGACGTGCCTATAAGTCCAGGGATGGGCCATGCTGGATCTCATTAGGATCGGAGCCTTGCAGGCAATGACTGAGGGCATGGATCAGCACACCCGAGCTCCTCCTGACCTTCCCGACCCTGCATCTCCCAGGTCTCGCTGAGGGAGATTCCTGCCTCCACAGCCCTGCCAGCCTCCGAACTGGTCTACTGCTGTCCTCACCCACTTACTCAGTGTTCTCAATACTACAGCCAGAGGGCTTAGTTTTCCTAAACTTTATTAGTACAAGTTTGCAATATGTGATGATTACATGCATTGTGGGGAGCTGGTACGTGTACAAAACACTTCTTAATTCTTCCTCTTCCCCTTCCCTACACCTCTTGGTCCCCCTCCCATTTGCAAAAAATTCTATTTCCTATCATCTATCTTTTATTTTGCTCTTTAATTTATTCGTATTTTGGGGTTTTCATATGAGTAACCATGCGGTATTGAAGCTTGTGTGTCTATTTCACTTAACATTATGATCTCAAGGTGCATCCATTTTCCCACAAATGACTCGAGTTCATCTTTCTTTATGGCAGAGTAGTACTCCGTGGTGTGTAAATACCACATTTTCTTTATCCATTCACCTGTTGATGGACATTCAGCCCGCTTCCAAGATTTATCTATTAGGAATTGTGCCGCTACAAGCATGAGTATGCATGTGTCACACTGTATTAGGACATCTTTTAACTCTTTTGGGAAGATACCTAGAAGGGAGAAACTGGGTCAAATGGAATTTCTACTTTTACTTAATTTCCATGTTTTTAAAAATGCGAGTCAGTACATCTACCCTTCTACCCCATCCCTTTCAGAAGCTCCATATTCGCTCAGAGGTCAAAGTCACCATGGTGCTAAGGGCTCATGCAGGAAAGTGTTGCCACAGCAAGGCTGAATGCCAGTCTCAAGCAGGTCTCCCTACGAGGCCAGAATGGTAAGTGGTTGCTGTGTTTGAACTGTGTGCACAAATGACGCTTTATGCCAACATGTGCTTTCCTTCTGGGAGTCTGGGATTTTGGTAGGTGCCAGGCACAGGGTGCCTACATGCCCAACCTCCAATTAAAACCTCAGCCAGTGAGACTTCTGGTGAGCCTCTCTGGGTGGCAAAGTTGTGCAGACTGATGGCAAGGAAATTAAGTGCACCTCGTGTGGCTCCTCTGCAAGGCCGCTCTTGGATGCTTATGCCTGCTTTCTCCCATACTTCACCCCACAAGCAGAAATCAGTCTCTCCTCGATGATTTTCTGTTGTTCATTTTGCTATCATAAATCACAGCCAGGAGTATGAGGGACACTAAGGCTACGAGTGCTCGGAGGGAATCGTCAGCACTGTGGGTGCCGTGGGGTCTGACACAGGGTCCCCTCTCTGCCCTTCTCTGCTGTGTACCGAGTGCAGCCATCGCAGCCTCCCGTCTGCTCCACACTGGCCAGGTCTCAGCGCAGGCCTTTGTCTTAGCTGTCCCAAACCTGGAGGTGCACACGGCTCACTCCTGACCCCCCGCTGGCCTCTGCTCTTCTGTCACTTTCTCCATGCAGCCCTGCCTGATCCCCTAAATTTGATTTTCCCACCTACAACCTTCCGCCCCCTGTACGCGCCTCATGCCTTCCCTGCCAGCTCCTGTTAGGATCTGGGTCTGGATGCACCCCCCCCCCCAGCCTCATGCAGTCAGAGGTGGCTGAATCTAGAGGCTGTGATTCTGGGATTAATGGCGTGTGATTACTACACCACTGCACGGGAGTGATTGGTCTGGCACCAGCCTAATTCCGGTCGTCTGGATAAAAGGGCAGAAAGAAGCTGTTAAGGCCCCTTGTTGCTTCTGCTGTCTTCCACTGCCACCCTGCCTTGGAGCCGCCCAATTACGGACTGAAACCGCTACAAACTGTGAGCCAAATACACCTGACCCCTTTTACTTTGGGCGTTGGGTATTTCGCTTCAGCAACAAGAGAGAAGTAACCGAGACAGCCCCTGCAGCTCTTCCTCCATTAGGCACAGTGCCCTTCTCCTGTGTCTGTGCTGACTGCCTCTCTTCCCTCTCGCCCTAGGTTTAAGGACCACAAATACAGATTTTTGCTATCTCACTCTGCGACATGTCTTTAGCCTCTGGTACAGTATCGGGAACATACACGTGCTGGTGTTTGGTAGAAGTCTGTGCCTGGATCCATGAATGAGTGAAAGGCAAGTGGGCGGGCTCATTACCCAGTTCTGGCCAGCAAGGGGTAAGGAGTTTTTCTAGAGGCTTTAGGAAATTTCTCCCTCAACTGAACAGTCACATAAAGCACCTCTCTGTTCCTAACTGGACATGAACAGAAAGCAGCAGCCCAACGATGACAGCAGTCTTGAAACAACTAAAGAGAGGACCAGCTTTGTATCAATGAAGGGAAAGGGGGAAGGGCCTGAACAGGGTGACACAGGACATGCCCAGCCCAGCCCAGCCCAGCCCAGCCTAGGGCTCCCCTTCTGGGGGACACGCTCTTAGCTCTTAAGCCAGCTCGATCAGGCTTTGCTTCTGTGCAGAAGACTGTGGAGAGAGATACCAACAGCTACAGATACAACTCTAGTTATGGAGCCAGAACACACTTCACAGATGGGGATAATGACACACGTGGGAGGAGTGGCTGTCCTGCCACTCAGTCTGGGCCCGGGAGCACACTGAGAGCTTTGCATAGTTCTCCTGAGGACCAGGGCATCCAGGCACGGACCATGCACACACGGTGGCAGCCCCTCTCTGTCCCCACCCCCAGGAATAGATCTGTGTGTGACACAAGCGTTCCTGGGGCATTTAGAATCTGTTCCATCGTTGTGGCCTGGTAAGGCTGCCCGGAGACCAACTGTTAACACACCCAATCCAATCCTGTAAACAGAATAAACGATTAGGACAGGTTGTCCTAGAGAGCCAGTGTATAGGGCTGGAGGCTGTAAGCTGTCGCCAGGAGTCATCTTAGCACGCAGAGTCCGGGTGAAGCAGTGCCAAAAGGGGTGAGAAAGGCTGAAAACACACAAAGCCCTGCGCACCCCTGAGCGCTGATTCAGAGGAATCTGTCAGCACCAGAATAAAGCATCTCGAGCATCTCAAGCCGGACGGATGGAGCCTTCGGGGCTCTTACCTGGGCAAATGCGACCACTCCGTGCGCATCATCGTTAGACAGAATTGTTATTTTCACAGAGCCATGGGTTCCAATCTCTGCCCCGCCTGTGGGATTTTTAAGCTGAACTCTGAAGGACTCCTCCTCTTCTGGAACTGCATCGTCCAGGATAGTCACTGCTATTATAGCTTCTCTGTCGCCAGGTTCAAATATCAATTCACCTGAACTGGTGCAACAAGTCCCAGTAAAGTAAGTCAACAATAGCAATTTAAGGTAAAGACACAGCAGAGTCCTCATGAAATTCATTACTCTGAATAATATTATTTTGAAAAATTACAGTAACTTATAAATAAAAATTTTATACAAAATAAGCAAAGAATACTGATGAACTCAGTAGATGTGAGAAATATGGGTAATATCCACATTTCTGGCTGATAAAAGCTCTTATGTTCTGTATGTTTTGCGGTCACCAAGACTTAGAAATGGCGTGGAAGGCGGTGGGGAGAGCCCAGCAGGCATGGAAGGCCGAGCCTACCCGGGGACGAAGTCGGACTGGCTGGAGACGGAGGCCAGCTCCAGCACGTGAGAGTGAGGCACGCCGGCCACCAACACTAAGCTCTTGCTTGAGTTGAGGGACCTCACTGTGACAGATGCCGCTGCGTGAGCAGAAGGGGCTTCCAGCAGGAGAGAGAACTGGCTCCGCCCAGAATCCCAGCCATAGAGCGCAGACGCCTCTGGGCCAGCCAGAAGTATGTGGGCTGTGAAGAGGGAAGGGAGACAGAACAGAGAGAGGTGATCTGCACCATGCACTCACCCACCACTGCTTCCCAAGCAAAACCTTTCACACTTTCAAAGCTCCATTTGGACTTTTTCTTTCTTTTCTTTTCTTTTTATTTTGCGACAGGGTCTCACTAAGTCGTTAAGTTGCCCAAGAGGAGTTAGATTTTTGAGATCCTCCTGCCTCAGCTTCCAGAGTGCTGGAACTACACGAGTATGCCACACCTAGCTCCATTTTGATTTCTGAAGTAAATATAATTTCATTGCTGAAATAACTGAATATAAAGAATAATTTCTGAGTATTGTGGAATCATCAATCTAGTCTGACAATATACCCACACGTTTTAAGAAAAAACAAACCACAGGCTGATAAAACCCAGACAGACTTGGACTCTTTTGTAACTATCTCAATGTTTATTTAAAAGTATCTTTTCAAAAGGAAAAAATATCCATAACTGGGCCGGGGATTTAGCTCAGTGGTTTCACCACCTGCTGCACAAGTGCAAGGACCCGAGTTCGATCCCCGGTATCAAAAAAAAAAAATCCATAATTCTCATCACTAAATGTTTCACTTTTTGTGTTTTTATCTCTAGCCACCACCCATGTGAATTTAAATTGATAGTTATAAGCAGTATAAAGAATTCTCAATGATCTTCTGTTTTTATATCATACTTTTATATGCGGCTGCATTGTGTTCAAGTTATAATCTTAATGCATAAATAATAACCCTAAGTTGATCTTTAAGATATATTTAATAATTTCCCCAAATTGAATATTTGTTGTTACTGTTTTACATTTAACTTTTCAAGATTAAGTAGAGATAGAATTCTTCTTTTTCTTTTCTTATGCCACTGGGGGAACTGAACCCAGGGACTTCACACTGAGCCACATCCCCGGCCCCTCTTCATCTCTTATTTTGAGACAGGGTCTCACTAGGTTGCCCAGGCTGAGCGTGAGCTCCCTACCCTCCTGCCTCAGCTTCCCAGAGTGCTGGGATGACAGGGCTGTGCCACCATGCCTGGCTTGCCAATACTTTTTGAAATGTTATCAGAAAATCATGTTTTTGTCAATTAAAAACAATGGCACATAAGGGCCGGGGATTTAACTCAGTGGTTTCGTCGCCTGCCTCGAAAGCACAAGGACCCCCCAGTACCAAAAAAGAAAAAAAAAAAACAAACCAATGGCACATATTTGTATCTACAGAGTCTGGGTACAAACATGGACTAACAAAATAAAAAATTACAGAAAAAATATACAACAAAATGCACTAGATACAAATAATAAATTTAAACATTCACATTTTTTAGGTCGTTCACATTTGTAGCAGTTAATTTAAGTACAGTTTAGTACATAATGCATAAACAGTAAAGAATGTCAAGAAAGGTGCTGTTGATACACTTAAACCTCTAAATGGTGATACCTCTGTAAAGCTGGACACATTCAGAAAAGAATGAGGTCAGGTGCATCTCAACATCCCTGGAGTGTAGCTGACACACAGCTCAAAGGACACTGCGAACCAACCCCTCTGAGCACCACTGGACCTGCTCCCTTCATCCCGCCTCTCACCAAGGCTTCTTTCTAACCAAGCGCTGCTGCACACGTCGCATCATGTACAGAGACCACTGTGCTGATGGAGGGCCAGGGAGCTGCGCTCTTGCTGCTGCCGGGCATCGAGGTACAGCCTCACCCTGCATCACACTGGCAGAGCAGAGGCCACAGAATAAGCTCGAGGTATGCTTTTTACTGAACGTACATCACTTTTACACCGTTATAAAGTCAGTAATTGCAAAATACTAGCCTGAACCATTGTAAATTGGGGCCATCTGTATATGCATGCAGAAAACATTTTCTCAGAAAGCAACATTTGTACTCTATAAGAGCATGAAATTGAGCCAGAGAATTTACAAGGAAAAAAATCTTAAACCTCAACACTCAAGAGCCAAATTTTAACTACCACTGATCATAGAATCCTCCTCCATTTAGTAACACTATAAAAAACAGAAGTGTGTCAAAGGAAGGCCTCTGAGGAGACAGTTTAAAGAGTGTGGGTAAAGAGATGTTTCAGGACTAAATGCCCGGAAGTTAGCAGCGCTCCTAACATACAGAGCTGTGGGAATGTGAGGATGGACCAGCAAGAGAAAGTGCAGCCGGTCGGGGAGAGCTGCATGGGGAGCAGCATCCTCAGGCAACGGGCGAGCTCGGGGCAGGAGCTGAGGGGTCCTGAGGAAGGCCCGGGACAAGGCACGTCCTCCACGGGGCACTGTGGGGGCATCTGGGAGCTGGGAGGCAATGGCTGGCGCCTGGCCTGGAAGTCAGGCTCACATGGTGTAGTGCACATGGGCCACACGGGTGTGAGCATCTCTGTCCCCAGGTGCCCTGAACACTGACGAAGAAAACGCAGGGGTGCAGGGAGTGGTGCTTTCATCCAGATGACTTCCACAGTTGAGGTTCTGGTGATGCTGACAGTTTGGGGAAATCAGCAGAGAGATACGTGTCTCTCCACAGCATGAAGCATGCAGAAGTTTACATGAGATTAGAGTAAAGGGCTGGAATAGGATTAGGGACATAGTAAGCAAGTGTTAGCTATGGAGTTCCGTATTTTTCCACTCCTTTTCCCAAATACACTCCTTCAAATTCTCTTCAAACAGTGGAGTTCAACAAGGTTCATTTGGAAGCCCCCTTCTCACGCAAGTATATAATCTCTTTCTAGACCATTCCATCTCTACCGTGGAACAGTGATCCTCCGTACTGATGAATTCCCAATATACGCTTGTAATGAAACATGCTCTTCTGAGCTCCAACTAGGAATGTTTGCTCATGGGCATCTCAAATTTACCATATCCCACCAAGTTCATTATCTCCAGCCCCAAAACGGTAGTCCTCCTGCAAGCGTGCATGGGAACAGTCACAGCTCTGTGTACCCCTCCCTTGCAGAGACAGGTGAGCCCCATTCTGACCACCGCCAGCTGCCATGGGCTCTCCTGCCACCTCTTCTGAATCTGCCCACTGGGGCTTTCCACTGCACCACAGTCACTTCCTGACTCCCCATCAACATCTAGCCGGAAGTAGGACGTCAGCCTCATGTCTTCACAAAAATTCTCCTACCAGCTTCTCAGTTTTTCTCACAAAGGTACAGAGAGCCACTCTCTCCCAAGCCCCACCACCATCCCTCACATTTTCCACCTCCTCTTCATCTTCTCTTAAAAGCCACCCCAGCACTCTGAGAGTAGAGACCATAAGCCTTGAAGTCCCCGTCTACTGGTCTGATGAATGTTCGGTTCTACCACGTACCACCCTTCCCTGACACCTGTGGTGGCCATGTGTCTCTTCTGGCCCGTCCCTGCAGGAACATGGCTTCCCCGCACTTGACCTCTGGGCACAGGCTGCTACACCCTTTGGCCACACCTCATCTCACGCCTCTCTTTGCCTCTCACTCTTCCCCAACCCGGATTTGTCAACTCAAGAGTTCTTCCTTAGAAGGCTTTCTGAGTATCCCTCAAATCAAGTCAAGTCCTCTCCATTTCGTCTTACAACAGTACTTCATTCCATTCCTCTATGGCTAGAATCTTATTTTGGGGTGTGTGTGTGTATGTGTCTGTGTGTGTGTCTGTGTGTGTCTGTGTGTGTGTCTGTGTGTGTGTGTTAACTTCTCCAGGACAGGGACCTGTGATTTTTCAGTTTACTCTTTCCCCCAAAACCTACCACTCTGTATAGCCATAATTGGCATGGAAAAACATCTATTAACTAATAAGAGAGAGAGAGGAGATGGGAAGAGAAATTTACATGCCTTGTAGTCTTGGTTATATTCACTCTTCTTCTTCCATTTAAAGAATTCACTCACCGCCCAATAATCTCTGCCAAGTCATTAACCAGAATAAAACACATGGTCCTCATAGTCATGGCTCCAACCGAACAGCTTTAATAAAATATTTGACGAGTTCAAAATGAGAAAGTCCTTTAACATTATTTAATACATAATTTTAGCTTTCAGGGACCTATAATAAGCCATTCTAAATAATTACCTACAATCTTTTCATACTTCTAAAACCTCAAGTCACAGAAACAAAAGGAATAAAGAAGCCTCACATTGGGTCCCTTAATAAATCTCTAGCAAAACTCTCCAGAAATTCTTTCAGAACCTATGCCTATTATATTTTTAAAAAATCTTTAAAGAGAATTCTATAACTCTAATTCATGGCCCATCTCGGCAGCCCACTTCATCCTTAGAAACATTCATTAGACAACTATTCTGAATAATAATAAGGGACTCAAGTAGACACAGTCCACTTGAAACCTTGAGGTATAAGAGAAGCAAACATCTTAAAGGCACAAAATTAAAAGACAAATAGAGAAAACTAAACAGATTCATGATGAAAGACACACACTGTTCTCATAAATCAATCGTTACGTGACGGAGAAACTTGGTGAAGTAGACCACAGAATGGCGTTCCACTGAATGCCCTGCATGGGGCTGTGGACGAGGTAACACAGCTTTTTAAGGAGGTGACGAACAGCATGGACAGCACAGGACGGGTAGCAGGGAGGCCAGTGCTGAGGTGGGAAAGCCATGGGACAGTCCAGATGGGAGGAAGGGCCTGGGGGGACAGGGTACAAACGCAGGGCTGAGGGCAACGTAGGAAACATGGAGATGAAATACAATGAGATTTTTAAAAATTCTATTAAAAATTAGAGGCAAGTAACCTCTGATTCCTGGTCAGGGCTGAGGTGACCTAAGACGACAGCACCCTAAGTTCACAGTGTTAGCAGAGAAAGCAGCTGTCCAGCACCTAAAAGAAAAGCTCCAAAACAGGCCCTGGTGTTTGTGTGCAGCCTTCTTGTCTTCTCAGTACATTTTAACTTTGTGTGCTTTAACCTTCAGGAGCTCAACTACCACACACATCAATGTCTCCAAATCAAGGCCTCTTTCTGACTTCCCCTGATGCTTTTTTTACATCACCTCAAACTAAAGGCATCACGAACCAAGCTCACCATGATTCCTGCTAAAAGCACTTCCCCTGGATCTTAGTTTCCATGTTCTTCTCTTCTCAGGTGCCAGGGTGTGATGATGCTTGCTGCCACACTGTGCAGTCGTGGAGTACTGCTGAGCCTTCTTTTCAAGAGCCCCTGACAATATGAGTCTTCATTTCCAACTTCTCACTCCAGCTCAGGGCTTTCTTCAACTACTATCTGTGCAGGCCACGTCACCCATAACGCTTCACACACCAAAGGGAGGGGCACTGTAAAGGATGGCTTTGATCTCACTTCTCTTTGAAATGCCATTAGGTAGTGCTCAGTGTGTGGTCTAGGAGCCCCTAAGAGTCCTTGAGACCCTTTTACAAAATCTGTGAGGTCAAAGCTTATTTTCAAAATAGTACGATGATGCTTGTCTACTTCACTTATGGGTCTCTAGTCAAACTTTCAGTAGTTCTGAGGGATAATATCGCAATAGGCTGAAAGCAGGCAGCAAAATCCAGATGTAGAAAGACAAATGCTGTCTGCTCAGTCTCACTTATTCAGGGTGAGTTTCCCTTATCAGAAATGTGTAAAACCAGAAGTGTTTTGAATTTCAGACTTTTTACAGATTTGGGGATATGCCGATATATGAAATATCTTGGGGGTGAGACCCAAAATCTAAACTCAAATTTGCAATTTATATAGGTATTATGAATGTACCCTGAAGGTAGTTTTTTATACAATGTTTTTAATAATCTTGTGTTTAAAGTTTTATAGTGTAGAATTTTTCATTCCTGCCACCATGTCAATGCTCAAGAAGTTTCAGCTAGGGCGGGGATGCAGCTCAGTGGTGCCATGACTGCCTGGCAAGCACAAAGCCCTGAGTTCAGTTCCCAGTACCAAAAAAAAGAAAGATGAAGTTTCAGCTTTTAGAGTATTTCAAATTTCAGATTTTCATGCTACAAATGCTCAACCTGTATGCAGAATCTAGAAGTGCTGCAGTCATAGAGACAGGAAGTAGAAGGGTGGCTGCCCAGGGTCTGAAAGGGTCGGGAGAGAAGGGTTTCGGTCAAAGGCACAAACTTCAGTTCTGGGTAAGTTCGGGGGTCTCACGGATAGCATGGTGACTACCAGGACTCGTAAGGTAACTTGCAGTTTGCTGAGAGTAAGAAGGTCTCAGGTGTTCTCCTGACAAAGAAGGGCAGATACGTGAAGTGAGGAAAAGGTCAGTCAGCTTGATCAAGGCCGTCGTTTCCAAAGCTGAACACAGAGCAAACGTGCATATCACACTGAGCAGCTTAAATGTATGTAAGATTTATTTGACAGTCACACTTAAATGCAGCTGGAAAAAAGCTAAGGAGTTAATCTGAAGAAAGAGACAATCCAAATATCATCTATTAGAACAGCCATTAAAGAGTTTCTCATATATTTTTTAATGCCACTCTTGACAAATTATCTTGTTTTTAGGAAATATAAGGGTTTTCTTAACTAAGTTGTGTTACTGATGTTTATATGTAATGCATATATTATCATTTAAAAATAAACTAATGAACATATTTTAAAGTTTCCCTGTTCTAGCATCATAAACATCAATGGATATAATCCACACAAAAGTTTCTGAGGTCCTGAAACAGTGAACAGTGAAAAGTTCCTAAGACCCAATGCTTGAAAATACCTGGACCCAAAGCACAAGGCAGGCGAGGACCTTCCCGGGGACCAGGAGCGGGTCTCCCTGAACTCAGCTCGGCGACACTCTACCAAGTCCTCCGCTGCCACACGGCCACCTGCTAGTGGTGCCCTCAAGGCCACAGACACTTCCGCTGCCTTCCCTGTGCTCGCGCCTCTCCCTGCTAACCCCCTCGGGTGCGGGCCAGGCTGCCCTTCCACCCCTCCCCGAGAAATGGGTATAATTGGCTCTCTGCCTCAAGTTGGTGTCTTAACATTTGTCTTGCTTCTCTAACCAGACTGCAAGACTTTAAAGGGAAGGAATTCTTTCTTAACATTATAGTGGCTTACACCTAATGTCAGAGGAGTCACTGTGTGCTGCTTCCTTCATACAGAAATGTCATGTATCATTCTCTGAGCAGGTCTGTGATTCAGGCCAATTCACCTGTGCGGCCCTTGGCCTTTGACGCCAGGTTCCTCTGGGCACCCTGACAGGAGACCACTGACCCACTAACTGTGTCCCCTGCTTACTGCTGAGGCAGCCTGCCCAGGTCACCACGCCAGCTGGCCTGCCAGGCAACTCCTGCCAAGCCTGAAATAACCCACAGCCTCTGACAGCAGAGACACTAGCACCCTTGGGAACAGACTCTGCTTCTGAAACCTCAGCGATGAGAAACACTGCTTAGGTTTCCGTAATGTGGATGAAGTACAGAGACGAGGAGGGATTCCAGGCTCCGACAGAGGCTCAGGGAAACAGAACAAGGGCAGCAAAGCCCTTACTGTCATTTCCTGACTCCTCAAAAATCCTTCAATGCAAGTATCTGCTCTGCTCTTACATAGACTTTCATATTTTAAAAATATATATTTATGTCACTCTTCATTATTCTCTTTTTTTTTAATTTTATTTTTTTATTCTCTCTCTTTTTTTGGTACCAGGGATCAAACTCAGGATGTTGCACTTACGAGGCAGGCAGTGGAACCATTGAGCTAAATCCCCATCCCACTCTTCATTATTCTCTAAACAAAAGAAACATCAAAAGAAATATACTCTCTACTCTTCATTAATATTCTCCTCCATAATTTAGTCATTTTATTTCTCTCAAGAACAGTGCACATTTGAAAAGCAGGAATCCTTTTGAAACTCTAGGACTTCTGGGAGGATTTTAGCCAAGTTTCATTTTATACTCCCATTATGATACCAACTGTCTGGCAAAGCGACACTTTATCAAATTCCATGAGACGAAAATCACTGTGGCTTTCCACGCCATCTTTTGTGTTGGTTAGCAGTTGAAAAGTCCTTACCTATTCCCGACGCTGGTGTGAAGGAATGGATTCTGTTCACAGTGGCAAAGTCCACGGACTGGAAATACCTGAAAGAAGGTTGCCCTGTCTCCCAGATGAAAATCTCAATGGAGTTCTGATCACCTACAATAATGGGATAAATCAACTTCAGATGAAAGCCACAGAAACAGATGGACAAAATTACACAGTAAGACTATCATAGACTATTAAATTTAATTTAAATAAATTTTCTCAGAATCCAATTAATTTCACCAAGCTACATCCTAGTAAGAAACACTTCAGAAGTCTTTTAGCATTTACACTACATTAAGTGTACACATGGCACTTTTTAAAAAATAACAAGGATGAAATGTTTTATTTTTTAGGATTGGGATTTTATGTATGAAAGTTTCAGTAAGCAGAAGAAAGCACATTCTTATTCAGGGAGTATTTTGCAACATTCTTATCAAAAGTTGCTAAACATTATTTATCAGTACTATAAAGTATCCATGGCATCCCAAGTATATCTATGTAAAAAGCTGCATGTTTGTACTTGGGGAGTAAAAGCTTCACACAGATGTTCCCACTTTACCTACCCACTACCAATTTTATTTCAACATAACTTTAAAATGGTGGTTCAGAACACCACAGTATTGCAGACATGTAATTTTTTCCAACTGCCAGTTAATATTTATCCATCAAGAAATAGTCTATTGATTATATAAAAAGTTATTACAAAGTATTTTTGTATAAAACACGTAAGTGCCACGTGACTTTTACAATAATTATAAATGCACTAGAAACATGATATCTTCTCACCTAGAGAGATATTTTTGGCAAAAATTAAGTAAACATCATTGCCCAAAGACAAAGTCTCGAGTTGTGTTGTCCCGCTGACAGGCAGCTCTTGAGAGGTAGCAAACACACCGCTGGACCATCGGAGCACCAGGGCAGCGTCTGCCTGGGAAAGGGTCAGGAACACAGAGCCGCCCCGCAGGAACATGGCTGTGGCCAGCACCCCGCGCACAGGGAGCTTCTGATGCGGCACGAAGATACCTCCCGTCCATCTGAAGACCTGGGGGAAACAAACAGGCAAACAGACTGCATGGCCGCAAATCTCGATCCCGTGAGAATTCAACCCGGCTCATGGGTTTGCTCTCTTTCATGTAGTTAGGAGGATGCCCTCATAAAAGGGGAAAATACCAAAATCACTGTTTTCTCCTTTTTTTTTTTTTTAGCTCTGTGTGTGTGTGTGTGTGTAATGAAAGAAACAGAAGTTATGTTGAAATCAGTATCAAATATACATCTGGGCAGAGGAAAGGGAAAGCCAAAAATAGAAGAGAATTAAACCAAACATGAAAGGTTTATAACCAGACACAAAACTTTCTGATGTGGCAAAGTCACTACCAGAAGCTCAAGCAATGAACAGAGAAACACCCAGACTATTTCATCTTCCTGGCAGCAACACCTACAAGACTTCAGGTAGGTGCTCACACATTTAAAATTAAAAGAAAATTCACAATCTACCTGGTTTCTCCTACAGCTGGTCACTGTCATAAAGACTTAGTCAACACTCAGGACCTTTGAAACGAGCACTAAGGTAGCAGCTGTGGATGCGGTGGCCTCTTCACTTAGGGATCTCATTCGGTTAAATTATCATTATTTGTGGATGACAGGATCCTCTACATAAAAAACCCCAAAACGGGCTGGGGATTTAGCTCAGTGGTTTTGCCGCCTGCTGCGCAAGTGCAAGGACCCTAGTTTGATCTCTGGTACCAAAAAAAAAAACCCCAAAAACTTCTACCAAAAGACTCCTGGAATTAATAACAAAATTCAGTAGCATAGCAGGATATAAAATCAATACACAAAAGTCAATAGTGTTACTGTACACTAATAATGAACTCAATGACAAAGAAATTAGGAAAACAATAACATTTACAATAGAACCAAGAAAAATTAAATACTTGGGCTTTAACCTAACTAAGGAAGTGAAAGACCTCTACAATGAAAACTGTAGTACTCTGAAAAAGGAAATCAAAGAGGACATCAGAAAATAGAACGTATCTTCTGTCCCTGGATAGGCAAAACCAGATACTCAAAATGACCATACTTCTCAACCTGTTATATAATTTAATGCAATTCCAGTCAAAATACCAATGGCATTCCTCAGAGAACTACAGAAAATTCTAAGATTTCCCAGTTAGAAAAGAGAGAAGGAGACTGAGAAGGATAACACACACCGAGTGAGGGGGGTACAATCTGTGGGGCCACCAGAGAGCCTGTCACACGCTGATGAGAAGCAACGTCAGGTAAGAGACACAGCCTTGCCCTGCTGCCACTGGGGGCTCGAGGAAGGAAAGACAAAGTATGATGACCAACTGCAGGGGGAGAAAAGAAACAGAAACCCAAAGAGGATGAGATCAGGGAAGGGATTTATTTTAAACTGCACAACTCTCGACTACTTATGCCAAGTGCCACACTGCCGCCCGGAGAGAAATGCCTATGATGGAGGGAAAATGGAAGCCTTAGGAGGGCCAGAGGGGCACCCATGGAAGAAGGCGGACTTCCACAGAAGGACGCGTCCCCCATCGCAGCAGGAAGGAGCACAGAGCAGGTTTCAAGTGGGATTTTTAATTTGGTGCTGGGAAAAGAGTAATCTCCCCTCTAGGAGCTTTCATTTCAACAAGTCTTAAACTGAAAGTGAGAAGATGTGAAGCAGGTACAGGAGTCTGAGTGATAAAAATTACCCCACAAGCATTATGAGGATTACAAGAGAAATGTGGGATTTCTGGGGTGATGGTGGGTGCCCATATGGTAATGTTAATCATGAATTTGCAGGGATCCCATCTGTCTAGTTGTGTGATTTTTCTCTATGAAAATTTCCAAATCAGTTACATTCTAATTAAATATTCATGCTTATTATTACATTTGCTCTGACTCTTGAAGAAAACATAAATATTCATAGCGCTGTTGTTTAAAAATTAACTGTGACCAATTAGTATTTATATTCTCCTTTACTATTCTACAATCAAATTATGGTTCTCAATTATATAAAATCTACAGACCATATCTGACAGATTTCAATTATAGTATTTTTAAAAAGGGGAAAAACTTCATTTTAAAAGAATCAAACCTGAGTTAATTCGGAATCATCTCTTTGACTTGCAACAATTAAATAATCTTGATTGTCTGAAGTAAAATATTTTACTTGGGAACTTTCTGAAATAATAATTGTTTGAACCTGCAAGGAAGAGTGGGAATAAAAGTGTAAAGGAGATTTTTAACTAAGAAAGGCAATGAATACAGGAACAGTATGAATATTTAAAGTTCAAGACTTGAAGAATTATTCGATTTGTAGATATGCATACATATCATTTCAAGAAAAACAAAAATACCCCAGAATTAAGATTCTTTGCTACAATGTGTGCCAATTTGCAAAAAAAAGTCCTTTGCCACCATAACATAAAACAAATTATTTTCCATTTTGATTAATCTTACAAATCTGAATTTTTAAGTAAAGCAATCTATTGGGAAAAAATGAAGAATTTTTTACCAAGAATAATTTGAATCCAGATGTTAATGTATATACACTATTAGCAGAAAGATTTTCTCCATTTCTTTCTTTATGAGTGATCACGAAGTAGGGGGAAAGACCAATATGAAAGGCCTCACACATTTTAGGATTTTCCATATTTACATCCTAGAAAATGAGGAATAACAATAATAATAGTAATTCATGCTACATCCAAAATTGAACAATATATTTTATTTTGTCTACTGTTAAAAAAAATGATGTTTACCTCAAGTGGAATAAAAATCCCTTGCCATCGATAAAGAGTAAATGATGATTTTCTTAACATTATACCATATAATGAATCTTCTAAAGTGAAGAAACACCAGCCAGCAGCTGACTCGTTCAAAAAACTTTGAATTATGGAAAGGACGACATCCATTCCTCCTAAAAACATAAGTCATAACTTAGCATTATACAACCACTGCCAAACCTTACCTACTAGAAAACTTAAAATAGTAACTACAAATAACGCTATTAAAACACAAGAGATGTATTAATCCTTTGCCGTGTGTCCATACAGACTTTTCCAAGGTATGCTTAAAAATAAATATTAGCTGAATAACTATAGAGGGAAATCTTTTGAACATGATTTTATCAACTTTTATAAAGATGATGAAGGGCCGGGGATTTAGCTCAGTGGTTCTGGTGCCTGCCTTGCAAATGCAAGGTCCTGAGTTTGATCCCAGGTACCAAAAAAAAAAAAAAAATCCTACTGCCTTGCATAAAGATGATGAAAATACAACTGAGAAAATTTTAAATAATCCCTTACTGAAACATGTCAAATGTTAGACTTTTACAACTTATTATTTTGAAACCATGCCCACCTGGTGATTTCACATTTTACATTTTATGTATTTTAAGAATGCCAATATAGATGCACATGCTTCAAATGGTTTTTTGAGGTTTAATTCAAAGAGCACAACTTGCACATATCCTAAAATTTTGTGCTACATAAAGAAAGACACAAAACTTCTATGCAATGAAGAGCAACTATAACAAAGTTTCTGTGATCTATTATTATGACTATTTTCCAAAGAAAGTATAATCTTTTCAAACTCTGACTAATGGTGTGAATAAGGTGCAACAAGAACAGATGTCAAGGTTGAAAGCCAGACTCCTTATAAATAACTGGCCATATTTAGATTCCCATTTCAAGAGGGCATAATGTCAATGCGTATGTGCAATGTCCATGAGCGATTTCCTTCCCGAAAAGTCCAACAGTCTAAATTCCCATTTTGCCACCTTCTGAATGGTTTCCACAGCTTGTTCTTTTTTTTTTTTTTTGTATTGGGGATTGAACTCAGGACCTTGGGCTTGCAAGGCAGGTATGGTGCCACTGAGCTAAATCCCTGGCTGTTCCATAGCTTTTCCACTAAGTCTTGAATGACCCTGATGTAGGGACAGACCCTTATCCACTGTAATTCAATTAGACAGTGAATGAAGCTTAAATAACCACTGACATTCAAGCATCTCCATTCTCACAAGAACTTCCAAAAAGCACATCAGAGCCTGAGGAACCATGAGAGAACTGAGTAAGAAACCATAATCTTTCTTGGTTGCCTTCTAGGCATCCATACTACTATTCATTAACCCCCTGCTCTTCTAAATATCCACTCTTGCTTTGTCTATTAGGTGTTTTCTAGCAGCACTGAAACATGCCTGCTTGGATCTCTCCAAACTAAGCAAACAAAACCCCCTCTTAATCCTCCACCACATCACTACCTCCTGTAGGTCCTACCTTCCCAGCCAAACTTCTTGAAATAGTCACACAGTTCCTTCACCTCCACTCAAGGTGTTACTCAGTTCTGTCCCACTGTACCAATGGCTCTTGCTGTGGTCATTAATGCTTTCTATATTGCTGATGGTGATGGTTATATTTTTGGGTCTTCATCCTATTAGACTTCTTGCCAGCAGATGACATAGTTTCTCTCTCCTTCCATCCTCTGCTGATGTCTGCAATCCTGGATTCTCCTGGGTTTCTCAATAGGTCTTCCCAACCTCCTCTGCGAGGTCATTAGGCTACTTGGATATTCAATTGGAGCTTTCTCACAGCTCAGCCTGGGTCCTCATGTCTTCTCAATAGGTGGCTTCTCTTTTCTGGTCCCATGATTGAAATACAATATACATGCTAAAGAGTCCAACATTTACCTTCCAGAGAAGACCTTCCTTTGAATCTAGAGCAGTGTCTTCTTAAAAATGATTCAAATTCAATATAATTCCTCTTTCCAATTCCTTTCCTCTGTGAATGGTGTGACCCTCCATCCAACAGCACAAGCTGGAAACCTAGCAGTCAGCCTTCCTACCTCCCTCACTCACTTCATACCCAGCCCATCACCTGTCTGAGCTACCATCAGCTGCTGCCTTTTTTATTATCTCCCTGGATCCTCTCCTCCGTACCAACTGATTCTTTGTGTGGCACTAAGACTAATATCAAAATGCAAACCTGATTATACCACACCACCCTCCTCCATTCCTAAACCACTCAAAGGCATAGTGTGAAAAAGTTCAATCTTTTAACCTCAGGATGAATTCTTACAGATTTTTCAAGCTCTTTAATGATCTGGTTTTCTGTAGTTCTGCAAGCTCAAAACTCTCTCTCCTCTCCATGCCAGTGTCCACGCACGCTCTTCACTTATGATGTCTTCTCGTGCCTCAGGTCTGCTCTCTCAACTGCTTCCCAGTCTTATCTCCAGGTTCCTCCGACCTGCTGCTCTGCACAATTAACCCTCACTTGTCATCCCCATGTCCTCAGAACTTGTAGCTTCCCTTTTAAAACATTTATTGTAGTTTGAACAACACATTGGCTTTTACTTATTTATTTTCTGATGGCTGCTAAATTGTAAGATCTATGAACTTTGTCCCATGCTTAGCACATGATAGGCACTCAATAAATATTTGTGGATGCAATAATAGGATTAGATATCTGTTCTCTACTTTCAGTGAATTTGCAAGATACAATCCATGAAAATAATATAAGTCTTATACATGAGTATTTCTTAGTTCTAGAATTTTGCTCCTATAAGAAATGAAACATACTCATGCCAAAGGCTGTTTCGGATACCGTTTCCCACTGCACATTCACAGCTAATTCAATGCCATTAGTACGCGATACATTTAAGTATACGGTCCTGTTGGCTTCTTCTGTGTTAATAGAGGTGGCCCTAAAAAGAGAAAAAAATGGATTGTGGAAAGCAGAAAAAGGAATAATTTATACATTTTAAAATATGTACCACATTGCCAGCACATACTTGATATGTTACTAAATTTATGCAACTTAAGTAACATCCACAAATTTTATATACCAGGGAGACTAGATTCTAGAACTAAAAAAATCATTCATTTATGGAGTTTTTCCAAAAAGTCCAATGCAGTACCCTTATACGATAATCCTAAGAAAATATTAAGAATCAGTAACTTCACATTATACATTCTAAAAAAAACACCCTATTTCTAAATTTCTTCACATGTAAATCAAAAACTTCTAACTAGGGGAAAATGAGTTAGGAAATTCTTTTTCTTTTTTTTTTTTTTTTTTTACCAGGGATCGAACTCGGGTCCTTGCATTTGCAAGGCAGGCGCCATTACCTCGAAAGCACAAGGTCCCGAGTTCAATCCCCAGTACCAAAAAAAAAAAAAAAGAAGAATGGCTCTATTCTAAGGTGGACTTGGAAAATTACTTCCCTCTAGAAGTTACTTCTAGGGGGCCAGGGGTTTAGCTCAGCAGCATTCTATTCCTCGTAACAAAAACAAAAACAAAACAACAAAAGAAATTAATTCTAGGAACAATCTTTTTTTTTGGTACCAGGGATCGAACTCAGGATCTTGCCCTTGCAAAGCAGGCAACGGAACCACTGAACTAAATCCTTGGCCCTAGGAATAATCTTTTTTTTGTTGTTGTTGTTTCTAGGAATAATCTTAATGGAAGAAGCATTTGATCAAACTCACCTGCACCTATATTGTTAAACATTACAAACATTTGTCTAAAGGAGTTCTACTAATGTTTTAATTATGGCCATCATTAATAATTGTTATGGTTCATATCTAGAGTCTTCCAAGAGCTTCATGTGCTCACAGACTGGGCTTCTGGAAGGTGACTGGATTATGGGGACACTACAGCTGACACTGTTTGGAGGTGGGGTCTGGTAAGGGGAGGAAGGTTAGTGAGGCCATGACTTGAAAGGGTGTTATCTCTCTCTCTAGCTTAGTCCTTTGCTCTCTGATTCCAGACCACTGTGATGTGAGTAGCCTACTCCTAGACCGTTCCACCATGTGGTTTCTATATTTGAGCCTGCTGAACAGAGTGACACTTCTAAAACGCAAGCCAAAACAATCCTCTGCTCCTTTAAGTTGTGGGCGTTGTGTATTATCTCTTAGTGACAAGAAAGTGCTTAAGACAATAATCATGTATAATTAGCCCCCTTTTTTCTCTGTTAGATTTCTGAGATAGGTCAATGCCCCAACATAGCTGTTTTTGTGCAACTATCTATCCCAGATACCTTGCTATAGAGAAACCTCTGCAGCTCCAGTTCAGCAATTCCTAGCTGTCCGTCTTCCTCTGTCAGGCGCCACCGAGCCTGAGCAAAGTAGAATTCAGTGCGACGGACCACACTCACATCTTCTTGCTGCTTTCGCAGCTCCATCTTGTTGGCCCGCTGCAGTTGGAAATCCTTAAAACACCTTTAAGTGGACAGAAGAGCCAAAGCCAGTAAGGGAAACAGCATGTAAACTGGGAGCAGGATGAGATGTTCTAGAATGATGAAGGTGGCAAACTTAGGGATGAACCTATTCTGGATTAGCCAATCCTTATATATATATATATATATATGTATTT
>NW_004624743.1:9870668-9882296 GCF_000247695.1 Heterocephalus glaber | reverse complement strand
TATCATGAAATCAACCAATAACAAATGCTGGTGGGGCTGTGGGGAAAGAGGAACCCTGCTCCACTGCTGGTGGGAGTGTAGATTGGTGCAACCCCTGTGGAAATCAGTATGGAGATACCTCAAAGAACTAGGACTGGAAGTCCCATTTGACCCCGCTATTCCCCTGTTGGGTATCTTCCCCCCAAAATTAAAAGAATCATAGCACAGTGATATATGTGCACCCATGTTCATAGCAGCACAATTTGTAATAGCCAAAACTTGGAAACAGCCCAATTGCCCATCAACTGGAGACTGGATAAAGAAAAAATTTTTTAATAAAATGGAGTACTACTCATTCATAAAAAAATGGGAAATTAGAGACATTTATAGCTAAATGGATTCACACTGAGGCAATACTCTTAAGTGAAATAGATAGGACACACACAGGTAAATACTGAATTGTTTCTCTAGTGTGAGAAATTGAAAGTGTATATAAGGACTAAAAAGTGTAACAGATAATGTGAAATAGAAAGAAAAGGGGCAAAGGGGAAGGGGAAGTGGGAAGGGGTAGGGGAAAGGAAAGAAGGGAATGGAATTAATATGAGAAAATGTAAAAATGGAAACAAAGTCTTTGTAAATAGGGAGGGATGGAGGGGTTGAAGGGAGGGCAGGGGAAAGGGGAAAAATAAGAACCAAGAGGTAAAGGTACAAATTTCCAATGATGAATGTAACTGTATTGCATACCTAAAATGCACCAATAAAATAAAAAAAATTCTTTGGAACAATTTGAGGCTAATTGCCATTATTTCTTATTTAAAAGTTTGGTAAAATTCAGCAGTGAAGCCATCCAGTCCTGGGCTTTTCTTTTCTGGGACCCTTGTTTTTGTTGGTGGTGGATTTAGATTTGTTTGTTTTTTGTGACAGGAGGTCTTGCTACATAGTTCAGGTTGGCATTGAACTATGTCATCCAAGCTGTCCTTGAACTCATGGAGATCCTCCTGCCTCAGCCTCCTGAATGCTGGGATTACAGGTGTGCACCACCACACCCAGCAGGACACTTTTTATCATCAATTAAATATCATTTCTTGCTAATGAATAGTTTGTTCTCTGAGTCTTCTGGTTCAGTTTTGGGAGATTATATGTATCCAGAAATTTATATTTCTTCTAGATTTTCTAATTTTTTGGCATTCAGCTGTTCAGAGAGTCCCTAATGATCCTTGGTACTTTTGTGGTATCAGCTGCAATGTGTCCCTTTTCTCTTCTGATTTTATTTGGGTTGTTTCTCTGTTTATCTTATCAAAGGAACTATTTAACTGACATTTCATATTATGTTTCTAGACTCTATTTTGTGTATTTCTTCCTTGATCTTTATTTCTTTTTTTTCACTAATTTGGGATTTGGTTGGTTCTTGCTTTTTTACTTCCTTGAGTCACACTGTTAGGCAGTGTATTTTCAATCTCCCCCCCCCGCCCCAAGGAAGGACTTAGTTCTATAAACTTTCCTCTTAATAACTGCATTTGCTGTATCCCATAGGTTTTAATATATGAGGGTTTTATTCTCATTTAAGAATTTTTAAAATTCTTCAATTTCTTCATTGACTTCTCAAGAGAATGCTGTTTAACACCTATGTTTTTGTTCAATTTCTCAAGTTCCTCTTGTTAATTTCTAGCTTTATTCAATTGTGCTCAGAGAAGATATATTTAATAGTTTCAACTTTTGGGGTTTTTTTTCTAAGACTCCCTGTGTGCTCTAACACATGGTCTATCTAGAATATTCTGTGTTGATGAAAAGAATGTGTAATCTGCAGCTGATAGATAATATGTTCTATAAATGTCTATTAGGCCTGGTCCACAGTACATTTGAACTCTAATATTTCTTTGCTGATTTTTTTTGGTCTGGGTCCCTCATCTATTCACTAAAATGGGGTGTTAAAGTCCTCCTTTATAAGGGTCTATCTCTCCATATAGATCTAATAATGTTTTCTTTACATAATTGGGTCCCACACTGTTGAGTACATATATAATTACCACATCTCATTGAATTACTCTTTATCATCATGTAGTGATCTTTGGCTCTTTACATTTTTTAATTTAAAGTCTATTTTATATAACTAATTCTTCTTGAACTTTTTATTTGGCTTGTTAGTTTTGGTTCCTGTTTGCATGGTATATCTTTTTCCATTTCTTTCAGTAAGTGTATCTTTATTGGTGAAGTGACTTTCTTGTGGACAGAATATCATTGAGTCTAGTTCCTTCATCCACTCGGCCAGTCTGTATGCTTTGAGAAATTTAATCCATTATATTGAAGGTTATTACTGATAAGTAAATGCAACACACCTGTCATTCTGTCTTTTTTCTTCTTCTCCCTGTTTTGTGCATGTATTCCTTTCTTCCCTTGTTCATCTTTGTGGTTTGATGGTTTTCCATATCAATAAAATTCAATCCTTTTTCTTTTTTATGTATTTGCCACTGTTGAGTTTTGTAGGTTTTTTTTTTTACAAGATTCATCAATTTTTAATGAGTCAACAAATTAAAAAGCATATTTCAATAAATATTACAAGAAAATAAAATTACAGAAATTGTATAAATTCTTCACTGAATGTTTACAAACAGGCAGCCTATATAGAAAATTGCTATTTTACTCACTTTTCATAATCTCACAACTGTAACTAAACGAAGTCTAAAGCGACAGTAAATTCCTCACACCAAATGCTTAAATGCATACTTTCCATTACCACCTTATGTGTCAATATTTAAAGTCTTTAATGTGATAAACTTGCTTCTTTCTTGTTAATTTGTCTAATCTTGGTTGGATTGATGACAAAGCTACTCTTGGGGGATAATGTGTATTTAAACTATTCCTATGTTTTGTTTTAACAACATTTAGTGAACCTTGTCACTCACAGGCCAGCTGAAGGGGGAAAAAAAAGAAGAGATTTTAAAGCAACATGGCAAGTTTAGGATACTCATTTTTAACTTATCCAAAATAAAGGGATGCTGGATTTTCAAACTTTTTCTTCAACCCTTCATCAGTAGCTAGCTCCAGTTTATCCTGTAGTGCTACAGTTAAATTCAAGTGATCTTTTGATGAAAAACAAATGGGTTCATGAATACAAAAATGGATGCAACAAATGGGTCCATGGGATCCATGAATATGCATGGAACTTCTCTTGATAGGAAACTAAAATTCCAAACATTCTTAACAAATTTGTAAGATGTTCATTCATAACTTTTCACAGATGTGCAGTATCAAGATTATCTACTTCATTGACAATTGTTGTTAAACTTTGGTACATGTCATAAGAATCTACAGAAACTGTTTTTCCAACTTTCTAACTTGTTTTGTTTGTTTTTAAGTTTTTAGTTTTTGTTTTTGAGACAGGATCTTCTGATTTAGTTTGGGCTGGTAAACTCATTATGTAGCCCAGGATGGCCTCAAACTCACAGAGATCCTCCTGACTCAGCCTCCCAAGCCCTGGGATTACAGGCATGTGCCACTATGCCCGGCCTAACTTCTGTTTTATTTTTCCTTCAATTTTATCTGCCACTGAAAAACATATTGCATTGTTTCCTCGCATAAAAGCATCAGGATCATCAAAAATATTAAAGATATCAGACAAGCAAGTGTGGCTATCCAATTCGTATTTTTAAAAAGTTGAGGCCAAGCAGGTTTCTTGCCTTACAAAACCACTAAGATCTTGTTTTGTATTTCAAACACTCTTGACAAAATTTTTCCTGAAGACAACGTCCATATTTCAGCATGCAGTAACAGTTGTTATGATCAACTTCCATATTATCACATAAAAGAAATAATCTTGAACTTAATACATTAGCTTTTACATAACTCATAATTTTCACTATGTCAGTTAGCACCCCATACAGTTCAGCTGATTTTTTTTCATACCAAGACTGTTGTGAGGGATGAAGTAATGTGTTATTTTATATTGCAGAGCAAGTTCCTTAATCTGGGTGATCATTTTTAGAATGTTTTCCTGTCATTGAAGCTGTACCAACACAAAATTTAAATTCCAAGCCACACCTATTAGCAATGTAAGCTCCATACAGTCCTGAGCTAGTTGTTTGTAGGCAAAGGGGATGGAAGAAAATTCTTCCTTTGTCGTATCATCATGTTCAAACCTCACATAAACTAAAAGAATTCCCATGTTAGCAGTATCTCTGCACTCATCAAGTTGCAATACAAAAGCACTTCGAGAGTGCTATTTGTTCTGAGCATTGGTCTTCCATGTCATTAGCCAGCTCTTGAATGTGGCGAGTTAGGGAGTCACTGGAAAGTGGTACTTGTGCAACCTTCTTTGATGCAGTCATTCATGACTATCTCGGCAATTGGGTATGGTGTTTCGACTTGGCAACTGGCAGTTTTACTTTTGTGGGAAGCCTGAGAAGCACTGTTTATATGAGAAACATTGAACACCTGCCTTGGTTGATTTTTTAATTCACAACTTTGTCTCAAAGAATTATTTTGGTTTTGAACTTAATTCTTTATGTTTTCAATATAAATGCCATTTACGTTTCGATGGTTTCAACGCTTCATTAGCCAGTACATCTACACAAATGATTTACTGTGGCTCTAGCACTTCACCTATGGACTACAGCTACAAAACCCAACTCAATATATGAATGATGTTATTTCTGAGTAAAACTCGTATGAGCTCTTAGCTTTTACTTCTCTAGGATGACTTTCACTGTTACCATTTCTTTTCTTACTATTGCTATATGCAGAGAAGGTGTATCTTTTCTTCACAAGAAAGTCCAGTGAAGTCTGTTTCACCATTTTTGTTTTCCAATAGCCTCGCTAAGCTTCTGAAAAACTTTTCTCTCATATTTTCTCATTCAATTTCTGCTTCATTAATATGTAAACAGATTATCATAGCCCATGCTTTGAGACATCAGAGAAAGCCACAAAAATTACCCACTCTCTTGAAGGGTTGTGGCTCTGGGGAGTCACGGTCCATCCCATCTTATGCAGGCTGGAGTTGCACACCCATGTGCTCCTTTGCAGAATCTCACGGGGTTGTTTTTCCACAGGAATGTCCTGCGCCTAAGTGCCCTATGGGATCTGCTGCCCAGGCGCATCCAGCTCCAAGTCCTCCACCACAGCCACCACCTCAGCCCCACTCTCTGGTCACTGTCTGCGCACGCAGGCCTGGGCTCCGTCGGCAGGACGGCCAGGAACTGCTCCTTGCTGCGGGTCCAGAATGGCAGCCGCTGATGGCAGAGCTCAGGGCCTTAGTAGACCCTGGGTTCCCAGAGGCAAAAGCGCCCAAAGTGCTGGTATGCACCACGCCCCTCAGCGGCGAGGGCACTGTCCCAAGCATGGTCCTTGTTTTTTACCATCACGCAGATGATATCCTCCGTCCTGCTTGGGTTGCTGTCTGCGCCCACGCTCTCAGCAAATGTGCCTGAGCTCTGGCTCTGTCTCTGGCCAGGAAGTTCTGACCATACCAGAGGCTCTAGACTGACGCGGCCACGTCACAGCACACTCAGGTGCATGCGTGCACGATACGATGCAGCCTTCGGGTCACAAAGCAGGGTCACACGTCAAAACGGTCTTTAGGTCACCAAGCGTTTACACCAAACGCAGACACGTTACGGCCCACACACTACGTCAAAAAGCAAAGGGGTCCTTCCACGAGTCTAGGCGGCACCACTTCTGGAAGCCGAAAGTTGAGCGACTGCACGCGGGCACTCCCAGGAAGGAAGCCCTAACTGCCAGGACTGGGCGTGAAGCCTGTGCCGGGACGCCTGCCTTACAAGGTTTCTGCTGAGGATTCTGCTGTAATGTCTGTTCACTCGTCCGTGACTTAGCTTGCTGTTTTCAGGATTCTCTTGGTCTTGTACTTCCGACCATGGAGTATTAATATGCCAAAGGGAGGATGATCCTTGGTTAAATCTATTAGGCATTCTTTTGACCTTCTTGGACTTGGTTGTCTGCATTTTTCCTAAGACTAGTTTTCAACAATTATCGAATAGGGATTCTCTTTCTAGAATATCCGTAACACAAAAGTTTGCTCACTTAATGGTGTCAGTATTACTGATTCTTATCAGGATGCTCTGCAACTTGTTGAATTCCTTGGAGGACTGGGGGTGGGGGTGGGGTGGACCCAAGGACTTTAGTGAGCCAAGCTGGCCAGGAAAGAGTACTTAGCAGCTTCCTGAGGTTGAGGGTGAGCGGGGCCACTCATCTGCTACTCTGGGTCTGTGGGCTGACTCACTCAAGCACTTGTGTGCATTTTAGGATACATAACTATATTTCACTGATAACTTTTTAAATGTTTGGTTTTGTTGTTGTTGTTGTTGTTGTTGTTGTTGTTTTTGGTACCAGGGATCGAACTCGGGTCCTTGCGCTTGCGCAGCAGGCGGCAAAACCACTGAGCTAAATCCCCGGCCCAAAATGTTTTTTGTAACTTCTTTCCAAGATACAGATTACAAAAATAAGTTCTGTGCAGTAAACCAAACAGAAAGGAAACAAGAGTTTGTACAACCCCTATCTTTTCCATTTTCATTTGTTGGGAGCAATGCTACATAATTCTAGGGAGGGGTCATTTGGTTGGCCTGGTTCTCTTGCCTACAGCCCAGCTGCAGGATGGCTCCAGTTTGGCCTCCGGTCACAGCTGAGGCTTCAGTGGTCCAGTGATGCTGTGGTTCTCCGGGACGGGAGGCATCCTGGGAGGGCGGGCATCTGCTCAGTTCCTCATTGTTCTTGGACTGATTGGCATCTTGTTTGCCAGAGATGTGCTGGGCTCTCTGCAGGCCTTCCGTTGCACCTTGTTTGTCCCGGTGTGGACTGTTGAACTCTCTGCAAGTCATCTGTTACATTTGTTTCTCCCGATGTGCTGAGTGAAGGGTGTGGTGGGCTGGGGGCTTTGTCTTTGCTGCCCAGAGCAGCACTGATCATACCCAAAGCTCAGCTTCTTCTCGGTCTCATTTTTCTACCTTTCCTGTAATTCGCCGTGTGCTGCCATGCTCGCAGGAGACCAGGACTCACTGCAGAGGTTCTGGTAACGTCCCCTTCCCCTGTCCCCTACATTCATTTTACCACCATTACAGCCATCCAAGGAATAAAAGTTAACAAATATGTATGTATCTTCATGCAGTGAGAAGATGAATAGCTTATTGCCATGAATGTTAGAATCCTTGGAGCTGAAAAGGGCAGGTATGTGCATGGAAGGCCAGAAGAAAAATGCTCAATTGTGCTACAGCCATATAAACTCTGCTCTGTGTTCTTACTGAATGTAAGAGAGAATCAAATTATAAAATGGAGGGACTTGAAGGAAATTGATAACTATAATGCAATTAATTGAATAACTGTGTTGACACATTCAGATAGGTTTCTAAAAAAGCATATGATTCAGTTTAAAGCCAAGGGATTATTTCTTCAAACCATTCCATATAATTCACCAATTTACCTACTGATTCTGTAAACTCTGTGTTCACTTTTAATGGGATTTTAAAACCCTAATTCTAACTTTATGCCCACCACCCTCTACTGAACTCCCAGCAGTTCCTCAGGTACAGTACACTGCTTCTCACTTCTAAACCTCTGCTCATTCCTCTGTCTTTCTGTCTTTCTCCATCCTTCTTACTACCCACAGTTGGAAGAACTGTCCCTTCTTCATAATTTTTCTTTGTCCCTACAAAGTAGTCGTCTGGTTGCATATCTCTCTCCTAGAGCCTATTTCTGGTCCTTCAAAGGGGACAACTTTGCCTGATTTATTTCTGCAATATTCAGTGCAAAATTTATCATGGTCTTGGTAGGCACATACTTCTGCTAAATTAATACAAAAAAAAAGTTTTTACATACTTGCTATTTTTTAAAAACTCAAAATTTTAATTGAAGATTTATAATGTGCAAATATCAATGTCCTCCTACTAATGAAAAAGACACTTACCATCAGTTATGGCTTCTCCTTTCAGACTCTTGATTCCTCTGGGCATTGCATTTCCATCCAAGTAGAATTCAATTATACCATCATCCAGGATAATTAGAAGATGAAGCCAAACACCTTCTTCTAAATATTTCATGACTGTTGTCTTGGCAATATATGTAGTATTGGATCCCAAAGTTTTATAATGAAGGGAAAATGTCACGTGAGATTCATTTGTTTGAATTTTTATCCCATAGTAGATGCTTCCATTTCCATCATCCTTTGCTATGACAAACCCATTTGTTCTAGCATTAGGCATTACCCAAGCTGAAAATGTAAAGTTTGCAATTGTGTTATTCCTAGAAGGATGGTATTTTGGATTAACAGTCCCAAATGCACCCTCTCGCCCACTGAAGTACAAAGCATCTGTTCCGCTATGGTGACGTCTCATGTGTGGTTGTAACTGCACAGTGCTTGGGAAAATTCCAACCAGTAAAAAGTCCACCATTGGTGGCAAACCAGCAGTAAACTCACTGGACAATATTTCCCAGCCTACTCGGACATCACCAAAGATGCCCTGTTGTCTCAAAATGGTGAAGTTGGTAATATAAGACATATCGTCTTCTGAAAGGACATCTTCTGCCACTTCTCTCTCTAAGCACTCTCGGTCCAAGATGAAAATCCCAAAAGGATCATCATTGAATGGAATCATTACTGTCACCTGAAGGTTAGTTTCTCCCAGTTGGCCCCCAGGACCTGGGGACCCACCTATGATTAAAAAAAAAATTAGTGAAAAACTAGAATTTGAAGTACTTTCCATTTTAAGTATTTTAAAGAGGAATTGGCTTAGCAGACAAACTTCTAACATTGTCAGTGAACAACAGTATTACCATAAGGCCTTCATCACACTTTACAGCCATGATAGCAAATACTATTGATTCATCATAATTTCATTAATAATCAGTCAAATCTGAAAAGAAAATATTAACTAGAGAGGCTTATTATACTTCAAACCAAACGTTGAGGGGAAAATGGATTGTTATGTAAGCCATGATGAATCTGTATTTCATAACTTCCATTAATGTTTATTGGGAACACTATATTTGATGTGTAAAAAGTCTACTTACAAGTTTCAGGATGGATGTAAGCCTCCGTCCATAAAACTGAACGCAGCTAAGACCACAAAATGAATGTAGAAATAACACTTTGGTGTTGAGGGTTTATCTCTGTGGCAAAACATGTACCTAGCATGCACAAGCCCTGAATTCTCTCCTCAGCATCAAAATAAATAACATCTTTATCAAGAAGGATACTTTATTATTTAAAATCAGACAGTCAAGATACACTTAAATAGATAAAAAATTTTGGTGGTAAATAAGAGATGAAAAAACAGCACCTGAAATATTTATGAGCTTTAGAATATAAAATTCATTGAATTCAGGAATACTGTCTGGAAAAGCATGGAGAATTACTGGTTTTGCTTCTTCTCCATCCATGAAGTGAACAGTCCCTGAAGTGTCATAGAATTCCTGGCCAGGATGCAGAGCAGAATCATTCTGAAATAGCTGCCAACCCACAGACACATTTCCAAAGCATCCTCGGTGCCTCAAAATCCTACATAACAAATTGTGTAGTTATTTTTTTGAAAAGTTTATAAGTAGTGAATCTCGCTCTAATGAGAACATTCTATATTATCTCAAAAATATTTTGTGTTTATCATCTTTAAATGAACTTGTCCCACTGAGCAACCAGGAATAATTTCATGAAGAGGGAGGAATGAAGTGGAATTTTAAATAAAAGCAGTTGTAGAAGAAAATAAATTCCAAGCTAAATTGAAAAATAACTTTGATGATAACTAGCAATTGTGTTTCAAAAGAAATGTTTAGGGTGAAAATAGTCACGTGACAGCTCAGAAACACGTCCATTAAGACTTCAGATAATCCCATTTTCTCAATCTTGACAAAGGATGAAGGTGCGGTGAAAAGGGTGAAAAGGGTAATTTGTGCCTACCAGCTAAAGCATTTGGGTTTCTGTAATCTTTTAGTAGACAAATGGCAGCAGCATAAACAAAATTTAACCATTCATTTAAACTGTCAACTTAAAAATTACTCAATTCCCAGCCAATTTTTAAAATTTTGAAACATTACCGGTATTTCTAATTTTTCACATACTTAATTTCTATTTTATTCATCTAATTGTGACTTTCCTTATCCAAATGTACTTACCAAAATGCATTAGTCTTTCCTTCTTCTACTGTTTTGTCTATGGGCTCCACAGAAAAAATACCATTTGGGTCATCATTAGCGTCAATTATGACTGTAGCTATTCCATATGGATATACTACTGTATCACCTAAATGAAAGATAGAAATGTCAAAGTAATAAAAAGTAGCTAGCTTACTATTAAATTTATATTTTAAAATTAACGGTTATAATTTTGGGCAAATTTTTCATAATAATTTCCTTACTGAAGGTCACACAATAAATGTAAATACTGGTCTACTTCTCTAAAGATGTTTATAGGAGGACATGTGTATATATATACATGCATTAGCTACAGGAGAAAAGATGCCTAAATAACATGAAGTCATTCCTATTTTGTCTCTTGAGAAAATGTTTAGTTACAGAGAACTACTTCATTGGGAAACAAACATGACATTTTTCTTCACAAGAATATACTGCAATAGCTTAATCTGAAATTTTAAAAAAGTTTCTTTTAACTTCAGATTTCAGAGATATATACTTTTATTTCATTAAAATAATGAAGAATTACCCTATAACATAGAAGTACTACTGTCCATATCAATTGGAATCAGTGGCTCAAGTGTATTTGTGGTTTATCTAAGAATTAATGTTTTTTGAAATTGTGAGTTTTTTTGTGGCCATTATTGTACAGAGTCAATTTTTTCCTTATGGTAGTTTTTGGTTTTGATGGGGGTATATTTTTAGTTAAGCCATGTGAAAAATGAGAAGCACAAAAAGGAGGAAGGGGATAGAAAGAGATCAAGGAAGAAAGGTAAGAATGATGAAAGGAAATTGCAAAAACAAAGATTAAGAGATCTCTTCCTTTTTCTCTGCCTCTTGTGTGTCTGAAAGCACAGAGCACAACATGAGGTCAGCACTCGAGCTGGGTACGTGGGGCAGGGCTCCTCCGCGGAGTGAAGCTAGGAGCTGGGTGTGGAGCCTGAGTGGGGAGGGTTGCCTCAGACCAGGAAGACAGGACCCTAGCAGGGTAATTGCTCCACCTCATCGTGAGAAGGCAACAAGGACAGAGAGAGAGGTTAGATACACGGGAAATTCCTCAAATATGTAAGCATATGAAGGACAGTGGAAGCTGGACTGCTTACTGTTAGAGAAGGGATTGATAAATATGGAAAGAGAGGAAACTAAACAACCCTCTGATGTTAGGCAAGAATGACAATATTGGTGTGTCTCATAGTTTTCAACACACATAGTTAGCTAATAGAACTATGGATCCAGGATTGTCCTTGTGTGTACACACATACAGAACATCTATCCCATCTCTGTACACTTAGAGGACCCTCACTAACAGTAACCACACCTAGTACTCAGACCCTAACTACTGAATCACAGTCTTCATTACAAGGAATCGGGGCTTTTTGGAGAAAAGGATTGTATAAAATTAGCTTGGAGGGAGTGAAGGACACACAGGTAATGGGGAAAAAAATAAGAACTAAGATACATCATGTTCAGGTACAAACACCCAAAGATAAATGTAAATGTATTGTATACCTAAAATGTACC
>NW_004624743.1:9745177-9792710 GCF_000247695.1 Heterocephalus glaber | reverse complement strand
TGTTTGAATATTATTGTGGGTTTTTTCCCCTTGCATTGTTCTTCTTTGAATGGTTTCAATCTTTTGTATGTGTGTGTGTTTGATAATGAAGTTATTTTAAAAAAATAAAAAAGAAAGGCCTAGACTAACATATTATTATTCAAATAGAAGAGTATTTACAGCAAGAAAATACCAGAAATATCTTTAGAACATCAATATTAGGCTGAACCACACAAAATTGATATTTTCCTTTTTAAAATGGTTAAATATAACAAAGGGGTTGAGTAATAGCAATGTGATATGGTTCAAGCTGAAACACAATTTTCTTCCTAACTTAAAAAGGCAATCTACACTGATCTTCGTCATCATCACTCAAAGGAGTGAAATATAGTTAATTTGAATTTATCTCACTTAAATTTTAAGTTGATAAGCCACATCACAGAAAATGATTCCCAAACACATAAGTCAATTGACATGGGCTTTTTTCCCCCTTTGAATTAAGAAAGATTTTAAAGCTGGATTTCTTGGAAAGTCCAAGTCCTGCATCCGCAGCAGACTCAGTATCCCAGTGAGTGGCTCTGCTCAGACAAGTGTAGTTGTCTCCCATTGCAGAGGCACAATTTGGGTAGCAAAACTGAAAAAAAAAATTTCACCTTCTCACTGATAATCAACTCCACCTAATGCTCAAAAGAATTCTATTTTCAGTTCACGCAAAGACAAAACACCACACAATTCTGGACAGTCTCCCAGGAGAAGAATAACCCTTAACCAATCCCTTCCACATCAGAGCTAAAGGTGAGCCACAGCATGACAGTAACTGAGAAAGTAGTTCTTTCCCAAACATCAGTAGAAGACCAGCCTGAGGTGAAAATCTGGAAAGAACTGAGTCCTCAAGTAGCCAGTTCATTGTGTTAACTCCATTTCATTCTTTCTCACCACTGACTAGTAAACCTGTACTCTTAATCATTCTCTTCTGTCCTAGCATGAGATCTTGGGTGGATGCTGTGTTTCGCATTCATTCTCAGTTATTAGCAAGGCATCTCATTTCTCAGGCAGTACAAACCATAGCTTAGCCTCCCACTTAAGCTTGGAGATCTAATTCCTTGCTTGGCCCTGATTGTAAAACCTATAGAGGGGAAGGAGAATATGGCTACCCTTTTTTTCTCAATTCCTCCCAACTCTTATATTTATCCCCTTTCACTGTGATCTTTTATGAATCCTGCAGGGTTGGAAAGCAAGAAAAGAGATAAAGAGGTGAGAAAAAAATCCTCCCCAAAGGAGTTCTTTGGATATTCGTGTCTGTGAGGATACCTGACATGGACTCACTAGGGCTTCCTGGCCAGGCTGCCTGCGATTAACTTCTCCGTGCCTACCTCTTGGTAGCCTGCCACAGATGCTGTCAGTACTCTTCCCTCAGGAGGTCTCGCAGGCAGAAGAACTTAGAAATTGAGAGCATCCATTCTGTCTACAAATGACCCTCAGAACACCACACTTCCCACATGCAGTGCCTGCAAGGCACCATAAGCTCACCATCGGACTCACCCAGGAGAATGCAGGTACCATTCTCTCTGCTCCTCAAACTCCCCGTCAGGTGGTCCAAGTAATTCTCTGACTCTTTGCTACTGCTGTGGAAGGATGGTGGAGGTGCATGCTCAGCTCTCCCTACAGGAATTCTCACCGTGGGCTTTGGATTCACTTTCCAGTCTCTCCTCAGAGGCGGTGGAGGTAGTGGTGAGCTCAGAATCACACAATCAGCTGTGTCTCTTCACGGTGTAGTTATTGGCTGGCAAATCCTACAGATTCTGGAAAAAATGAATTCTGAACTCTGCTCTACTGTTTAGCAAACACCTGTCCTTAGACAAGATGTATAGTCTCCCAGGATGTGCAAAGGAATTTCATCTATAAGGCATAGAAATGGTAGCCTCAGCACAAGGTTGTTTTGGAAATTAAATGCACAAGATACTTATAAGAGTCCCCTGTCATCCACAATGAGGTGTTGGACATCGTGTGCCTTCCAGAAAGATGCACTGAGATGAGTCTAACATCGCCAAGGGAGGGTAACTGCTGGAGAATAGTTAACCTGAATCTAAGCCTGAGGAAACAATTGAATAAATGCAAGCTCAGACACAGTCTACAAAGCAGTAACAGCCCAGATTCTTCAAAAATATAAAAGTCATGTCAGCACCCCCCAAATCCAGATGGGGGAGGGGAGGAACTGAAGAAACATGACAAAGAAATGCAATGCATGATCCTTGATTAGGTCCTGGACCTCATTTTAAAATAACCACAAAACAAAACCCAGATAAAAGGCATAGTCTAGGTAGTCTTGGCTATGATATGAACTAAATATTGGGTGATGTGTTTCTTGAGTGAAAAGTATGTGCAGCTATGTATAAGAATATCTGTTTCTAGGAGACATTTGCTTGAGGGTTTAGGGTAAAGGGCCATGATGTCTGGAACTTATTCTCATATCACTCCCTAAAATATTGTATTAAAAATAAAAATAGTCCCATACATAATAAATCTTTTAGAATACCTAAAATATAATAAATAATCACTATGTGTATACTATGGATTATTAGTATACTTAGACAATAGCAAAAATCACATTTCAGATTATTAGACATATATTAAATTGAAATACCGAGTGGATCCATGAATTGCTTAGGCAGCAACCTCTTCACCCACCAGCCACCGTTCCTAGCCCACCCCCATGACGGTAGCGGCAGACTCGGCCGGGCTACTGACCCTTGCTGCATTTGTCCTGATGGATCCCTGGAACTCTCCTTTCCACGGGCGCCTTCATTCCAACTGTACCACTCTACCTTTCTTCTTCTGCCTCTCCTTTTTTCAACTTCCCCACTCCTCCCTTCTGACCATGCATGCCTCCCGCTGGTGAGGTAGCTTCTACGCTTCTAACCTACACTTTGATAGCCACTAGGATCAAATGAACATTTCTTTTAGTTATACTTAATATGCAATATTAAGATTCATAACTGACTTCTATTAGACCATCTTTTGACATTGAAAATGGACACAGTAACTTGGCTTACATAACTCCGAGGTTATGCCTTAGATTTTAGTCAAGACACCTTTGCTGTCTTAAATATGGAAGACGTAAGTGTTAATGGCTTGAGTTGAGGATGTCCTCCACAGCCTCACGTGCTCACAGGCAGGGCTTTTACAGGATGAATAGATTATAGGGCACGATAGCTGACTTGCTGGTGGGAGGTGGGGCCGGGATGGAGGAGATAGATCACAGGGGCATTACCTGGAAGGGGACATCTCCCTCCCGGGTGTGTCCTTTCTCTCTCTCCTTCCTGGCCACACCAGTTGGAGCAGCTTTCCTTCAACCAGGACCTTACACCCTGCTGTTCTGCTATGGAGCCAGCTGACCAGGGGCTGCAACCATGAGTCAAAATTAACCTTTCCTCCTCTAAGTTACAGGTACCAGATATTGTGTCCCAGCAACCAGGAAAGTGACTAAGCTACCAATATTTATAATAGTTAAAACTAAAGCTAACAGCAATTCAAAATATCTATTAACTCAATTAAAAACAAACTCATGTAAAGTTAATACACATAATAAATTTTATGAGAATATATTTTGCAAAACAAAAATACTTAGTGTCATTGTTCATCATTTTACAAATCTCTTGAATGTCTAGCATAATAGAAGATAGATTCTTTTTAAAAAATTTGTAGCAAAGCACACAGAACACAAAACTTTACCATTTTGACCATTTTAAAATGTACTTAATGACATTTAGTACATTCACAATACTGTGAAACAATCAACATTATCTAGTTCGAGAACATATCTAGGATCCCAATAGGAAAATCTGTAACCATTAAGCAAACACTTCCTATGGCTCCCTCCCCCACCCCCTGGTAATAACTAATTTGCTTTTCATCTCAGTGGATTTGCTATTCTGTATATTATCTGTAAACAGTCATATAATATGTAATCTTTTTTTGTCTAGCATCTTTCACTTAGCATAATCTTTTCATGGTTCATCCATGCTATCACATTATGGTATTTCATCCCTTCAAGTCATAAATGCCTTACACATTTTGTTTAGCCATTCATCTGTTAATGGCCATTTATATTATTTCTGTCATTTGGGCATTACAAATATCTCTGTAATGAGCACACACAAGTTTTTGTTTCAACACCTGTTTTCAATTCTCTCAGGCTTAAGTCTTAAGAGTAGAATTGCTGGATATTATGCTAATTCTACTTTTCAACTTTTAAAGGATTGTCAAACTATTTTCCATAGCACCTGCACCATTTTACATTATCAGCAGTAATTTATTAGGGTTCCAATTTCTTTATCACCTTATCAGCATTTTTCACTTCAAAAATTATAGCCAATCTAGTGCATATAATGGCCCACCTCCTTCTGATTTGCATTTCCCTAATGACTAATAAGGTTATGCATTTTTCGTGTGTTTAATGGTCATTTGTACATCTTCCCTGGAGAAATGTCTATTCAAGCCCAAGACTCATTGCTTAATTGAGTCATTGTCTTTTAGTTGTTGAGCTGTAAGAGTTTATATATTTCTGGGTACTAGAACAGAGAGACATATTATTTACAAATATTTCTCCCATTTTATGGGATTCTTTTCACTCTCTTGATAGTGTTTGTTTGTTGTTTTTTTTTTTTTTGGTACCGGGGATTGAACTCAGGACCTTGAGCTTGTGAGGCAAGCGGCAGAACCACTGAGCTTTGAGAGAGGTCTTAATCCCTAAAAGGGTTTGGTATTGATGAAGTCCAGTTTATTTATTTTTCTTTTGTTACTTGCACTTTTGCATCATATCTAAAATTTTTTTCAAAAATTCAAGAATATGAAGGTTTATGCCCATGTGTTAAGTGTTTCTTCTTATATTTAAGCCTTTGAGTTAAATTTTGTATATGCTCTGAGGTAGGAGTCCAACTTCATTCTTTTGTATGTGTAGAATCAGCTCTTCTATCCCCATCTGTTAAACAGGTTATTCTTTTCACACAAAATGCTTTGGTGCCTTTGCGAAAAATAAATTCATCTAACCAGACATGGTCAAGCATGCCTCTGATCCTAGCTATTCAGGAAACTGAGCCAGGAGGATCATAAGTTTGAAGCCAGCCTAGGCAACTTAGTGAGACCCTACCTCAAAATAAATCAATAAACACAAAGGTTGGGGACAGAGCTCAGTGCTTCTCAGGTTCCATTTCCAGTACCGCAAAACAAAGAAACCACAGATGTATGGCTCTCATTCTGAACTTTTAATTCTATACTATTGATCTATATGCCTATCCTATGCCAGCACCCTACTGTTTTGATTACCATAGCTTTGTGGTAAGTTTTGAAATTGGAAAGTAGCATCTTCCAGCTTTGCTACTCTTCTCTGAGATTTTGACTATTTAGGAACTCTTGTTATTTTATATGAATTTTAAGGATGAACATTTTCAATTCTCAAAAACAAAAGGGTCATTGGGATTTTGACAGGGATTGTATGGACTCTGTAGATATTTTTAAGGAGTATTGTCATCTTAACAATATTAGATCTTCCAATTCATCAACACGTCTTTCTATTTACTTATTTTTTTAACTTTCTTCAGCATTGTTTTATAATTTTCAGTATAAAAGTCTTGTACCTCCTTGACTGGATATATCTGTAAGTAGTTTATTCTTTTGATGCTGTTGGAAATAAAAGTTTTTTGTTAATTCTCTTTCCAGATTCTTCATTGTTAGTATATAGAGACAACAGTGATTTTTGCATATTGATCTCATATCCTGCAACTCTGCTAAAGTCATCTATCAGCTCTTATGGCAGGGGTATTTTTACATTTGCTCTGCATTCAGTCTCTTCCTGTTATAGCTTGTATTTAGAGGTGCCCCCAAAGCCTCAGGCACTTGTAGGTGGGGAGTTTCAAAGATGGCTGAATCAGGGTGTGTAAATTTGGAGTAAGGATATGATTCTGGGATTAAGAGGGTGAATAATGGAAGCCCCACTTTGGGTATGATTGGCTTCAATCAATAGGCTTGCAGCAGGCATGGAATATAAAGGAAGAGAGGGCAGGCAGGGCTTACTGTTGCTGACTCCTGCCTGCTGTGTGATGCCACTCTGCCATATGTCCTTCCTTGGAGCCAGCTTGACTTTTGGACTAAAACCTCTACAAACTGTGAGCTGAAATAAACCTTTTCTCCTCTAACTTCAGGCATCATATGTTTTGTCTCAGCAACAAGAAAAGTCACTAGACACTTCCTATATGTTGTTTTGACCCAGGTATACAAAACAAAAATCTGGCCTTCCACAAATATATAATTGGAGTAGATAGAGGAATTTTAACAGTTATATGCAGTTAATTGTGGTTATTTTTCTTCGACAGCATATCAAAACTGAATAAATTATAGTTTCTTAAGGGTTAGTTACAATGTAGTATCTGAAGTCATATCAATAATCTTTTTAATTTAGTTATGTCAAAATCCCTTGAACTTACACTTTGATTGAATCTTTCATCAGTACATGATTGCATAGTATTATACATTACTTATTTGGAAAAATATTGACTCACTGATTTATGCAGATTTCCCAAGTGTTGGCAAATTTCATTAGATGATATTTGAAAAACTGTATTATTAATATTATCATCAATCTTGTCACAAATTTTTTTTACTTTTGGGAAGCTACTGCCTACACAGAGGCAATAAAAATCTTCTAAACATTTTTATTGAGAACTTTAGTTTTGTCCATATAATCAAATAATGTCCTGTTTTTCTTGAATTAACTGGCCTACTTTGTTAATTTTGAAGAAATACCCACCAAATATTCAGGTCTGATTTACCATACTTTCTCCTTCAGTCATTCTTTCTATTAAAAATAATGCCCTCTATAAAAGAAAAAAAGTGGTTTGTTCTGTTCCCAAATCACACAAAGACACCAGAGCTTTTGCTCCTGTGACCACTGTGCTTTTCTGTGTGGCAGGGCATTGTGTGTATTTCTCATTTCATCAGAAAGAATAAAAATTCATATGCTCAACAACTGAGATTTAAAATGGTGAATACTTTTTTCCTGCTTAATCAAGGAACATTTTAAGTGAACATTCTTCTTTATTTCTATTTGTTTTTAAATGGGGATATAGGAGGGGAAATGCAATGTGTATTGATATAGCTCCATGACCTTCCTTGATTCATGCTAAGGATTCCCTATGAATGTCAGCAATAACACAGTGAGCAAATGAACAAGATTTACTGTGGAGACACTTGTGGGCTCTATGGCGGACACTGGCAGAGGCCGGAAGACCACACTTTGATAAGAGCTGTAGGGATAACTAAAATGATAGTTTTACACAGATTGCCTTAACTTCATAAATGTTGGAACAGGTAGATGTCACCCACTTTATCATAATCTCCTTGTGGACATTTTTCAGTTCCGTAGCAATGCATCTGTGTGCTCTCATTACACACATACAACATGTAACTGCAATCTCTCCTTTGAGTTTTATGAAGCCACAATTTTAATGAGTAAAGGGCAGATGTTGAAAAAGGTGACCATGACTCATTGAAGGGCACAGGGCAGGAAGGTAAAAGAATTTACTATGAACTCATCATATCCTCCAAGGTATGAAATTCTTAGTGCTTGTTTCGGCAGCATATATACTAAAATTGGAAATTCCGTCTTAGTCATTTCTCATTGCTGAGACACAATACCCCTAACTTAAATGAGGAGAGGTTCATTTTGGATCATATTGAAGTCTGGCTGACTCCAAAGAAGAAATGGCATGGTAGAGAGGCCTGGTAGAGGAAAAGTTGCTCTAGTCATGGCAGCCAGGAAGCAGAGTGAAAGGGGGAGCTTGGGAGGGAGATAGACCCTTCCATACCACACCCTCAATGACACAGCTCTTCTGATTAGGCTCCACCTCCTTATCAGAGACCTGTGATAGGTTCTGATCTTGTGCTCCATGCTACAGCAGAAAGCTGAGAGTAAAACTAAAAGACAGAACTAAAGAGACAGAGAAACAGGGAGGAGCCAGGACAGCCAATGTTGCTTAACCAGCAAAGGCACTGGTCAGTCCAAGTCACTGATTTTTATTGGTCACCAATTGGGGTAAAGGCAAACTACGTGCGAGGATGTGCAGTGGTGCAGTTGCCATGGACACCAATGCAGACAAGGCTTGTAAAGGAAAAAACAAAGCATTTTCAAATTATGAAAGGAATAGGAAAAAATATAGGGTTGTAATTAGACCTTGTCCTTCTAGTTAAGAAGGTTTTAGTGGTGGGAATGGAACTTGGGTGTGAGTCACTCTGATCTCCGCCCATAGGCTTCTTTCTGCAGGACTTGCTTCTTGAAACAAGCCAATTGTGGGGTTAACTCTTTACAGCCTGCTTTGGGCATAATCAATATGGCGGGTCCCCCACACCTCCCAACAGCACATTTAGCTATAAACTCATCAGTGGACTAATACACCAATGAGTAGAGCATTCCCATGATCCAGTCACCTCCCTCAAACCCCATCTATGAGTGTATGAGCCTTTGGGTAACATCTAGACATGAACAATAACACCATATTCACTTCCAAACTTTATCCTACATATTTGCTAAAATAAACAAACAAAACAAAAAAGAAGGACTACGGCATCAATTTTATTAGAATAGATTATGTGTTGTTATTATGGTTTTGCCTTAGCAGCAACCACAGTATTTTTATACCAAAAAAACCATGTTTCTGAAACTAATGTTTTCTTCACCATCAGCATTAATTATAAAACCTATGCAAATATCTTTCACAAAACCAAAAGTAACACCCAAGAAATTTTCTTTAGTGTACTGATACAGTAAAATTTTTATCTTTCAAAGAAATGATTAAAATACTAAGATTTAGAAACTTTTATAAAACAAACATTCACTTATTGATGTTGTGCTATCTAACCAAATCATCAGCATGAGCTTAAGGACAGAGTATTACAAGGAAGTTAATCAAGTTCCAGTTAACACAAATTGTTTCTCCTACAAAATAATAGATTAGATTTAGAAGTGAAAATCACTCCAAAGGAAAACATGTCCTTTTCAAAACAGCAAATCAAAGAAATGACTTTCTATACATTTTTTTCTTAACAGGCTGCTCATTGATCAGCATGTATCATTGTCAGATTCACTAGTTTTCATGGGAGGAGGGAAGGCTTCACTACTTTTGCTGTGTATCCCATGGAGTACATCCAAGAGTGAAACATGCTTTGAAGCCAGCAGGCATTCTTTGCTGCAAATAATTCTGAAGGGATTTAGAAGCCAGATAAGGATTAAAGCTTGCGAGGAAGGGGAAAAAATTCCACTCAACCTTAACTATAAATGAAAGAAAACAGAGTGAGAAAGGAGAAGGGAAAGTCCTTAGACCCAACAGTTACTGAGCAGTAAATTTCTCTTGTTTAGAATGCATAGGGAAAGGAGATCCTAGGTACAGAGGCACTATCTATGCATGCAAGAAAGAACTGGTGAAAATCTTCATTTTGTTTGGCTTTGTTTATAGCACTGGGGATCAAACTGGGGGCTTTGTGCACACTAAGCAAATGCTACACCCCCCAGCCCATGAAAAACGTTTCTTAAAAACAAAACTGAACACCCTTGTGGAATTGGGGGCTTTGAAAAAATGTTTTAAAATCAAGTGTTTTTAATCCACATCAGCCTGGGTTCTTGCTCCAGCTGTCTCCTAAGCTACCCTCCAGCTTCCATTCTAATCCTCCTAGGGACCCTTGGAAAAGGTAGATTATGTTGTATTTTGCTCGACCACCTCCACTGATTTCCTGTCTTGTCCAGAGTGAAAGCCTAAGTCCTTGCCATGGTCTACATGGCTGCCTCAGATTTCCTGTCCTCTCCTACTTAATTTCCATCCATCCATCCACTACCAGCATCTAACACATTAGTGTTTCATTTACTTGTATAATTTTATGCATCTTCCAGCCCAAGAATGTAAGCTCCACAAAGCAACAATTTGGACCTGTTTGTTCATGCACATCCCTAAGCCTCAAGCTGCTTAATATTTGGCCACTGAACAGATGTCATTTCTGTCTTTATTTTGCCTGATAAACACCACCTTCACCTGAGGTATGGACACCTCACTATTCTACGATTTTTAATATAGGCAAGGAAACTGCTTTTCAAGTTCTTGTTTGGCTTTTCAGATACTGTTGGTGAAGCTGAGGACTATCACAGAAGTGGTCCCTAACTATCTGGAAAGACCTAGAACAGAATAAGAAGATGCTGTGGCCTCTTCTGTTCTTCTTATGTACTCTTCCATTCCTAACTTTCCAGACTCTGTGAGTATACAACTGAAGACCTACAAACTCTGTCCACCTTCTGCATTCTTTCCTACTTGTTCTTCCCTCTGGGTGATCACCTTCTGCCCTCACCCAATTCCAGACTGGGTCATGTCTCGTGTTTTTTCAGTGCAGTGGACTTGACTGATTCTGACCAGCTTGAGTATTTGGATGAGCAGGTACACCCACAAGTAGGCTGCAGGTTCTGGACACATTCACCCGCACCAATTTGCCTCATAGCCACCATTATGGTACAGACTGTGTGAAACAGTATTTCCAGTTACAGTCTACTTAAGTATAGGCATAGAGCTACTCCCTTCTGCATGCACTAACTACCCAGCTAAGGAATTTAAAATAGTGTATATGAGGCTAGCTTTCACTTAATAAAGTTTGCATTGGTGGAGTCACTGGAGATGGTCATTTTCATGTCATATTTAATATCCCTGAATGAATGACGAGCATCTATGAGCAACTCTTTATTCCTAAGCTATATTTGACGCTCCCTTTTATCTATATTATGGAAAAGCTGTGATTATAATATCACCATGTTTAAAAGCACATGGTGACAGAAAAGTAGGGAGGTCATCCAATACAGCTGCTAGCACAGAATAGATCTAAATCATTTAGTCTATTTTTTCAAGACTTCTAGAGTAGAGACACAATAATTCTCTCCATTTGTAGATTGTTTGAAGAACAGATGAGTACACCCGATAATCCAATTGCCAATTCATCTGAAATTACTTTAAGGATTTCCTTAGAGTACAACAGTGTTTCCTAGGTTTGCTCTGGAAAGTAAAATTAGGGAAAGTAAAGGGTGAAAAGAGGACAGAGGAAGGGTCAGAAAGTAAACAGCCAGACTGAAAGAAGTCAGAGGGAATCAAGAAGAAATGTAAAAAGAATTGAAGTTCTCTTTCCTTTTCATTTTTTGATTTCTAAAGGAATTGATCTGGGTCTTTCCCCCAGGCATTCATTACTTGAACACAAAGTACAAACAGACTCAGGAATGATAAAGAGATGCATGGTTAACACTGAAAAAACAAGGCCAGTTATCAAAAAATAAAACATGTTCACTCTTTTTTCTTTTTTTCGGTACCATGGATCGAACTTGGGACCTTGTGCTTGCGTGGCAGGCACCAGAACCACTGAGCTAAATGCCTAGCCCAAAGGATCTGGCAGTGTGTTCACTCTTAATATTTTTAATAGCAAGAAAAGCATGCAGTGGTCAAAATTCAATCTATACAGAGATACCTGAAAGGAAAAGGAAATATCTCCTGCCTTTCTTCCTGCCACATCTAGTCCTTTGCAGCCACTGTGTAACAGTCTTTGACTAACTGTCCAGAATGAAAAGTTAAATGCAACTCCTGCATAGATAAAGGTGTGAGGGTTGGAAGAATAAAATTTAACCTTTTATTCCAAAAGGAAAACATCATATCTCCTATATGGTTATTAACTTTTTAAACTTTAAATTATGTTTGGAGATCTTTCTCTGTGCCTCCAGTCATGCAAACGCCATAGCTAAGGGACTTTGACTTTCTAAGCACAGTATCTGCAGGGCCTAGAACAAGGATCCTGTATATACATTTTTTTCCACAAAAATTTTTAGATAAGCAAATGAATAAATCAACAAATAAAGATTAACTCTTTTTTTTTTTTTTGGTACTGGGGATCGAACTCAGGCCCTTGTGCTTGGGAGGGAGGCGGCAGCACCACTGAGCTACATCCCCAGCCCTAACTCATTCTTTTGATCCAAAGTATAATACCGCATTGTCTTGACATACCAGAACTATCTAGCTGGGTACTGATGAATATTTAGAATGTTTTTTTGGCTCTTATTTTAATAAACATTCCTGAATAATCTGTTAAATCTCCTACACACGTACATCTACACATGAATCCAAGGTAATTGCTTAGCAGTATAAAAGTTCAATCCATTTCTGACTTTGATAGGTATTATATTCCCAAATGACACCCCTAGCAGGTTGTATCAATTTATACCCTTTCCACAGCTTTTACTCTGGGGCAACTCAAAACCTAACCATTAGTGACAAAAACACATATTTCTATAATCTAAACAGTCTTTCAGCTACAGCTTTTTAATGGAAACTATATCAGATAAGATCTCAAAAAACTCAAAATCTTTTTGGCTTTGCTGAGCATTGAGGACATCCTTTTTTTTAAAGACAAAGTAGTTGTTCCTGCTGGTCAGCTTTTTGGAATGCAGCCAAAATTCACGGCTAACTGCTTCCTTTGTATATTTTAATAATAAAGTATAATTCTATTATGGCCTTTTGGTAAGAATTTTAATTACTGCACTTTTGTGAAATACAAATCATGATTTAAGAGCATGTGGACATCACTGAGAAAGTATGCATAAAGGATACAGGTAGCAGTTGTGTGCAAGTGCTGGAAACTTCATCACCCAGGCTCTCACAAGGATTCCACTGCCCATTGACATTAAAATAGAAAAGTAACCTATATGCAGAAAGAAGGTTGTATTCCCATTAACATTCATGAGGCTGGGCAGCTGAAGCCCTACACGCCAAGTAGGGAATATATCCTTTGTCTACTGATGAGAAAATGTCCCAGTGATAAATGGTTACAGACAGGCGTGTCACAAGGCCAACAGCACACAGAACAGTTCCGAAGAACTTCTTTTTTTAGTCTTCTGCAGCTCTTTTGTAGGATTGTGGAGCATGGTGCCTATCCCCTCAAATAAAAGACTAATCTTGTAATGCAGGATTCCTCATCTTCACGAGGCACTTCTCAGAAAGCCAAAGGCAGACCCTTTGAAAATAATTTAGAATAAAGTTTCGAAGGCTTCACGAGATACTCTGAAATGTTCTGCACTGGCATCCGGGCTATTTGTGCCTAAAATAGACATTGCAATAAGAGCATGGGCATACAAGGGCAATGCCTGTAATGCCAACAGACACATTCTTAAAATGCTTTCTATTCATTTACAAACATGCAAACATTTGATCGCACTTATTTAGCAAATTTGTGAGGAAAAATAATATATGAAGATGTTTCCTATTTCAGAAATATCACATAGACTCCTGCAATGACTACCAACGACTTTCTGTGAATTTTCAAATCAAAGTAAGTCCCGTTACGATTTGTTGACAACCTTGTCCCTTTGAGCCCGAGAAAGAGCTTCGGACACACACGTTCTCACTTCCGCGGCCTGGCTCTAGGTGGCAAACTTCCCTCACCTATGATCACCAAGACCGAACCCCACTCCGCAGTGTTCGCCCCGTCCCAGCGGTCGGCGCCTTCCCACAAGGGCAAAAGCATAGCACCTCCCTAAACCAGGCCTGTTGACGCTGTCCTTTCGGCTTTCGGAGCGTTCCTCCCCAGCCTAAAGAAAACTCTCAGGCAAAGCAAGAAGTGCACAACAGCTGCCCCAAAGATCCTCCGGACCGCCCTCCCTGCAGGGCATTTGTTAGGGACAGCCTCGGCCAAGGCTGCAGCCAGCAGGCCGCCCAGGGTCCCGGGGTTGGCGCCGGAACCTAAAGCCTCAAGGGGATGGAACCTAAAGCCTCATTGGCCCAGGGCCTCCCCTGGGGTTGAGGGCGGGACCGGGAGCGAGTGGGCGTGGTTGCGTTCAGGCCCCGCCCCCGGGACCAGACGGCCACCAGGCGCCTGCGCCCCAGGCTGGGGCTGTGGTGGGCCTCCTCAATCCGGGCTCACCCTGGCGCCCCGCCCCCGCCCTCCTCCCCCTTCCCGCCCACCACCGCCCACTTGACGCGATGACGCAAGGGAGGTTTGCGGACGTGGCGCACTGTCCGGAGGGCGGAGACGTAGGCGGCGGCCAGCCCGGACTACCGCGAGCTGAGCCTAGGTCATGAGCTTGCTGGGGTCTGCGGCGATGGCGGCGGGCCCGGTATCTGTGTCCTCGCTGCGTGTCCCCTGCTAACGGCCAGGTGAGGATGGCGGCCCAAGGTGCGGTGCGCGGGTCCGGGCGGGCGGGGTTGGAGCAGCTGAGGGTTTCCTCGAGGTGCAGCCGGGCGGCGGCGGGGCTCGGGCCGGTTCCGTGACACGGACCCCCCGGAGGAGAATGGCAGGACCTTTAGTGCTGGCCTGAGCTACTTGTCGCACTGGGTGGGAGGAAACAGACTCAGAGGAGCGACGCCCTCCTACCTGCGGGATTCCCGGGACACCGCATTTCCGCTCCAACTTTGTACTGCGTCTGGTCCACCGTCCGAGTGCGACGCTGGGATAGAAAAATCAGAGATGTAATTGTGGCTGGAGAAAGCAGGGAAAGAAAGAAGAAAGAACTAGGAGCGAGGAATGGAGAGGGATGCTTTTGAAAACAAAATTGGACCTGGCGGATCCGTGGTTCTGTCCAGGTGCCGACCCCGTTGGGCTCTGCTGTTCTTTGCTTCCTCGCCCCCTGAGCGGGGAAGATCAAAGGCAGACAGACACCCAGCAGCAGCCACCGCATATATGGTACTAAGGTTGTCTGGAAAACCGTTGCCAGGTACAGACCCAGCCTACGAGAGCTGTACCACTGCATCCGCCGATGGTGACTTTTTCTGGCCACTTGTGATCCGTTTAGCAAGCAGGCTTCTCCCAGATCTGTGAGGAGACTTTTGTCCCTTTTTCCAGTCCTTAGAATCAGAGAGGTAAAGAGGACTGAGCCAGATGCCTTGAATACTACTTTGTACTTTCTAATCCCAGAGTAGCTGCTCAGGTAATTACCTGCCTGGGCCAAAGTCTACCTGTTCACTTTGATTATAGACAACCAATTCTTGATTATTCAGATAGGAGTAGCCAGTTTGTGGTAATCTGCTACCTGCATTCATTGAGAAGGAGAGTAGACAGAGTGAAACAGGTGAGGTTTTAAATATTAGCAACATATCATGGAGAGAGACATTAAAATCAATGTCTGAATGCCTACAGGGCATTGCTCAGTGAATTTCAATTAACTGTGCTAAGCTAGTTTTGAGGTTCTAAGAATAAATTATCAGAAAAAGTCTAAAGGAACAGCATAACTAGGTCAGTGTAGCGATGTATGAATTTCTGTATAATGAATGTCAATTTTTTTCAGCATGGATGCCTTTTGAAAGTATGAAACATATTCTCCCTAGAAAAATGTACATGTACATGTATAAAATTTGCCTGTCATCTACAAAGCACCCTAGATCAGTGGCAGCAAACCATTTAGAGCTTTCAGGGGTACAGACAGCCCACTGCAGCACTTGTGCAAAGGTTGACGACCACTGGGCTAGATTAAAGGCGTTCATGGGGTAAAAATGATTTGGTCAAGTAAGTGGAAATAAAACTTATCCTTGAAGTAATAGCTGTAATCATGAATGGCTTTTGAGATGTGACATATGGATAGCTTTCTTGATCAGTGACTCAAGTTAGTATAGTAACTGTACTTCTTGGTAATAAATAATGTAGAACCTCTGGGAACAGTTGAAATAATCTAGTTAATACATAGCTATTAGTTACTGTATTAATAGAATCCCTTGAATTTTTAAAGTATTACAGTGCTGCAGAAGAGGAGGGTTAGAAAGTGGCTTTTAAGGAATTTGATTCAATTATATGAAATAGGTTGAAAACATAAGTGTGTGCCTACATAGAGAAAATAATTTGTTTTTGTCAAGTTAACAAATTCAGACTTTTGAGTTTTTTTCTGATTTGTTTTTTCTTTCCTTTTTCACATGGTACTCATCCCTACAATTCAAGACAGAGCTGAGTCCTCCTGTGGGGCATCATTTTGCTTCCTTGGCTTCCATAACACCTGTATGGTTTCTCCCTCCTCTGAACACACTTTCCATCCTTGCAGGCAGGTTTTAGTATCTTCACCAAGTTTTCAAGTTTTGAAATTCTTTAAATCTTGATCTTGGACGCTCTTTTCTTACTTCCTATCAAGATTTAGTGAGAGGTGTTTGCCTAGTGACTAGATAATCTCATCTGTACTTGGCTACAGTTTCACCTTTGTGCAGATTAGTCATGACACTGTTTTTAACCCAGACCTTTCCCCTGGACGTCACTGTATAGCTCCCCTGTCTAATGGACAGTGCTTTCTGCCAGCTTAGGGCAATTCATTATCATTGCCACGCCCCCTCCCAGCTTCTGTGTTTTGGCGAATAGCACCACCTTTTACTCCGTTATGCAAATCAGAAATCTTGCCAGGATCTTTAACTTCTCTTTCTATATCTGAGCTATATTAAAGTTCCAATTATTTATCACCAAAATGCCTCTTACGAACACTTTGTTTTTTACCACAGTAACCAAGCTGTCATCTTTACTTGAGTGCATTGTTAGGTTTTTAGGTTCTTGCATTTTTTTTTTTTTTTTCTGGTTCCGGGGATTGAACTCATTGGATTTGTTTTTAATGAAAATAGATCAACTTGGTGAAGGTGTTGAGGGTGAATATGCAAGTAAACAAGAAGTATTCATCGATACCTGTTTTAAAATTAGGCCATCTCTCACTCTGCCTTACTGTGTTTTTACTAAATATTAATGAACAGTCACCAAAAATCTGTTCACAATCTTTTTGGACCATAAAGTAAATCTGATGAAGAGCCTTAATTGGGATGAAAAGTTTCCAGAAGATGAAAAATTCTTGGCCAAGAGCAAACTCGTGGCCTATATAGAAGTCACACACTACGCTAAATAGAAATTGTGACCAAGAGGTAAACGGTGCAGTGACGCTTCAGTCCCAGGCGAGCCTATTCTGCAGAACAGGCAGGGACATTTCCTGAACATACTGTGTACGTGTATGAACATACTCTGAATCTGTCAGAACTACTAGTTATAAATATGAGCACAAGATTTTAGCACATCCAGAACATCATTTCCCTTCTTTACTTCACATTCTCTGAGTAAGAGGAGCTTAATTTTTAACCTAATACTACATAGCACTGTGCCTGCTGCAGATGGGATTACCCCACATGTGTCATGAAGTTGTGTGTTAGGGCACCTCTTCCTCCTGTGCCATGGTCTCCCCTGCTAAATGTTGGTTGCACTTCAGTGTTTTGAAACCTAAGTTTTTATATAACTTAAATCACTATTTAAATAATGTACGATGCCTCTAAATCAGTCAAATGAATCAGCCACAAGCCAAAGTGGTTTTTTTTTCCTTCAGATTTGAACATCATGGCAGGGAGGCATCAGAATCACAGTTTTCCTCTCCCTGGAGTGCAGTCCAGTGGTCAAGTACATGCTTTTGGAAATTGTACAGACAGTGATATTTTGGAGGAGGATGCGGAAGTGTATGAGCTTCGATCCAGAGGAAAAGAGAGAGTCCGAAGAAGTACATCAAGAGATAGACTTGATGACATTATTTTATTAACGAAAGACATACAGGAAGGAGACACTTTAAATGCAGTAGCCCTTCAGTACTGTTGCACGGTAAGTTTTAATTTAGTTTTACATAATGTAGTCCTGAATAAATCATTTCTTGCCCAACCCAAATTGAAATAAATTCCATGTGGTTTTTATCTTGTTTGTTCCTTTTTTCTCCTTTTTTTGCTTTTTTTTTCCTCTCTACATAGAAGTCTGTGTGATGTCAATGGACGTTAATTTTTTGAAATTTTAAGTAAATACTCTAATTTGTTTATCTCTAAATCCATTATCTTATCAGCAGTAGTGAAAAATACCCAAATATTTTATTCACGGTAAGGGAATGTAAAAATATATAAGGAAAAGTGTTTCTCTGCCCCAGTTCCTTAGATAACCAATGCTATTACTTTGGTGCATTTCTTTCTGTAGCTTTGTTTATGCCTGTAAATATTTACATATACTTGTATATTTGGAGTGTGGTTATTTTTGATTTTAAAATTGATATATAGTATAGTATGCATATTATTCTGCATCATGTACTTTTCATTTCTTAGTATATCATGGACAGCTGTCATAATCATCCCTCAAAACCTTATAGATTCTAACTTTTCTAAATAGCCATATAATAATATATGGACCTACCACATTTATTAAGCTGTTCCTCTATTCATGAATAGCCAGGATTTTCTTCGTGTTTTACATTGTGCAGTGACTATCATTACAACCATATCTGAAGTGTTGGTACCTATTTTCTTTTGGATAGAGTACCAGAAGGGGAATTACTAAGTAAAAAGGAAAGGTATTTTTTTGGAAAAATTAATTGATATCGAACTGTGTTTGAATTCATTTCACTTGTGTCATGTCCATCTTGGGTCCGTAGTAGGATATGTTGTAATATAAACACACTGACATTTAGGCGGATTTAAAACATCAGTTTTCTGACTTACTGTTCTCATACTTTCAAATTAGTAGAACTTAAAATGTATCTACTATTTACCTCCTTGAGTATTTTTAGGTGAACTTCTTAAATTCTATCTAATGACTCAAAATAGTTACAAAGGATATATTTTCCAGAATGTTGTCAGTATTGACATTGAAAAATAAGACTATTAGAATACTCCTTTAATGTGTCCATGGAATTCTAAGTACTGTCAGACGTATTACCTGAAATCTTCATTTAAAATGTGTGTGCGTGTGTGTGTATACAAATATATATGTGTGTGTGTGTGTGTATATAAGAACTTTGTTTTAGCATGAAATTCTGTATTATTCCTTTTCCTTATTTTTATCCTCCCACAGGATCTTTTATTATATAAAATATTTTTGTACTTGAAAACCTTTTATTGATTGCTTACCATCCTACTATACAATAGGAACATAGCATTTCTAATTTCATATTATATGTTTGAGTTTGTATCAATATAAATTGAATTTAAAAAAAACTTCCTATGGCCATAAGATTCTATGTATTTTTTTCTGGGTAATTATTGCAGTTATTCACAGTTTATCAAAACAAATACATTACAGATTTTGATTTAAAAATTAATAAAATATTTTATTGAAATGCATTTAGTGACGAGATAAGATGAGCGGGGTAATCGTTCTTGTTCCAAAATGTGCTTATGTATGGCAACACCATTCCTGTTGTTACTGAATTAGAAAATATCTCATTTCAGTTTTTAGTGCAAATACACGTATGAAGATGTATTTTTAAAATTGCGAGGTCACTGAGAAATAAATGGCTGAGTGTGTCTTAGGTCAGAGGGGCAGTGCCAAAACAAGGCAGACACCCACGAGGGCGGCCCAGTAGCTGTCTTAGCTTGCCTTTAATACACCTGGCAGATACTCTTTGGAAGGAAATTAGAAGGCGCTGTTCAGTGGTTAAAAATAAGTTGTAAGTCCAGTGAAGTAGAACAAGTGTTTCAGGCGTGGGACAGTTGTGTAGAGATTTCAAGGAAGAAAATGGCAAACAGTGGGAGGAGTTTAATAGAGTTTCAGGAATGGGTGGCGCAGACTGACTGAGATGAGGCACTTTGAGGCAACAAAAGCCAAGTCTGTTCCATGTGACAGGAGCGGTGAAGAACTCATCGTGAGGTTTAACGTGAGGGAAACAAAATCGCAGAGGACCTTGCTTATCTGAGGGAGGGATCCAATAAAGAGATCGCTGGAATAATTCAGATGAAGATGACAAGGACTACACTAAAATATATGCAACAAAGTAGAAGCTGATAGAACATATATTGGGGGAAAATCACAAATAAGTTAGCTGATTCATCATTTGAAAGGAAGAATGATGACAGCTGGTTAGCTTAGCGAAGAGAAGGGGATTGGGCTTAGTTGGTGGGAAAGTTGATACAGCAGAAGTAGGGGATTAAGACACACAGGCTCCCTTTTGATGGGAGCTCAATTAGCAATGGATGATTAACCATACAAAAGGATTTGTCATTTAAAAAAATACAGTAAGGGTTAGTGCTGTACTCCAGCTGTAGTCTTAAGAATTATTAAAAATATGCCCTTTGTGAGACAGTGGTGAAGGGAATAAAAATGCAGGATTGGAATCCCAAGTGTAACCAGGGAAGTTAGCAAACAAAACATTTAGAGAGATAACCTAGGTAGGGGCTAATCCTTGGAAGCCTGGTTCAGGGAGTGTTGCGAAGTTACTAGTAAGAGAATACAGTACCAATCCAAAGAGCATATAAAGAGAATGAGTTTAAGCTTTGAGGTTTGTCAGTGAATCTTCATTTACTTTAAAACAAAAGGGTTCCAAAGTAAGATGACCAACAGCCTTTATACTGGTTCATCTCCTAGATGATACTCAGTCCTCTCCATCTGCTCTTCCACATGTGACACTGGGAGAGAGTTTTCCAGTACGACTTATTCTGGTCTTCACTCATCACTACTCTACAGTTGATTTCTCTTCACTACTTCCTCCTAAAAACTCTCTTTGCTTAATCTCCTGTGCTCTGCCCATTTCTGATTTTCCTACTAAATATGCACTAACAGCTAACGTTTATATGGCGTACTTAGATCACTGTTCTAATGTACTCTGCAAACATTTTAATTCATTAATATTCACCCTGCCTGGATAAGCTAGGTAATATTGTTACTGACATCTTGCAGCCGTGGAACCTGAACGGCAGAGAGGTTAAACAACTTGCCCCGAGCCACACACCTAGAAAGTATGAGTCATGCTTCCAATCTTGTCCTACTCCTTTCAGCCAGTGTGGTATAATACTGCTTTCCTGGCCTCTCTTTTTAAATCTCCTTTGTGGATTTTTCATACTGAATATGTCCCTTAAGTGTGGGCATCCCTTGGGGATCTAGTCCGTCACCTTCTGCCAGACTTTCTAGTGACCCTGATTCTCAGGTCATTCTCACGTCTGAAGTGGGTGCCATAGACTGAGATGAAGCACTTGGAGACAGCGGGAGGACAGTCGGACCGTATCATAGGAGAACCTACCTCGTAAGGTTTTAACATGAGCAAAGCAAAATGAGGGAGGACCTTGCCTGTGAACTGCAAGATCTGACATCTGCTTATGTATCTCCAGCCCCTCACTGGCATTATGACTGAAATCTTTGTTCATCCTCTCCTGAGCCAGCAGTCTCCCTTCTCTCGGACAATAACAGCAGCATCCCACAGAGCTGACCAAACTAACCAGAAATCTAAGTTTCATCCTAGACTCACTCACTTTACCTCTCTGACAGTTAGATAGAGCTGATTCAACCACTGGTGGAAAAGACAAATGGGACCAGGGACTTACGGGTGGTGAGAGAACCGGACGTGTACTTGCTACTTTGAGAAATGCTGTGCCTTAGCGCAGAGACAGAGCATACAGACAGGTGGAGACGCAAATGTATGTGGGCGATTGCCAAGATGGTTGGATAATATATTCACACTGAGGGCTTCAGGAGAAAACATCGGCTTCAGAGGACAAAGTAAAGGGAAGAAATCACTGTATTTTATTCTAACATGCATTTTTTTCACACATTTTAACATCTTTGAAGTTAGGACGTTGGCATCTTCATTATATTTGGTGGGGTTTTCCCCCTTAAATAAAATAATAATACATCTTAGAGTTGATGGCATCTTAGTTGGATAAAATACGGACTTTTAATGGTAATATTTGCCTATAGGCCAGTTGGAATAAAGACCACAAGCACAGTAACTGTAAGCCTTCCTTCACGCGTTGCTCCCATGCGCAGCTGAACTGTGGTGTTTTTGTGTGAGGTATGGAGGGAAGCAGCACAGTAGAATATACCTAACAGTGAGCGTTAGTGTGTTACTATACCATAGAGGCAACTATAAAAAGGAGTTGGTGATTCCTGAGGCTTGTAAATCAAAATTCAAATCTCTTATGGTAACTTAATACTAGTAACTAAGCTCAGTTTTTCCCCCAAAAGTAAGTGGGATGAATGATGATTGTTACCTCTAGTTTGAATTAGAATACAGTTAAGTATTGCATTTTTCTTTCCTACAGGTAGCAGATATCAAGAGAGTTAACAATCTCATCAGCGATCAAGACTTTTTTGCCCTTAGAGCTATCAAAATTCCAGTTAAAAAGTTTAGTTCATTGACTGAATCACTATATGCTCCAAAAGGAAGACAGGCTTCACGTCCTTCAGCTGTTCAGTACGCTCCAGAACAACAGGAAATCCTGCCAGCAAATGACTGTCTTTCTTCCAATGAGTCGGCTGGTAGCTTTTTAAAAGAAGTTGATCGAGACATAGAACAAATAGTGAAGTGTACAGACACCAAGAAGGAGAACCTTAATGAGGTAGTGTCTGCCTTAACTTCACAACAGATCCGTTTTGAGCCTGATAACAAAAACACAAAACTTAAGGATCCCTATTACGGAGCAGATTGGGGAATAGGGTGGTGGACAGCTGTAGTGATAATGTTGATAGTAGGTATAATAACACCAGTATTTTACTTGCTGTACTATGAAATTTTAGCTAAAGTGGACGTTAGTCACCATTCAACAGTGGACTCTTCACATTTGCATTCAGAAATCACACCATCATCCCAGTACAGGGAAATGGAAAATGGCATTGCTCCCACCAGAGGAATCCATGTTGGCCAACAAGATGGCCACAGACTGTACGGTGAAGATCCTCAGCCAGCTGCTGCTCGACACAAAACATAGCAATTAGCTCCTCAGTGCGTTGCATCTGGAATGTGGTGAATCACTCACACTCGGTAACCACTGCAAAGACAATATAGGGTGACTGAAGATGCTGTTTTTGTTTTTACCTTTTGAAAACTTTGAGCAATTACAAGTAGATTATATATAAAATCCCTACAGTTGATGGTTGTTCAAGTTAAGAGCACTCAGTCCTTAAGTCTGTTGTTTCAGTGCTTAAAGAAGAAAATGAATTTAAATGTGTTTAGGAAGCCTTTGGAAGATGAGTTATTTTTCTTACTCAAAGATTATGTTTAAATTTGATATTTTAAGTAATTATTTTTTATTTAAGGTTATTCATGTTACATTTCAGAAGCAGAATAATGATAACGTCAGATGTCTACAACTGAAGAAAATTTATTACTGTGAACCACCAGATTAGTTGCAAAAAAAAGTTTGATCCTAAAATTGATAGCAAGTACTTAACATTCCTTTTTGAAACTTTTATTAAAAAACATGTAGCACCTATGCTAGGAAACAGACATGTTTAATTCTGAAAGAGGCTAAGAAATGATTAAAATATTTTTAAGACCACCAAAATAATGTGGTACAATTGAAAATTTGGCACTTGATCACTGGAACACTGGAATAGGTTAAAGCTAAAAATATTTCTTGTCTTAATGCTTTTAGATCCTTTAACCTCACGTCTGCCTGTTTTTAATATTTTAAAGCACTTTGTAGTTCATCGTTGAAGTGTTATAGTACAGATTAGCATTATTTAGAAATAACTCCACATACTGTGATGTCATTGCTGTTACGAATAGTAACAAGCCTTAATTACATTTAATGCCTTATAATATGCTTTATGTAAGTTAATGTATATTCTAGAATTGAAGTAGAATTTCAGATGTCCAGTTGGATTTATTACATAGGCTATGTAAATTCCACTGTACCTTCACATTCAAGCACAAGTAATGGGTTCAGTACAAGTCTTTTTTTTCTTTTTTTTCTTCGGTACTGGGGATCAAACTCGGGTCCTTGCACTTGTGAGACAGGTGGCGGAACCACTGAGCTAAATCCCCAGCCCTAGTACAAGTCTTTATTGTTTGCCTGTGAGGTCTGCTGCAGAAAATGGTTCATGAAGCAAAAACAAAGCATTAGGAGGCATTTTCTATTAATAACAAAAATGGCTTCACTTGTGGATCCCTTACCCTGCATTTTTCAGAGAGAAAATGTCCAGGTCAGACAGCTGGTGTCCAGATGATGGCAGGTTGGGGAACATGGCCCAGAGGTGAATGGTTGGGTGAGAGGGCTTGATAGTGCCACCTTCTAAGGTCTGCCACGCCACAGCTGCCGCCTGGCTAATAAGCATTTGCCTATCAATTTCCATCCTTCACCTTTTAAAAAGGTATTTGTTTATAAAATGTAACTAAAATGATTCAATAGAAGCGAGATTTGGTGGAATCCGGATTGGCTGTTTTGTGTAAAATAGTCACCGTCAGATACATAATACCAACACATTTTCCGGGCATTGCTTCCCAATCTTTAACGTTTCAGCTTTTTGATGAGACAAGTCAAACATTCTAAAGCCTTGCATATATCAGAGGACTTAGGGAAGTTGCAGTGAATTGATTTAGGAAGTCTTTTAGCTAAATAATTTTAAGTTATTTTAGTGTGCCCTGAGCATCTTGGAAAGAGGATTATTTTTTTTTTTTGGTACTGGGGATCGAACTCGGGTCCTTGCGCTTGCACAGCAGGCGGTGAAACCACTGAGCTAAATCCCCGGCCCAGGAGGAGTGATTTTTAAATTTATGTTCAGTGTTAACTTGAGCAGTTTACATTGTTTATTTTTGTTTTTATTTTGGTACCAGGGGATTGGACTCTGGACCTTCCGCTAGTGAGGCAGGTGGGCACCACTGAGCTAAATCCCCAGCCCTTCCATTGTCTTTAAGCCTGCTGCAAAACCCAGCTTGGAGCAGAAAATGCAGACTATTTCAAGACAGAACAGGCTGATGTCCTTTGAATGCTCTGTAAACATCGAATTGGTGAAATTAGTCACTGATTCGTTTGTTTTACATTGAAATTGTGACAGAGGGGTCCGGTTCAGGATTCAAGTAAGGGTATGCGTACTCATTAAAACTTTTCTGTCTTGCAGAGTATCCTTTTTGAAGGAAATACAACATATATTCTGATGAAACACGATTTATTTTTTTCTGTATATTTCAATTATATACATTTTAATAATATAATTAGAATTATATATAATTCTATATACAGGTTATATGGAATTAGTTTAATCTTTGTTTTAAAAATATTTAATAGAATCCAGAATTTTATCTTTTTAAAAATACCAATATACATTAAATTTGTAGCAAATGCAAATTGTATAACTAGACAACAAGCAGAAGTACTGTTTAATAATTGGGAATTTGGTGTTAAAAGGCTTATTTGAATTCATTTTGAGGCTTTTTACCTTTGTGTTTGTCTGCAAATTTAAAGTGATGGAACTGTGAATCATAGCACTGTGGTTCACTTAGAAATTTGGAGTAGCAAGTGAAAAATCTGATAGTTTTAGGACATTTTTAAAAATGTCTGGGTGACATAGTTAAGTTTTGAACTGTGAAGGTTGGCCATTTAAATGAAATATTTTGGCTGTCCACTTCTAACATCTGCTGGTCACATTAAGAATTAGAAGTGTAAAGTCATATCCAACTGTCTTCTCCAGAGGACTTTGTGACCTTTACAGCTTTTTCCGGGACTCTACCTATTCATTGGCCTTAAAAGTCGTTTTCAGTGAACCACTATGTAATAATTGATTCTTCCTTCAAGGTCTACTTCTAGTTGGAAATATGAAGAATACAGTTAGAAACATGAAGCAAAGATCCAGTCAGAGTGTTACAGGGCTAAGTTGAGGGTATTTTTTAGTTTTTGTTCTGTGGTGCTGAGAATTGAGCCCAGGGCCTCCTGTATGGTAGGCAAGTGCTCTATCCTGGATGTGTGTCCCCAGCCCAAGGTGGAATTCTTAAGCCTATGCCTAAATATGGTGCATTATGACAGAAATCATTCTTATTTTGAATTACAACAATGTTGCTCAGGAAATCAGTATTTTTCTTCTCAGTATGTGCATATTGCACTGTTAGATCATGGAAATATTTGAATGCTTTATTTCATTTTATGTATGCAAACTCTGTAAATCTTGTATAATGTATTTTGTACAATTGGAAAATGTAATAGTAGACTATTGTTAGCATGTACAACTGTAAAACTTTTGAAACTTTATGCCCTTTATTCATATTTTTAAAAGATCTGAAAATGTAATAAAGTTTCTATTTTATTATTCAGTCTAAAGTGAAAAGCTGGTGAATTTAACTGGGTAAAGCCTACTTTCCCCCTTCTACTTTCTAATTGTTTGATACAGAGATACAAGGTAGAGCAAGTTGCCGGAGGTCTCCAAGTTCAGATTCCAGTTTGTTCCACTGGATTACTGGTAGGACGTAAGTGAAACGAAAGCTCTAGGGTTTTAGTTTAAGGGAGTAAATTGTGTTTTTTTCCATGTGTTTTTCCATTTTCGAAAGCATCCTAAAGTATTTAGGTTTGTTTTTTTTACTAAGTTTTTGCTAGCTGCAGACTTTACCATCTTAAACCAAAGCCACTGACACTGTACACACAGAAATGCACACCTGGGAGGGGAGGAACGTTAACAAGAATCTCGGAATGGCTTACCATTCTGTGACAGTCCAGGGAGTCAGTGGTTATGCTAATATTATACTGCCTGCAAATCACTGTCCTCACAACTTTTTCCTAATCCCATCCTAGAGTTTTCTTTTGTTGTTCATGGCGGTGGTTTCTTCAGCAGTGCATGATGCAGGCATCTCTGCTCCATAAATATGTATTTCACTAAATAAAATGTTATTATCAAACTCGCTTTCTATATCAAACGAAGTTAAAAGCAAAACATCTTAGGGGCGAGAATTTAGCTCAGTGGCACTGCACCTGCCTTGCAAGTGCAAGATCCTGAGTTCAATCCCTGCTACCAAAAAAAGCAAAACATCTTAATAGTAAATAAAATGACACAATTTTACTTTGAAAGAATTTAATGTGTAAACAAATACAAAAGAAAAAGCATTATAGTGACCAGTTTGGTTATAACAATTTTAAAGATGCTTCACCAGTAAGTAGTTTTCTACATATATAAAGAAGCTATTGCTGCAAAATATTGTTTACCTTCCTATGGAGTAACTTCACAGTCTCAGATCTTAAACCAGAAAAATAAGGTTTATCCTGGTAAAACAACTTGCAGATTCTGTCCTCATCCTTTAAAATTATAAAAAGATCTTCCAAAGGGGGAAGAATATACCTAGCAGGGCCTCCTAGGGCAAACCCATGCCCAGAGGGACTGCCCTACCACCTGCAGGACTAGCCCAGTGAGGATGGGCTGAAATCTAGGAAAAGTGACCTACCTTCAGTGCATCTGCCTGAGTCAAGAGGTTATCAGCAGACTTGTAAGAAAGCAAGAAAACAGTGTAGAGATAAGATTCCTATGAACTAAACAGTAGTATTTGGCTGTGATACCAAAGGAGTGGAAGAGTAAAACAACTATGTTGATTATCATTCCCAAATGACAGCTCTGCCACTACTACAGAAAACTTCATGTGAGGTTTCCATTCTTAGGAGATTGCAGCTTGAAGACTTTCAAATTAGAATCTTAAAGTGTGATAAGCCCCTTTAAACATTAAGTTATATATAATGAATATAGCACTGAACTAATAAGATGGGCTTCTAACCCATCTTGGATTATTCGTGGAAGTGTTGCCATTGAAAGATCTTTTTCCTGAAACAGTCATTGTGCAAAGTCACACAAGACAACACAAAATTTCTCCAGTTTTCCCTACAAATAACAATTAGGAAAATCTGATTACAATAATATATTTTATGAGGAAAACATGTTTCTTAAAACTGTGTTTTCAGTTACAGCTATGGCTGATTAGAAGGTAAGAATCAAATTTAAGACCTGATTATTTTTATAAGCAAAGAGAATGTATACATAAGTTAAAATTCTGGTTAGTGTGTAAAAAACTTTTATGGGAAACTCTTTAGAAGTGGAGAAACTAAGGCACAGAAACTTAACCATGTTCAGGTTCAAGGCTGAATTTAATATTCTAGATAGAAATAGAATTTAGGGCTCTGGTGCTCAGGCAAATGGGTGATAGCTTCCCAAAGAGAAAAATATATTTATTTTGGTGTGTGATACTACTAAGTTGTTTTTGAAATATATAATATGAATTTTTTTGAAAATATTTGGCATTTTTAGTTCTGTGGAGGCTGAGGTTTCTAGGTATTTTCTCCCCAAAATATAAAATCAAAGGGGAGCTAGCTTTTAAATTAAAATAGGATTAATCTTAATTCCAAAATGACCTGAGTTCATTCTGCATTATTATATAAGCAGCAGTACAGAGGCTTCCCCCCCAGCTCACACTTAGGTGCTTCTGTGAAGCTGATATAAGTGGAACCTACTCCACACTGACATAAAGTACAAAATTAAACAGGATGTCTCAGTCTAACTTTTCATAAACTCAACTATTTGAAGATGTCAAACTTATTACAGTGAGATCACATATAGTGGTATGGACTGAAGTAGCCCAAAATCCAAGTATTCTATTCATCCAACATGAAAACCTCTTCATACTGAGGAGTGGACTGTGAACTTACAGATCGTATGGACATCTTTCCCCATGTGTATGTTTTAATCACAAAACTTTAAGTTTGCATCTGTGAGAGCTCAGGTAAGTATCTGTAGTCATAATGTAGTGGTACAGTGCATTCCACGTAAGGGTAAAAAACAATTCTCAAGTTTGTTTTTAAAGTGCTCCATGTGCTGTATTGTCAACTTTTACATTATAGGAAGCCATTAGGACTCATAATAATCTTTAGAAAAGATCAGCAGTTAAAGAAAAATGATTTGTTCAAGTATGGATACATAGATTAAGAGATGCAAAAGCTCTTTAGGCACATTCACATCCAATGTTTTCAAAAATCCACGAGCAGACATAAGAGGGATGGCAGAGGTATTTAAGAGGAATGTCAGAGTTTCAGAGATTACTTTACAAGGTACTAGTGTGTAAACTCAGAGCAGTTTACATATTTTGGTAACAAGTATTTGTTCAGCAAAACAGGGACAAAAAATAAACTAGGTACTCATTCCTTATCAGAAACGAAACAAATCAAGTTTGTCCAAATACTCAGAAGGTGAATTATAAACATTTTTAAAAGAAATTTCATGGCTAATAGGTGGCTTCATCCATGTTGTCATCACTGTCAGCACCAAAATCATCCTCGTCTTCAAAGTATAAATTAATGTAGTCATTTTCCTAAGAGAAATGATACATTCCTTAGTACAATTAAAATGAATTAATAGCATTATTATTAAATAATACAGTGTAAGCTATCCCTTTAAGTTTATACCAAATTTAATAATACAGCAGATTAAAAGTTTATGTATTTAAGAAAAAATATGAGTTTTCACCCATGTCTACTTGTGCTGCTTTCTTCAAGATGGTACCTCTTACCATTCTAAGGTATCAACCAGATTCGAGAACAGGAAGGGCTGCTCCTTCACCTTGGCGGGATGATAAACGACTGCAGCACTCCTCAGTGGGGTGACACATGGGCTACTTAACTGAACTAATAAAAAGTACTTCACCAAATACATGGACACGCAAGAAACAAAGCCAGTCTACACTGACGTTCATTGCACTGCACTAGAACTGAGGCTCAGTCACAAGGCCTAACAGTGAGCACAGGAACATTTGCATCCCATCAACAGAAGGCCTCCAAGCAGAGCAAATGTAGAGGACACCATTATCCAGGCCCTCTCTGCTTCTTTCAGGTAAGATAAGCCTCTGGGAACATCCTAGCTCTCAGGACCATAGTCCATACAAATGACTCAGAAGATAGCTGCTGTTTTAAATAAAAAATTCAAAAATCCATCTTGGATCTAGATGAAGAGTTACTAATTTTGTCTGTGATTGCAGTATGGGTTGTATTTGGATTTTGATTGAAACAAGATTTTTTTGAAGGGATTAAGAAAATTTAACACTTGAACACTAATATTTACACAGCAGAATAAAAAGAACTCGACACTACGAACGGAGAAAACATACAAGAAACGAGAAAACACAAGAAACGGGAGGAAAACAAGGAGCATTATATCACAAAAACAATGGGAAATAGCCATGTTTGTCTACTTCCTGGCACCTAGCACAATGCCTGGCATGGAGTAGATGCCTATAATTGCCTTAAATTGATCGGTTTAAATAAAAGAAACATTTTAATTAATAGAATTGTTAGAAGTTTTTCAAAAATGTTGAATGCTGTAGAAAGGCCAAGTAGAGTTAGAACTAAAATTAATCTCTGGTGAACTTGGCAGCAATAATTTGAATCCCATGAGGTGGGAATCAATAAAAAGAGCTAAATGGGGGAGGGGTAACCAAACGATGACAGCTAACGCAGCTTTCTAAGATAGTGAGGGGCTGGAGGGAGAATGTGGGGAACACTTTTATAAAGGGAAATGAACATATTTTAATTTATAAATGGAACAGACAAATAGAAAAAAATACTAAAAAATATAGAAAGGAAAATGACCTGAGGATTACAGTCCCAAAAAAGGGCAGGGTTATTATCTCCCAATAGGATGAAAGAGATTTCTTCCGCTGATAAGAAAGAGGAGGAGAGGAGAAGACACTGAGTTTGAAGACAAGGGCAATGAAACTCAGCTTGCTGGCAATAGCTTCATTTTCTGTATTTTTTTTTTTTTTGGTTTTTTTTTTTTTTGGTACAGGGGATCGAACTCAGGACCTTGTGCTTGCCAGGCAGGCAGCAGCACCACTAAGCTACATCCCCGGCTTCATTTTCTGTGTGAAGGTGCTTTCACCTGTTAAGAGTGAAAGAAAAAGTAGTAAAGAGAGGGATTAAGAAGAAAAAGGCGATTGAATAAATGAGATGACTTAGCAAGAGAAAGAGAATAAATGTTAGCAAGCAAAACGGCGCTGGGTTTGTTCTAGCAGCATTGATATCTGTGGTTCTTCAGAAACAGTACAGTGGACCCTAAATTAGGACCAACCTGACAAAAAAAACTTAGGTTAATTAGGATAATGGAAGATTCATCTGCCTCTTGTTATCTATAGCATGTACCCCGGTAGACGTCCAGATCTCAGCTGTACTGACTTACAACCAACCTGAGTTACAACCAGCCCTCAGGAACCGATCGAGTTTGTAAATCAAGGGTCCACTGTATTTCTGAAGCAAACTCCCGGACTTAGAAGACAAGAGTCATGACAGGAAAGAGAATGAAAGGTGAGTGAGGATCTCAGCTCCATAGAGAAGGAAATTAAGACTAGGAACCAGGAAAAGGGAACTAAGAACCAAAAGGCCCTACTGTCCCAGTCATGTCGGAGTGAAGTAGGAAGGAAACAGTGATCTAGAGAAAAGGTGGAGACAAATGAGGTATGGTAAATTTAAAAATGTTCAGACTTAAAGTTCATTGAGAAGTAGAAACAGAATATTCAGGAAAATTTTGAAAACAGTATTGAGAAGACATGCCCTAGAAATAGTAAACAATCAGAAGTTTCTATTACTAACTGGAACAGCATAGTGTTGTTCCATAAACAGATTAATGGAAACAGAGCTGAAAAATACATCCAAGTAGATATGGGAATCGAATAGCTAATAAGAGTTCCAATCAATGAGGAAAGCAAATTATTTAACAAATGAGGTTAGAAACATAAAAATATATCCACACCTCTCCCTTTATATCAATATAAATTTCCAAAGAATACAATATCCAATGCAAAACCATATTCATTATATGTAATTAAAGGATGTAATGAAGATTTCATAGTTGGAGCAGTTTCGGGTGAAGAAAAGATTTAGTGTGGTGTAAGAAGCTGAAAGGAAGCAAAGACAAAGATCACTGGGATGGAGGAGAATCGCTCAGCCCAGGCTTACTGTGTGAAGGGGCTACAAAGTCCCTAAGAGGCTGTGACTGTAACAAAGGCACCCCCATCAAAATATCCTGATTCCAGCTTTTGAAATGCACCATGTTTCTGAAACTTGGAAATCTCAAATCCAAAACATGGAGTCTTAGCCAGGTCCAAGGTGGATCATCCGTGCTCTCTGACAGCTCCACACACACTTCAGAATTTGAAACACAACACCATCAGAGATTCCCTTCTAGACCTACATGCTGAAGCCCTCCCATCTTCTTAGTCGTCAACTTAAAATTTTATTAAATCTGAATTGCACTCATCTGATCAAAGTCCTTAGTTTGCGGACTTCTACTTACAAAGTTGTCTGTGAAGGTACTGTTCTCTCATATATTCAGGTTGGCACCCTTAGCATTTCAATGCTAATTCTCTTGATACCAAGAACTGATGTCGGTGATAAGAATACACTTCCAGTTCTTATCAATTTGGTTCCCATGTGTTGATCTGTTATCCACCACACACGTGACTCCTTCTTAGATAACCCTTAAGGCAAGTAACTGTTCCCCTCCCCAAACTTCCCGTTACCTCTTCTAGCTCTTCTTCATCCTCGTAGTCTTCCTGTTGTGCATCATCGTTGTCATCCTCGTTGTCATCACCTTCTTTTCTTTTCTCTTTGCTTCCTTCTTTCTCTTCGTATTCCTCATCAGATTTTTCACCATCACCTCTCTTTTCCAATTCCTGGTATGAGTGAGTTTCATTAACTTACAGGGAAACCACTAGACTCTGACACCCTGAGCAGCGGGAAGAGAACACAGCTCCTGATCACCTCACTCTAACCCACCCCAGGGGTCCAAGTTGGAGTTAACTCTGGAAAGGAAGCGCGAGTGTCCGATGACCACACTAGGACTTCTTCCATTGTGTTACTTCATAACTGGGTCTCAGCTGATGCCGGCTTATCAGCTCTAATGTGTAATGCTTCATTTTTATGACGCCTATCCCATCTCCTCCTAAATATTTGACATATTATTTATAGAGAAGAACTTTCAGAATATTATTTTATTTTTCTTCTAACATGTAATGGTAATATTTCAAAATGTCTGTGTTCTAGGTTTTTTTTTTTTTTTTTGGTACTGGGGATTGAAGCTGTGTTCTAGTTTTATAGGTGAAATAGTTGAAAACTATCAAGGCATCCTAGCTGCAGGTCACCCTTAGGGATAAATTACCCTAGCACAGATTCTCCCTGTGTGTTTTTCTTTTGCCCCTCATTGTCTACTTTCCACTCCTAGGAACTTTTGCTTCTTAGTATATCTAGAAGGTTGGGCAGAAAGAAATCACAGTCAACTCTAGCAATTATTAGCAACTCTAAGACAAGAGGTAAAGGAGAAAAACAGGATTAGAAGAGCTTTCATTATCTCCTGGCTCTACTTACCTACTCTGTAGTCATTACTAGCACACAAGTTTACCTTTAAAACTGCATCTTTATATTTCTATAAGAAATGTCAATGAGTTTTTTACTTGCTATGAAGTGACCAGTTTTCATTACTGTCACTATCTGTTCACCAACTTGTACAATGTTCAATTTGTATATACAAATGATATGCTTTCTCAAGTTTTTTACAAGGTGGGCATAACAATAATTTCACATACTAATATTCATATTTAAGTCTTTACTTTAGCTATTTTCTTATTATTTTTAAACAGTAATTAGAGTACCTGCTCATGAATCTACAAATGTTCCATCTCTACTATAAGATATGTGCTTTATAGATTACATAGGAAGAGAAATAAATTTCATATCTGGAGTGACTATAACTTAGATATTCATTTACTGGTTCTTAAATGTTCATTTTGAAAGACTTAATTACATCCAAATTTGAATTTAAGGAAATCAAAGGCAATGAAAAGACTACATCAGACACTAACTCAACTTCTGCTCAAACGTGAAGCCCCTCTCTTCCTGTCTGCTCACACGATTCAGGCAGACAAAGATGAAGGAAGATGATTCATCTCAGTATCAACCCTGATGTTGTCTTCTGAGTTATTTATTTATTTATTTATTTTGGTACTGGGGCTCGAACTCAGGTCCTTGCGCTTGCACAGCAGGTGGCGAAACCACTGAGCTAAATCCCCAGCCCTGTCTTATGAGTTATTACTGTAATGAGTGCAATCTTCCCAACTGGCAATCTCCTCGGGAAGTTGCAAGTAAGCAGAATATGTTTACAGATCTTTCAAAACATCTATAAGATACGCACACATGTATAATGCTATGTTAATATTAATTCATATACGGTATTGTTTTCCATTTTAATCAGATCATAAGTAAAAAGGCCTATATCCACAAGTTTACATAGTTAAGGTGAACTGTATCACTGTATTTAACTTTGTGCAAGGTCTACACTGTATGTGAAAAAAATCATGTTATTATTATTTCACTGTTAGCATATTATTTCATACTTAAGTCAGTTATGTAAAAATTTTAAAATACAGAATTCAGTGTGAATAGGGACTACTACACTTACATTTCTAATGTTGTCACCTCAAACGTATTTAAACTAATAACCTCATCTTTATTTCTACAACTAAGATCCTAATCAAAACCATAAGATACTTAAATAAGTTAAGAGAAGATTTATGCAATTTTCTTAAAAGAGATGATCTTAAGAAAGACATTTTGTCTCATCACTTCATTCCTTTTGCATTAAGCTAGTTTCACCTTTTTCTATTTAGTAGTTTCCATTTTCTCTTCAAGAGATTTCACTACCTAAGCTTATTACTTTACAGATTGTATGCTAAGTAGAAATAAGAAGCTCATTTGTTTCCTACTGCCTGATTACTTGTGTGATCTGGATGTATGTTGCTATCTCTTCATCCATAGAGATGCTGTATTGTAATAAAACTTGAATAAACTTCTTGTGCTATAGAAATGAACTTTAATAAGCTTCTTTTGCTTTAGAAGTGGACAATCAGTCATTCACAAACAACTTTTGCTCTATTAAAACTGCCTACATGCCCAGATTTTAAAACCCACTTTTAACAGTGTCCTGGAAGGGTGTGAAATGGAAGAAATGAAGAAATACAATTTGTTGAGAAGAAGCCACACCCGAAGATGCGGAGTCATCTTCCTTACAGCACCTTGCAGTCATCTTATCAACTTTCTGCAGGAGGCTTTCAGGGCAGCCAGAACGTGCCTGTGAGTAGAAGCTGGCTAGTCCTGCTACCCATCTGTCATCCCACCACTGTCAAGAGTGACGATTATTGCTGTTCCTTCAGCAACCTTCTGCCTTTATTTTCAAGACATGCTATCTCCGGTTCACGTAGTGGTCAAAAAAGAAAAGAGCAAAAGTAAGAGTTTTTGTCACCAAGTGGCTGTGCCATGCTGGCCTAGCAAGTATTTTAAACCTGTGATTGCATCCTCTGTATGAAAGGAATAATAAAACCTGTGTCTCTCTCTGTGGCTACAAACTCCTAAGGACCTGGTGTACGATAAGAGCTCATCAAAGAGCCTGGTGCAGGGCTCTCAGTCAGCATTAACTGCTATCGTCATCATCATCAATGCAAGGGAGCGCATGCGCCAAAGCAGGGTAAGGCAGCATAAACCCCATAGGAAGCAATGTGATGATACTGATTCCTCTCGTACAGTGCACAAAACGGACCCAACAAGCCCATTTCTCCTTGTGCGAAATGACACTTAACGTGAATTCATGGAAGCATCATTTACAACAGCGAAACAGAAGAGATATAATGCCCACGAATGGCTCACTAAATAAATAAATTATGGTTCATTCTTACAGTTGCCTTGTTCTCTTTTCTTGGCTGCAACTGTAACAGTCTGATATGAAATTACCTCTGAGATAGTTTGGTAAGTGATAAAGTGAAAATGAAGAGTGTGATCTGCTGCCTGCTCCTTTTATCATCAAAAAGGAAAAATTCTGCATTTCTTATACATAGAATTTTCTGAAAGGATATGTAAGAAGTGGTAACATTGGTAGCCTACAAAGGGGAATAAATGGCTGGGTTAGGAATGGGGGGAGTCCAGTGTATTAACTTTCTGAATTTTATATGTTTCTTTTTGAAATATTTTTAAAAAGATGAAAATAGTTTCATAAGATAATAGTTTTCCCTCAATAGAGTTTTCCATACATATCATAAGACAGAGAACCACCCCAAATTTTTTTAAAGTATGTATACACCAACAGGGAGAATAATGAGATTTTTAGAAACACTATATTTTCGGTTCAAAGACTAAAGAAGAAGGCAAAAGAAATACAAAGTTTTATACTTTTCCAGTTCACTTTTATACTAAGAGGAAAGCCTTACCTCAATTTTTTTCAGCACATCTGCAGTATCAATGAGTGAAGAGACTTTGTCTGTACCTTTTGCGTTTTTGGATTTTAGGTCTGCTGAAATAAAACCACCAGTTAACATATTTTTCTTATAACGGCAGCAGTGATTATGTTTCTATGCCTTTTCATATGCTGCCTAGCACAGTAGTGTATTATACTAGGCAATCACATAATTTTCAGAATGAATTAATTTTCCTAAATAATAAACAAAGTAAATAAAATGAAACACCTCGCCAGTTTCCAATGAGCAAATGACAACTGGTTCAAAAAGTATTTTTTGTGACTGCAGGCAAATATATTTTTAGTAAGTACTGCAAATTTGTGCTGGCAATTGATCTCATTAGGGACAAAATTGCTAATGTGTTAACACATGCAGAGCTACTAGACGAATGCAGTGGTAAAGGCTCCCATAAATCTATATGCATGGGCTTCCTGTTCACTCATTTTCATCAAAAAATGTTTATGAGATTTGGAAAATAAAAAAGTAGTGCAGGAAAAACATGAACTTGCTAATAGTAAAAAAGATGAAAAAAGAGGTTATATTTACTGCAACAAAGAACTATCTTTGAAGATGAAAAATAGTTAAGCTAAGCATATCCATCATATGAATCTCAAAACTCAAGGCAATACAAATGAAATAAAATGTTTTAATGCCTTTGGAATATATAATCTTTTCATTCATATCAAAAATATTACATTTTAAGGCTACTCTGAAACTGAGGGAAGTCATTTCACATATGGATTCTGCCAGTCAGTTACCAAAACATTATGATATGCTACAAAGCTGTCCCATCATGATCAGGAAGTATTATAGCTCTTTTCCAAAATCAAACTAAATACCTAAAAATTACTTCATAACAGAGGAAAATATGGCCCACAAAGATGTAATTTTGTTAAAGATTAACATTTAACCTATCGAAGAGGCAATGTTTAGATTGTGGTGACGACCCCTAACTGATGGAATTATATTCTACGGTGCTACCAACTGCCCCTGGAGGAGCCCTTGGCTCGGAGCTTCTAACCATGTATTAGACAGGTCTGCTCACACAGAATAAGAGGTGGCGAGATGAGTAACTCCCTTTGCCCTCTGTGAGGGCAAAGACTGCTTCATATGAGCACAAAAAATACAGCAACACATCGAGCCAAGATCTCAGGAATATCGTAATGTTGACACCCCAAGCTATTAGCTAAGAATGTAATTCATTCACATGATGAAGTCTTTTTTCCTAAGGACTTTTTATCAAATTCTTTAGTTTCATAATATGTAAGCCTGCTAAGTAGATACTATACACAATGGTCAGGAAATATACTTATAAAAATTACTAATTTCTAAACAGAAGGTCAGATGAAGATACAAGTCTGCTCAGCATTCTCTGCTACTCATTATTTAGATTTTATTCAACACCTAATCTCTGTATGTATAATGGAGGGACAAGTGTCAAATTACCAAAACTGCTAAAAGACTGTATTAACCCCAAAATATGAACATGAACTTTTTTCTACCTTTAGCCAAATATATGCATATACTTGCATTTTTTGGTGTTTTTTTTTTTGGTACCGGGGATTGAACTCGGGTCCTTGAGCTTGTGCAGCAGGTGGCGAAACCACTGAGCTAAATCCCCGGCCCTAAATTTTTTGGTTTCTTTTAACGCCTATCAGTAGCTGACTGGAGAAACTGTCTTTTTCTTGCTTTAATACAAGGAAAGTATTAGAACAGAATGGGGGAAAGTTTGCTGCTGTTGCTTTTTTGGACTTTTACTAGCACACAATGAGCGTGTTTGTCATGGGAGCTGGTACATGGACAGAACACATCTGGACTCTTTTTAAGTCCCCTTCCCCTCCCCCCATCTCTTGGGTTACTGTTTCTTTTCTCTTTGTTTTTTTTGTTTTTGTTTTTTGGTACCAGGGATCGAACTCCGGTCCTTGGGCTTGGGAGGCAGGTAGCGGAACCACTGAGCTAAATCCCCAGCCCGGCCCGGGTTACTGTTTCTTAACAAATGGAAATTCTGGCACACTGAAAGGCCCCATTTCCATTTCAGTCTGGATGCCACCCCTGCAGATCTTTTAAAAAGCTCCTCCTAAGGGCGCTGGTGTCCTATGTAAGAACATAACATCCCCGCTCTTCCTCCTTGACCACCGGGCAAGGCTGCGATCTTGTTAGCCTCACTGAGGCCCTCTGCACACTCTCCAGGCTATGCCTCCGCCCTCCTTCTCACTGGGTACTTCTTCCTTTCTGGGCTGATTCCACCTCCTTTCCAGTCTCCCTCCGAGCTCTGGGCCCCTCTCCCTCTACTTCTCTAACCTCATCCTAGATGGTTTCAGGCCTCCCCACAGCCTCAGGGACCCCGTCTCTGCTGACGGTGAACACCTCCATTCTCAGGTCCATGCACCTGCATCCAACAACGGCCACGTCCCCATGTGTGTGTCTCGAAGGCAAAGGACCCCCGGGAGCCAGGGCATCAGGTTTTCCTTCCCAATCTGGCCTCTGTCCCGTGTCCCTCCTTCCACCTCACCATAGTAACCTCTCTACCCATCCTTCCACCTTGACTCCAAATCTGTTTCCTCAGAGAACCCTTGCCGTGCCACCCTGTGAGGAGCAAGGACAGTGCCATGCCATCCACTGCTCTGTTCCTCTCGGCAGGGTCTGGCAACAGGAGGTGCTCAGCTATCTACTGTCTGGAATCACCGGCGAAAACCAAAACATAAACATTCGCTTTGCTATTTCTATATACAATATAAAGATCTATTTTATCAGTTCTCTGATTTTAAAATGTTTTACTTAATAACGTAGAATGCATCCAGTATCATAGACTTTTTCAGATAAGCAGATGAAAAGGTCTATATTACTGCACAGTCTTTCTGGCACATTAAGTCTCTGCAGTTAAAGAAAAGACGACTCAACAAACAACCTCAAAAATACAAAAAAAAAAAGGCACTGAACTTCAGCAAAATAATAAAAATGTCAGATTTCAAGAAAAAAAATCGGTATAACTTCAAGTTGATAATTTACATGAACAGAATTTAAGCTGGGTGTAATGGTCCACATGTGTAATCCTAGCTAATCGGGAGGCTAAAGCAGGAGGATCATAAATTCAAGGGTACCTGGGCATCTTCGTGAGATACTGTCTCGGAATGAATCTTTAAAAAGGCTGGACATGGAGCTGAGTGACAGCGTTGGCACAGCGGGTGTGAGGCCCTGGGTGCGATCCCCACCCCCAGCCCCATGAGTTTCAGCAATGATGCTAGTCAATGTACCTTTCCTGCATTTTTTCCGAGGCATCATCTCTCTTGGGAGTCTTCTCCAATCTACGTGTACAGAAGAAGAAATGTAAAACTTAGTTTCCTTTAGCAATGAGTGGCACTTGATATAACTATTTAAAGAACATAAAAAGAACATGATGACAGTTGCCCATGCAATGATATAATATTTCTTAGTACCTGACTATAAGGATTTAGGCTGAAATAAAAATAAATATAAATATAACAGGCAGTGGTATATTTTCTCCAATAAAGAAAAGAAGTTCATCAAAACTGCCTTGAAAAGTGCAGTGAAATTTTCTGGGATACAATCTTAGGCTAATTACTGTGAATTTTAGGGTTACAACTGTTGTTAAATATTATTTAATTACTTTGTTATTTGACTACTTTGTAAGTTTTCTGTAGTTGATATACACTTCTTACGTAACAGCAATTTTTTTCAAAAGTTAAAAGCATGTGACTACAATCCAAACACATCTGAAATGAAATAAAAACATAATAATTATCTAAAAACCTCAAAAATTAAATGATTTTTGCCTGCATTAACTAAAATCGATTCCTCTCATTTTTCACTCTAATTTTTTTTAGGTGGGTGGGGGTTCCTGGGGATCAAACCCACGGCCTCACCCATGTAAGGCAGGCATTCAACCACTGAGGGATGCAGTGTGAAAAACACAGTGTTATTTCTCAATGTATTACACAGCAAGACACACTGTCATTAACAGCCCCTCTCCTTCCTGCAAACACGCTCAGACCCGCATTCTTGCCACTTCTGAAGCAGCTCTGAAGTCCTCTTTTGCAAGTGTGTCTAGTTGCCCTGTTGTAGCTGCTCCGATATCCTGAATGGATAAAGAAACTCTTACCTTTCATGGTCATTTTGTCATTGGGGAAGAGCCAGAAAGACCCTGTGCCAGAGCCAGTGATTAAGACGGATGAGGACACGTCGCATGTTTGTGCAAGCCTGCCCTTCTTCGGCTGGCACTTGGCAGCCACAATCACCGTGTTTTCCAAACCCACCTTATGAAGATATGAAAGAGGACTTTTGGAACTGCTTTAGAAAGTGGCAAGAATGATGGGATGAGCGTGTTTGAAACTAGGGGGAGTATTTTGAAGGGGATTCACGGCAATTATGGTAATCAATTACTTAGGTAAACATTCACCATATATTCTCATCACATCTCATACATTCCCAGCCCCTACTTTTAAGCATAGAGAAAACAGAAAATTGAATCAATATAACATAGATTTTTAATAAAGAAATTTCAGTACATTTGTGGAAAACAGTTAAATCTAAGTCATTTTAGCTGAGCAAATAAATTTTGCTTTGAATATAGTTAACTTTATAAATTACTATAGATCATAAATTTGTAAAGAGACTCATTTGGGAGGTGACTATTAATGGAGTAGAACAGAATGTGAAGGATCTAGGAGTGTTTCCAGGGGCCCCAATGTTATCAACGATCACCAGAGACGACAGAGCGCTATAAGCTGTGGAAATGTTGCTGCTGCTCGTGCCACTGGTGTTTCCAAGAGGGCAGTTTCTATAAGCCCCTGAGGACAGAGACACAAGAGAAAGGACTCTGAAGGAGGTGACCCAAGTTCTAGCAGTATTGGCAGGGACCCTCACAGGTTGCTTCAGTTCTATGGCAGCTCTTTTCTATCTGCAAAGTGGATGGGGGCAGATGAGGTCACCTCCACAGGTCCTGCTGCCCTCTCAGAATGTTTGGATGCTGAAAACAAAACCTTCTACTGAAAAGGCGTGTTAGCAACTAAAAGTAGTCCATGTCTGCCTGACAGAAAGGAAGTCTACAAGCTTTGCTTAAAATATCCTTCCAACTAGATTTCTGCTTTTTCAAAAGCTTCCAGATTGCTCAGAAGCAATGAAGTAACTGCTCGTTGGTATCAGAAATTAGATTGTGATTGTGGCTAATGAAATCAGAAAGTCAAAAGCCGTGGCAAGCCCTAGTTTTATAAAACTTGTACTTAAGAACTTCCACAAACACATTCTTCATTATAAAAGTCTTTTTGGGCCGGGGATTTAGCTCGGTGGCATCACACCTGCCTTGCAAGTCCAAGGTCCTGAGTTTGATCCCTGGTACCACAAAAAGAAAAACAAAATCTTTTATTCTCAGTTTTCAAAAGATTTACATTATCTATTAGGAAAAGTACCACACATTTTTCGTACAGTGAGAACAGAAAACTTATCCCACAAAAATATGGGGTAGGGAGACAGTCTCTCAAAAGTATTTAACACTATCTGTTTTGTCATACCTGGTATCCATTCTTCTTTGTATGTCTGCATGTATTTTTTACTATACCTTTCAATATCTAGGGGGGAAAAACAACAAAATACATTAGAAACATCAAGAATAAACCAGAATTTAAGGCACTCCTAAATAACTTGGAACAGCAGGTAACATCTCTCATTTGACATACAGGTTAGATGACGACCTTCACTGCAGCTCTTAGAATGTGCCAATCTGCCTTACTGGGGACCCACAGACACCCCGCTCACATGTGAGGAGCGGGGAGTCCTGCTCAGCACTCTGGGTTTTATTTGTGACAGTGACCGCCAGCCCTCATCTAACCTGGTCTCACGGGGTGCACTAAGTACCTGGGGCAGTGGAGGGCTCGAGAGCCCCTCCAGCACTGGATTCCAGGATATCCTTTTGTTAGGCTCCTCCACGAGCAACTTCCAAACCCACTGGGGAGGAGAATGGGAAAGGCTGGGTCTGCTGAGCGGCTGTCTGGGACATAAATGAGCAAGCTGCAGCCTTTCACGAGCCACTGAAAACTGCACAGAGCCTGGGTTGCTTGTGGGTCCGGGCTTCAGATCGGCCCTATTCTCTAGCTGAGCCCCGAGCCTCCCACGCAGCAGCCGTTGCCAAGCAACCCTGTCACACAAGAGCCCCCAAACACTGCCAGCCCTAGAGAGCGGTTTAGAAACAGCATCGAAAAGGACTGAGTTTCCATGTCAAGAAAATGCTTCTAAATAATATAACTATGTGTCAGAGAAAAGTGACTACAACAAATGGACCGGAGACCAAGAGACAGGCTTTTCTGGGTATTTACTGGAGTTTAGGTTAAATGTTTAATTTTGCCACCAAATTTCTTATTTTTTTTAAAAAAATGCCCTACATAAATGAATTAAAATTATTTTTTTAGAATTTCCTCCAAAACAGATTCTGTATTTTGAATAATTTTAACCCTCAGCACACCAGGAAAACCTTTTTACCATTTATCATCTGGGCCCAATGGACCATTTAAAAAATATTTTTCAGTATTTTAAGTTACTTTCAAATAATTTACAGAATAAAAATACACTGAAAACCAATTCTTGGAAACCAATTAAAAAGGGGAAAAGACATTTCTCCAAAAGCACATGATAAGATGCTCAATATCAATGGCACTAGGGAAAATTCAAGTCAAAATCCCAAGGATACTGCTTTATACCTACTAGGAAAGCTAGAGTCAAACAGGCAGTAACAAGTGTTTACAAGTGTGTGAAGAAATTAATTGCTGATGGGAATGTAAAATGGTTCAGCCACTTAAAACACCGTTTAGCATTTCCTTAAAATGTTAGCATATGATAGAGCTAAGATATGATTCTCAATATATGCCCAATAGAAATAAAAACATATGTCTACACAAAACATGTACACGAATGTTAAGAGCAACGTTATTCAGACCACTCCAAAAAAGAACCGACCCAAGGATCCACCAAATGAGAGGTAGATAAGTAAAATGTGGTATATCTATACCAGGGGTTAGTATACACACATATATATTTTTATATACATAAAAAGGAATGAAGCAATGATACATCCTATACCATGGTGAACCTTGAAAACATTATGCCAAATGAAAACCATCACAAAAAGATACATTACCTGTAATTCCAATTACTTATACTTTCATCATCAAAATGCAATAATTTAAAAAATACTCTGATGGGACCTGGGATGTAGCTCAGTGGCACAGCACATGACTAACATGCTTAAAAGGCCCCGAGTTCAACTCTCAGTACCACAAAAATAGTAATATAAATAAATAAAATTTGAAAACATTGATGGTTCACACCTTGGTTGAAGAGAAGATGGCCCAGCCACCTTCTTTGCTCTATACTTGCAAAATAATTTCATTGTTAAATGTATAACCACCAATAAACTCTTTCATTTTCATATGTTCAACTTCCTTCCAATCATTTCTCTATGTGTTTTTGCTTTCAGCACTTGTCCAGTTACAAACCACACAGGATAAATTCTGTTGCACAAAAAATCATAAAAGAAAAAAATACAGTCACGTCACTTTAGCAAAAGGGTTCTCATTACAAAATCTTACGTGATGAAATCCTTTTCAAAGATCAACTGTAAGAGAACACCAAATTTTCATTCTGAGAGATACTCTGTCTACTCACTGATTCTTGAATTTCAGAAAATCCATCTAAGATACTTTCATATGAAGATTCATCAAGTCTGAGATTTTGCTATAATCTGTTCCCCTCAGTCTTAGCCTAGAGAGCCGCTATCCACCTCGTTGCATTCATCTTACTTGTCTAAGAAACATCTTCCTATGTAAATTCTTTTCTCTCTGCCATTATGGAAAGAAAATAAAAAATTCTGAATTCTCATTTAGCCTAAATAAGACAAAACAACTACAAAGATGAGGATTTCTTTTCTATGTTCTTAAAAATTGATATAGCTGGGCACAATGGCACACTCCTATAATCCCAATATTTTGGGAGTCTGAGGCAGAAGGATGTCAAACTCAAGCCCAGCCTGGGCGATTTAGTGATACACCAAAAAGACCTTGTCGCAAAAATAAATTAAAAAATGGGCTGGGGTTGTAGGCCAGTGTAAACGCCCGGGGTTCAATTCCTGGGTTGAAAAGAAGGGAACAAAACAAAACAAAACTGATGTAGTATTTTAGAGAATACTAAAACTAAAGTATGATGAAATCATTATGATTTATTTCAATATTTCACTGTCCTAAGAATTTTTTTTTTAATTTTAGTCATTTTTCTTCATCACAATGGGAAATACTTGATAAAAATGATGAAATTATTACCATCATGAAATAGTGTCAAGATATAGTAAAAGATCACTCAAATTTCACAATGTACTTTAAATTTATAAAAGGACCCTATATACTAATGTACAGATAAAATGCATTTTCTCTTAAGTAAATATTTTTTCTGCTTTGGAAAACTTCTATGAACAAGTTATGCATATCAATCTTTACAATCAGTAGGAGCTCATTAATAAGAAACCAAAAATTAAAGCTGCTTTTCATGGACTTGTGATAGTGTAGCAAGAATAAATAAAACAAATTCTCCTTGAATGGAATGTCAGACTTTGTGGCTGTATCACTTCCTTGAAGCTTCTGAAGTTCTGAACCATTAACACTACATTGGGAAAGAAGAAAATGTGAAGATTTCAAGAAAATTCACTGGTATCAATTTGGAAAATTCTATACAAATTTCTCCTAAAAGAAATAAAAGCAAAAGACCCTGTATATTTTTATTTTATTGCATACTACTGATGATAAAGTGCCCTTTTGATGTAGGTACAAGCCAACTACTCCCACAGACCAATCACATTATGTTCTTAATGACTCTGTCCAAAAGACTCACAGAAATGCTTGAATGATTTGATACACTTTTAAGTTAGACATGCACTTTAATAATCACATTCAGTTAAGTAAATCAGTCCCATAATCTAGAGAAAAGAGTAATTTTAAAAGACTAAAATATATCCTGTACTATTTTTTTACTAATAAGTATTTATTAGTTTATTTGATTTTACTTTTTAAATCTATAAAAGGAGAGCTTTAATTTCATTTTTAAACCCAGACAAAAGCATGTAGCATAACCATGAAAATAAAATAATTCACTATTTCTGAGGTTAAAAAAACAATTCTTATCAAATTGTTATATAACTTCAAGCAGCTATGCTTTGAAAAATGAACCTGTCTAACATGCTTCTCACAAACACATGTAAGATCATTTTATAAGATTTCTTTTTTGATTCTTAGCCAATTCTAAGTCTTTCAGAGAGAGGAAAAATGGTATGCACTTTTAACACTAATGCAATAAGATGAGTTGTTTTTGAGAATGTGCAGATGATATTGATCTTTCTAATTTGAACAATCAGGGGCAGAAACTGAAAATCAATACAGCTCTGCTGCGCACATAACCACTTGAGTGGTTCACTTCCTCCAAACCACTTCCCGCTTCCAGTCTTAAACCGCTGCGCCTTCTTGTCATTTCTCCTCCCTGCCCTTACATTCAGAAATGAATACCCATTTTATATTTTCTACCATCAGATATATAAAAAATAAGACAAACATCAATTTTTTTACATTTTTACCTTAAATATTAAATAATTGGAAGTATGCATAAAAACTTACATAAACAACAGTAATCTCGGCATCAAATAAATAAGCAAAAAACTAGAAAGAACCTTCAATCTAGTTAAGAATCAGCTACAGATAATGTTATATCCATCCAATGAAATAATGGTCATTGAAACTTGTATTTTCCAAAAATAGTAAGGACATGTATAAGGGCTAATCTGTTTAGTAAAGAAGATATAAAATGAGTCAAATTTAAAAAAAAGAAACACTCAATGGGATGGGGATTTAGCTCAATGGTTCCAGTGCCTGCCTCGCAAGCGTAAGGTCCCGAGTTCGATCCCCAGTTCCAAAAAAAAAAACAAAAACAGAAAGAAACATTCAAAAAATTTAAAATACACAGTAAAATATTATTAGTTGTTCTCTGGACACCTGTGCGGGTAACTTTTACCTAAAAAATTCTTTTGGTTTTCATAGAACATGTACAGTTTCTACTGTGAAACATGTGTTTAAAATATCAAAAACTTTATTTTTCTGTTAAATCAACCATAAATGTTTTTTGCACGTTGACTTAGAATCTGATCAAATCGCCAACACCAAATGATCACATATTTTATGATTAAACACTGTATCATCCACATACACTAACCCACAGCACTAAACAGCCTGTTACACACCTGGCTTTTCTTCAGGTTTTTCAATAAAATAAGGCTTTCTTTTCATTGTTTCTCTCAATTCCTGCTTCAAGGCCAGCATGTAATCTTCACTTTCTCCTGTTTTCAGTGGCACTGGCTTATAATCTGTATCCTACTTAAAAGACAAATTTTAAAAAATAAATTTAACATTTTAACATCTCCTTTCTCTATATTCTAGAAAATATGAGTTTTATCAGAAAATTGTTTTATAGGCACTAAGTTTTACAATTACCCTAAAAGGGAACCTCTGAAATCTAATCATTGAGCCCATTTCCTAGGTTGTTCTTATTTTAGAGGTAGGAAAGATGCATAATTTTCCTATTGACACAAAAAAACCTATGCTGATAATCATTTTGTTGTATTGTCTGTTGACTAACGTGATCCACATTTTAAAAATCAAGATACCCAAATGATGGCAGCCACTTTAGTGTCTGTTAACTTCAACTAGGTTACTGGTGGAAGCAGTAGGACAAAAATAAAATAATAGCATTTATCATTTAGCAAGTGGTCACTATAACCAAGATTGTCTTAATACAGTATTCAACATCTAGTATCTCATTTAAAGTGTTAGCAATATTTCCAAAAACAAAACAAAACAGTGAAGACATGGAGAAATGAAAAGTTTGTAATGAGTAAACGGCAAAACAGGAGATTGAAGTTTCATTTTATTTTTTTTTTTTTTCTTAAATTCTTTTATTGATACACTTTAGGTATACAGTATGTTTACATTTATCATTGGGTGCTTGTACCTGTGTATATGATGTATCTTGGTTATTCTGTCTCCATTATCTGTGCGCCCTTCACCCCTCCACCCTTATGTATTTATGTAGACTTCATTTCTATTTTTTTTCTTTTCTCATAATTTTTCCTTTCCCTTCTTTCCTTTCCCCTTCCCCTCCCACCACCCCTACCCCTTTGGACCTTTTCTTCCTAGTTCAAATTATCAATTATTCATTTTCAATATTTTAACTTTTGTTTACACTTTCAGTTTCTTACAACAGAGAAACTATTCAGTATTTACACAGGTGTGTCCTATTTATTTCACTTAAGAGTATGGCCTAAATATGCATCCATTTAGCTATAAATGACTCTAGTTTCTCGTTCTTTATGGCTGAGCAGTACTCCATTTTATAAAAAAACCACATCTTCTTTATCCAGTTTCCAGTTGATGGGCACTTAGGCTGTTTCCAAGCTTTAGCTATTACAAACTGTGCCAC
>NW_004624743.1:9637953-9745077 GCF_000247695.1 Heterocephalus glaber | reverse complement strand
AAGGTATCTCCGTACTGATTTCCACAGTGGTTGCACCAGTCTGCACTCCCACCAACAATGGAGAAGGGTTCTTTTCTCCCCACACCCCCACCAGCGTTTGTTATTGGTTGATTTCTTCATAGCAGCCATTCTTTGTGGGGTGAGGTGGAATCTCAGTGTTGTTTTCATCTTCATCTCTCGAATGACCAGTGATGTTGAACATTTTTTTCATGTATTTATTTGCTGCTTTTACTTCTTTGTCTGAGAAATGTCTTTTCATTTCAGATGCCCATTTTTGAATTGGGTCTTTGAATTTAGGGGGTCTGATTTTTTTAAGTTCTTTATATATTCTAGATAGCAGACCTTTGAGGTACAGCTGCTAAAAATTTTTTCCCACATTGCAGGTTTTCTCTTGGCTCTGTTGGTGGTTTCTCTTGCAATGCAGAAGCTTTTTAATAAGATGAGATCCCAGTTGTTGATTCTTTGTGCTAGTTCCCATGCTACTGAGGTTTTGTTCACAAAGTCTTTTCCTATGCCAATGTCTTCAAGAGTTCTACCTAACTTATGTTCCAGCAAGCTTAGTGTTTCTGTCTTAATATTTAGATCTTTAGTCCACTTTGATCTTAGTTTAGTGCATGGTGATAGGTATGGGTCTAGTTTTAATCTTTGGCAGGTTGAAACCCAGTTTTTCCAGCACCATTTATTAAAGAGGCTATCTTTCCTCCAGTGAGGGTGTGTGGCTCCTTTGTCAAAGATGAGGTGGCCGAGTGTGTCTGGAGTTGTTTCTGCATCTTCTAATCTATTCCACTAATCCCTGGGTCTGTTTTTTTGCCAGTACCATGCTTGAAGCTTCATTTAAAAAAGAAAAGCCCACACATACACACAGGTGCATGTCTCTATACCTAATTATACACATACATGCTCATTACAAAGTACCTCCCAAAGTACACGGTAAGGATACATTTCCAAATGTGATTAGACTCTACCCATTCATTCCACGATTTCCCGAACACCAACTCCAGGCCAGGCAGGGATGGACCACAGGAAATAGGGTGAAGAGCTGGTCAGAGCCCTGCTCAGGTGGAGCTTAGAAAGACACAACAAATAAGCCACCCAGCCAAGCGAGGTCCAACCACAGGCAGCCAGGAGTGAAGTGGAAATGAAGGAAGGAGGGCAGCGAAGGGGCGAGGACCTGGGAGTGTGGGCGGACGCGGCCGACCTACACGGGTAAACGTGCACTGCCTCGGGGAGGAGTCACATTTGGAGCGGAAGTCTGCACAAAACCAGGAAGCCGTCCATGAAAGCCTGGAGGACAGAGGGTCCTGGACCGGGAAGCGGCAGGGCAGAGGCCCGACAGAGCAAGGGCCAGTGAGGCTGGGAGCGAGGCAAGAGAGAGGCCCCACGGCTTAGAAGGAACCTCCTCCCACGCGGTGAAGAGACCACGGAGAGAGAAAGGACGGCAAAGGGGCGCTATTGCGCCACAGCGCTGTGCTGCGCTGGGTACCACAGAGCAAAGTACCAGGAGCCAAGGCCAGAGACTCCCTAGGTGAATACCTGCACCTCTCCCTCGGGGCTGCTCAATGCAAGTCCTTCAAGGGACTTTTCCATGCCAATAGGGAAAAGATCCGCGAAGAGAGGAGTTTCTTTACTTGCTCTTTTTTAAACCGCAGCACAGACACATCTGGAAATGTAAGCTTACCTGTCCAACTAAATGGAAAGCAAAACCAGAAGACATGATGCCAGTTAGGTCCGCAGCACATTCACGCAATTTAAAAGCAACACTGAATGCAGCAGAAATGTCTACATTAGGAGAACTAACAGAATTCAAAATGACTGATACAATAGGAAAATAGCAAAACAGTTTTTTCCAGTGGGAAAAATGGTCAAGATGTATGCTAAGGAACAAAATTAAAGTTTATAGATATAAGATGTAAAGAAAATCACTACGTAAAAGGGTGGCAGAGTGCGAACCTTTGTAAAACCTAATACCACTTTGCAAAATATTCTGGTAAGTGAAATACATCAGTAACAGCCATAAAAGATGAAAGAATTTAAAAATTACTGTTTCACACAGTACAGTACCGAGTTTATTTGAGGGGAAGTTATACAGTATTGCTTTCTGTATTCTAAGAAAGCACTGAAAATTAGAAAAGGTTCCAAGAACTATGGGAATATTTACATTAAAGGTAAGTGAAACAATCTCTTTCACCTTCTTATACTTGTGGATATTACAGTGGTAATATGCATTCAAGCCCTAACCAGAATTTTAACCTTCTCTGAAACATGAAAACACACATTTGGAGAATTTGGCTGTCAAGGTACTTACAGGAAACAGTGGCGGTGGCTTCAACGCTACATCAGGCAACTTTTCACCTTTGCTGAAGCCAACAGCCTCAATATTAAAGGTATAGGCAGCACGTCCTCTTCCCTTATTCCCAGCCATCAAAGCTAGTTGTACCAGAAGAGAGGGCAAATACTGAAAGACACGACAAAAGATTAAGATTTACTGGCTCATATGAAAAAGGAAATCAACACTTTGAAACAAAATATAAACTCTGCCTCTTATACCACATGGCCAATTTAAAATACATTTGGAAACCAAGACATGCAAAGAAATAAACATGTGATGAAGAACGGCTGGACTCCTCGTGCCAAGAAGTGTCCAGCAGGTGGGGATGATGCCCTCCACCCCTCACCAGGAGCTCACCTGAGCCTCCTCTGAGACGCTGCCCAACCAATGCCAGGCACCCGATGAGCTTCGATTCTCTCTGTCCCGCTGTGGACCGGCAACAGGGCCTTACACAGATGTGGGGTACAGAGAAGAAAAGTCTGGACCAACGAGGGAGGATGGTCCCTTGCTTTAGTGTATCAACGTGAAGACTATCATCTTTCAGAAGTTAACACTGACATGTTTATCCCGGAATTTGAGTGTAACAAAGGATCCTTCAGCTCTAGCCCAACACCCTCCTTTTAGAAATGTGAATGGGATCAGTAAGACTCTGAAGGGGTCTGCCCACACCAAAACAAAAAAATTTTTTGAGAAAACAGCTGAAATCATTAAATTAAAGGTAAATGAAGACGCCTGGGTGTGGTGGTAACTTAGTGATTAAACAATATCCCATGTCAAAATAAAATTAAATACATAGATAAATGAATCAATGAATAAATAAATAAACAAACGAATGGTCCAGGGATGCAGCTCAATGCAAAGGCCGTGGGTTCAATCCCCAGTACCACAATAAATTAATTAATTGGGAGTCATTTGTAGGAAAATGGATCTACCTCACGGTCATGTTAAGTGAAATAAATTAGACACAACATGTACTAACTTCCCACAATGAATGTAAGCATGTACTGCAAACATGGACTAATAAAACAAAAATTTTTGAAAAAATTACCTGTACACTCTTCAACTGTGGGGACAGTAGTGATGCCACATACTCAAGTCTTGCACTCAACTTCTGAGCCCTGTGCGACACGACTGCACCCTAACACACGGTGAGCCTGCAGTGCATACAGGGACTCCTCCACACGCTTTGCCAATGGAGTGCTGCACACAACTGAGGTGACCCCTAACATGCACTCCTTACCTGTCTCTTCCTACCAGGAGTACTATCATCCCCCCCCCCCCCCCGAGTCCAGCAGAGTCTCGCTACGTCCTCTGGACACTGAAGACGACACAGAGTGGCTTCTATTTCTGCTTGCTCTGCCCAGTCCAATTTCTCATCCGCCCTTTGCCCTCCTTCCTAAAGAACACGAGCCTCAGTGCTTCACACAGCTGCTACATTCTTCACGGGTGTCCCGCTGGGACAAAAAGGCCATGACTGTCCCCACCTCAGTTCTGCCACATTAATGATAAAGGAACACTCCCTAGGGCCAACAAAGGACTGCTTCGTATTTGTCCACTATCCACAACTTGAATACACTGGTCCAAAACCCTAAACAATGTCAACTCACTGTATCACAGGGCCACCACTCAAACCAAACACGTCCCTACCTTGGCTGCCGTTAGATCATTTACAGCTTAAAAGTCTAGAGCAGTGGTTCTCAAGAGTGCTGTCTGCAGCAGCATCCCAGAAACTTGTCAGAAATGCAAACTGTGGGACCCCATGGCAGACCTAAAAAACAAAATAACCCCCAGAGGTGGACAGGAGTTTTTGTTTTGACTGCAGTATTGGGGACTGAACCCAGGGCCACATACGTGCTAGGCATGTGTTCCAGCACTGAGCTACATCCCCAACCTGAGAGTTTTAGGTTCGTGTTTGTGTTTAAAAAGCCCCGTGGGATAGCTCAGATGCAGGCTAGTCTGTGAACCAATCGAAGCAAGCTCTCTTGGGATGAAGACTGGGCAACAGTGGTCTGAACAGTGTTCCAGCTGATTCTAACGGGATAAGCGCTGAGTACAGGGAAGAACTGCTCTGGTGGGAGTTGCAGCCACTAAGCAACAGCTGAGTTAAAATACACCTGTAGAATCAGGGCCTTCAGAGGGGCCACCTTTGAGGTTTGAAATTACACATTATTCTCAGTGATCTCAAGAAATCTGTCCCAAAGGTAAAATGACTACAACTGCTGTAAGTCGAGTTGCACTCAGGATGTGACAGTGCGACTTTTAACTCATTTGTGGGGACTCTCATTATGAAGGCATTTCACCTTCAGGCCGATGACTGGTAATTTTAACACCCTCACATATTTAAGCTCCGCTCACACAAAAATCAAATCCTATATTCAGCATCTTTGCATGATGAAATATTGTTTCCTCTTTCCCATGAATTACTCTGGCCGTATGACAATGATTTGATAAAATGGCTATGGTACTGGGAACTTTTTCGGACACAACTGTACATTGTACATTTTGTCAACTCCTGGTTACTTACCTCCACATTTCAAAGTCTCCCCTCACAACTGCTTGAACATTAAAGGATAATTTTATTATCTTTGCTGTTGTCATTGTAAAGTACAACTCTATGGCTTTGCACTTACTTTTACCAGGCTGCTCACATATACACAAGTAGGGAGAAGAGTGTAATAAACTCGCTGGTGTCCATCACACTGCTTCCAGTTATCAATCTGACTAATTTTACACATACATTCTCCCTCTCCCAGACTCAAATTATTTAAAATTCTTCATTATGTATCTTTTCCGGAGGTTAAAGACTTTTAAAAAGTTATAACATCATGTCTAAGTTTATAATTCTTTACTATCATCTTATGTATAATCAAAATTCAAATTTCACATTTTGTACAGTTTGTTCAAGATACAAAAAAACCAACATGTGACATCTGACATCTTCAAAGGTTTTTGTAAAATGTAACACTTTCCCTTCTTTTCTTCTTATTTATGAAGACACTAGGTCACTGTCCTGGGCAGTGCTTCTCAAAGTGTAAGTTACAAGCAAATTCCTTAGAAGACTTGTTAAATGCAGATTCGGATTTGGCTGGCTTGAGTGGAGCCTGGGAATCTGCATTTCCTCAGACTCTCCCAGAGACATCAGCATTGCTGGTTTGTAGACCATAACCCGAGAGAAGCAACAGCATCCCAAATTCTGCATACCCGAGATGTGCCTTAACATTTATTCACTGTACTTCCAATAAACATGTGCACTGGGTATTAGAGGTTCTCTCTGATTTAGGTTTGATTTTTTTTTTTTTTTGGCAAGAATAGTTGAGACACCTGCTTTTTCCTATGGCATCACATCAGGATGCTCCTGGAGTCTTTAAAGATGTTTACATCTTTAAAAATGTATTACTGTAAGCAACACATTGCCACGAATCCCCCTCCAAACACTCCCCCTCGCTTTGAGTACACCCATCCCATTATCCTCGCTACTTACTGAAGCAGTTAAGTGCTATTGCATGAGTGTCTTTATGAGGTGTGACAGGAAATAGCAGAGAATGGTCCTGTCAAGTGCTGTCCAACAGAAAGGCAGGCTCTCAAAGACATCATGGTGTGTCTTCATCCACCTTATTCACCACGTCTGGCACTGTGGAACTTCTGACTTTTTCCCAAAGTCAAAATGACCACGAAACGGAAATGTTTTAAACTGATTCAGGACACTCAGGAGGCTATAACAGCGCAAGTAAAGACACTAACAGATGTGGACTTCCAGAACTGCTTCAGAAAGTGGCAAGGACAAAGGGATAAGTGTTTGAGGTGAGTGTTGGGGAGTGTTTTGAGGGAATCAGTGGCATTAATAATAATTAATACCTTTTACTGTAAGAAAACAATTTGTAAATTTAAACATTCACCATATGTAATTCTGATCACCACTCATAAGTACCTCTCGGTTTTCACCCTAATGACTTTAGCAGCCGCTACTCATGACTGCTTAGATCTATTATTTCATTATAGATTGCAAAATAATATATACCTTTTATCATTCCTTCTGTCTTACTGATAACTATACCAGAGATTAATTTCCCCCACCTACTGCTTAGTTACCTTGAAACAAAGTTCACACAGGAAACTTATTTTAGTAACCAAGAACATCCCATCTGTCCACATTAAAAGAGGGAAAATATCCAAATGGCCTTGTTTCAACTGCTGAGTCACTGAAGCAAATGCCGAGCCTACAGAAAGCAGGTCTTCCAAGTGAGAAAACCCCTGAGCAGAAGGGCTCTCCGTGCACCTAGAAACAGGTGCAGGTACCAGCAGGCATGGGGAAAACCCCTGGGCTTCGGGCCAGGCCAGGATTTGCCATTAATTGAGAATTAGGAACAATTCTAAGTAAAGTTCACCAAGCTCGCCTGATTCTCGGGATTAACTGAGGACCTGACAAACACAGGGTCTCAGGGGACCTCAAGGCCTCAAACCGCTATACCGGAAGGAATCTTTGAACATCAGACCATGTGGTAGTCTGTGTGCTGAGCTACATCCCAAGTGCACTTTTGAGTTCTTGAGACAGGGTCTTGGTAAGTTGCTAAATTGCCCTGGCTGGGCTCAAACTTGCCTCCCACTTGCCTCGAACTTGTTGGGATTACTGGTGTGTGCCGCCTTGCATGACTGTTTGGAAAACTCACCCTAAAAAGAGAGGGTTTCAGCTTACACTGCTCAGTGGAACAGCTGCTAAGAAAGAACAATCCCTGCCAAAGCTAACTTGCAATTGTTGTCAGGCAATCGGGGTGTGCAAATGCACGCCATTAGCGAACTACCATCATTGGCAGAACTCATCTAGCTCTTGAGATACTTCTAAAAATTACACGGAATCCTGGCCTACAGCCCATCTCTTTTAAGTTGGGTCCTCCAGAGTCAGTACGCCAGTGAGAGGTTAATTCATTGTCTTTCTTGATTGGGTACCTGCAGGGGCGGGGGTAGCTCCTGCATGCGGCCTAAGCATCCTCTGAAATCCTTTACATTATTTCACCCACTGGCCCCCACCCTGGTCACCCTGCCACACTTCCTAAGGGAAGGGTTTCTAGCGGCTTTCCCCCGGAGCCCGTCAGAGCGAGCCACCTCTCCACCAGTACTGAGCATTCCCAGGCACCGCACCAGTGGCCAGCTAGCGCTGGCGGTTCTCCCGGAGTGTCCCTTCCTTTGCCGAGTCTCCACCCTAATGCACCTCGGTCCTGTTCCACCCACTCTGATTAACTGCAAACTTCATGGCAGCTCTGTTCAATTGATTCATTCACATGATTCAACCTAGAGCACAGCTTTGATATTGCTAGAATGAAATCCAAGTCCCCACCTAAATGCGCAGGGCCCCTGGAAGGTGGCTGCAGCCTGCCCGCCCCACCAGTCCCTCCCCTGTAGCCCGACACCTTCCCTCCCCACCTGCCCTGTCCCCTTCCCCTTAGTGTCCCGTGAGATCTCTTGACATCTGTAAGCCACTGCATCCCACCCTTCCCTGAGAAGGACCCTCCTCTTAAAATAAATGGATTTCTAAAAACTGAGGTGATGTACATTGCTACACACTTCAATTCTAGAAGAAATGCAGATAACTTTTTAGTAAGTGGGCCTTTTCAAAAAGGCATTTGTTTGTTGTTTGTTAGCAGCGGAGATGTTATAGCCCTCACTGTCCAGCACACTGTTTCTATGCATCAACTGTTCCACAATTAATTTTAAGCTTTCCTTATTCAAGGACCACAGATTTTCTTTCTGACATGGCGTCTCGCTATGTAGTTCAGCCTGGCCTTGTATTTGCAGCAATCCTCCTGCCTTAGCCTCCCAGGTGCAGGGATACTGTATGTACAACTTCACAGCAAATTTATCCATAGAAGTAAAATTCAGTTAGTTTACTTTCAAAGTCTTTTTGTTTTTCTAAACTTCCTGAACTATAAAGTTAAAAAATCAAAAACCAAAAAACAAACTCACAGGCTCCAGCCCAGAACAGCAAAATCTGAATCTCCACAGGAAGGATTTGGGCCTCACTGCTCTTCAGAGATCCCAGGGAACTGCAAATGTTTAACCTAAAAACCAGTGTAGATTAAACCTCCCATTTTATAGAAGAGGAAAGTTCAGTTAAGAGATTAACCGAACTGGGCTGGAGATTTAGCTCAGTGGTGCTGCCGCTTGCCTCGCAAGCGCAAGGTCCCATGTTCAATCCCTGGTAGCCCCCCCCCCCAAAAAAAGAGAAAGTGAGATTAACCGATAACCAAAGGATACAAAATCAGTTCTTATCAATGGCAGGAAAGGATCATGGTATGGTCTTGGAAGAAACTCTCCGTTCTCTCCTAATCTACACCACACCGCCTGGAGCACGCATCTGGGTTGGCTGAAGACCTTTTGAATCCCATAGATGGCTTCAATCAATGAAATGAATTAGTAACTGCAAAATACACTAAATTTTAAAACATGGCACTGCCCTTTCGTTTCAAGATGCCTCCTGAAAACTCCTATTTAGAATCTGATCTGAGAGAATGGAAAACAGGTATAGTTCAAGCATCCCAGAGTGGAAATATGAAAGTCCATTATAACGAACTATAAAAGCAACCTCCTCCTTAGGCTGAACTAATTTCTGAAATGTCTACCAGCCCAAAAATGTAATGAGTTTTGATTGTAACTTAGGTATCCTATCCCTGTCTTACACATATCAGCTAGATGAATAATTACACGCACAAAAGTAAGCAGGCACAGATCACAGGGAGGTGTGAAAGCCAGGTCAGTCTCCTGGATGAGTGGCCTTACACTGTGCCAATCAGGAGGCGACAGTCCTCCTGCTCTGAGCCCCTTGTGTAGGTAGAACAGCTCTGTGTTCTCATTCCCCATCCTCCAGCTCTGTGTTAATTTCAGCCCTCCACATCTCTCTCTGCCCTCTAAATTGGAACACATTTCCCAAGGCCAGACCTCCTCTGGATCCTGTCTCGGGCACTGGAGATGTCCTTCTCCTCACTTAACAGAGCTTTGTAGTCCTGCTTTCTGCCTCTCAGTACATGCACCCCACACTTGCTACCCTGGCCCTTCTCGCGGAGTTTTACTCCCGCCACATCGACCAGAAAAGGCCCTGGCATCTTGTAAGGTGTCATGAAATGACCACTTCCTCCACCTACCTCTCCCCTCTGTGTTTCCCAAATACTACTCCGCTTTTTATAACCTGTTTGCTATCATGTTGCAACTGGCAGTTCTTGTCTGAGAGCCTTGGATCATCCATCCAAGCCTTCATTGAGCACTTGCAGTGTCACTGTCTTCCAGGGCCTGGGAACATGGCAGTGAACCAGACAAAATCTCTGCTGTCTTGGGGCTCATACTCTAGTCTGGGAAATGGGCCAAACACATCTTACAGGAAGATGTGAAGACAGGTCAGGCGGGAAACATCAGTGCTACTGTTGAAAAGACAGCGGAAGTGTCTTGCCTTAGTAATGTTTGAGCAGAAACCTCACAGAAGAGAGGGGCAGAGCCAGCCAGAGAAGCAGAAAAGGATATCTAGGGGAGGTGACAGAAAAGCAGAGGGACCTGTAAGTGTGCAAGTCTCCTTGGAGACTTAGTCACATTTTTATGCCCTATCACTAACCACGGTTTGGCAAAAATCCGTAATGGAGAGAATTACTGCTGAGCTCAGGGCCTAGAAGGATATCACTCGACTTCACCTCTAGTGCTTCCCTTCTGCCTAGGGGGAAAATACGAAACTACAGAGAGCGTCGCTTCTGCTGAGATGCCCTAATAGTAACCATTCAAAGCTAGCAAAATGCTACTCCTCAAAAATTCCTCCTATCTATATCCTTACAGCACTTCATTTTACCTACTCTGTGGTTCATCTATATTGCCTTATATCGCTGGTATTAACATCCCTCAAATTCTTTGTTTTTGGTTTTTTGAGACAGGGTCTCCCTATATAGTTCAAGTGGCACTGAACTTACTATGTAGCCCAGGCTGGCTTCAAACTCCCTGGGATCCTCCTGCCTTAGCTTCCTGAGTGCTGGGATTACTGGCGTGTGCCAACATGCCCAGCTTAAATATCTTCAAATTCCTGAGAATCCAGATCATGACTTTTTTTACACAATCCCGTTCTTCACACTTCACCTGGCTCAGGAACTTGCGCTTAAGGGTGGCCCTCGATTGAGTACCTGCATAGTGCCCACCTAGTCACCTAGCGGAACAAAACACACAGGCATCACCGCCACCAAAGGCAGAGGGGGGAGTGGAGGAGAGTACTTCTCTTTCCCCGAAGGGTTATTACTAGCCGCCACAATCAGGGTTTGCCCGATTTTCTTTTATAATGCTGTCTCACGGGCCTCTTTATAATCTCTCCTGGCTAAAGAGGGATATTAGTCAAGTTCTCAAGGGAATTATTCAGGCTTCAGAGATCCCTAAACATACGCATCAGCTGCTAGGAGCGGGGGAGCAGCAGGGCTGCGGACTTGTTCAAGGTGGGGCATTTTGGGGGCTGGCCAGGCCACACCCAGTCATTACCACGTCTCCCTTCCTCACCAGGTGCTGCACCTTTCTCTAGTTGAGCTTTTCCACTTACTTTCTTTACTTCGCTCCAAGAGCAAAGAACCCCCCTAAAGGGAAAGAGATGCCGAATGTCAGGTTTTTAAAAAGACAAACCATAGTTAGCACTCCCGCTCCGTAAGATTAGGGGTAAAGCGGCAATCGTCAAGAAAACAGACCAAGTGGTCTGTCCCTAGCTGCGATCTGCGGCAAAGGCAATGCCTGAAGCAACCGTAAAGTCGCCGGATTCGGAAAGTCTACCAGCAGTGAGCGCCTCAGTTCCCATCTAACTCGCGGCTCCCCGGAAGAGCAGAATGTAAGATGTGGACAGGACTTTACAAAATTCCCAACGTCTCGCTTTGAAGAATTCCCGCCCCTCAGCGACCCCCCCCCCCCCCCCTCTGACTTCCCTCTAGCCTCGCCATCCCCTCCCGGCTCCTCCAAGGCTCCATGTTACCTGCTCACTAAGTCTCCAGCCTTGGGCAAGAGCTGTGTAGTCCAAATGCCGGCCGGGCAACCGGGGGTGCGAGCAGCGCGGATGGGGCCGCAGGCTGCACCTGGGAGACACGCGCACCGCCTTGCACGCGGCCAGGGAGCACACTCCGAGCCCTGCCGGCCGGCCCCGCCCCTCAGCTGGGCCCCGCCCCCTGGGCCAGGAGCTTTTTAGCCCTTGGCAGGCGCCGTACTCGTCGCCCGACGCGCGGGGCCCGACTTTTTCTGCGCTGGCGGAGAGGGCGCATTGCGCCCGGCCAGTTGGGGGCGGCCCGGGGCTTCCCACGCGGCGCTCCGTCCCCGACAGTCGGACCCCTGGTTGGTGAAAGGGCCGCCTCCTGGGTCTCCAGTCCGCTGCAGCTGACAGGTGCGCTAAAGCTCGCCGGCGCCGTAACACTGCCTCAGCTCCCAGCGGCCCTGGCGGGAGCGAGCATAACGCATGCTCAGAGCTGTGGGGCCCCCGCGCGCACCCCTCCCCCTCCTCCGGCCCCGCCCTCGCGGCCCCGCCCCTCGCTCTGCGCCTTCTCCCCGGCTGCGGGCTCCGAGCGCCGCACCTCCCTTCACCGCCGCAGAGCCCCGGGTCTGGACTGCCCGTACGAGGCACGCGCGCCTGGCCGCACCCCTGCCCAGCATGTCGGCGCTCGAGTGGTACGCCCACAAGTCCCTGGGCGATGGCATCTTCTGGATCCAGGAACGCTTCTACGAGTCGGGCAACCGCGCCAACATCTGGCTGGTGCGGGGGTCGGAGCAGGACCTGGTGATCGACACAGGCCTGGGGCTGCGCAGCCTCCCCGAGTACCTGTACTCTTCCGGCCTGTTGCAGGACCGTGGGGCCAAGGAGGATTCGGCGCGCCGGCCGCTGCTGGCAGTGGCCACCCACGTGCACTTCGACCACTCGGGAGGGCTCTACCAGTTCGACCAGGTGGCCGTGCACCACGCCGAGGCCGAAGCCCTGGCTCGGGGGGACAACTTTGAGACGGTGACCTGGCTCTCGGATAGCGAGGTGGTGCGGGCGCCCAGCCCCGGCTGGAGGGCCAGGCACTTCCGCGTGCAGGCGGTGCAGCCCACCCTGGTCCTGCAGGATGGTAAGGGACCCCAGGGCGCGCGCTGTTGCCGGGGCAGGGGACGGGGAGGGACCGTCCGGGGACTGCGTGCCGCAGAGCTGTGGCCGCGGTGGGATTCTCCTGGTGCATCGCGGAGACACCGTTTCTGCCTCACCCTGGCCTGAGCAAAAGCCCACTCGGGCCGAGCCGAGGCCACCGTCGCAGCCTTCTCTGCCAAGAGACATCCCCGGCTCTCTGTGGCTGCTCTCGTGGTTGGTTGGATGCCGGCACCACCCCCTAGCCAGTTTCCTGTGTGTGTTGCAGTAGTGACACTACAGACACTTGGGATTGGGGGTTCCCGGTTTTCCCAACACCTGCTTAGCATTTCCACGCGCTTTGGTAGCGAGTAGACTTTAAAGGAAGCACGGCTCGCGAGGAGTGCAGGTCTCGCTCTGCTTTTGAGAGCTGCGACTTCTTCGCTGTGTCCCCGTCGGGTGTGAGCGTTCCCACCTGTAGGCTCTGGAAGCCGGCCGCGCAGGGATTCCAGTCTGCACCCACCAGCTCTTCAGTTGGGCTTTGTTTTCCTGATGTTGCTCCACGAGAGGAAAAGCCTGACACGAACATAAAAACCCAATCAGTCTTCCATTCTGATATGTAGTTAAAAGCAAAGCCTGAGAAAGATGATGAAGGAGGGTATTTCCGGTGGAGGTGAAGACAGGATGCGGCTCAGAGAAAAAAATATGGAATGAAACAGTAGGGACCCAGTCCTCTTCTTTGCAGCACGAATTTAAGTAATTAATTGAGCTAATTAGCCACAGCAGCAGTATTTCATATATTAATTTCCTATTTTCTTTTTCGAATACTTTGGATTTTATTTTATACTCAGCACATTTGAAGAGAGGCTACTGACCCCCAATTAAATGTCTTGCCTGGAGTCCAAGCAAGATGGTGATAAAGCTAGGGTTTGAATGAAGGCCCAATAGATCAAAGCATACAGAACACACATAAATCCTAGTGCAGAAATATATTATGCTAATTCTGAGCAGAATGAAAGGCTTACCTTACTCATTTTAATTGCCAATTTAGTTTATTAAAATCTCTGTATAAGGTGAAAAAAATTCTGTGGTACAATGAAGCTCACTATAGGACTAAACATTGTGGCAAATATATTGTAAAAATTAGTTTACTTTATAGATGAGCTCTTGATCATGTGTGATACTAAAAAATTATAATTCTGTGCCTCATCTCCCCTGACCAACAAGTCTCTTCATGAAATTTTTAAACCTAAAGATTAAAACTTTTTAAAATAACTGTTTTACCTAGGAGTTTTACATTATCTGACAGTTTGGAATTTTTTAAAAGTACACTTACATCAAATATACTTTTGATTATCGTATTTCTTGCTAAAATTGATAATTTTAGCAGTAATATTTTTATGCAGTTGATGGGGATTCAAACTAAATTCTGGCACCAGGGCAAAAAATGTTCAATTAATATTTAAGTTGTTCAAAGAAAAAAGTTGTTTTTTACTTATATACTTTTGATTCTGTGCCAGCAATGGAAGTAAGGGTAAAAGAATGGTAGGGATTATAGTTTTATGCATGAATAGAGGCCATGCAGGCCTGAATATCATGCCCGAGGTCACAGAACCTGGGAAGAAACTAGTTAGAGGACCAGGTTTCCTGAATCCTAGATGATGGTAGGGCCCTAGCATTTTTTGGAGCTAAGGAGTCCCTGCAGGGCTGTGTGGTGCTTTCAGTCTGAAGGTGTGAAAAGAAAGCTTCATATTTCCCAAACACTTTAAAGGTGATAGTAAGTACTATGTTATCAGTGTTTTTCATTAGGATCTGGATATTTACCCTCTAAAATAGCATCCAATTTCCTAACTTCTCAGAAATATTAATTTCCTGTGGCTTCTGAATGATGTGGTCTGCTAACTTGCTATTAACATAATCCGGATGCTTGGAAGGTGATATAAACTATATTAAAATTTCATATACAGTTGCATACACACAGCTCATCCCCAATGGCATAAAGCCTTCATTGTTTTGTTAAGATACAAGGTGGCTAGAATCACTTACTACATTTCATTTATTGATTGATGATCACTCATCACGGAAAAGCATAAATCTGTGCACTATATCTGTAACCCAGAAGCTGATTTGTAAATAAGGGACAAGGAGGACAAGGAGAAAATAGTCTTATCTTCCAGTGCATTGCTTTATTAATAGTGAACTAGTATCTTTGTATAAAAAGATAGTATAGACCTTAAATACGGCACGTATGGATGGCCACATGACACTTTGCCTATTTTTCACAATATTTGAATATTGAAGTTATTACATTTTTGAACATGTTATGTATGTTTGAACAATTTGCCCAGAGTCACTAAGATATTATCTTAGAGAAATGATTTCAGGTAGACTGAAGTCATTTGAGTGTTTAAAAATAAAAAAGTAGAGATTCCAGAAAAATAGTTAATTTGGCTCTTTTCCAAAGCCCCACTAGTACTATTAAGAGACCATGGTTTGTTTAAGTACATATCCACGTTGGCTGAGGTGACTATTTTGGGTGCTAGAAAGTACATGTGGTGACTTGAATTAGCAGTTTTATATCATGCTAGCGAATCAAGAGCCAAGACAGTGTACACTGGAGAGGCCCAGAAATTAGCAGCAGCTGGTATCTCAGTGGAGTCAAAGGGAATATTAAAATAAGTAGAATTGATTATAAGCATTTTAAGAAGCTGCTAAAATCCTAGGAAGGAAGCCTCTCTTTAAGTGAATGCCTCTCCCCTATCCAGCTAAGTTTTTATTCTCTGGGGAGAGTAAAGTACAGTGGTTTCTTTTTTCTTTTTTTTTTTTTTTAGTACCGGGGATCGAACTTAGGTCCTTGGGCTTGCACAGCAGGCGGCAAAACCACTGAGCTAGATACCCGGCCCAGGACCTTGCACTTTTGAGGCAGGTGGCGGAACCACTGAGCTAAATCCCCAGCCCTACAGTGGCTTCTTGACTGAAAGAGACTGGGACTCTAGAGCCCAGAGGTTCTGTATGGAAAGTAGGAGGAAGAAGAAATAACGTGTGTATATTCCCTAGAAATCCAGAAGTTTGAGAGCCTTTACCCTCCAGGAAAGGAAATTAGAAAGATCTTATCTGGGGAAGCTGACCCCTGGAGGAAAGATTTTAAGGTGCCCTTGAAGAGGAACTCCTAAGTAATCCCTGGCCTGATCCCTCTGTCAAGCCTACTTCACTAGGCCCCATGTGTGTGCCTCAAGCAGTATTCTCATCTCCCCTCCTCTTATCAGGAAACCAAGGACTATGAAAAATCTGAGAAAATCCTCTACCATGCAATCAAATGTTAAAACAAATACCATACAGCAGTGGTGGTGAACCTATGGCATGCCTGCCACAGCGAGCTCTTTGTATCATTGAAAGCTCTGAAAGGTTCACCATCACTGGCACAAAGCAGCCTGAGAATGAGGGACTACCATCTACATCACCAAGGGCATAAGACAAGTGTATTCATCAGCTTTCCCATTGCTGCAACACAATACCCAACACTTAAAACTTAAAGGAGAAGAGGTTTGATTTGGCTCACAGTTTCAGGGAATTCAGTCCATGGTCAGCTGGCTCCAAGGCAGAAACATCATGGTGGAAGGGAATGGTGTAGCAAAGATGAGCAGTTCATGACAGCCAAAAGCAGAGCAGGGGAACACTGCCCAAGAGAAAGGGACCACATATAGTACCCAAAGTCCTGTCTTTATAACCTACTCAAACAGCTGTTGGTGTCCTGCCAATCCCCAAGCCAACATCCCAAGCCAGTCAAGTTGACATTAACCACACAAGCTTAACTACCACAACACACTTGCAGTCTAATTTATCAAAGAGATAATAAAGATGCTTTCACAACAACAGAATAATATCCAAAAAACTCTTAGAGTTTAAAACATTAGAAATCACTTTGTAAAAGTATGGAAGATAAAGTGGAAAATTTATAAAAAGCAGAAAACCAAAATGGAAACTAGAAGAGAAAAGATTAGGCAGAGGACCAGTTTGGAAAATTCAGTGTTGGAATGATAGAAACAGAGGTAAAGCAATAAAGGAGAAGAAATAGAAGCAGAGGTAATCCAAGAGTATATCACACAGTTAAAGGCTAAATGTTTCCAGATTGAAAGGGCCCATGGAAACCGGTGTGGTAGTATATGCCTCTTGTCCCAGCACTCAGAAGCTGGGGCAGAAAGATTGCCATATTTTGAGGCCAGCCTGAACTACATAATGAGACTTAGTCTCAAAAAACAAAGCTGTGTGTTGTGGGTGCCACAAAGTTCCCCGAAAAATGAATGAACACATGTCCAAACCAATGCACATTACTGTAAAATTTCAGAACATTGGAGTCAAAGAAGATGCTATAAATTTCTAAAAATTTAAACAAGGATCGTGTATTCAGATGAGAATGGCTTTGGAGCTAGAAGAGATTTGGCCTTTGAATGACAGTGATTCCCAACCTCAAACTCTAGAGTGATTCAAGTTATCAGAAAATTATTTTCCAAATACTGTTACTGAGGAAGCCACTGGGATATCTAATGCAAAGGAAAGTCAAAAGAAAGCATCAGTCTGATGTAATAGATGACATTCTGACAATGCCACCCCAAGCACAGAGAGCATCACATTAGAGGAACTGAATTGTAATCCACTTGTGTGGCTGGGTGGCGAGGATGAGAAATGGATAGCTGTATGTGTCACAGTGCTCTGTGGAGAGAGAGCAGAGAAGGCTGGAAGTCCCTCTTGGTAGAAATCAGTTAACATCAAAATTTAAAATCAAGAAGTTACACATGCATGAAATCAAAGGAGTGTATTTAACTGGTAACCCAATTAGCAAGGCCTGGTGGCACACACTTGTATTCCCAGCACTCTGGTAAGCTGAGGCAGGAAGATTGGAAGTTTGAGGTCCGCCTGGGCAACTCGACAACTCAGTGAGACTTTGTCTTAAAAATGAAAATAAATTTTAAATTTGAAAGGAGATGAGATGTAGCTGAGGGCAGAGGCCGTGCTTTCAATCCCCAGCACCCCCATCAATAAAAAAGTATAATCATTATTTGGAGATCATTATGTCTGATGTCCTTAACTGTTAGGAGAAATATCCAGAATTGTTAAGAATTGTTACTTTTTGGAAGCAAGGTGGGTTATAGAGAATGGGGCAAAGATTTATTTTTAATATGTACACATTTCTTTTATTAAAAATTGAAATATGGCCAGGGATTTAGCTCAGTGGTCCCGCTGCCAGCCTTGCAAGTGCAAGGTCCCTAGTTCACTCCCCGGTACCCAAAACCCCCCAAAAACAACAACAAAAAAATTGAAATATGAAAAAGTAGAGGATGTCAAGATGAGGAAGGGCATTTGAGAAGCCAAGATATTTAGTATGACTGGGATCTGGACTAGGTGAGTATATGCACGTGTGTGTGTGTGCAGACATGTGCATATATGATACACTTCATTGGCACTAATGTTCTTGTAAGAAAGGACATATAAAATACCATATCTGAGCATTATGAGCATATGGTAGGCACTTCTGAAGCCACAAGGGAATGGCAGAGCTAATGATATTCTTCTGCCACCATGGCCTTATCAATTGCTTATGGTTAATATCTTTGCGCAGTTGCTTATCCATTATTAAATATTTTGAATATCACCTCGATATGAATAAAGATCAGTAAGGCTCTATCCCTACATTGATAATTCTCTTTTTAGGATAAAAAATATCCCACACACCTCTCCTTTATATATACATCTGTTAAATAATTGGTCTCCAACAGTTCTGTTAGTAAATTAACTTAGCAACAATTTATTTGACTTACGTGCAAATCATACATTAAATGATGGTGGTTTTTAATCCTCAGAGGCACTTTAAATCTGTATTAATTATCCCATATGAGAATTGTGGCCCCATACCAATAGATTGTGGAGAAAGTTGGGGGCATCATAATGTCATTTCTGGGATTTAAGACAAGATAGGAGGAAAAATAAATAAAAATAAAACTAAAAAAAGACAAGATAGGAGGAAATAACAAATAAGGCTCTTTCTTTGCCCTGCAATAGGATACCCAGGATAGATTAGAGGGTACAAGTGTCGAGGTTGGGATGCTGAAGGGATGTTTTTTCAGGTGAGATCCCCAGAGAAGAAGGCACGTGGAGCAGTCACTGGCCAAAACAATAATAAAGCTCTTTGTTGCACGGCACTTACAGTGGCTGTTATCACATAGTGAGCTATGACAGCTTTGTGTCCTTGCATGGCTGTGTTGCACATATGTGGTTGTCTATGCTGATTCATTTTTGTATAAGGAAGCTAGTCATGTGCCTGCACTAAATGACAGGGTCATGTCTTCCGAAGTCCTCAGACGCCTGGGCTTTCACTGACATATCTTGCAACGGCTCCCATATCTCACCCCCTCAAAGATCGAGAGGTTACCTTTTCTTGTGAGTGGTGCACAGGGCTGACCCTTGTGCCCAGAGTCCACAACAACGATACAGTATTATATAACCATGAATGGTTATCACAGCACCATTGAGAGCCACCCAGTGCCAAGTGGATCCTAGAGATTTTGGGTCAGGGGGTCTTGTTGCAAGGTCTGGATGGTGGATACCTCTGTATCCGTTTCTGGCCAGGCCTCTTGTATTTAAGTCTGGTGGTCAGGAATAAAAATGCAACATTCTGCATACAGGAAGGCACAAGTGCCTCTTTGAGCTGCGTTCAGCAAGTCCCGAGTCATGTGGTTCTGTGACACCACCTTTTTCGTCTGGGACGTTTCATCCATGAGCAACAGCAGAGATGGGTGCATGATATTCAGAGCCATGTGTTGAGCCAGAGCTTCGACCTGGAGGGCTAGGTCTATAGACCACGCCCCGGTGTCGTTGCCATAGAATAGAATCATCAGCCCATCTGTTTAGCTCGGTGCCATGTGTGATACACAGCATCCCAGTTGTGGGGTGTGTCTGAGAGTGGGCCTGATAATGCCCTTAATATAGGGAAACCCCCAGGTGCAGCACCTCTTCTAGTGCATGGGGAAGTACGGCCAACCAGCAGTGCCATAGACCCATAAGGCATCCACAGTGGACCAATTAGTGGGCACTGTACCTATGATCTTATGGCCATCCCACCGGACATTTGTGTCATTCACCCATTGTGTGTTTTTACACAAGTTCAGTGGTATCCATCCCACTGTGCAATTACCCACGCATTGACCTGTTCAGTACACAATGGGGTGACATCTAGCAACATTACTTGGTTCCCCTGTCATCTGCCCCCAGCTGTTATACATCATAGATCCCAGTCCTCGTGGGGTGATTGTGCTTTTTTGGACCAGCACCTTGATAACCTGGTGGTGTTGACCCCAGGTGAGTCTAGCCTGGTTTTGTTGTCGCCAGTCTGTCCAATTGAGCAGGGATGCCGGCATAATTCTCCACAGAAGGCCCTCGACCATGTCTGTGGGGAGTTCAGTGCACACCCAGCAGTGTGAGTGCTGGTACACATGAGCAAATGTGTGTGCTCAGGAGACAATGCTGTTGGCTTGATTCATCTTGGTCGGAAGGATAGGGAAGAAAGGGAAACTACCAAAGGGAAGTCTCTCCTTTCAGGGAGGATGCAGGCCACATGTTCATCCATGATAGGATGGTGGCCAGGACCACTCTGCCTCCTGGTTTAGAATACCAGACCTGGGTCCCCATTGCCACTGGCGGCAAGGGAGTTGGAGCCCACCAAGTCTTATCATCCCCGGGACAGTAGGCTATGCTGCCGTAATGTCACTTCTCTTCAGGAGGATGGCCCCGGCGTCAGGTGGGGAGTGCACTAAGGCCTCCAGGGGCCATGTTGAAATCCAGGGTTGCACCTCTATAACATGTTCTCCCTCTCCCCAGGGCTCCGAGAGGCACACCTAGTAGGGTGTCTGTGGGCCATTCCTAAGTCCATTGCTGCATAGGCTCCAGCAGAGGGGACGATTATAGCCTCCTTTACCGTCTTAGGACTTTGTTCTGGCAGTCGAATGTGCAGTTGAGTCGCTGTGCTTTCAGAAGGTGATCCAGTGGGCAGTCACGCATACACCGGGGCTGGTCACTGAGCAATTGAACAGCCTGTGGTAAGACCTACACCCATCCAATAAACTTTGGAGCTAAATAGACCAGCTTGGTTTTCAAGAGCCCATTATACCTCTCAATCATACCAGCAGCTTGTGGGTGGTAGGGCCATGAAAGTGCCAGGTAATGTCATTGTCTTTGGCCCACTGTTGCAGCTGTAAAATGGGTTCCCCAGTTGGATGTGATTCCTAGCTGCATCCATGTGCTGCAGTCAACCACTGTAATGCCTTAATGGTATGGGCCTAGGCAGCAGAGGGCATGGGATAGGCAAAGTCTACGCCCACGGCAATAACCACAACAGTCAGAGAATACTTGTGTTCCTGTGAGAGAGGCAGAGGCCTGATACAATCCATCTGGCATTGGCAGGGGGTGAGGTGCTCGAGGTATTGCATCCAGTTTCATGGGCACCCTCCTCGTCTGAGGAGCATGTTGAAGGTATGCCTTCCTTGCTGCTCTTGCCTCTGGAAGTCAACTCCAAGTGCCATCTCTTACTACAGCTTGCATGGTGTGGGGCCCTACATGTCCCAATTTCTTTTGGAGCCCTGGTGCCATCACTGAGGGTGGCCCTCGGAGGGCAGCTACCCTTGGCAAGGTGTCTGACAGATCATTCCCTGGGGAGAGGAGAGACCTATGCTCTGGCACATGGAATACCACATGTGTTACAGTCTGGCCACGCTCCCATAAATCTCACCGTACTTTAGTGCCCCAAAGGGGTCGATGTTCCATCTGCCAATTTTGGGTGGCCCAGGTCAGTAACCAAAGCATCAGCCCTTGGAATATAGCACAGCTGTCTGTACAAACATGCAGAGGTTTGTTCTCATGTGTGACTTGTATCCATACCATTCGCAACCCTGCCCATTGACTCAACTTGCCTGTTCCAATTTCAAATCAGAATGTTTCCATACCAGGCTGTTCAGCAACTGCCATCCATTGCAGGGTTGTGCCATGAGTGGACCCATCAGTATACCAGGCCTCAGCTGGTGGTCCCTCTTTCCCTTCCACACAGGGGTAGGGATCATAACCTGTAGTCCATCATCCTGTATGGTTTCTTGGGCAGTGTATGTCACGGGTCCCAGAACCGCCACCAGTTTGGCCACCAACAGGCTGGCCAAAAGGGAGGCTTTGTGCTATAGACATGTTCCTCCTCAAGCCAGGGTGGAGGCTTGGGCCACTTGGCTCCTGGAACGAGACATCACTGTGTCTACCCAGCCCTCTGTTGGGTACCTAGTCTACACTTCCATAGTCTGCTGCCCCATCATTCTTGCACAGGCATGCAATCTGTCTTATTTGCCGCTAAGCCAGCTGCGATCAGGTCTGCCCAGATTTGGCATTGGCTTACCTTTAACGGACCAAGTGCCTGTCCCTGCCAGGTTGGTCCTGTTCAGCCTGAGGCTGCTCGTTTCTTCTCCTTTGGTGGCTGGGTTTTTATAGGTCTTGCCTTACCCTGGTGCTTCATTTCTACATCACCCAAACACACCAAGGCATCTACTGAATCGGGCAGTCCATGAAAGGCACCAGCAGGGCTGCCATCGTGTTTGTTGGCCAGGCCACTGGCGAGGATCAGATCTTTCATGGGCAGTGTGAACAGTTCCTCATCAGGGCTGCAACATCGGACAGCAAATATCATCTGTCGCATGCCCATTTCTCACAGCATACCTACCTAGTCCAGGTAGTTGTCCATTTAGTGACTTGCTCTGGCAAGTCACTTGGGTTTGCCAAACCAAATGGGCTGCTGCCGTCAGCCAATTTAGCATGGACCAATCTCTGTGCACCCTGCAAAATGCAGTGTATGGAGGGGTTGCCAGCTATGCTAGCTAATTGGGCCATCTCCTATCGGTTTAACTCTGTCTCATCAGCTCCTTCGTCTCATAGCCACAGCAGCCATGTAGGCAGTATCTCACCCACCCTTTGCTTTGTTTTGCCAGCTCCCACTATTCCAGAGCTATTAGGTCGTGTATGTTGTGTGGCAGGTAGATCTGGGTGCTCCCTTTGGTTCCCCACCTTGGGCCAAGGGCTCCTCTATTTTCACCTCTTGTTGGATAGTGGGCCTTGCCTACCGCATTAAAGGACCCTCCTAGTGATTGGGACTTATGCTCCGGGAGGTGGCAGTGCCCTCTGCCCTTCAACATGACCTCCGCAGTGGCCAGACATTGGTCCAGGCTCTCCTGTGTTCCTTGCAATTGGTCCACCTACCGGACAAGATCTTTCACTTCCTGCCTCACAAAGCGGAAGAGAGTAAAAAACAACTAAGCCATCTGCCCCTGCTGATTCACAGTGGGGAAGAGGAATCTGTGTTTCCAATGTTTCCAAACCCCCTAAAACATCTCCAGTTGTCAGGCAGACCATCTCCCAGTCCTCTGGAGGTTTCCAACTTGCCAAGAAGGTAGCTATCGGCAACCAGAGCAAGGCTGGGGGGGCTCATGTCAGCAGCTCCCTGGAGTTCTACCTTATTGTCAGGCACTACTTTCACAGATGCCGTGGGGACACTCACCTCCACATCCTGTGGACTATGCCAAGTCTCCAGGTTACAGGGAGCCTGAAGGGGTATTTTTTTCGGGTGAGATCCCCAAAGAGAAGGCATGTGGAGCAGACATTGGCCAAAGCAACAACAGAGCTCTTTATTAGACAGCGCTTACATTGGCCATTATCACATACTGAGACAAAACATCTGTGTGTCCTTGCATGGCTGTGTTGCACATCTGTGGCTGTCTATGTTAATTCATTGTTACATGAGGAAGCCAGTCATGTGCCTGTGCTAAACAATGGGGTCATGTCTTCCAGGAGTCCTCAGACACCTGGGCTTTGACACATGTCTCACAATGGCTCCCACAACAATCTTCTTGGTCTGTTGTCCTTGGAGTAGCAGAATGGAGTTCTTTTAGAGCCTTTGGGCCTGTGGTTACACATTGCTCAGAATCGTGTAGACAAGTCGCTAGATATGACTGTGTTGCCTGTGCAAAAACAACCATTTGGGGAGCTTGTTAAAAAATAGCAATTTCTAGGCCCTCATACCCAAAATTTTGGATGGTGTATGACTGGTGTGGGGCAAAGGAAGCCATATTGTTAACAGAGTCCTGAGGTGATTCTGATGCAGTGTGTCTACATGCCATGACTTGTGAACTCTGATGTATTTTATAGAACATTGCATAGACGCTTATACAGTCTTGGTGGTATGCTGCTTCTACGTCATCCTTCTCCACATGATGTCAACACAGCACAGTCAGTGATCTCAGACCAGTTCTAATAGTGTGATCCAGCCTCGGTGCTGGCTGAAACTTGTCAGAAATGCAGGTTCTTGGACACTACCCTGCACCCACCAAGACAGAAACCGGGAGTAGGACCCAGCAATCTGTGTTGTAACAAGTCCTAAGAGCAATTCTGAGGCACCCTGAAGTTTGAAAACATTTGGTACCATTCATTGCTTCACAAATTTGCTGATAATGAGAATTGTTTTAGTTTCTTGTTCAGCGTACAGATTCCAGAGATGAATCCGAAGTGGGGCTAGGAATGTTTGCTTAACAAGCCTTGCAGGTGATTCTTACTGTCAGGTAAACCCTAGAGATCCAGCTTTGATTTGCTTTTCAAACTATAGCATGTATGAAAAACACCTGGAAAGCTCTTCCTCTGCTGCTGCTGCTGCCGCTGCTGCTGCTGCTGCTGGTCATACTGATCCTGAGATCGTACTTTGACCAGAACGGCTGTAGAGACAAATTAGATGCAGAAGAAAAAGTGATATGGATAAAAGTACAGATGTACTTCAGAAGCAAATCATTAGAAATCTGACATCTAGAAAGACTCTTAGGAAAACTGAGGAAGGCCCTGGATGTTTTTGTCCAAAGGAGTCTTTATATGAGAAGAAAATATCAAAGTATAGGCTTCAGTATTAGTAGATTACTCTTGGAACCATGAGCAAAATTGCTTATCAGCTACCAAAAAGGCTCTTTATTGATAAGAATCCATGATTCAATATAATAACTCTTAAAAATGAAATTCCAACCAAACTGTTTCCCACTGTTTACTATAAAATTTTGGTCCCTGCTTCTGGTAATTATTTTTTGTATTAATGATGTTCACCAACACAGGATTTCTTTACTTCTTAATTGAGAGATGAAAGAATGTGAATTCACTGGGGTTGCAAAGCAGAAGCCAGAAGTACCCAGCACATTTAGGAAATGTATTTGAAGTATTATATATATTATTATAACTATTACAATTCACCCATTTAACGTTGTCTAAGTCAGTGGCTTTTAATATATCCACAGTGATGTGCATCTGTCACCAAAACCAACTTTAGAATATTTCTGCTACTTCCAAAGGAAACCCCATACCACTTGGCCACCACTGTCCCCATCAGCAGTAACCCTCCAACCTCTCTGTGCCCCACCCCACCCTAGAGATTTCTATTCTGGACATTTGGATAAGTAGAACTGTACAGTGTATGGATCCTTGTGCTTGATTTCAAAATGACTGCAAGGCTTATGCATATTGGAGGATGAAATAGTATTTCATCTCTCTTTACTGCCAAATATTCCATTTTATGAACATGCACCATATGTTATTTATTCATTAGTTGATGTATATTTGGGTTGTTTCCACTAATTATTTCTTAACAGCCTCGTTATGGTATTTTATTCTATGAAATATACCCATTTTAAGTGCATAGTTTGATGATTTTTAGGAAAGGTCTGCATAAATGCAACCAAAACCACAATCAAGATTGAAGAGTTTCATCACCCCAAAGAGTTCCCTCCTGTTCCTTTGCCACTATCCCTGTTCCCACCCCTGGCCTCATGATCTGTTCTGTATCACTAGAGTTTTAATGATCGATTTTGTGTCACTCTAGTTTTGGTTTTCTGAAAAGTTTCTGTAAATGGAATCGTGGTGTTCAGTCTTCTGTGTCTTCCTTCTTCCCACTGGCACGTTGTGTTTTGGAGATTCGTCTGTGTCATTGCAGGTATTAATAACTCCTTTCTGTTTTCGAGAAACTTTGGTCTCAGTCACTTTCTCATTATCGGGACAGTATAGCCGCCACCCACAATTTAAACGAGGAGAGGTTTATTTTGGCTCACAATTCAATTCAGTGTTGGCAAGATCCAAAGAAAGAAGAGGACGGCAGAGGGGCATGGTGGAGAAGAGATGCTCATGGCATGGCGGAAGGGAAGCAGAAAGAATGAAGGGCGGAAGTGGGAGAGGAGCTAACTCCCTTCCAGTCACACGCCCTCTGCCTTACCTCTTCCGGCCAGACCCGGTCTCCTAACATCACGGTTAGCAAGAGCGCTCCCACAAGCCAGTCAGTCACCTTTCAGAAGCCCCACCTCTGAGCTCGTGAGGCTTAGGGGGACATCCAGATATAAACCACAACATATTCCACTTTATGGGTAGAACGTTTTTCTCTGGTGAGGGAATTTAAATCTTGCGAATTGGGGGCTGTTATAAATGATTCCGCCGTAACGCTTGCATACAAATCTTTATGTGCACACATTTTCATTTTCATTTTCATTTCCAGAAATTTCTCCAAGTATAGTTATTTATCCTTATTTCAGTTATGTTAGTTTTTCCTTCACACACTTGTTCTGTTTTAGGTGAATATATTTTTATAATTTTTAAATGAATTTACCTAACATATCTTCATACAAATTTTCCTCTTCAATTCCTTATGTAAAATCCTATTTTGTCGTACATTAATAGAGTCACTTTAGTTCCCTTATCATTAATATTTGTGATATAAATTTTTCAGCCTCTTTGTCTTTGACCTTGTAATTTCTCTTATTAACTCCATATTTCTTTCTTTTTAATCCAGTCTGTGATTAGTGTTTATCTCATTCATTCATATTTAATATAATTATTGATATGGTTGGATTTTGACCTGTTTTATTTGTTATATCTCATTTCTTCATTTTTATCCCTCTGTTACTTATTTATTGTTTTCATTTGATGGTTAACAAATCCTGATTATTATACTATTTATTTAATTCCTCCACAAATTTTCTTTCTCTCCCTTCTTCCCTCCCTCCCTCCCTCCCTTCCTTTGTTTCTTTTTTCTTTCTTTCCATTTTCATTGCTAGGTTATTGAATCTAGGGCCTCGTGCATGCTAGATAAGTGCTCTATCACTGAGAAACATCCTCAGCCCCATCTATTAACTTTTTAGCTATATAGTTGATTTTCTTCCAGTGATGTGTTTGCACTGGAGATTATAATATGTATCTTTTAATACATCATTATTTAGTTCAAATTAGGCTGGTTTAATTCTAGTGAAACAGCAGTTTTTTATACATGTTGCTCCATTTCCTCCCACTGTCAGTAACCTTTATGAGCCTGAGATTTTACCCTACTTGAAAGTTAGCAAAGCAACCTACCACAGTTCAGTGGATTCTGATGGAGGACTGAGGGTTCCTGCTCAGAAACAAGGAATAATGTATTACTCACAGCAACAGCATCAGCCAGAGCATCATGCTGTGTACCAGTTCCTGGAGCCTTGATTCCCACAGCGTGACGCAGCAAGGGGAAAATCTAATACAGTTCACTAGAGCATGATTCATGGTTTTGCCAACAGGATAGTGGGAAAATAGATGCTCTGCAAAGTAAGTTTGTGAAATTATACGACTATATTTACCTTATGTACATGTACAATGTCCATTGTTATATTAAAAGCTCTTAGAAGTCTTACAGAAAAGTAAGCTATTTAATTTTCTTTGAAGCAAGAGTTCCCAAAATTTTTTCAATCATTCGTTTATAATCATAACAGTGCAGAAATAGTGTTCTACATTACTCACTTTGACAAACACTGGTCTAGCAAATAAGAGAATAAAATATAGGCTACTTGTTTTTAAGTCATTGTTAAGAAATTTGCTATTTTTGTAATAAAATGAACGTTGTTCTTCCTAATGTCTTTGAGCTGTTTAACATACTTCTGTTGCGTAAGTGATGGGAATCAAGTATGCATCACATTTATCTGTGGACTCTGTTTCTGTCTGTAGGCGACGTACTCAACCTCGGCGACAGACAGCTCACGGTCATGCACATGCCGGGCCACTCCAGGGGCAGCATTTGCTTACATGACAAAGATCGGAAGATTCTCTTCAGTGGGGATGTGGTCTATGACGGCTCGCTGATTGACTGGCTCCCGTACAGCAGGATAAGCGACTACGTGGGCACCTGTGAACGTCTGATAGAGTTAGTGGACCGAGGCCTGGTTGAGAAGGTGCTTCCTGGGCACTTTAATACCTTTGGTGCAGAAAGGCTTTTTCGATTGGCTTCTAACTATATTTCGAAAGCTGGCATATGTCACAAAGTATCTACTTTTGCCATGCGATCTCTTGCAAGTTTAGCCCTACGTGTAACAAATTCGAGGACCTCACCCTAGTATCGACACTGGTGCTCTATTTCTATTAACCATATAAGTTAACCCATTTCATTTTGTGCTGTTTAAAATGGTTAACATGAGCATTTCAAGAAGTGCATTTATACCGCTATTGTGTGCTACAGGAGAAAAGATTGAGAATGATAAGCCAAAAAAAGGAAAAGTCAGTGTTTTTCTTTTTTCAAGTAAGAAACCACTTAAATAAGCTTATAATTTGCCAAAGCTGTAATTTTGTAATATTTGCTCCAAAAATGCCATAAGAGAACGTAGAAAAGCAAGAAGGCATTTTATAGCAAGTAAAATAATTTTTCTTGCCCACTTTTATTATTTCCTAGGTCACTTAGGAAAAAAGTCATATGGAATTTTACACTTACACTCTAAACTCGGTTTTTTTGTTTATTATTTAAAGACAAAGTTCCTTGGGTTCAAGATACACATTAGAACTCAGTGCTAACAAATAAACTAACAGAGTGACAAGTCAAACATCCCATGGTATGGTCCTCAATTTTTAATGCTTCCTTTAATTTATTATTTATGTAATTATAGCATACATTATATACTGTGTAATTTAACTCATGAAAAATATAATAAATTTTGTTTTATTGCAAAGCTTTAAATATAAATCGCAGAATGCTTCAGTAAAAGGCTACTTATATATTGTTGTCTGTTATGTAAGTAATATTTTCAATGCTAAAAGTAAAACTCAAATATATGTAATCTAGTTGCATATTATCGGATTTCTCAAAAGGACACTGTCAGGCAAATTTGAAAATATACATATTGAGAATAATTTTTTATTATATCCTATTTTAATATTAACAGCTTACTATAAACAAAATTTCTCTTGTTAAATAGCAACTTCAGTATTGTATCATGTTTTACAGAACTATAGAAATCTATGACATCTTGATATAAACCATTCTTTTACTTAACACTTATATGTATCACGAAAGGATTTTCAAATTAATTGCAGAGTGTGTATTAAATATTGACTCAGAGTGAATTGCCTTTCTTATCCTGATTCACAGCACCTCTTCCTGTTCAATATTCTTTGTCTCAAATGAAAACAAGTCTGCATTCACAGAATCATAGGAAAAGTTAAATTATTACTTAGTAAAATGTTTTAGGTTGGTGCTCTTAATAATAATTTATTTAAAAATCCTTTTTGGAATATTTCAGAAAAGTTTTTTAAACAGTTTTTCCACTACTTTTCTATTATTGACATGTCTAAAACCAAATAATACAGCTTTGGAAATTAGATTTTTCGGTATTAGGAAGGTCCAACAATTTTGATTTCTGTCAAATTATGTAACTTTTTCTACCCTACAGTCACCTGGATTCTTTAGGTTTTTAAAATTCACTTAGTACACACACACACACACACACACACACACACACTCCACGTACATATATGCATAGCCACATACATACAGGCACAGCACTGCGATAAACACTGTGGAAACTTCAAAAGTCAGAGACATTATAGCTGGACGTTGAAGGCACACAAAATATGAGTGGTTATATATGCAAGTAAAATTTAATGTAAAAATACATGCGTGTAAGGTGCATAAAGGGATGAGTGTGAAGTTTGGTTAGACAAAAATATTCTGGAGAAATAGTCAGAAATAGAACAAGGATTTGTTCAGTGTCAAGGTAGGAAACAAAAAGACTCAAGAATAGGGAATTAAGAATTACTGTATAGTTTATTCCTTGTGACAGTATAAATTTAAATTTTAGGAATCCCTGTTGTTCCAAGCACCATGTATTCAGCATGAGAAAGATTGGTTTGTGATTGTGTATACGAGTCATCCCTAATGATAGATGTGCTGAACTGCCACATGCCACCTGAGGAACCTTTATAGAGTCAGATAGGAGGCCGTGATTGTTTCAAATACAGAATCCCATGAGAATTCTCTGGAACAGTCACTCAAGGCAGTTGGTCGGTTTCATCTGATAGTGCAACATCCAGAATATAGATTTGGTTCAGGGCAACTACAATCACTTAATGAGCCTTAAATATAGCCATTATTTTTATATTAGTAGCACAAAAGAAAACCAAAAGTCCTTAACCACTGGCCATTTTATCATATTTTAGGAATTTTTTAAAAATCAGGGTATAGTAGGCATTAAGTTTTATTAGGAAACATTGACTCCTGCTGAGGGATTTCCATATTTATTAAAAGTGCAATTTTTTTCAGAACACATTGACATTATTTTTTAATTCTTCATTTTTTCAATTTTTCAAATTATAATACAACATAAGACTGAGATATTTTCCTGTTGCTACAATGTGAATAGAATGAGAATAAATTGGAGGAAGGATATCATTGAGTACCCATGCTGTACATTTTGAGCATGCATTCTTTAATATAACCCTTGTCCCAGCACTGAGAGGTAATAAAGCAGCCTCACACAGCAGGACTAGGGACAAAGCTGGTAACTGAACACAAGTCTGTCTGCCCCTAAACTGTGTTCTTTCTCTTGTACCTGCACAACACTTAAAATTGGCAAAGTGAATTTTTACTTTCCAAGAAGCCACATGTGCCAAGAATAAATCAAATGATGCTAAAGCATAACATATTTAAAAATAACTTTTAAATATATATTTTCACCCTGACAGTGACCCTTGTTATAATTTATGATTTTTGGAAGTATTAGTATGTAAGTATAATTCAAAGTCGTCGAAATGTAAAACATTTAGGAATAACATTATTAGTAATTAATCTTTGAACATTCATTTTCCTTACATGATGTCTCCTTTTAACTGAGAAGTTTAAAACAAAACCTTGTGTGTTATCCTGATATAGTTGAATAAATGATTATGTGTATTTGTTCTTATATGGATAGTAATATGAATGTGACATGCACATATTGTCCTCATAATTTCAAAGAAGTGTAAACACTTGTGTGATAAATATTAAAGTGGACATTTATTTCAATCTGTGATTCATACTTATTATAATAGCAGATTTTCATTTATTTCTTATAAGGATATTTTCTGTTTAAGATGAAGTTTTGAAGTGTTCATAGTAGTAAATGTCAAATCTATGAGAAAGAATACAGAACTCAAAAACTCCTAATAAGCCATCAGTAGTTAAGAAATAAGGCATTTCAAATCAGTAGATAAAAGATGGACTATTCCATAAATATTACACTTTTTGATGGGGGGGGCTTATGCCATTATAAAAATAAATTTCAAATGGATTAAACACCTAAATGTTGAAACTGGAACTCCATGTGCATTGAAAGAAAAAATCATGTATCCCTTAGGATAGGGAAGATCTGATTTATACAGAAACAAAAAGAACAATTACAATGAAAGTATTAATGCGTTAGAATTTAGATGCCATAAAGGAAAGAGACACTAGCAGAAAATACAACTTATATAACAAAAGAAAAAGCAAGTGTGAAGAATACCCACAAATTGGTAAGAAAAAGATCAGTTACTGTAAGGGAAGAAAAATCTTTCCTTCCCCCTCTTAGGTTCTGTGCCTAGGCCTGAGAATTGCACTGCCAAAGGACAAGAGAAAAGCATAGACGTTTTACTTTGTTAATATTTTCATATGTACATGGAAAGCACGTAAAATGAAGACCCACAGAAGGAAGAGGCCTGAGAGCTTATATACCATTTCAACAAAGAATGATAAATTCTAAAAGTGTGACAAGACGGTAAGACAGGGAATTTCAGCCAGGGGTGGTAAATTGTGGGCAAGTGAATAGGAGATGTATGGAAGATAATAGGTGTGTTAGTGCATTCAGGTTTCTAGGGGAACAAAGTCATTTAGGAGATTTACTATCTTGGCTCACACAATCAGAGATTGGAAGTCCCACAGTGGCTGGCAGCAGGCTGGAGGACCGAGGAAAGCAGTAGCTGCTAAACTCAAGAAGCTGGGAGCCTCAGAACAACAGGGACCAGTGATGAAGCCCAGTCTGAGGCTGAAGGTTGAGAAGTCCCCTGGAGAAAGGCTTGTGGGAGTCCACATTCAGAGGCTGAAGAATCTGGAGTCTGACATCCATGCAAAAAATGCACAGGATGAAGAAGAATCAGCTTGTGTGCAAGCTTCCCTCTTCCACTTTTTGTTCCAAGCTGAAGTCCAGCTTATTGGACAGTGCTGCCCACATTCAGGCAGGCCTTCTACCTCAATGTGCTGACCATCCACATGCCAGTTGTGTCTGGACACACCCACACAGACACACCCAGAAATGTGCTTCACCAATTTTCTAGGCAGGTCCTAATCCACTCAAGTTCACAGTTGAGATTGACCACCACTGTAGCTTTGTTCCTACAGATTCAACTTAGTGTCGATTCCCCATCTCAGTGATGAGAATGTTCTTTATCTAGCATGAAGAAGGCACTTCTCTCCTGAGAAATTTTAGGCTCTGTTTTTAGGAATAAAAGCAGGAGGAGGTCAAAGAGGCCTTATGCACCAGCTATTGCTCATTTGGCTTTAACTCAATATGTGAAAGCATATTCTGATACCTTCACTACTTATTAAAATGACTAAATTATATAAACAGGTTATTCATCCAAGAGGAAACACAAAAGACCATTAAAATAATTCTGATCCTCACTATTGATTAGGAAAATGCAAATTAAAATAGTGAGCTGGTTTAACGAGACTGAGAAATTTTGAGAATATGGAGTTAAGAGTAAGTGAATGTTTCATGAGTGTGTTAGGAGTGCAAACTGCTCTAGTTGGGACAGTTTTGAGGTGTAACTTGGCATATTCGGACCTGGGGTTACGAATGGCAGAGTGAACTCTTAAGATGACAGAAAAAAGGCATTTTTTTAAATGGCATGAAGGAAAAATAAGAAAGGAGAAACAGCAACAGCAGCACTGAATAGTTGAAAGCTGATGGGTAAATGAAAACTGATTTGGTAAACTCAAGAAATCTGGAAACCAAGCCAGGAATGAGAAAAGCTGAGTGATGATCTTACAAAGAGGCACGGGAAGGGTTTATTAGATTTAGGATACACTCAAGAGTGGAGTGCTGGCGCTCAAAGAAACAAGACACATTTCAGTTTGGAATTTGTGTTTATTCCTCTTGTGAAGAGGTGGAAAAGCCCAGGAAAAGGTGATCCACCCTTCCCACCGAAGGGTATTAACTCATTCTATAGGTATGGGTGTTTTAGTTTTTTTCTTTTAATAGGCAATTTGAATGTTCTTTGGTTTCACTCAACCTGCTCCTTTTTCTTGGAATCAGGCCCCTGTTTCTTACATTTTCAATTAAACCTGTTTATGGACTTTTAATATTTTTGAGAAATTTTGGGTGTGGTGGGTCTGATAGGGAAGGAATCTAAATTTAACCAAAGGGATGTCAGTATATACCGCCTTGGGTAACTTTGCTGATTCCTAAAAGGTGTGGTCTTAAAAGTATGATTTTTTTTTGGTGTCTTTTAAAAAATCTGTCTTTTATTTCTTCTACCTCAGGAGGATAAAGCAAAGTATCCTATGTTAATTTTGTATTACTGTAACAAATACCCAAGATAATCAGCTTATATACAGGAAAGGTATGTTTTGGTTTAGAGTTTGGGAGGTGTTAAGTGCTGCATTATTTTAGGCCCTTTCACCTCATGGTTGAGAAGTGAAAAAGAGAGAGGAAGGACTGGCCCCCCACAGCAGAGGACAGCAAGGGCAGCACAGTGAGGCTCAGACATGGGGGTCTGTTACCACGGACAAATGACTTCCTCAGCACTGTCAGATCAGAGGACACCCAGCTTCCCCTGGGTTCAATTTTTATATGCTTCATAGGAAGTTCCTAGACTTGTCCATGTGTTTACCTCCCCTTATAAGTGTTAACTTCAGTACAACACTGATCCAAATAGCTAAAATATAGTTTTGGTGGCTTTTTCTATATTTGTTAGAAGTCTGACAGCATTTTCTTTAATGATATAAGGGAACACTTTATTGTTAATAGCCATAATTTCAGTTATCTTAAAAAATGCTCACTTGCCACAACTGTAATTATTTGAATCTAGGACTTATCTATGGAATTTTATGTAAATATAGAAGTTCAGGATCTATACCAGATATAGTCTCATTACTGAATATATTCCTAATGTACTAGGTGTAATGGCTTGAATCTAGATGTCTCCCCAAAGCCTCATGTGCTCATAGGTGGGGCTTTTTGGAGCTGGCTGGATCTAGGGTGTGTGATCCTTGGATTAAAAGTGTGTGGTGCTAAATTAGTCCACTGACTGGAGTTAGCATAGTTCTGGGGGTGGCTGAATGGATTTACTGAACAGAAGCCCCACCCTGAGTATGTGAAGCACCACCCAAAAAGCTTGTAGTGTGGATGCAATAAAAGGGAAAGACAGACTTGCTGCCTGCTGCTGCTGCTTGCTGCTTCCTGTCAGCCACACCATGGACTGTTTCTCCTCTGCAATGCCCCTCTGCCATGCCACTGTGCCTTGGAATCATCAGACTATGGACTAAAACCTCTAAAAACTGTGAGCTGAAATAAATCTTTTCTCCTTTAACTTTGGGTGTCAGGTATTTTGTCTCACTAACAAAAAAAGCAACTAAGACACTAAGTACAGTATATTATTTCTCAGGATTATTATATATGTCAAGATTTTTTTTTCTGTTATAAAAGTATGTTCATTTTTTGTGGATCAAAGATAACATTCACCACCTTTTATGAAAATAATACTAATCATTATCCTTAAATACATTTTTACCTTTTTTACTAATGCATATTAGATACACAGAATAATAAATTTTGTTTGGGAATATTCATACTTCCATATAACACATTTTGATGATTTCCTCCCTACCCCCATTCCTCCCATTCCCTTTCCCTTGATCCCTTTCTCCTTCTCTAATAGTTTCCCTTCATGTCATCTCTCTTTTACATTTTTTCAAGCTTTTTTTTCTAGATTCCTCATATGAGAGAAAACATGTGAAGTTAGAATTTCTGAGTTTGGCTTATTTCACTTAGCATGGTGGTCTCCAGCCTGAAAATGGCATGATTTCATTCTTCTTTATGGCTGAATAATAATCCATGCTATAGATATAATACATTTTCTTTATCCCTTGATATGTTGATAAATCCCTAGGCTGTCTCCTTAGTTTAGCTAATATGAATTGCCCTGCAATAAATACAAATGCACAGGCATCACTATAGTGTGCTGACTTTAATTCTTTTAGGAATATACCATGGAGTAGTGTGACTGGATCAAGTAGTAGTTCTAGTTTCAGATTTTTCAGGAACATTCATAATGATTTCCATAGTGGCTGTACTAATTTACATCCCACTGACATGTAGAGGATTCCCCTTTACCAGCATTTATTTTATTGATTGATTGATTGTATTCCTGATGATAGCTACTCTGACTAGCGATGGAATCTCAAAGTACTTTTGATTTACATTTATTCAATGGCCAAAGATGCTGAACTCTTTTTCATATTGGCCTTCTGTATTTTCAGAAGTATCTGTTTTGTTCACGTGGCCATTTATTGTTATTTGGTTCTCTTTTTTGGGGGGAGGTGTTAAGTTTTTTAAAATTCTTTACATATTCTGGATATTAACCTTCTGTCAGAAATTCTTTCTCATTCTGTAGGCTGGATTTTTACTTTTTTTCCTTTATTGTGCAGAAGTTTTTTTAAATGTGATACAGTTCCACTTGTTAATTCTTTCTATTATTTCCTGTGCTAATGGAGTCCTATTTGGGGAGTCTTTGTTGCCTATGGCTTCAGTGATTTTTCCTATGTTTTCATCTAGCAGTTTCAAATTTTCAGATTTTAAACCTATGTCTTTTATGGGGTTTTTTGGGGTTTTTTTTTGTTTTTTTTTGCTACCGGGGATCAAACTCGGGTACTTGTGCTTGTGAGGCAGGCGGCAGCACCACTGAGCTAAATCCCTGGCCCTTCTTTATTTTGAATTGATTTGGGCACAGGGAGAGGGGATCTAGTTTTAATCTTCTACATATGGATATCCAGTTTTGTCAGCACCACTTGTTAAAGAGGCTATTTTGTCCTCAACATGTTTTTGATTTGCCTTTTTTAATGGCTTTATTATTTTGTTTTGGATGCTACAGAAAAGGCCAGTTTTCATGGGGCTGCTCCCAAGATCCAGTAGAACAGAATTTCTTACACAGTACTAAAACGCTGAAAAGGAACATTTTATTGTGATTATTTGTTTCAAATGTTGACGGTGTCTTAATGTTCTATTTTCTAGACATTTAAGGAAGTTTCACTCATTCTGTCTTAAGCTATCTGTAGCCCACAGAAATTTAGTAAATTCTGCTTGTTGAAAACAAAATGAAAACATTTGAAAATGATACCTGATTCTCATAGGCTACTTTTGACCTCAAGGTTCAGAAACTCCTATTGAATTACTCTACTTGTTATTGTACTTTAGTTATTTGCATAATTTCAGTAGGAATCTTTCTTCCTTTTGGCCATAATATAACTGGAACAATCACTAATACAAGCAAAACCTTGCCTATAATGTCATTTTTGAGTATGGTGCTCTTATTTGGTGAGTGACTTTTAGAAAACTAATATTGGCTTTGCTTGTGGTCTCAATATCTATAAAGTCCTTTTATAAAAGCTTGACTGTGCCTGGCTTACAGGGTGTGAGACTCCTCAGAGTGTAAGGAGTGTCACTTCTGGGAAGGCGGGGAACATTGGGATATTTTGGAAACTTCAAGAATGAGGGATTTCTCCAAACTCTTTAGTATTATCTGTGAAACTCAGATGTGTGGAGAGTTTCTTGGATCTTGTTTCTGAAGCTTACAACAGGAAATAGATCCAATCTGAAATTCCTGATGGAAATTTAGAGACAGAAGTGAGTTTTGGAATTAACCATTAAACTCTACTCTTGCCATAAGTTTTAATTATCAGGACTAGTCTTGAGCCCTAGAGACAGAGATTTCCCAAGATAAATCTATAAATCAGTTTCTGATTTGGATTTCCTTAGAGCTTGAGTAACTAGGGCAAACAGCTGTTAAGTTCTAACAGCAGTATTTGCAGTGATACTGGAAAATGTGGGACAGTTATAGTTATGAATTTGGCATTCTTATATTGCCTATCCCCCCTAGTGAGTATCTTAAGAGTTTAGCTTTGTGAGATCATGGATATAGGCCTTGATAAGAGTAAGTCACAGTTATGAGTTAAAGACATCATATTATAGAGATACATGTCCACCCATGTTTATAGCAGCACAATTTAATAGCTAAATCTTGGAAGCAGCCTATATGTCCATTCCATCAACAGATGAATGGATAAAGAAAATGTGGTATTTATCCACAGTGGAGTACTACTCTGCCATAAAGAAGGATAAGCTTGTGTCATTTGTAGGAAAATGGATGCACCTTGAGACCATAATGTTAAGGGAAGTAAATCAAAAACACAAGCTTAAATATCATGAAGTTTCTTTGATGTGAGAAACCCAAAGTATAAATAAAGAGCAAAATAAGGATAAATGATAGCAAGGAGGGAGGTGGATTTTGCTAAAACTGGAGGGGGATCATGAGATGCAGGGATGGGGAGGGCAGAGAGGGAAAGGGATGGAAACAGAATTAAACTGTGTCACACAGCAACTGCGCACCGGGAGTGTGATCATTATGTACTGCGAATATGTGCTAATGAAAAATAAAAACAGAAACAAAGAATAAATCACCGTGCCTAGAAATGAGGCTCTACCGATCCGTTCTTGGAGAACCCTGGCTCCACTCACATTTCCAAATCTACTTCAATTTCGTGACTGATTAGCGATACAGATTCTGTTCTCAAGAAAAGATTAAACTATGTTTCATCAACTGCTTAGGTAAACAGGAAATCTACAGAGCAATTTAGAGCAATCAGCATCACAACAGTGAAGGCCGGTTTTGAAGATGAAAGGTAGGATCATAAAGCCATCCAGAGCACTGCTAACCAGAATGTTTTATTTCCCAAGGTGTCCGTGGAGCTGAGCTTTTATTACATCAATTAGTGGCCTTCCCAGCACTGCACGGAAGCCCACTCACCAATATTAAATAAAGCGCTGCTGCTCTTCACTCTGAGTGTGCTGCACTGTGACGCTTCCTTAAGACTGCGCAAAGCTGCTGTCATGTATTGATTTCTGCAGCTACTCTGCAAATGGACCCGATCCTTCTCAAGTAATCCTGGGACCCCCGGAATGAATCACAAGGATTTCATTAACTCTAAAATTTATACCAGACCTGCCCTCCAATTAAAAAACCCCAGAAGTCCAGAAATATTTCAGTGGTAGGAATATAAATAAAAAGACATTTTAAAGTATGAATGCCTAGGACACACATAAACAAACTACAATAATATCTTTGTGGGTCTGGAACTTGAAAAGTCTGGATCAGGATTTTTCCTTTCCTTTCCTTTCCCAACACCACTTCTTAGAGTCTATTCTTTCCCTTTTCTGACTAGTTGATCATACAAGCACCCCCTCCAACCTCAGGGCTCTGTATTCTGTTTTATTGACTTGTGTATTTGTTTTAATGCCAGTATGATACTATTTTGTTTCTCAAAGCTTTTTAATATACTTTGAAATCAAGAAGGCTTCTTTTTCTTGCTTTAGATTGCTTTAGCTACTAGAGGTCTTTTGTGGTTCCATACAAATTTTAGGATTATGTCTTCTATTTCTTTAAAAAAATTCCACTTGTATTTTTGTAGGTCACTTTGGGTACTGTGAATACATTTACAATATTGATTGTACCAATTCATGAACAGTGGATATGTTCTCATTTATTTCTCTTCTTCAATCTCTTTCATCATATCTGGATGTTTGTAAATTTCATTTTCTTGTGTAAATTTTCTGCTTAGGACTTCTGGTCCTTTCTCTTGATTTTTGGGGAAAGAATTTGAGTTTTAATGTTATTTAGCTGGCTGGTGGAAATCACCAGTAAAATCTTCCTGCTTGCAATGTCCACGAAGGATGCCAAAAAATTTGGTGAGGAGCCATTTCCTATTTCATAGTCTTCTATCTTCTCATTGTAGCTTCAAATGGTAACGATGGGGGACCTCTCTGGAGTCTCTTTTAAAGAGAATTAATCCCATTCATGAGGGCTTCATGCTCATGACCTAATCAATTCCCTCAGTCCCTATTTCCAAATATAATCTCATTAGGGGTTGTGCTTCAACCTAAGACTTTTGAGAGAACACTTTCAGTCGATAGCACAACTCTTTTGATTTCCTCAGTTCTCTCACAAATATCCAGAGTCAAATACTCAGTCTGGTTTTTTGTTTTCTGGGTTTTTTTGGTACCGGGGATCAAACTTGAGACCTTGCGCTTGTGAGGCAGGCGATGGAACCACTGAGCTGAATCCCCAGCTCCACTCAGTCTGTTTTTTATTAAAAATGCCATCATCTTCATGATGTCACTTAAGCTTGTCATTTACTTTTTATCACACTACCTTCCTTATATTTCAAAGTTCTACTATGCCTACAAGGAATACTGTAGAAGCATCCTTTTGTTCTCTCTCTTCTTCCTCTCTCTCTCTCTTTCTCCTCCCTCTCCCCAATCTCTATCTTTCTTTTTCTCCCCCTCTCTAATCCTGAGCATTATTATTAATTTCCCTAAAGCACTAGTTTTAATAGATGCTCTGAAACTCAATAGTCTTTAATGTTTAAGTATTTATTTACTGATGGTAAAAAGTAATGAAACTTGCTACTTGAGGTAGAGAAATTGAAGAGTCTATTCTTACGGCTATTCATAGCAAAATAATAATAATGAAATTTAATTATATGTTACATAATTGTTCATATAGCTATTGAAATTAAATATAAAGCTATTTGCCAGTAAAAGCCTGGGAAAAATGTTTTTTCAAAGCTATTTTTATGCTTATGTATGCATCTTGTACAATTAATTTGAATCTTTATTTAATACATACAAGATACATAGCACTGAACTAAATACTGTGGTAATAAACAAAGGAATATAAAGTAAAACAACTGGGAATGTGTTCTATATTAGGAAAGCCAACAAGATTCTGATAAGCTAATGTGAAAAATAAAACACAACAGAGAAAGGAGAAAAAAAAGAATAATTGAATCAGTGGTCAAAGAATCAAAGAGAAATATATTTATATTGAAATGAATAGTTTCTGTTGAGGTATTTAGCTTATTTAAGGTTTTCTTTTTTTCTTTTTTTTTTTTTTTGGTACTGGGGATTGAACTGGGGTTTTGCCCTTGCAATGCAGGTGGTGGAACCACTGAGCTAAATCCCCGGCCCCAATTATTTAAAGTTTTTAAAACTACCTCACCATAAAATGACAATAAAATGGAATACTTTTTAAATATTGCTTTTTATGGCTAAAACTGAAATATTTACAACCTTCAGTGAAAGTCTAAGAGCCATCAAGAATTTGATTTTTGGTTTTGTTTTTTGTTGGTACCAGGGATTGAACTTGGGACCTTGCACTTGTGAGGCAGGCGGCGGAACCACTGAGCTAAATCCCCAGGCCCAAGAGTTTGATAATTTTAATGGAAATGTGATGATGTGGCGAGGGTTACATAGACAAGACCAAGAAAGACTCAACTTGACCCTGAGGTTTTATTTCACTTCATTTCAGCAACACTTCCACTTAATCTTTGGAGTCATAATGTTGAAATCATTGGAGGAACAACTCTAAGAATCACATGGTGATGCAGCATGCTCCCAGGTCCGGTAGATGCGGCCTCTCCATTCTGCCCAGAAAGAGTTCTTGTGTCTGATGGTGCAGCCAGGATTACCAATTGTGTGTCAAAAGCAACAAATGGACACACAAAGCAGCATCAATAAATGTGAGATTTATCAAAAGAATAAAACTGGCCATTTCAAAAACATGTGAAGAAATGAAATAAAAAAGGGTGTTTAAAAACTCATCAGTTCCTTTCATCTCTCTCAGTGTGTCATGACCTCTCCTTGTGTCTGTACTTACTTTTGCCATCTCTGTGCCCCCATAAATAGTTTGATTTGCTAGCCTTTGTCCGATCTTGTCCTGACCATTCAGTTCAAGGGTGTAACACTGTCTGGCTCATTGACTCAATCTCCACCTTCAGAAGTCCTGGGAAAAAGAATCTGATTGGCTCGGGTTAGGTCACGTGTCTCCAAGTAGGCTAATAGGCGGTGGTAGTGTTGGAGGCCTTGGAATATATTTTTATAGGGACTTTGGTAAGTAAAATACACTTGCCATCATCTGCAGTTTTGTGAAATCCTTAGGGAGTAAAGCAGGCTGTGGTTATAGTGCCAGTTCTATTCTAAAATTTTATTATTAATAGCTGAATCACATCTTTCTCCCTACTTAATTTAAAGAAATGAAGGCCGCACATGCATGTGTGCACACACACACACACACACACACTCACACATCTGAGTTATAAAACAGTTGACAGAAAGTTAAGGTTGCTCCACTGATCTCTCCACTTGACTTATCTGAGTGACAAGTTAGTCAGCAAATATTTATTAGTTTCTTTCAATAAGCTCAACACCATACAGCGTTGGAACCCTGGGGTAGGAGATGAGGAGAATAAGTGATAACATTCATCTTTGGTACCCAAGTTTTGTCTACATTATGAGAGCTTCAACTCACAGAGGCCCCTGCATTTCTGGGGTGCCCAGTTGGCTCATAGATACCTCGTCTATACATGCTTATTTTTTGCCTGCTTATCACTGCTGCTCAGGTTTTTGCTACTCCTTCTCCAAACACAGTTCTCAGAATTCAAATACAACTTACTTTAAATGGAAGAGGGCTTCTGGGAAATTCTCTAAGGCAGATTTGTTCAGGGAGAAAGGAAGCCATTTCATTTTTGGTTGTTTGGTTTGGTTAGTTGGGTATTGCTTGTTTTGCCTTTATTAAGTGGAAAATATCTTTAAAAAATCAGACTAGGGGCTGGGGATTTAGCTCAGTGGTTTCACCACCTGCTGCGCAAGCGCAAGGACCCGAGTTCAATCCCTGGTACAAAAAAAAATAAATCAGGAGACTATACATAATGCGGTTTTCTTTTTTCTCTTGAAAAATATGAAAATCTGGGATCAACAATATACCTGATTTGTTCTAAAACTAAAGACTGTCTTATTTAGGAACAATTTTTTAAAATTTCCTAGGGCATTACTTCTAGAACTAAGAAAATCCACTGTTTCCTTAAATGCGTCAAAATTTAATGATAAAATATTTATTCATTGGTCCTGTTGACCTTTTGTGGAAGAAACCTAGTGCAACAAACGCCTCCTTGTGGTTTTTCCTAATACTGCAGCACATGGAATAAGGTCTCTTTTCGCTACTGTTCATCCCACCAACGCAATTACTGTATTATTTTAAATGTCAGTGTTAGGAAAATTATCTACCAGTTGGGAATGGGCAATATAGATTATTGACTTTTGCAAACCTTCTGGAGACTGTCTGACTTTCTAGGATAATTGTGTACCTTTCTATTAAGGAGGCTATTTTACATTTCAATATGGGTAGAAAATAACTTGCACAAAATTAATAGTGATGTAATTCTTCTCCATAGCAATGCAACTTAATTAATTTTATTTGTTAGAATACAATTTATTTCTACCTTCTAGAAAAGATTACCACAAACATTACATCGTATTGCCTTATAGGAGGCATGGCTTGTGAGAGGACAGTGCCCACAGGTGGCAAAAAGAACTTACCAGTAATAGCCAAGGAATATAAAAAAGTTAAGAATTTATTGATAAACTGCAAGAGAGCATCCAAGAGAAGACCACACTATGAGGGTGACAGGCTGAGATTTTTATATTTGATTTTAACATGAGGAGGGGGTCTGAAAACATCCTCACAGGCATGCCTTCGTCAGGACATGGTGGTCGTGTTGTCCATCCAACTTAGTTCCAGGGTAGTCGGATGTTGTTTAAAGACTGACAGGATGTTTTTGTTGGACAGGGTCCAGTGCCCTTGGTGTTGCTAAAAACATTCCTGGGTAAAATTAATTGACAAATGTACAAAGATTGACTAATGTTAGTGGTCAAGAGGATCAGAATAGAATGTATGTGTTTGCACTTGGAAAGGACTTTTGACTTTCTATTTTGATAGGGGAATAATCGGTCTTCTTGAAGACATGACAGGTAATTAGGACATCCACATGTAGTTCTCGTGTGTAGCTTGCAAGATGCAACATGAATGATTTGCTACAGACTCATCACTCAGCTGCAATGTGGCCTCGCAAGAAGCATTGGTAAAAGAACCATGATTTCCCACAATTACTTTGCACCAAACTGTTCTTTTCAGGATTCTTGAGTGTATGTGTATGTATATGTGTTCTTAAAATTTCTCATTAAACTTTACCTCATTAATTAATAAGTTGAATAAAACATTTCACATGTGTTCATTTTATACTTGCATTCTAGTAAAAATTATATTCACTTTTTGAACATTATAATTTAGTACTAACATACTTGATGTGTTCATGATTATATTTTAGTAGTCTCAAAAAGGAAATTCAGACTACATAAACCTAAATGAAGCCAACATTAGTGGTAGTGACTGTAGGGTCGAAAGAGCATTTGGGGAACAGTGACAGTAGTTCTTGCAAGGAGCGTGTGAAGTTTCTTTAGGTGGAACATGAACCACAACTGTTATGTGGACTCCAAAATCTTCCTTTCATCGTTGTCTGGGGTTTTTAATCCACAAAGGGGAAAACGAAGTTTTATGCATGGTAAAATTAGGTGAGAAAAGAGCAAATAGTGGAAAGAAATGGGGACAGATTCAAGAGCACTGTTTGGCTGTGCTTTTCTGAACGTGGTCTCCTTAGAGGCCTGGCTCCACGGGAAGCTATTGCTTTTCCCCCTCAGTGACCAGCGGCTTCCACCCTTAGCAGGGAGGGACATTATGTGCACAAGCGCAGTCACAACACTTGAATTGTGCTAAAGTTTTTTCTTCTTTCTTGGGGGTTTTCTTTCTTTGATAGAATTGAGGAATAACAGTTTGGTAGGTTTTAAAAATATAATCGAGCGTTTTATTCGAGAGCCAATTGTTCAGTTGATGCACAAACAAAAATGTTGCCATCTAGTGGTTTAATTGAGGAAATTCCGTGAAGCAATTTTTCTCATGAAGTTTTACCTAATACTGTTTTTTTTGTGTGAGTGGCCTGGAATATGAAAATATTTATTTATAGAAAGCAATTATTAATAGAGTTTTTAAAAATAGCATTTCAAATTTGGCCATTCATCTTTTCCTTTTCGGTTCTATTAAACTCAGTAGGATATGATTCAGAGCACATGAATCCTTTTCAAAACTGAAAAAAATTTAATGAAAGAAGATATTTCACTGAATAATTACCAGATGTTAAACAGCTTAAACAAAATAATAAAATTAAATTAATGATAAAATTAATAGTTTATAAAAAGTTAAAAAGGAAATACAGGAAATAAATGAGTATACATTAAGAACAGCTATATAGTAATCTTTCTAAAGCATGATCTAAATCTAGAGCTCTTTGCTTTTATGAAATAGCTCCAGAAAGCAAAAATGACTAAAAAAAGAATATTACATAAATACTATGTTATTTGTATCATTAACTTTTATTATAAAATAAAAAATGTATTTCCATAAACCTCTGCCATCTTTGACATTTAAACTTATAAAAAGTACATTAACAAAATTTTATTTGTAGGTAAACTCAGAAAATTCACAGATATTGTCATTTACTTTCTGCATGGCTATGAATCTAATAATCCTTTGTAACATAGAATTGCTCTATTCCACCATAGAACTGTTTTATTCTAGTGAAGTATAAGAGACAAGTGCCCCTACAGATATTCTAATTCCACTGGGCCATGATGGGGATTGGCTTGTCTTGGATATTTCAGCTCATCCTTAACCCAGGGCTCATGAAGTGGAAATATTTTACCCCCAATTTCTTATCATTCTGATTCCACCTTTAAAGCACATTTTACAATTTAGGAATGCTAATATCTTAACCTAAATGAAGCAGAATGGAGCTCTTCTTACCCTTGGTCTGGAGAAGACCATGGTCACCTCCAACCATCCTGGGACCAACAAGATACTGGCTCTTTCCAGGACATATTCTAGGGCACTTATAAAAGCCTGGAGGGGAGATGTCTAAACAGAGGGACAGACAGGCTCAGTTTATGATCTCAGTGCAAAATGATAAAAACTTCCACTCTGAAAAATGGCCCGGGCCAGAGCTGCCATGACACCCTGATAGTTTACGAGAGGTGGGAGGAAGAAAATAACATTCTTCTCACCTTCCCACCTCCTGGATTACCATCCCAGATCCTGCCGGATTGTTGTGGAAAATAAGAAATGACTCCCTTTGGAGCAAGGCATGATTATGACATCTGCAGGAAGGAAGTCCTGTGGCACACACCAGCCAAAGTCAGGTGACCATACTTTCACTTCTTGGCTGGTGTTGCTGAGCATGTAATCCACTTTCATACCTACCAAGAGGGAACACAAGATCAAACATCAGATTTTCCTAAAGTACACTACGTTACTAGGCAAACTGACCAAGGTAAAATATTGTAACACTGCTCAACTTTAAGAACCATTCTGAGAAGTATGGAGATAACCTCTTTTGAACCAGTCCACAGCACCTATATAGAAAAATAAAACAAAGGGAGTTATCTATTTGTAGAAATGCCATCCTGTTTTCTAAACTATCTGTATGATAATGTAGAACTATGTATTATAGGGGGAATTTTTTCTTCAAGATCTTATTAAAAATACAGAGCTTTGTTCTGGGGATATGCGTAACTCAGTGGTAGGATGCTTGTCTAGCATGAGAAAAGCCCCTGGTCCAATTCCCAGCACCTCAAAACAAAGAACAAAACAAAGCAAAAATAAAAAAAAAGATGCCTTGCCCCTCCTCTGTCAAATAACAAGTTGAAATCTTTGGGATTGGAGTTCAGACACATTACTATTATTATTATTTTTGGTACCAGGGATCAAACTCGGGATGTTGCGCTTGCAGGGTAGGCGGCAAAATCACTGAGCTAAATCCCCGGCCTCAGACATGTTATTTTTAACAAGCTCTTCAGGTTATACATCTGAGTTGGAAAGCTGCTCTTGTGGACTTCACACTAAACTGGTAAGACTAAATAATTTTCATTGAAAAAGTTTAAGCTAATCAAGGGTGAAAACATGGAACAACTGGTCAAATTTAATAGCCACTTATCTGAAGGACTGGCAGATCACCAGTGAGATTCGCAATTTACAATACCATCTACGCAGGGAATAATCTTTTAATGAGTCTCATTACCCAGGTGGTAACCCTGATAACATCTCTGCGAAAGAGTGACAGTATCCAAACTTACACGATTTTGTTTATTAACGCAAGTGTTACTTATTGAGTACCAAGTACCTGTGAGGAACTGTGTCAGGCACTAGAATTACAACAAAAAGTTTTTCCCTTTAGGAAGCTTGTAGCGTAATAACATGATTCTTAGACTTCAGTGTGGAATAAGAATTACCACACGAACTTGTCAAGAATGCAAATGTTCAGTATCTGATTATGAATAATAATGTTGTAATTAGGAAGACAGAAAATAAATAGACATTTATAATGGAATTGGTAAGTTTTAGGACAGACATGGAGATGCTATTTGATTACTGATCCAGACCAAGAGGGAACAGTGAAAAATCAGGGATAGTTTTTTCAAAGAAAACTCTAATTCATGAATAAAAAATAAAAGTGTTCTATGTAGAGAAAGGGCAGGTTGGACGGTAGCACTGAATTATGAGAAACTGCAACACTGATGAGGCACTAACTCTCTTGGACTTAGGAGCTGAGGGTAAGGTACAGAGATGAGATAGGATAAATCACCAGAACTCAGCCACGAAGAGGCATGTGTCCTTAGCTAAAGAATTTTAATTTCACCCAGAAAGAAGTGGTCCATCATTGAAGTATTTGAAGTAGGGAGTGACCTCATCAGAACTGGGTTTTAGGAAAAGCAGTTTCTTAGCTCTGAATGAATGGGTCGTGGGAGTCTATGGGTGGAGTAGAGGAGGGAGAATGGGAAGGGCAATTGGAGGGCTGATGTGATATTTAAGGCAGGAGTTGTGCGATGCCTCCTAAATGTAGTGTCACTAGGATGGTGAAAAGGAAAGGGGGAGATGTGAAGTTGGTTGAATGATGCAACCTAGAGAAAAAAAAGCAAGAACTGGGGAGTGCTGGGAGGAAGGGAGACCGCAAGGTGTTATCCAGGGTGGAGTGCACTCACCTCATTGTCTTAGTAATAGTATTTCTCCTTTCAACTGGAGAAGCCTTGCTTTTTGCCATCCTAGTGCTCAGTGCTGTGTACTTTAGGACCCTATATAATTTGTTGAGTGCTTACTATGTTCCGGTCACTGCTGTGATAAATACAGTACATCACTGTAGGAAATGCTGTCAGTGTCCTGCCTGGAACCCCTTGGCCCCTGTGGCCTTGGTTCCTACAAAATATAAAGCTTCCTATTTCAAACCCTGGCTCTTTCTGTGGAAGGACTTTCTCTTCTGTGGGAGTGTGCTTGACCCAGGGTCAGGGCAGGCAAGAAGTGGGAAGGGAGTTCATGGCACCAGGTGGCAATGAGAAGCAGCAGTTGGAGGTGACTACCCTGCTAATCTCCTCAGCCTTAGATGAGGGGTCCATGGGGAGGCTGCTCCCAGCTCCTTGCAGTGGGGATGGACTCACTGACACGGCTGTTACTGAGTTTTCTCCCCTCCCTGTTTCACTTCACCCCCTCTTGTTTCCTGGGCTCACTCCCCAAACTCCTTGCAGCCAAATCCTTGCCTGACAGCCTGCTTTGCAGGAAACCTAAAGGAAGACACCAACACTCATAACAACCAGATGTGGATGGTAAAAGTGACTCCTGTGGGCACTGATGCTTGCAGAGGTTCAGTCTGGTCCAACCACAGCACTCAGCTGGGAAAGGCCGAAGCCTGGACTCAAACTCAGATCCCATGACCTTAATACTGTGCTCTGATGTCAGCCCTGAGTTCCAAGATGCAAACTGGCATCGCCGACTGCCAAGAGGCAGACTGTCTGCGTCTTTTAGGCAACATTGAAACTAAGGCTCTGATTCTAATTATCATAGATGCTGATCCTGAGACTTATGTGCCAGCATGTCGTGCCTCTTCTCATGCCCATGATAGGAGGTTGAAAATGAGTCTTGTAGTTTCTTTCTCTTGCTGAGCATAGAATAACTTAGAAGCAGAGCAGGTTACTTCTGTTTTTTTGTTTTGTTTTGTTTGGTACTGGGGATCGAACTCAGGACATTGTGTTCGCAAGGCAGGCGGCAGAACCACTGAGCTAAATCCCTGGCACAGCAGGTTACTTCTGAAGAGGCCAAATGTGATCCTCTAATGGCAAGAAGGGGTATGAGGCATCATCTATTCCCTTCTTTCCCCCTAAATAAGACCCAGCCAGAAAATAATCAGCCTTGAAAGCTAGAAATCAAAAGTGCCAGCTGGGCCTGGGATTTAGCTCAGTGGTTCCACAACCTGCCTCACAAGTGCAAGGTGCCAGGTTGGAGCCCCTGTACCCCCCCAAAAATAAATAAATAAAAGTGCCAGCCCCGGTCAGCCTATCCCGCCTTACCTGCTGCCGCTGCTCTGTGAGGCAGAGGATGGGCCCATTGGGGCTGGCATTTCTGACTGAGAGCTTTCAGAGCTGATTAGTTCCCAGTAGGTCTTATTTTCGGGGAACCATGTCTTAATCTTCGGCTGTACTTGTCACATTTCACCTCAGCACTTTCTAGGTTTGATTCTAGGCTAAGGATACGATGGGAAAGTGAGTGAGGAAAGGAAAGAGGCAACTGTTGCTTCAGGTTAAGAAAAATATGTCTAGAAATGAGTGGAAATCTTTCTCCTTGCCTGTTTTGCAAATGATCCACACTGAATTACAGAGGAAGACCCTGAGAAGAGAAGCTCCCATCACCAATCAGCTCTGTGAAGCTAAGTAACTCAGGTAAACGCCTCAAGATCTCAGAGGCCCTTTCAGAAGAGGAGTTTCAAATGTGGATGATCTCTGAGTTCCTTCCTACTTCGGACATTTCTGTGGTTCAAGGCCGGAGTGAGTTACTTGGACAAGGACTCTCGGCTTCAAATATGCTAGGCCCCCTTGCCCCTCCCTGCACGGAGTTTGTACTTTCTTAAATTCACGCTTTTCCCTCCGATTCTCCTCCCCTCTGGAATGCTTTCTCTTCTCTCATAAAATTTCAAATCAACTTTTTCAATTCTTTGTCTTCATGATTGCAGAAATAATCGTGGCCTCCTCTGAATCCCTAAGCAATTATTATCACACCACTCATTTGTATGGCACTTAGCATTTATAGCACAAGAAAACTCTGCAAGAGACATTCACGTAGGCGCAGAGTACGGGTTTAATTGCTAGAGAAGTGATTTGGAGCGCAGTTCTCAACATGTGGTGGACAAAATCACATTGAGAATCGCAAATCTAAGACCCCTACTCCCTTCTCTCTCTCTGATCAGACCCACGCTAGCATGTCAGACTCTCCAGGCTGAATGTAATTAGTGCATAAATGCATTAATATACCTATACAGGCCATCGTGCACAAAATGAAGCAATACATTTGCAATAAAACAGTGAGGGAAGGGCTTCAGAGAAAGGAGAGCCTTACTCTTACCTGTAGGGGGCAGCAGTGTCTTGGCTGTGAGAGGAACAGCACAAGCGTTGCTGGATGGTTTTGGTGCTTCAAGAAGAGTAGGAAATTGAAAGTCTTTGTCCTTTGTTCAGAATTTTTAAAGGTTGGCAACAAAATCAGGCACTTTAAACATTTTTCCGCGGGTCTTGCATAGCAGTGGGTTGTCTCTCTGGTCAACTCGTTCTCAGACCGATGCAGTCTGGCTGGCCAGAGACAATGCACTAAGGAAAGGTCCCTAGGCCAGCTTCGTGATCCCAGAAAGTCACTTGTCCATGCATCAGGCCTCGTGCCTGTCATGTCGACCTCACAGGATAGCTGTAAGCAGTATATGAGGAGACACCTAGGAAACATAAAGACAGACCATAGCTCACCGTGCTCCATGAATGTTTGTCCCCCGGTGCCCTACCGTGCTGCAGGCTGGATTTCTACCTTAAACACCTCACCGCCCTTCTCCCCGCAGCGCACGCTCTTCTCCCCTCACCCTCTGAGCTCTAGCTCCTTGGGTAGCATGTCTTTTCAAGTCCTGTGCAAGTTCCTCGATGGTAAAGACTACCCTAGCTTCTCCCTTGCATTAAAAATGTTTTTGTTACGAACCTCAGAGACACACAAATGTAGAATGAGTAGTATTATCTACCCCTGTCACCCTTCATCCTCCACAGGGTCTTACAATGTGGGGCAGACTACTAAGACTATCTCTAAAAGATGAAAATTGTTTGCGTCAAAGCTTTAAAATTTTAGAAATTCCATAGGAGCCAACACTATACAGCTTAGACAAAATACATGAACAAAATTTGGTCATAAAATCATTGTTTGCAGCCTTTATTACTCCATATGTGTGTGTTTGTGTGTGTGCGTGTGCGTGTGTGTATGAAGGCACTGCACCCTCAGCCTCATATGTAGTGAGCATGCTCTCTCCCATGGTGCCACGTGCCAACCCCTTCAACCATTACCATAAATAATAAATGGAGATGGGTGAGAAGGAGAGGATAGACTCATAATTGTGGTGGGTTAGAAGAAGACCTTTCTTCAATTACCAGGGAAACCTGTGAGTTTAAGATGGTTTCTACTCCACAGTTTTCATAATTAGAGAAATGATTTCAAAACACATTCTGCATAAATCTTGGTTAACCCATAGAAACATTGTGATTGTTCTGAAGTCATCTGGCTTCCAACACTAAAATATGCTCTTGTTGGGGTTACCAATTTTGCTGAGTCCCCCTGGGGACTGGCCCCTTGCTTTTCTTGGGTTTCCAGAACATTATTTTTCTCCTGGTTTTCTTTCTACTCTTCTGACCATACCATCTCACATGCCCTGGTTTTGGTCTAACGCCTTTTCATTAGTTTTTAACCTACAATGCCTTTTCTAGTTGATTTTGTCTAGCTACATAACTTCAAAGACTACCTAAATACCACTGACCCTTTTAAATTTGTTCCCAGCCTTCACTTTTCTCTGAAGACCTAGATACTTACACAGAGCTTATTTATCATTTCCACGCAGATGTCTAAAAGACACCAGAAACTTGCTGTTCCTATATTCAGCTCGCTTCCTTTTCCCAAACTCATATTTTTTGTCTTCCATTCTTTCCATCTCTTTAAGTGACATTGCCTTTTCCTAATTGCTCAAACCTAAAAGCTAAGAAAGTCTTGTTGGTTCTTCCAGTTGCAACCTTGTCTGACCTTGGTTATTTTATTCATTCTATTTCTCAGTGATACCTTGCATCTGCTCCTTTCTCCCTTCCCGTGGCTGCCCTCTAGTTTAAGTCACCATCCTTCGGATTCTGCCTCCAAGTCTTTCCTGTGCATCCATTCTGGCCTCACCCCTCCACTCTGGTCTAATTTTCCAAACATTCATTCCCCTCCTTCTTTATTAGCAGAACCATAATTTAGTTTGAGACAGAATTGCTTCAAATTCATGCTTCTAAGGCTCCCTTACAGCTGTAGGTGTCTTATAAATGAGATGAATTATCTCTGTCAATTTTTGCCTTAGTTTTACAAGGACTATTCTTTTCTGCTCCCCCTTATTTTCTTCCCCCATGTGAAAAAATAAGACAATGAAGACCTGAGTTGGAACTAAATGCCTTTATCATTTAGTTTATCATTTAGTGAGGCCTCTCCTGGGTCAAATGGCAATTTTTGAATATTGGAAGACTATTTTCTCATTCTCTTGTGCTATGCACAAAATAACAGTTGCTAACATAAGCTTCTTTCAAGTTTAATCTACCTTGTCAACATTTTCTGCATCACTTCTTCAATCTAGACAATTGGCAAAACAAAAAATTAAGCCCTGATTTGTAGCAGTTGCTGGTATGTGTGGTGTAAATACTCCCAGAATAGCTAATTTCAACCCATCTCTGTGAGATAATGGAATATGCAGTCGCACACTACTCTACAGAATTTCCACAATGCCTACATCCAGCTGATACAAATACATAACGTCAGAAACATAGTTAATAATAAAATGCAGTAAAATAATTAGGAAATCATGAGTTACAAAATTTCTGGAGATTAAAAATTCCTTAATGAGGGCCAGGGATTTAGCTCAGTGGTTTCGCCGCTTGCTGCACAAGCGCAGGGAGCTGAGTTCGATCCCCAGTACAAAAAAAAAAAATTCCTTAATGAGTAAAAAAATGATTAAATGAAAGAAAGAAGGGAGATGTATTAGACAAGATGAATGTCATAAGGAGTAGCAGAAGGAAGTCAAGGGAGGAAAATAGGGAGAAAGAAAAAAGAGTTATTAATGATATCATTAAGAAAAAACTTGGGGAGGGGGCTTGTTATTAATTTCTAGTTTTATGGCTTTGTGGCCAGGTAATAGACAGATCAAAGCACCAAGTCATTGTGACACTCCTGGGGCCCTGTTTATTTAAATATCTTTCTGCAATTTTTAAAGGAATAAAATACAAAGACAGGTTTGCACACACGGACAAAAAGATTTCAAATCCTTGGAGTTGCGGCTCTTGCCAGATCCCGGACTCCACCTGGGCAGCATCCTCTCTATTCCCGGGTCCTGCTGGGAAGTTCCTGCTCCGAGATGCTTTCGTTCCCTCCTTCACTGCTCTTCTCCTCTTGGCCAGCTCTGCACAAGCCTGGGTTCTGAACTCGGCTCCTGGGGGTAGAGGGGTAGAGGGGTCTTCCCTGCCCGCTCCAGCCAAGCAGCTTCTCTTAATTTAGTTCTATCCTTTAATTTTCCTTTATGCTCTTCATAGAAATGTAGTGATTGTCAGTTCTGAAAAGGCATTAATAAATCTATGGTATTTATTTACTTAAATGTGTGATTCAACCTTATGTCAACACGTGCGCGCGCGCGCGCACACACACACACAGAGCACAAAAATGTATTCACAGGGGGACCTCAACTTCCAGAAAAATGGAGTAGGAGTAGGTATACTTTTTCCATTACAACTAAAGACCCTAGGCATAATGGATAAAACAAATCCATGAGGATAGATAAGAAGAAAGCAGAGGAGCTAAGAAGGTGGTGGCTGGCTCCTTGAGTCTGACCTTTTGCTCCACTTGTCATATCCCAGAATAGGGGCTGGAAAAGCCGGCAACCTGAAAATGCCAATGGGCACAGATTTCTCTTTTTTTAAACAAAAGCTCTAGAAAAGATGTGCTCCCTTAAGCCAAAGAACCACATGGGAAAAACTCACAAGGCAGAAAACTTTCTGCAAGTAACCAGTTAAATGCCACTGGACATCACAGGAAAAATGATGGTTTCCTCCTCACCATGCCAGGGAAGACCAGGATGGAGATTTGGGTATAGCTTCACCCTCCCACAGCCCACCCTCCCAAGTCGATAAAATTGTTAATACTCTCAATAATATTATTGTCTCTGCTTCCTTAAACCCTCTTTAAAGCTTGTTGAATTTATTCTTTTTCACTGGGAGGGGGATGGTACACCATAGGGAAACTTGTGCTGGGGGTGTCCCAGAAAGAGTGTATAAAAAAGGCTTCTTAAGGAGTCGCTTTGGTTCAGTCATTTTGAAGAGGGTTTAAGGATACAGAGACAATAGATTTACACACATTATATGCACATGTGCAGGTGTACTTAAAGGATAGTTTTTGAGAAGTATGTTGCTTCAAAGGGATTTTGTATGTAAAAGTTGGATGCATATCATCTCCAAAGCTTCCCAACAAAATTTCCCCAAATGACCTAACCATCAACAATGCTTGCAAAAGCCTTGTCCTGGTATACTTGCCACAGTAAATTTGTATTACCAAACCTAGATCTTTGCAAATCCAATAGGTGAAAATTTGTATCTTGCTGTAGTTTTTTGACATTCATCTTATTTTTAAAGTTCAGCAAGTCATGTGTTTAAAGCTATTTGTAGATCTCTTTAAGTGTGGCTTCTTGTCAAATGGTTTAGGTTCTATTATACTACACATACATATTATATGTCATGATAACAACATATAATATGTTTAAATTACATGGTGAAAGTAATCTTGTATCTTATGATTTCACATAATATCCTACTGAATGTTGCTTGCGGGGTTTGTTACATAATCTGGAACATATTATATATTTCCTCATCCTACCCTATGAAAGCTCTGACTGTGATTACTGGCTTCTTTCACCTGTATTTACAAAGTTTGCCTTTAGGGTAACATTCAGATATTAACTGTTCAAGGCTTAAACGCTTTTTGAGAGTCTCCGTTTTCTTTCAGTCACCAGTTCTGACCCTCGACTCCAAAGGAGACACTTTTCTCTTCTTTCCGATTTACTGTCTGTTTAATAATCTAAAGTTCCTTTGCTTCTCCACAGACTCTTCTCCCTCTTCCCTCTCTCCTCTTCCCTCCCTGCTTCTACCCTTCTCCCCCCTTCCACTCATCTCTAAGCTGCTGCCACAGCAATCACGTTTCATAATTAGACTCCCCAATTTGGGGAGGAAAGAGAAGACTTTCTCAGGAACATTATGGTTTATTAAACTAAAAGAACCATTATTTCGCTCCTGCTCTTGATGTTGTCTTGATGTTGTATGTAGGTGGTAGCTAAAAATAGCCCTATTAATATTCTCCTCTATATTGTATTCACTAGCATGTTTAGTGCCTCATTACTAATGAGAATTCATCAAAAAATAATGTAAAATTCTTTGTTTCTGATGGTTGTAATAAGAGCACCATTTGAGTTCAAAGACATTTTATGAATCTACAAATATGCATATCTAAACACAACCTGCTTGATTATAAGAAACATAAAGCCAGACAAAGAAGAGAGGCTATGAAATTTCTTTTTCTTTAGCCAAAGCTCACAGAAGCAAGTTTCAGATTCATTGCTTGCTACTCAATATTCTGATTTGAAGAACAGCACTAAGATTAATGTCATTTTCAGTTTTATGCAGTGCTTCATAGGAAAGCACACAGTAGGGTGACTACAGATACTGATAATGTACTGTATATTTCAAAAAGGTAGAAGAAAGGAGTTTGAATGTTTTTGTTATAAAAATAGTAAATGTTTAAGGAGATAGATATGTTTGATCTGATTTAAATACGGCACAATGTTTTCATGTACTGAAATATCACATGGCACCCCACAAATATGTACAACTTTTTAAATGTTTGCATGTATCAAAGAAGAAGATAAATTAAACTTAAATAAATAACTCAAAGGCCAGAAGGTTTCATTTTTAAGTGGTAAACAGCCTCTTAATGCTGATTTATAGGCCCTACTTTGTTTTTGTTATATTTGTCAGCATACTCTGGTCCTAAGTTTTGCTCTTTCTAGTCAGTAGTACTGGAGTCTACCTGCATTTCCTGTTGGAAGCCTGAAGGGGTATCATCCTAGACTTTACTATGACCAGCCACATTGCCTTCGTTCTGGGCAAAAGAGGCCCCTGCTCAGGGCGCCATGCTTTTGCACCCACTCTGGTCTTAAGCTGCACCCTGTCACTCGAGGTAAGGAGTCTCCAGTTATAAGGAGATACTCTCACTCAGATCCCACATTCATTCTTTCTGCCTCCAAACACTTGGAACCCCAGAATTTTCTGCCCCAATGGCTCTGAGCCACTTCTAGTTCTTTTGTGCATATGTTCCATGCCATAGGAGAGTACATTTCTGTATTAGGAAGCTTTTCTGTTGCTGGGACAAAATACCTGACATATACAACTTCAAGGAGAAAAGGTTTGATTTGAGCTTGTAGTCATAGAGGTTTCAAGCCATGGTTGTTGACTCCAAGGCAGAAACATCATGGCAGAGGAAAGCTATTTATCTTCTGGGTGGCCAGAAGCAGAGAGAGAGAGAGAGAGAGAGAGAAACAAGAGAGTAAGAGAGAGGGGATGGGATTGGGAACAAGATACATGCTCCAACCTCCCCCCTCCCCTGGGACCTACTGCCTTCAGCTGGGCCCCATGTTCTAGGAAGTCCAGCTATGAACTTGATGAAGTCAGCACCCTCAGAATCCACCTCTAACAAGCCCCAATATACTAGTCTCTTAGGACATTTCATATTTAAGCCATATCAACCCATTGGGCCAGGAGTGATCGAGGGCGAGAATGAGCTTCGAGTTGCAGAGTGGAGCATCCACACCTGTTCGCTAGAGGCGTCACGGTGCGCTTCACAGGTGGGAGATGGGAGAGGAGGCAGGGTTGTTCTAGGTCTTCTCTCCTCACCAGGATTCCGTGTGGAGCTCCAGGGAGCTGAGAATTCTAACTTCAAAGCTGGTCTTCGCGTCATTATAAGCTGTGTTTGTTAAAGGCACATAGAATATATTTTACCCAATGATTTCCTGGCTTGATTTAGAAACTTTACCTTTTTACATGTATTTTGGTCCTCATCGGCACTAAACCTCACAGATGACAGGGAGTGCCTGTTGATGGGGTTCCTTAAGTCTTCATTCAAACTTATTCACTGTCGGGTTGGGGATTTAGCTCAGTGGTTCCGGTGCCTGCCTCGCAAGAGCAAGGTTCCGAGCTCGATCCCTGGTACCAAAAAACAAAACAAATAAAAGATTATTCATTGTTTTCCCACAACTTTGTGTGTGTGGCAGTTTTCAGCAACTTTGATCCATTTTATTTATTTCTTTATTTCTTTATTTCTTTATTTAATTTTTTTTTTTTTTTTGGTACCGGGGATCGCACTGGGGTCCTTGCGCTTGCGACCTTTGATCCATTTTAAAGGAGAGTTAAACAATAGCCCATTAAACCTTGACAGCAACTCTGTGAAATAAGTGTACTTCCCACTACAGACAGGGCTGAGGAAAGTTCACAAGCAGCTTGCTCAGGGTTTCATTCCCAGGTGACGCTGTGCGGAACTTGGCTTCTTGCAGCTCTCTCTGCACCTCTCGCCATTTTTCTGCCACATCTGCCGCTGACTTTCAGTAGCTGCATCTTCATTTTCCTCCTTTGTTAAAAATGTTGAGGCCAGGTACAGCGAAAGTTTTCACGTTATCTTCTATCTCACTGTCTCTTAGTTTCCTCACCTCATCTTCTCTCTCTTAGTTTATGAGGTGGTTTCCTTCTTTTTATTTAGATACACCTTCCATTTTTCCCTCAGACATCTGTCTTTATCAACTTTCTCTTCTCTCTGACTTTCTTCTTCAACCACCACCTCCCACTAATTTCTTCTCCCCTGATAAATCATTCAAGCTCTAAAGGAATCTGAAAAACATTTTTCTTCGAATCCCTGATGCTCTTCCTATTTCTTTGGTTTTCTCCTTTTCTTCACATCAAATTTCTTAAAAGATAAATTTATTTTCACCACGCAGTTAGTACTGATCCCTTTATGCTACTGACCAGGGATGGCAAAACTTTTAGAACTTTCCCTGATAACAGCCTGCTGTAGCACATGTGCCATAGATTTTCCACCACTGATTAAACTATTCTCCCTAATTCTACAAAGAAAAATACAAAGGCCCATTGATAGGTTAATACTCTTTGATGGATAATCTACTTGATAAAATTCATAAAATGTACTAATCTTGACATGAAATGATTTTTACACGTGTACCCATCCAGCTAACCACCATGCAGATCAAGAAAGAGAACTTCTCCAACCTCCATGTAGTTCCTCTCTGGTCCTTTTCAGCCACCCACCACTACTATCTCCATCCCTGCCTGCCCAAATCTGATTCCTGTAAACTTTTATTAGTTCTTCCTGTTCTTTACATGCTTTACATACGTGGACTCATATACTACATTCTTATTTGTGTGTAACTTTTCTTATCTGATTTATTTCAGGTGAAGTAATATCCACAACCCACAACTAAGTAGATGTTCTATTTTTTTATTACCTGTATTTTTCCATTGTATGACTATATTGAAATTTTTTTCTTCATTTACCTGGGTTGTTTCCAGGTTGGAGATATTACAAATAAAGCTGAAATGAACAGTTTTGTGAAAGTTTTTTTTTGAGGATATAGTATTCTCTTAGGTATATACCTAGGAGTGAAATCACTGCATCATAATGTAAATGAGTTATTAATGCTAGACAGTTTACAAAATGGTTGTATCATTTTACATGCAGACTAGAAGTACTAGAAAATTTACCTATATTCTGGCTACCATTTGATAGTGTTAGTCTTTAAAACTTTTTATTTATTTTTAGCCATGTTGGCACATGTACAATATTAATTTTGGTTTTAACTTGTGTTTTTCTGATAACTGATGATAAACACTTTTTTCATATGTTCATTGGCCACCTAGCCACTTTTATAAAGTGTCTACAAATATTTTGTTCATCATTCTTGTTCAGAGTTTTAGCTATTTAATAATTGATTTGTAATGGTTTGTTACATACATATGTTGTACATTTTTTCTTCCAGTCTGTGGTTTGCCATTTCACATGTCTAATGGTGTTTTTGATTAGCAGAAATTATAAATTTCAATGTGTAATCAATCTTTAACTTTACATTAGTGCTTTTTAAGTCTTGTTTAAGAACTTTTGTCTGCCCCCAAAGTCACAAAGATGTTCTGTTTTTCCAGATGCTTTACAGTTTTTTCTTTCATCTACCAGTCTGTGATCCATCCAGTAATGATATTGTTCAAGATAGAGAAAGCATAAGAAGGATTTTGTAGGACAATGATTTTTGTTTTGGTAGCTCATGCTCTATGGAAGTAGGAGTGCATGACCACACAGAAAAATGTAGGTTTAGAGAGTAAGGATGGAGTGCAGGAGATAAAATAGCTGAAGGATTTTGAGGTCTTTAGCATATTAGGGAAACTTAAGAGGTTAGAGTATCTAACGATAGTATGAAATTATTAAGGATGCTAATTCTGACAAAGAAAAACATTTAGTGAATGGATTAAAAACATTTAGTGAAAAGCAGCCAGCAGGGCAATTGGAGGAGTAAGTGGTTCAGGTGCAGACGTGATTCTGGGGACAAGTGGGATGGGAACTGAAAAGGAGCAATTGAATTTAGCAGGTAACAAGTCCTTGGTAACCTAGTAAAACCATTTCCAGTGGAGAAGAAAGGGCACAAGTTAGATTTGCTGTTGGGTTGGGAGAAAATATGATGTAAGGAAATGGATGCTGGAAATATAGATTAGTGTCTCCTAGAGTTTGAGTCTAAAATCTAAGTCAGATCATCATAATAGCTTAAAGCCTCATAATGTTTTTCCATTTCACTTGGAATAAAATTCACCATCACATCATTGTCTACTGGGCTCCATATGCTTAGGACTCTGCTTATCATTATGACTTCTTGTGCCATTTTACCACTCTTGCGCTTGAAACACCTAATTCTTCCTCTTTGAGTGTGCTGATCTTTCTCCCACTGGAGGGCCTTTGCCTCTGCCGTTTCCCTCTCCAGACATGCTCTCCCTCCAGATCTTTGCAGGGCTAATTGGGACCGAAATGCCCTATTGCTCAGATTTGTCTTAGGATCAGAGGTAGCACATTCTGGGGCCCACATGTTCCTATGTACCTCAGCCTTCTCTTCTGCACCTCACTTGGCCTTGGGCTGTGTCCAGCCAATGTTGGGCATAGTTCTAGGTGGCCGGTGCGGGTAGCAGAGCTCTACCCGTCCTGTGCAGGACTCCTCTGAAGGGCAAGTTTTGATCTGGAGCTCTTCACTGGCCTGAGACTTTGTCAAAATTGTGCTGCACTTCTAAGTTCCTCCTCCCCAACCCCCCCTTCCTGCTCTGGTTTCTCACATTTCAGAACTACACGGAGGTTGTCCTTTCTTCTTCTGCTTGCTACACTTTTGTTTTTTACAGGTGTTTCTTAGTCTCTTTTATGACTAATTCTACCTTGTCATCGAGACCTCAGAAGACCTGAACTGACACAGTTGGCAATCATTTAATATTTCAGCCTAAATGTCACTTTGTCAACAACCTCCCAGATCTATAGTACTCAACTCCTGATTACCTCCCATCTCTTCCCCCTTATTTTCTTTATAAAATTTGTCATTGTACCTTTGATTTTTTTAACTTTTTCACATGCTATTTTAAAGTAAATTACAGTTTGAACATTTCACCTTGAAACACTCCAGTTTGCATCTCTAAAAAAGAAGCACATTTTCATACATGGACAAAAATATTATTAGATTGCCTGACAAAATTAATAATAATTTCTTTTTATCATTGAATTCCTCATTCATATTCAAATTCCCTCAATTATCTTCAGAATGCCTTCTGTAGCTGCTTTGTCCATACCAGTATCTAAACCAGGAGATGGCATTTTATCTGGTTGTTACATTCCTCAGGTCTCTTTAATATAGGTCAGTCCTATTATTCCTGCATTGACTTGTTAAATGTTTTACTATCTGGACATATCCAATTGTTGCCTTGTAGTGTCTTTCTATTTTAATGGTTCCTTTATATTTATATTTCTGTCATCCCAAAGTGAAACTCTGTACTCATCCCCCATTCCCCTACAATCCACATTCCCCATGATTCTTCCTCCCTCTATGAATCTTCCTATTCTAGGTACTTCACGTAAGTGGAATCACATAAAATATTTCCTTTAGTGTCTGGCTTTTTTCACTTAACACAATGTTTTCAAAGTTCACCCATGTTGTAGCATGTATAAGGATTGGATGTTATAAGGCCTAATAACATCCCATTATATGCATGCACTGTATTTTGTTTATCCATTCATGTCTCATTGGACATATGGATTGTTTCCACATTTTGGCTATTGTGAATAACGTTACTGTGAACACAGATATACAACCATGTTTGGGTCCTTGCTTCCATTTCTTTTGGAAGTATTATACCCAGATATATACCCAGAAGTATTATTTTTTTAGGAATCATCATACTATTTTCTGTGGTGGCTCTATTTTCCATCCCCTTCTGCAGAACACAAAAGTTCCAATTTTCCCACATCCTCATTAACTCTTGTAATTTTGTTTTTATACCTGTTATTGTTTTAAACTGACAATTGTGCAAATTTATGAGGTACTGTGTGATGTTTTGATACAAATATACATGGTATAATGATTGAGTCAGGATAAATAGCATATCCATCTTCTCAAACATTTATCATTTCTTTGTGGTACAACATCTGAAACCTTCTTTTCTAGCTATTGAGAAATACACAACACACTATTGTTACAGTCACCATACTGTGCAATCTTTCACCAGAATTTATTCCTGGCATTAATTAGGACTTAGAACCTTTTGACTGGGGTCTCCCTGCTCATTTCACCCTAACCTCAGCCTAAGGTAATCCACTTCCATGAGATGAACTACAGCAGCCATTTTTTGAGCATTTTGCCTCTAAATTATACTCATTGTGATTTTGATTTTCCTTTCCCTAACGATTTGTGATATTAAGCATCTTTTCATGTACTTATTATCTGCATATCTTTGGAGACATGTCTATTCAGGTCCTTTGCTTATTGGGTTGTTTTGTTTTTGTTGTTAAGTTACAGGATTTTTACACCTTCTTAATCCTTGATCACATACATAATTTGCAAATACTTTTTGCCATTCTTCCATGCGGATTGCCTTTTCACTCTCTTGGTATATCTTTCCACATACCAAGGTTTTTAGATTTGATAAAGTCCTCTTTTTAAATTTTTTCTTTTGTTGCTTGTAATTTTGGTGTCACAACTGAAGAATCATTGTCACAGAATATCTCTATTGCCCTTTCCTCTGCCTTTCACTGTTTCTCTCTAGAATACTTGATTATACTGGTTGATTTAAAAACATAGACATTTTACATCTTTGTATACTGTGCCAAATTTATCATGCTTTTATGGGTTCTCACCTTGGTAATTATGCTGAGAAAGTCTTTCTTGATCCAATTGTATGTTCTTGTAGTATGTTTTTTTACAGTCTTTTAATTTGTCTTCAGTGTATTTTGACACAAGATCTGCAGTGTGTGTCTAACTTTATCTTCTCAATGGAGTGAAGAATACATTTGTCCAAATGAAATTTTCCTTCAATTTCGCATGTTTATCAAGGTAGTTCATGAACATGATATATTAAGTGCAGAAAGGCAGTGTCTACCTGCTTCATCCCTTTTCATTTGTCATTTCAACTGTGAAACAGTTGTGGGAACAAAATAAGGAATACATAAAGTTCATCTGTCATGTACCATTGCTGAGTTTCTGCAGCAAAAAGATATATCGGAGCAAAAAAAAAAAAAGTAAAACATGACAACATGAAGGTAGGAAACATGAGTAATGATGGGTTTACCCTAGGAATCCAGTGAAGCAACAGGGCTGCCAAGCTCAGTGGTGTGTGCCTGTAATTCCCAGCTATTCAGGAGGCTGAGGCAAGAGGACCCTGAATGTAAGGCTAGCCTGGCCAATATGGTGAGACCTCATCTCAAAAGGAATAGGAAATCAGTGTCCCATTTCCCAGAGGTAACCAGTTTCAAGCACTGTTAAAAAGACAGACTTTACTTTCAGAGTAGTTTTATGCTCACAGCAAGACTGAGCAGAAAATAGAGTTCACACACATGCACAGCCCCCGCCACTACCAACATCTTGCACTTGAAAGGTATATTTATTACAACCGGTAAATCTACATGGATGCATTTTTATCACCTGACATCCATCATTCACATTAGGATTCACTTATTTTTATTAGTACATAATGACCACACTTATTGTGGGGAGTTGGCACATATGCATACTTCTTTTTGCTTCTTCTAACACTCTCCTCGCTCCCTGCTCCATCTCGACTCCCTTCCCACTTGCAAAAGCTCTATCTTTGTAAAAATTTTCCTCCCCCCCTTTTCCCTCCTCTCCCTTCCTACTCCTCCATCTTGTTACCCTTCCCAATTGAAAAATATCTCCCTGCTTCCTATTACCTATCCTTTATTTTGGGTTTCTCATATAAGAGAAACCATGCTATATGTAGGCTTGATTTCACTTACTATTATGTCTTAAAGGTGCATCCTACTCGGCCATAAAGAGGGACTCATTCCTGATGTCACACATTGTGTGGTTTCTGATAAATGTGTCATGACATCTATCCACCACTATAGCACCACACGGAACAGCTTCACTGCCCTTGAGCTGTGTCTCTCCTAGCCAGTTCTCCTTTTCTCCAGTTCCAGTCATTTGCGGATCTTCTCACGGCCTCCAGTGTCTGCCTATTCCAGAATGTCACACAGTTGGAATCATATGGTATGTAGGCTTTTCAGAGTGGCTTCTTTCCCTTTCACACTGACATTTGCATTGCTTTCTTGTCTTCTTATGGCTTGATAGCTATTTCTAAAGCTGAATATATTCCATTGTCTGGATGTACCAGTTCATCGATCCATTCACCTACTGAAGAACATCTTGGTCGCTTCCAAGCTTTGGCAATTATGAATAAAGCTGCTATGAAGACCTTTTCATTTTCCTTATTTCTAAGAAATCCACTGATTTTCTTTAAAATAAGTCCTCCATTTCATTTTAAAAAATCTGAGTCTCTAAAACTGGGCTACCTCTTTGTGTGCTAATCCAATGCATCTGTCACATTCTTGTTCTCTTTTATTCTGTCAGTTGCTTGTGTTTTAGGTAGAATCGTCCAGGGGAAAGACTATGAGACAGATGAGGTTGACGAGGAGGCCTTAGAAACAAGATCTGTGAGAGACTGAAAGAACGGGAAGGAGTTGAACAGTGCTGAGCTTAAAACAAAAGCCTCCAACAACTGTATGAGGAGCTCCGAAGATAGAAAGGCCTTGAAGAGTTCCCCTGAGTTGAGAAAGGAGACCTAGCCTTTCCCTTCTATACTGACCAGGCTTTGAATATGTCCTGCCCTAGGGAGGATGCATAATGTTGTCCAAGGAAACTACCTTTGGTTAAAGAGAAATTTCCCAGGAATTGAACTGCAAGTTTTCAACAGCCAAGACTCTTGGATGCTAGAGGACTAAACTTCCTGATTCTGAAGGAAATAGTGGTAGGTCCAGTATTGCATTCACTACAGCCAATCCTGCATTATTTTGTTTTATATAATTTAAAAACCATGATATTCTAATTTTTTTCAAGGGTTTTCTAATTACCTTATTTTTTTTTCTTTCACAAATACTGTCATATGTCATTGAAAGCATTCACCACCTCTTTACCCACTTCATCTATTGCCTGGGACTGATCCAGTTTTTGTTTTTGGTTTTTTTCCTTGAAAACATCCCTTCAGGTATCCATCCACATATTTTGATCAATTGCTTTTGGTTTATCTTCCCATTTCTCTTTTCACTGACTTATCAAGTGTATCAGTTTCTACTGCTGCCATAACAAGTCACCACAAGTTGACTATCTTAAAACAACATCCATTTATTATCTCACCTTTCTCCAGGTCGGATGCCTGGGTGCCGTGGCTTCTTAAAGCAAAAGTTTTCACTTACTTTTGGCTCTGTCTCAGGGCTTTCTATTCTGACAGTATATTTTAATATCCTAGAGAAAGTATTAGAATATCCCAGAGAAAGTACTGTAATTCTTTCACAATTTTGTAAGTTATTTTTATTGGTATTCTTGAAATAATCTTTAGCGTAATTTTGTTAAATCCAATAGAAATAAGAGTTTAAATTTTGATTGCACTGAATTCACAATTTAGAATATAATCAATATTTTTATAATACTGAATCTTCCCATCAAAGAGTAAAGCTTCTCTGAACTTCTTCAAATACCATGTACTTTAATAGAATTTTGTGATTTTCTACCTATTGATTGTATAAATGTCCTGTTAAATTTACTTCTAGAGTTCATATTGCTATTGGTAGTTGTATTATATATAATGACTGATTTTGCAATTTTTATTAATTTTGCATGCCTCCTAGTCAGGTACTTTACTGAATTTTAAAAAATCATTTCCACTAGGTTCTTTGATTCTTCTGCATTTTCCCAAGTAGTCATACATCTATAAATAATGTTAATTTGATGATTTTTCTTATCTTATTCCATCATTGACAATTTCAAGGATAACATTAGTAACTGTTTTAATGATATTTGTGGCTGAGCTGCTAATCTCATATTTAGTAACAGATGATTTGACCTAAGTTGTAGTAGTTTTCCAGCTAAATTTCTTTCCTTGGTCTACCTTGCAGCAAGTCGTCACATAACTAGTTGTCACTAATTAAACATAAATAGTGATGTATGTAACTTCCCTATAATTTCTTTAAGAGGGTATTATATTGAAAACATTGACAGTTCCAAAGTTATCTGTCAACAAAATGAGCACAAACATCTCATGAAATTCTAGTGTTTCAGAAACCAGGTTTGAGAAACATTAGTATTTCAAGTATGTTGTTCATGTTTTTTATAAAAAGTACTTTCAATATCTGCTGTTAATAAATACCTTTATAGGAATAGGTGTTTGAATATTATTCATTGCCTTTTTGAAACTGAGGTAATCTTCATCTAGAATTTTGAGGGGGGAAGGGGAAAAAAAGATGTGGGATGTATCATGTACAGGTGCAAATTCCCTATGATGAATGTTATCATTATGTATGCTAAAATGTACCAATAAATGTTTTGCTATTAAGAAAAAAACTGTGAGAGACAATAAAACAAATAGGACAGTATCAAATTGATGTTGCTGAAATCTAAGATTTTTGGCCAAATGTTCACAAATGAACATCAAATACAAACCAGACATTGCAGAATACAAAGGTGAGTGACACGCCGATCCTGTCATCACTAACTTTACTTCCAGAGTTTTTAAAATGCTTTTGTCAGGATGCTGAGGGTTGTGTGAGCTTAAAAAAAAAAAAGCCAAATAATCTCCATCATTTTCTGTGCTTTAAGATTAAAGCAAGAATTAGCTCTTCAAAAATTTAAAAAATGGAGCCGGGGATTTAGTTCAGTGGTGCAGTGCCTGCCTTGTAAGTGCAAGGTCCTGAGTTCAATCCCTGGCACCGCCAAAAAAAAAAAAAAAAAAAGAAAGAAATTTAAAAAACTCACTTAGAAATCTGAGTGGGTCAGATATTTTTTGAGAGCACAAAACTTTGGTATGTTTTTTTTTTTCAGTCAGTGTAGAGTTATAGACCAAATTCACTTTTCTTTTTAAAGTTCTCTTTTCTTTGAAAAGTATTATGTACTTTCAGCATGAAATTATAAATTTTAATAATTTTTAATTCTCTCTCTCTTTTTTTTTTTTGGTACCGGGGATCGAACTCTGGTCCTTGTGCTTGTGCAGCAGGCGGCGAAACCACTGAGCTAAATCCCCAGCCCTGAATTTTAATAATTTTTAAACTACCAACTTTCAATGGCAATGTTCCCTTTCTTATTACACTTCCCCAAAATTTGTGGATTTTATTGGTATTGCTAAGAACTAGTTTATAAAAGTATATTTACCAATATATTAATATCTCTTTAAACATTGTTTTCTAATTGCTGTTTTTTATTCTCCCACAATTTGTTACTAATTTAAAAGTTGATTTTGCCCTTTATGTCTAACACCTTCAAATACATAAATACAGTTTATTTTCATCCTTTCTTATTTAATTAAAATAATTTTCCTCTAAAGTCTGGTCTTTATTTTAATAAATAAAATTTAATTTTAATAGTTTTTCAATGTCATTACGTTCTAGTGTGCTGCAATCTTTAGACTGAAAAGTGATTCACGAGGTACTTCAAAATTTAGTTTTCTACTTTTTGGGGGGTCTACTCCACAGGTATCGTGAAGTATATTCTATTTTACGATCTTCACTTGCCCAAATTCAAGTCATTCTTCCAGGTCTAATATATATGCCACTTCCTTCCAGAAGCCCCTATCTAGATGTTATTCTTTCCGCTAATCCTTTCTATACATCCGCTATAGTTTTTTCTATCCATCTTGCCCTCTTCAAATTCCCACCCTCAGGCTATTTCATTCACGCATAAGAGCTATGCCGGTTATCTCAATACTTCATAAGTCTTTCACAGCAAGACTGCACTCTGCGCAACAAATAATTAATTTACTGAGCACCTATGCATGAGGGGTTTTAAGAGGCCCAAGGAAGAGCGTTAAATGGAGGAGAGAATCCTGGCTTTCAAGAAACTCAGTCTAGTAGGTGAGAGGTGCAACACACGTAGAAGTATTAATTACCCAAGGTCACTTGGTGTGCAGTAAAGATAAATCACGTGCAACTGGAAAATAAGGGGAAGGAGAGGAAACCTTCACCGTAAATAGCTAATGATCCAACCCAGGACTAACCCAAGGCTATAGCAGCCCATTGCACCAGCCTTACGAGCACTTGAATAGTTTGTAAAGGGGAAAATGCACGTTTTCACTTCCAGAAATCAGAACGGAGAAAGCCGCATTTAAGCCTGCATTTTAAACAAGCTCCCCAAGCACACAGGCATCCGAAGTTTGCCATCAAGGCAGATTCACGTTTCGCATACCTCGCTCCCCAGGTACTACTTCCTTCCCGCAAGAGCAGGTGAGCCCGCAGTCAGACCCTCTCCCGCCCTCGGAGCGTCGCCCCAGCCCGGGCCGCTCGCCCACCACCTGCAGCAGCTTCTCCGCGCCTGCCACCCACTCTCCCACTCAGGGACCCACAGGCCGGCCGCGCAAAGCATTAGGGGAAAAAGCATCTGGCCAATCTAACGGGCCGAAGGGGCAGCAGGGGAGACAGGCAGAAAGAGTTCTTTGATTGACGTGGAATTTGACCAATGAACACAGAGGACTAGTGAAGCATTTGCCCGAAGGGACAGAACATTGGCAACTGTCAACCAATCCCCATTCAGAGGTTTCTGTCTTGTGGGTGGTCCTCGAGGCCGCTGAGGTCGTTTGCGTCTGTTGAACTGCTGGTAGGAGTCGCGCTGCGTTGGGTTAGGGGTGTGAAGTCGTTCTTGAGCGGAACGTCTCTGCCCAAGGAGAAAATGAGTTTAGCTCTGAGGTCGGTAATGAAGAAGCGGCAGTGCTCTCCTCACCCTGGAGCGGGACTGGGGGCGGACGTCTGTGGAAGGGAGGCCGGGTGCGGCCCGCGCGAGGACGGGGAGGGCTTGCGGGACTCGGAACTGGAGCCGCGGGCGACCTGCGGGACTTCTCCCTGGGGCCTGGGCGTCCTGCTGGTGACGAGCCCGTGACCTCCGGTGAGCTGCTCCTTGCGGGAGCCCCTGCCCGGACCACTTTGTGAGCGAGAGGGAGCGAAGTCTCGCGAGATTTCCTCTCTGCCCGAGAGCTCAGCCTTGGCGACTCTTGCATCCTTTCGTCCTTCCAGCCTGGTGCACGGTCCCGCCTTGGGCTCACTGCATCACCCACAGAATTTGGAAATAACACGAAGCCTCCCCATCTCCCAGGGCCTGCTTGATGTTGTCCCCAGAGTCCCATTGTAGTTATTCATTTTTATTTTTATTAGTCCGAATTTGCAGTAAATAATGATTACACTCGTTGTGCAGAATTAGTACATGTACGAACCATTTTAGTTACTTAAACTGGCCATTCCTTGGCTGGATTTCTTGTTTTATGTTTTTTGTTTTAAACCTTTCGTTCATTTCCAATCTTGAGCCCTCTAGATCTGTTGCCACCTCCCCATCTAGACGTAGTGCCTTAAAAATTCCATGTAGTTCCTTCCCAGCGGTGTGCTCTAAGAGGTCACGGGTGTGTTCCTGATGTGTCCTCCCGGAGCATTGGGAAGGGAGTGAATGACAGACCCCACAATGCCCAAGTTTGTGTCAAGTCAGGTTAAGCATGGAAGAAAGATCTTCCTCAGTGCTGCACCTGTTGGTCACTTTCTTGCTGTCTCTTGCCTTTTTTTGGATACATGGTCAGATCAAAATGACTCTCAATTGTAAATAGTAACATTCTAGTACAGTTAACTGGTGTTTACATTTTAAAGCTTTAGAAGTTTCCAGTTTTCTAAGCTGTGCTTGTACACATGTTGTACCCTCAATTTAAAATCTTGGAGCACTTTTAGATTGGCAGCTCCTCAGACATTTCTGGCTTTAAAATAAATTTTACTTTTAATTTTCTTTACACTTTCCTAGAGATTTTATTAGACAAGTTTAACCTACAATTTACATGTTAAGTGAAAACTACAAGACTCTTCACATTATCGTATAGAATTAGGCATGAATATTATGGACTACTTTTCCTGTTTAATATTGGTGATATGTTTAATGCCCATTAATATTTTAGCTGATTTGTTAATAGTAATGGAAGAAATTACAAGTAAAGTACCAAATTGTTAGAAACGTGTAACCTAACATTTTGAATTTTTTTCTTTTTTGGTACCAGTGATCAAACTCAGGACCTTGTGCTTGAGAGGCATGTGGCAGCACCACTGAGCTAAATCCCCGGCCCTAACATTTTGAATTTACAGTGCCAAAAAAGTTTATAAATTAGTTGATAAGGTGATACTAAGGTAGAAATTTTGAGAACTTAATTACATGGACTATCAAAAGTAAATCGAGTGCATAGTGATTTAACTTGGGAATTTTAATTTTATTTGGAGAATTTTTTTCCTGTTTTTTATGCTCTTGAAGAATGATGTGAATAATAAGTATGAGTGCTTTGATTTTTGGTTGGAATTTTGAAAATAATATTTTTTGCTTATTCTAATATTTTCCACAGTAATACTAGAGGTAAATAAAAAAAGGTAGGAAGAAGGAGGGTTTAATGCTTATTTCTTTCAATAATAGCCTGTAAAATTGTTGAGTTTTGGGATGTGCAAAATAACCAGGGCATTGACTCATGGAGCAAATTTCTTTTTCTCAAAAATACTTTCTGTTTTTGAAATTTAGAAAATCATTCCTTGGTTAGTTTGTATAAGAGAATTGGATTAAACTGGACTAAAGACTTTTTCTTTGCATTTAATAGAAGTGATCTTGTGGTAGACAAAACAAAAAGGAAAAAAAGAAGAGAACTCACTGAGGAACAGAAACAAGAAATTAAAGATGCTTTTGAACTATTTGATGCAGACAAAGATGAAGCAATAGATTATCATGAATTAAAGGTAATAATGTATTTTAAGGTACATATTTCTCCATTATAATGATTTACATTTTTGACAAATGCTTTAAAATATATTTCTAAATAATTATTTTAACTAAACTGGTTTTGGTGCTATGAAGTGATTTTAAGCACTCCAGTCAGTTGCTATAATAAAACTGAATAGAATCCCTAACATGGTTTTTAGGTCCTTATCACTTGATCATAATGAACATAATTAAAATATTTCAGATTATGGGATTTAAACTGTTTTTACAATATTCTTCTCTTTGGTTTCTTTTTTGGAGGGGCAGTGCATACTCTGAGATTCAGGAAGTGTTACTTGTTTTTTACTCCTTTAATTTTCAACATATTAATCATGTAGCCTCAGCCTGCCTCCCAGGATACGAACAGTATAAATTGTCTGTCTGATGTTCACATACACTAATGGGGAAAATTGTCAACTTTTAAGGCTTAGAATTATTTAAAAAGATTTAAAAAGGGGAAATTGGTGTCTACGGTCATATAGGTCTTACATTCAGCATAATGAAAAAGATAGCATTTTGAGATTTTAAGTAGCCTTTATAGGTGAGTAAAAATGTGTGATACTTTTGGTAACTCTGTAAGGGATTTTAAATGCAAGAATTCCAAGAGAGGGGTTAAGTATTAATGACAGTATAAAATGTGTAAAGAAAAATGGTAGACTTAGAATTCTAGCCCTCTCAGTCTCGTTTAGCTGTTTTTCCACTGTTTTGGGGTCACATTTTTAGTGCTCTATTATTAAGAAACCCTTCTTAAATTTTTTATTGTTAGCCCATATTTGCAATACGTAATGATTACATTCATCATGGGGAGTTGATACATGTACATAACACATCTTGGTTGCTTTTATTTAGTTCTCTAATTCGAAGTGTTCTTCCTTTATAATGTCTCTTCCATTTGTGCTAAGGACAGTCTTGGTTTGTGACTTTGTTTCGTAGCTGGAGCTTTCTAAATTGTTTCTCTACTTCTAGTTCACCTTGTGCAGTACCATTAGAATGCGGTCTTTCTTAAATTCTTTCTGTTCATTGCTCATAAACGTTTACTGACTCTTCTTTGCCCACTGCATAAAGTTCAGGTTTCATTGCCTTGCTTTCTATGAAATACTCTGTAGACTTTAGCTGCCACGCCGTCTTCTCACTCGCTGTCTGCTCTCTTCCACCTGAACTCTTCCCATTCAGAATAGCAAAATAGCTCTGTTCACTGGCCCTCAAATCTCTTCTTTGTTTCAGTGTTTGTTTTATTACCTGTCATCCTTTCTAAATGCCCTACTACTTCTCTTTATCTATTCATTAAGGAACAGTCAGAATCTCTCCAAGCGAGACTTTGAGAGACTTCATCAGTAACATGTCTCTTCTTTCTTGTTACTACTAGTAATAAGGCACCAAGGAACAATCTCTCCCTCTTCTTCTCCCTCTCCCTTTCCCTCTCCCGCTGTGTGCTCTCCTCATCCCTCCCTCCTTTCCTGCCCACCCCCCACTGCTCCCCCAGTGTCCTGGGCTATTGCCGGGACCCAGGATTAATCATATAGTATCTGAGGGTAAATTTTTTTTTTTTTTGGTACCGGGGATCGAACTTGGGTCCTTGGGCTTGCGGGGCAGGCGGTAATTTTTATCTTAATGATTTGATCTCTTCTGTTGTTCAGTTTTTTAGAATTTATGCTGTCTTTTTCCCATTTTGATTTTAATCCCATGAGAATAAAGGGATAGATTGGTAAAATTATCTGTGGATTCAGTACAATGCATAGTATATTCTGCAAACACTTGCTCATTAGTTGGTCATATAAAAAAGCAAAATATAAATTTTCTATTTAATTTCAGTAGTGAAGAACAACCACACTATCACTTTATTTTAGAAATGTTAAACTTGCAAAAGAATTATATCTTATTAATATTGTCATCTTTTAAGCTATAAAAATTTAAGAATCAGAAATCATTTCTTTTATAAAAACAGCTTTCTAATTTGCTTTTCCCTTTAAATCCAAAAGGTGGCAATGAGAGCCTTAGGGTTTGATGTAAAAAAAGCGGATGTACTGAAGATTCTTAAAGATTATGACAGAGAAGCCACAGGGAAAATCACCTTCGAAGACTTTAATGAAGTTGGTGTGTATTTTAATAGTCTTTGTAACCAGCAGTTGTTAAGAAATTATAGGATCAGTATGCTTTCTTAAAAATTCTCTGAGTTACGGAATTTTGTTATTAAATGGTGATATATAATATTGTTCTTATTTGGGTATTTTTTTTTCTTTTGGTACTTTTTTCCCTCATGGTTTTCATTTTAAAGTTTTGTAGAGCTTTGTTGTAAGATTTATAGTTTTTTCTTTTTTTCTAACAGGGAACTATTGTGTAGCTTTCTGTGGAAAGATGCTTTTCCAAGTAATGTGTGTTTATATTAATGTGTATTAAAACTAAAAGGGTGATTAAAAATTATTTTCTCTCAGTAAAACAAAGTTTGGTATCTTGCTATTTGGAAAGTATTTCTTGAGACCTTTCTGGTATGTAATTTTTCTTGGTAAAGTAGGCTAAGAAGAAACGTGTGGGTACTTTTGGACGTAGATGAAGCATATGCCTTTAGGTTGACAGTTTATGAGGGACGGCATACTCTGGATGACCTTAGTCTCTGAATAAAATCATCTGTTCAGAGTCGAGGGTGAGGAGAGGATTATAGTAAGGGAGGGAGTCGGCTGACTGGAGGCAGGAGAAAACATTTTAGAGCCACCTGAAGATAGTGTCACGTGCTTAGCGTGGTGAAGTTTTGTAGATTTATATAATTGTAGAGTTCGTTTTAGTGTATTATTTATAGGATATATAGATTAGACTTTTTCAGAGTGGTGAATTTCTGGAGGGCCAGAAACACTGGTAACACTTTATATGGGTCATGTTATTTTCAGATATTTAAAACATTTGGAAACTAATGGAATTATACATACACACCCCACACACAAACCCCTTATTTTAAATATTCATCAGGAAGCAATATGAGAAGCAAAAATAAATGTCAGTAGATGCACAGAAAATAGGCTGACATCATTAGTCATTTTTCTAAAGTCTGAAAGCTCAAACCCAAAGGAGGAGACAGAAGGTAAATAAATAAGTTCAAGAGATAGAAACCATAGCCTAGGAGATCCCCCACTTATGAATTGATGTATAACTATTTAGAGAGGCAGCTTGTCCCTTCTGCAAGCATCTTTTTTTTTTCTTCTCTTATTTCTTCTGTCCTTGAGAAAGGGAGCTACTTTTTTTCTCCGAATACAGGCTGTCTCCTGAGGTTTATAATTGTTGTATGTCAAATATCAACTTGGAGTATTTATAGGCTTTAGGATATGTGGAAATGAAACTTAAGAAAGAGCTATACTTAAGGTACATCTGGTAGAATGTAGTGCTTAGCGTGGGCTACCTTGCAACCAGATTGTGTTTCAGTTATTGGTTTTGCGACCTACTAGTCCTGTAACTTGGTCATTCTACTTCTTTTTGAACCCTGTTTTCAACCAAAATGAGGATAGGTGTAATGTCTCATAGGGTTCTTATGAGAAATAATAATATAGAATATGAGGTCCTTGGAAAAAGGCATATATAGTAAGTGCTACCAAGTATTTGTTGTTTTTACTTTAGAAAGTAGTCCTTATTCCATGTGTTTTAGAGGCTGGAAATATATATATATATATGTATATATATCACTGGGACATAAAAGTGTTCTACTATGTATATTTTTCTTATTTTCTTTTTTTCATACTTGCAGGCTCTTTTAAGTTCTGTGATCATCATTAATAATTTTACAAAATACTGTATGCTGTCTTAAATGAATACAATTTTAAATTGTGATTTTTATTAGCAGTTGGAGCAGAGTTCCATGATACTTTCACCTTTTCCCAACAACTTATCTTATCCGTTTATCAAAGGAGAAATAACTGGGTTGCTCCTAGAATAAAGAGCTACGATAGGATTTGAGCTCTGACTCAAAGACCAACCTTTTGACGTAGCTTACTTTAGCTATCCTTAAGACTGCCTGTTGAGAGTAGTAGCTCTCACAAATTTATTAGTGTTTGGGAATCAAATAGGAACTGTCTCTCTCATTTGCTCATTACTTAACTAATAATGGGTCACAGATTAATAGATGTTTTAAACTTTGACACAAATGACTGAATCAGAATATTTGAGCCTTAGTTTTATGTACCATATATGGCTGCCTAAGGACACTCTCCTACAAATATTTCCAGATGAAGTCCATCCTTTACCTAGGTTTTTCCCAGTACTAGAAAAAAAGCATTAAAATACATTTCATGTAAGTGTAGAGCAGTGATAGTGAGCCTATGGTACATGTGCCACAGCTGGCCGTGTGTTACCATGGCAAGGTCTAAAAGGTTCACCATCACTGGTTTAGAGTCAAGGCAGCCTGAAGCTAATGGGTAACAAGTGCTTTAGGAATTGCTGTCTTTAAGACTAAGGTAAGTCAAATATTTATATTCCATCTATTTTTGGCATATACAATTTATTGTTTAATTGCCTATTTAGAATTAAACACTGACTATTTCCATTTTGCTTATTTTACAAACATTTACTAAATTTTTTGGCATTAGGTGCTTTGCTGATGGGCAGAAGAGAATTAAACTAAGGAGCTGAACAATTAATAGGTGACAAGTTATGGTACTGTATGGTACAGTGTAATTTTGTGCAGGGCAGGAGTTGGCAGACAATAACCTTGGGCTGAATTTGGCTGTACTGTGTGCAGTGCCACACTCATCCGTGCTGCTTTGTGCTGTGATGGCAGAGTGAGTGGTGTAGACAGAGACCTGATGGCCCTCTGAAGCCTGCGATAGTTGCTGTCTGGGCTTTTGCAGGGAAGATTGGTCAATTTCTCATTGAGAGGAATGGAAGAAGACTTTGCAGAGAGGATTTTTGGCTTAGTCCTTTGAGAACGTGACTAGCATTTCCAAGGAGAAGATTGCAAGAGTAGAGAAGAGGCATTCCAGGCATAGAAAACAGCAACAACAAAGAGTGGTCCTAGAAGGATGGCCTTGTTTGGGAGTCTTCAGGTCGTGGACATGGGGAAGTGACTGGGCAAGTAGATATGAGCCAGATTGGCAGTCTTGCATAACACAAGAGTTTGGACTTGAGTCAGGAAAGAATTGTTAGCAATTTTTAAGGAATGGGATATGATATGTCTTAGATAACTGATGAGAAGAGAGGGGAGGAATAGAGAGAGAGATGACCACAGACAGAAAATACTAGACTTTCTATGCTGAGGATGGTGAGGGTGAAAAGAAAGGGGTTACATTTCCAGTGAAACAGATTGTGCCTTCAAACTCAGGAGCTAGTCATTGATGAGATGTGTGGGACTGAGAGGGATTCAGATTTTTCAAATAGGGGAAAGTAGCTGTTACTGCTGCTGCTGTCTTTTGGGTGTGGTCAGGGAGGCAGCAGAGAGTTGCCATGGTGGTCTTGGAAGGAGTTTGGAGTATAATGTGATGAGTGTAAAACAAATGTGGTTGGATAGAACTTCCAAAAGGCACTGAGAAATAGAGTTGATACTCTAGCATTACCTTTAGTGATTTTAAATTTCCTTTAATGTGATGTTTTAAAATTTACTATATTCTGAATTGACTTTTATATAGATATGTAAGATTAATTATTTTGATGAAGTACATTTTTTTTTTTTTTTTTTTTTGGTACCGGGGATTGAACCCGGGTCCTTGCACTTGCGAGGCAGGCAGTGAAGTACATTTTTGATTCTCTACTTAAATCATTTGAAAACAGAGTTACACGGACAGAAATTTGGTGTTTCATGAAATAGAGGAGACCCACCTTAACTACTTATATGTCACTTGGCTTGCTTTCATTGAAAAAAAATCTTTAAATTCTACTTTGTAGAAAAGAATACAACATGGAGTCATGGAGAAGTGTCATCAAAAAATTATTTGCTGGGTAATTTGTTAGCTGTCCAGAATTATGGACATTTATATTCCTAAGAAAAGTCATATTCTAAGCTAGAGTATTGATAGAAGATTATATAGACACGTCGATCTGAAATAACTAACAAAGTACTATTGGGATAAGAATTTATACATCTTGGAGCCCCATCTGTTCCCCCAGATCACCCTGTTGCTTCTTAAGCAACATTAATACTTTCAGCAAGCTGCTTTTTTGGTTCACCTGTCATGTATATTATTTAATTGGTGAAGAAAATTTCTTAACACTTTTTTTCCTTGTCCTGCTTTTTTGTTGGGACTAAATTCAAAATAAGTTGAGTGTGAGCCATAGAGTTAAGTGTGGTATTTTATTTTGGTGTTATGGCTGTATATATGCCAATTCCTTTTTGACTGAATATTTATGAGCTTTGATAATTTGCATACTTTTAGTAATATACTTCAATTAGTTACTTGGAAGCTTTTTTGTATAAATTAATGGATAAAAGAAAAGTATTGAATATATATGTGAATGATTTAACATTAGCTTGAATAGGTGCTTGTTCAACCAAATACAGATGGAACAGCAGCAAAATAATAAATTGTTGTTTACCTGGATTGTGTTTTTTCATTTTAGGTTCATTAAGCATTCCAATACCTTCCAGCTACCAGCAGCTATAATTTTCTAATGATTTAAACCTCAACAGCACTAAGTTACTTTTAATGGTATAATGTAAATCATAAATACCTTTTCTTACAGAGGTAGAATAACTTGTAGAATTAACTTCATAGGTGTTTAGTTAGGTATGTTCAGTATTTTTTCTACTATCTTAATCGTTTCTCGGCCTTTTGGCTAAGATCAAGTGTAGTATCTAATAACTTAAAATTTTATACCACAGAGTTTTACTTCATTTTTGTTATTGTAGCTTTAGATTATAGACTGGCAATATTCAAAATATGTAAGCTTACTATATTGTATATGATTATATTTGTAATACTAAATGTATTACTACTATTGAGATCTGAAATTACATTTATCCTTAGCTCAAGAGTTGTTATCTTGCTGGGCAAAGTGGATATGAATTTAGTGAGATCTTTCTAAAGTTTTCTTTTGGAGAGTCTTTCTTACTATAATCAGCCTTTTAACCTACTTTCCACAGTTAAGAAAACCAAGACTTCTAATCATGAAGATATTTGTGGAATTTTCATCTGCTGCCTAGGATTGTGCCTAAAGCACAATCTGATAGTAATTTTTGTTAATTCTTCAGGGTTTTGTTGTTGTTATTTGCTTTTAAGCTGGATTATATTCGAGGAAAAACCAGTGTATTAAGTTCAGCTAACATAAAGCTTTTATCTAGTTAGCTGTAATTGTTTTGTTGGTATGTCTCTATACAAAGCCATAAACTCTTAGACTTATATATGCTTGATGTCTGTGAAGCCTACTACAATTCTTGGTAATATAGTAGACCTTAAAGATGGTATAATCTTCCTTTTCTTTTTTGCTTTTGTGTGATATAGTTTTGCTTACTCTTGCAATAAGAGAAATTATTGCTACTAAAAAGATTAAAGCTTGAAATAAGAGTTTAGTTTTTCTGATTTCGGGTTTTCTCTGAATGTGTAGGGGATGTAATTTAACATTTTATGTATAACAGTATTTTAGACTAAATGTTGATAGGTTGAAAGCTTTTCTCATTTAATATTTAGCTGATTTTATAAATGAATGCATTTGTGATTATACAGGTTGTTTAAAAATTTTTTTTAACTGTAGTGACAGACTGGATATTGGAAAGAGATCCACATGAAGAAATATTGAAGGCATTTAAACTATTTGATGATGATGATTCAGGTAAAATAAGTTTGAGGAATTTGCGACGTGTTGCCAGAGAACTGGGAGAAAATATGAGTGATGAGGAACTTCGAGCTATGATAGAAGAATTTGATAAAGATGGTGATGGAGAAAGTAAGTTTTGCATGGAACATATTTTCTAAGCACCCCTGATGCTACACAGGTCCTAAAATTTTCTAATATCAAATGACTTTCAAGACCCTTTGCAGGGCTGGAGATTTAGCTCAGTGGTTCCGCCACCTGCTTCGCAAGGGGAAGGTCCTGCGTTCGATCCCTGGTACCAAAAAACAAAACAAAACAAAACAAAAATCCCTTTGCAGTGTGCCTTCTTTTTTTGTTTTGTTTTTTTGAGAGGAGGTCTCACTGTGTTGTCCAGTCTGGTTTTAAACTCTTGGGCTGAAGAGATCCACCTGACTCCGCTTTCTGTGTAGCTAAGACTGCAGGCACATGCCACCATGGCTGGCTTTGAACTATCATTTTTAGTCAATGTGCTGTTCATTGTTTGGCTTTTTAAAAAAATGTTTCACAAGTTTGATTTAGAATGAAACAGATCTTTAAAACCGATGCTACAGATTATAATGTGATGTGCCATACTTCAAGAAGTACTTTACTTTGCTCTGAAAATGCAACGTCAAAATAACAGGCACTCAGAATTTTAGACTATAATCCTTTTCCTGTCTACCTTCTTGTACTTCTATTGATTTTACCCTTCAGATGTTTTTAATCTGTTCTCTTTTGGTCCACCGCTGCTGTCCTAATTCTGGCCCTACTTCTTAGGAAAGTTCCAGTAGCCTCACTTCCTCTTTCCTGCCTGTTAGACAAGCAGTGTCCTGTTGCTGACTGGTGCAACACAGTGAAGGAGGCAGGTGTGGTCCCTGCCTTTATTTAATCTCCCTTACAGTCTTCTGGGCCTGGAAGTCTCTAATCTGTTTCTCCCTCCTTCTGTAGATTGCATTCTTTTCCTAAAATACAGGTTCAATGACATCATTCTGTGTTGAAACATTTAGAACCACTCTTCCTGACCGGCAGAGCAGTGTGCAGAGCTGTCTGTGATCTGTCCCACCTTAACTACTTTTGTTTCCCACTGTGTTCTTTGCTTTTCTGTTTGAACCTTCACCTCCCATGCGTTGCACACTGTTACAAAGTACTCGTATCCTGAAAGTGGTTTTGATTTTCTGCCTTTCATCATGCTGTTCCTTAATTTTAGAGAGCTCTAATTACCAATTTTGTCTGCTAAAATGTTATTTATTTCCCAGGTACATTTTAAACACTATCTTTTTCTCAAAAGCCTCCCCTAATGATGTGTGTATGAATTACTGGCTTCCATTGAGGGCTTATAGCATTTAGAGCAACAAACTGCTTTGATTCTTTTGTATACTTAATGTGGATTCTTTGGATTGCAAACCAAGCTGTGTTGAGAGATATAAACTGCAATCGTTTTACTAACCTACTAAAGATCATAAAATTCTGCTGCTTCTTTTGTGGGCTTCAGTAATTCATCTGCCTTTGTGAATTGTTCATGCTGTTCAGTTTTTAAGAGCAACATTTTCTGATAAAAAATTTGGATATTGAATAATAAATATGGTGGATGTGAAGTTAAAGGTAACAGGTATAGAGTTCTACAAGACAGACATAAAGCTGTGGCAGTAATATATAATATATGAAATATGTAAAATAAAGTACATAAAATAAAACATGTCTTTTTGGAAAAACAAAAGCATTTAAAAAGCCGTAGTGGATCACTTTTAAATAGTGATAACATTTATTTAGCAATTACTGTGTGTTTGATCTGTACTCAGAGTATAAAATCTTTAACAAAACATCAGTATTTTTTTGATTTCGGATATTTTAATTATGCCTCTGTTACATTGTTACAGTGATTTTTAGTAAAATCATTCTAGGGCTGTTTTTATGATGTTGTATTTCTTCAGAATTTACTCTTGCTCCCAGTTACATTCTAGCTGCCTCAAACTAGATTGCCTAAATTTTAGTTAAAAACTGTATTTATTTAAACTTGTTTAAAACTTAGGTGCACAGAAGGATCATCGTTTTCTAAGGCATTCCAGTGTACTTAACTGCAGAGGTTAAAGGTCACTACTGTATTTTCTAAGATCCCTTAGGGTAGTTGGTGAGTGGATAGACGTTGTGTCCTGTTCTTGCCATCCCTGCACTGTGCCTCGGGAGTGTTTAATACTGAACACCTGGACTCCTTGTTCTCTGTCAGCTGCTGGACAGCTCATCTTTCTTAACCCACTCCTTTTTGCTAGGTAAATGTAACTCTCTCTGTAATTGTGTTTCTGATGGTCTCTCCCACCCTAGCTCTCTTTCCACCTCCTTTCCAAATCCTATATCTTTATTTCAGAGTCTAAATCATGATTTACAATACTTATGCCTAAATTTTTCTCATTAATAATGATTTTTCCCACTGATACATTTTTCAACATTGTTTCATCTTGTAAATGATGGGTCATATTTTGTGTTGTACAATATTTGTTCTGTTTCAGATCTAAAACTAACATAAGTTTTGAAATTAGTCTTCTGTGATTTTTGGCAGTATATCTTCATTCCCAATACACATGTTTTATCTCCTCAGCATATTTAATTGATTTTTTTTCTTTTTGTTATGAATAGTCTCAAATATAGAGAAAAATTAAGATTTCTACAGTGAACATCATTGTATCTCTCCCCTAGATTCAGTAATTAATATTTTACTGTATTTGCTTTATCTAGGGAGTATATTTTTTTCTGAACCATTTGAAAATGAACTCTGTATTTATGTATCAAGAACTTGACACCTTATATTTTGGCATATATTTACAAGGGATAGAGATACTAGCCTTCTGAGGTGCACTGTTGTACCTAAGAAAATTAACAGTAATTTTATAATTTTGTCTATTTTCCTCCCTTTGATTTACATAATAGGAACTATGGTGTCTGTTTTGCTGTATTCACACCACACCTAGTATGGTGTTGGCATTCACTAGGTGCTTACAGATATTTGGTTCAGTGGGGTGTTTTCATATACTGCCACCTAGGATTTAAGAGAGTTAGAAACAACCTAAAACACCATCCCACCATAGTTCAGAATTTTCAGATGAAAAAAAGAAGATGCAGAAATGTTCGGTGTAAAGCTGTGACTAGAAATCAGGTCTTTTATCTCTCATGGGGTGTTCTTTTCCTGTCATCAGAATTATCATGTAACACTGTGGCATGAGAGTTCTATTAGTCCTGGGGCCTATAAACTCATCTCTTTACACAAGAAAGCATTCTTTTCTGAACACTAATGGATGTGTGTATTGCTTTTTAAAAATTATATTTAATATCCAATTTTGTATTCTAGGTTGCTGTCTTAAATATGCTTTGTAAATTGGAGGTTTTTACTGAATTTTATATATAATTTGGTAAAATAATAATTATTTGATATCTGATTATTTCCTGCATTTGGATCTATGTCTTACACTTGCTTTATTGCACAATAAAATCTGTATCTTTTCAAATTGCCCTTTCTATCAATACTTTTGAGCTATGGTGACTTGGTTTCAATTATTTTTTCTTTGAAGTAGACTTTTAAATATATAACAATTTAAAACAACGGTTTGACTTCTTTTTCTATTTGTATCTATTTTTATTCTTTAGAATTCTGATTTACATGTATGATGTGTTTAAGCTTACTTATGAAGGAAGGGCTGCTAAATGAACTAGTAGAGTAAAGATTATAAAGAGGGGTTGTTTACTCACCACATTTAAAATGTCACACTTTTAAAACTCTTTTAGGAAGTGTGTACAAATGTTATGACTTTTGTGGTAACATACACTATCTAGTCTTTTCCACAGTTAATATTATAGAATACTAATTTATAGTGTTTATCACATTTTATATGTTTTTGCATTCATGCATTTCTGTTTAATAAACACATTAAGCTTTCTAACAAAGAAGTAAAAGGCTATGTTTTATTAAGAATTTTGTACAATATACAATTAAAAAATAGTGAGAAATGGTAGTTGTATTCTCTGAAGAAATAAAGTCTGTGTATTTCTGACTGCTACTTTTTTTCTTACCACAGTAAATCAAGAGGAGTTCATTGCTATTATGACTGGTGACATTTAAAGAATTCCAAGGATAAACACTGAGAATATTGCAGTTACCATCTTAAATTCTATTTTTGTGCCTGGAGCTATGTTAAAAAAGAAACCAGCTGAATTCTTTTTTTCCAAAAGGACCAAAACTAAACATCTTCTGTGTTTGTATGTACTACTGTTAAGTTTCTTTGTATGAACAGTGTTGTTAGTATTGAAATAGTTTAGCTTTGTATTTGTAATATGGGTTTTATATAAAGTTTTAAAAAATCAAATCATGTGGTATATATTCTCTGGAGGTTTTTTATTTAACATTAGTCCACTTTTATTTTGGTGTACACATTTTTCAGACTTTCATTAATAAAATGCTTATTTTAGTATTTTAAAGTTTGGTAAATTTCCTGTTTTATTTTGATTTCTAATATTTATTAATCTTCAATAAAATATTTCTAAAACCTTTTCTTTATACACTTGTACTAGTTTCTAAAACAGGAACTGAAATAAAAATTACAATAGAATAGCACATTTTTTCATTACCTACAATTTTATCAAGTTTGACATTCTGTGTTTGAATACAGGATGGCTCAATATAAGCCTAATTCCTTTTTAAAAGTTATGCCTTTCAGTTTGGAGGGAATAAGCATTGTGTGCATAGGCCCACTTACCCTTGTGTGTTGTTTTAGAACTCTTATAGGTATGATAGTTAAATCTGAATATTTCCTCAAACTAATTGAATGAATATAATTTGACTCATTAACTTCTTGACAAAGGGAAAGATGTAAATTTTGAAATTTTGATCTCTTAAAATAATGATAAAAAAGAAAATAGTAAGCTACAGAAATAATTTAAGGCTATGTTTTATCCATATAAAGGAACATGTGTTATGCCCCAGGAAATGGTTCACATAGCTTTCCAGGCATTGGTGCTCTCTTCTGCTGTGGAAAGTGTATCCTGGGAGGAAAACAAGTGATCGTAGAAGCCAGGTCACAGGAAAATGGAGTCCACGCCAATCCTTCACTCATGATACCATTCCTGGTGATGCGGACCTTCAGGAAGAAAGTTGTTGATTTCAGTGATCCTTCTTTAAGCTTTGTATTTAACATAATTTGAGGCAGTTTAAATGCTGTGAGCCTCCCAGAGTGTAGTGTTATATTAAGAGTGTTCCACCAGAGATTTAACAGAAAATCAGAAAGGAATGCTAGAACTGTAGCAGTATTTCAGAGTTACTGCAAAAGCAAGTTAATTGTTCACTTATAGTAAAACTTCATTTCAGTATGAAATCAGTGCTCACAGTAGTACCTGCTCAGAGCGCCACATTGACATTGAAGCTTAACATGTTTTATTACTCTTTCTGATGAATTGCCTTTTGAGTCTTGGTCATGAAATACATTGATGTCTAGGAAAAGGAAGAATAAAGTAAAAGTAAATCTTGGCTTGCTAATCTTCTACCACGTTATTGGAACAATAACTCAAGCTACTTTTTGCCACCTACAGAGGTACTCTCTTTATTTTTAATATAAACACTTTCTCTTGGGAAGTCAGTAGTTTTATTCTGCTCTAAACTGGGCAAGGAAGAGGACTCACCTAGGCCCTTTGTGTTGTAGAAAGTTTGTATTAGAGTAGGATGTGAGCTACTCTCAGATCACTTCCTAGTGTTAATAATCAGTAACTGCAGAGTTGAAAGCTGATAAAACCGGCTGGGAAAAGTGGAAATATGAAGAAAGGAGTGAATTTCCTATAAAGGAGTCGGGGGGGGGGATTTGTCATGTTTACCATGCAGTGGTATTTTGCGATGGGGGAAAATGAATTTGCCTAATGCACTGCTGCTCTGATGTTCTGGTGAGCTTTGCCTGCTTGAGATTTGTCAACTAAGTTCTTTAACTTCAGTACTTCTGTGGGCACCAACTAGTATAATTCAACTCAGTTCTACCCCATGTCTAGGACACACTGTAGGATCCAAGAGATTAATTACTTAGTTCCATATGATTGCCTCCCACTTTAGATGCAAATTATGAGCCTTAGGTTGTGGGCCATGCTCTGAGAGGTTAGAAATTGGAGCGTACCACCTAACCTCCTCCCCTCTTTGGGTTCCATTAGTCTGCTAGGATGGTTCTCAGAACTCAGGGGTATTGCAAAGCATACAAATGATTGGCCAGATGAAAGAAATAGGGCACGGTGTGGGATAAAGGGTGAGGAGCTTGCAGCCCCTCCTAGCCACACCATGCTCCAGGCATTTCTGTGTTCAACACTTCAGAAGCTCTCGGAACCCAGTCATTTTGGGTTTTTATGAAGGCTTCTTTAAGTAGGTGCCATTGATGACACCATTAGCCATTGGTGATTTACTTAACCTTCAGCCCCAGACCCTTCTTGGAGGTGGGGGGTTGTAGCAGACACCTCCGTCCAGTATTAGGTTATAGTGGCACAACCTTCTTGCCCCTCCATAATTCGGCTGTGTTACATTGGAAGTAGTCCCATCAGCCAAGTCCACCCAAGGTCAACTGGGCTCCAACTGAATTCCTCCCCTCTACATTAACCATTTGTTCTTTTCAGCGAAGATAGGCTTGTGCCCTCCTTCTACAGTCCTGCCTGCTTGATACTTGTTACCAGCGGGTGTCCCAAGGCCTGCCCAGCTTCCCCCTTCCCACCCTGTAATGAATAAGCACTGGGTGTCCTGGGAGTCCTTTGTCTTTGCTGCCCAGAGCAGCTTAGATCAGCCCAAGACTCAGTTTCTGTCAAGTCTCTGTCTCTGTGTCTTTATTTCCCACCTTCCTATCTTGCTGACGTCATACTGGCTCGCAGGAGACAGACCCACGGCTGGGGTTTTCAGTAACTTGTCTCAACGTCCCCTTTCCTGATGCCCATAGGGGTGGGACAGAACTTCCGACCCTCTAATCACAGTGATGATTTTCAGTAGCGCTGCAGTTTGAATGCAGAGCTGTTGCTCTAGGGATGCTGGTAGGAACAAATATGCAGGATCCCCCCCACGCTCTTCCTTTTTTCTTGCCTTAGTCTTATTAGTGAGGTCCATTAAGAGATTGAGCTGGCAGAGAAGTATCATTTTTCATAGCTGCAGCCCTAGTATTACATATTTGAACACAGGATGGTGTTGTGTTATGAGGAGCAGGAGAGAGGCTCGGTCGTCTTTCATTGTTTGAACAGGTTACTTTTTTTTTTGGTACCGGGGATCGAACTCAGGTCCTCGTGCTTGCGAAGCAGGCGGGGAAACCGCTGAGCTAAATCCCCGGCCTGAACAGATTGCTTTTGACTGAAAGGATGAAGGAGGGAAGCGATTATACTGGGACAATTGGTGTAAATAAACTGAAGGCAAATGAGCAAACTGGGGCATATGATCACTCAGCCTCTGGGAATAGTAATAGGGAAGATGTATATTTTAATCTGAACTGTTTGGGGTAGATTCTCTTTGATTGTCTTACCACACAACAAAACAGGTTTGGAGGACCTAAGGTAACGGGCAGTAACTAAATTGTATTTTGACCCCAAGCTTTCTTACTTCAGTTAGGAGTCTACTCATAACTATGAGATGTTACTTTATTCTTACAGTAACATTTGGAGACTCTCAAGGAATGTGGGATCAGAATTTTAAAACCACAAAACATAAAAGACAATTTGGGATTCAGAACCTCGGCAGCAAAAACATTTATTAAACACTTATGGCTAAGTTAGCATAGTATTGCATCATATATTATTCCACAGAAGTTAGTGTTTACTATCAGGCCCCTGGAAGCTTAGAGTCTTAGACTATACTTTAATAGTCACAGAGGCAACATTGAAAAGTAGATGAGTTTAGAAGAGACTACATTAAAAATATAATGTTAGCCAAATGCTTATTGATAAATTGCATATTATTGAACAGTAAAGAGTCAGAAGACTTTCATTTTGAGGATAAAATTTAGGAAAGATTTTTCCAGTTAATCTTTGTAGAGATGATTTTAGGAGTTACTTGAAAAGAAACCTGGGTTTAGGTGAATGGCTGGTAAAAGGTGCGTGAGAAGGTCTGTGAAACATTAAGCCAGGGAGGAGGAGGAAGCAAAGTTTATGGACCTAAACCTGATAGCTAAAATACAGCTCTGGTAGGTCACAGAGGAGAGGCAGTAGTTCAAGGGAGGTGAACAGAACTCAGTTTAATAGTAGGATTAGGAATTGCTCAGAATTTGAGTGGTAGGAAATCTCAGAATGAAATATATCAGTCATCCAGGGCAGATGCTTAGTTAAACCTTGGGAGATCTCAGGCAAAATAGGCCCTTCTTATGGAATAGATTTTTAGTTGGAATAGGTAATTTATTTACAGTTCCTATTCTGAATTCAGTAAATTTCGTAGTTGAAGCATTCATTGAACACTTCAGCCTAAATAGTATGAAAAATTGCCAAGGAGAATCTAAAAGTAGTGAAACCACGTCTGGTTTACTTGACATATGCTTATGTTAAATTTACCTCTGTGAGGTGTATTCTAAATATTAGGTGTAATTACAGTGTTATCTAATTGCTTACAAAATCCAAATTCTCTTTTTCATTAAAACTTTGGAAACCTATATGATCTGTGCCGTTCTGAGACTATGTAAATATTTTTTCATTAAATGATGATTTTAGGAACATTACTGACATTTTATGGAATCAAAGATCAGCAGGGTTACTTCCACTTTATACTTAATTAAAATATTTAAAAATAGATTTTCTTTATTCCATAATAAAAGAAATCAAGGATACTTAATAGAATTCCTGGAGTCCGACATTTCTGATTTTAATATGCTTGTAACATTTGTTCAAGGTGCCACTGTGTTCTTTGAAAAGAGCGATCATTTTCTCTGTATGGCATTACCATAGACTGCCTATACCCAGGGTCTTCCGAAAGGTCCATGTAAGCCTGACAGCAAGGAAACACGAGCTGTTGTAGAACATAAACACTGGTGACTTATTGCTGAAAGCCTACTTTGGATAGATGGCTCTTTCGAGTAAAAATCAGTCTACATTAACTAAATGCTAAGTGATAAAAATATTTCCAAATCATGTTTCCTACCATTGAGAACCTCCTTAAATTTAACAGCAGGTTAAAGGTTTGTGTATGGCCTGCTGAGAAGCAGTCTTTCATTATAAAATATGAATTTTGATTGTTTTGAAAGTTCATGCATTTGTAGTTTCTGCCACACAGGTACAAGTAGATGTAACCACTAGATATAGATGTAGGTCTTTAAGCAAGACCTACAATTTCTTTTCCATTTTCTATTTTCTTTCATTTTGTATTAAGATTAAAAATGCTCAGTTAAATTTGAGTAACTGTCCAATACTAAACTTACCAGGAGAGTTTTTCTATACCAGTCTTGCTGGGTGATAATTGTTGCTAATCTAAGTCCTAAGGGATGGTGCGACATTTTTCAACATTGGCAATAAAAACATAATAACTCTCAGAAGGGGTGGGGGAAAGAAGGAAGATTTGGATTCTAAGTTTTCTTTGTGAAAGAGAACTATTCAAATGTAGCTGGTTGGTTTCTACTACTGTAACAAACATTAAAAGAAAAAAACAAAACTGGGAAAGATTTTTTAAAAACTAGAAAAGTGAAAATCTGTTGTAACTACCATTTGGTTTTGGGAGAAATGAAATGGAATTATATTTATGAAAATGTTTTGCAAATTGCAAACATTATGTGAAAACAATTGTTTTAATTGGGTTTGTTTTGTAGTTTGAATTATTGGTCCATGGGCGCAACTGCCTGTATTTCTACAGCTTCACACTGAAAGTGCTGGGATCTCCAGGGTCCCCAGGGCACTCTTCGGTGTATTCAGACACAAGGAGCGAGGCGATTGCTTGGAGCTAAATACTAAACTCATTAGTTTCTTCAGTGCATTTATAAACAGGTAAGCAAGCCAAATGTTCAGTCCATTGGGAGGAAATAGGATCATAGCCTGGATAAATCATATGCTATTAACATTTGGTTGAAATAAGCTTAAAAATCATGATTTATATTTAAACTTAAGTCATTATGGCAAAAGGTTTTTTAAAAAATTGTCAAAAGCGAATCTTGCTTCCTAGCATCTATTAGAGTCTCCACTTCTAAAGGGTTAAAGGAAGAAAAAAGAAAAGGCAACTTTTTAAAAAAGTTCTTCATCTTATTTGTAAGTTCAAATATTTTTTTCCCAAATAAAGATTTGTATAGAAAACTTCTTCAGCATATATACAGTAAGGTCATTAAATTAAAAACAGTAGATCACAAACCAGACAAAGAAAGGAATAAATAAATACAGAAACAACCTTAGTCATTTGGGGTCAAATGGAAGAGCTTTCAGATTAACTGTGATTGAACAGACACAGTAGAGGCCCAAGGCTGACTCCTTGGGTCAGCAGTTGCTGCCTTTTACCACCCTCCTCTCTCCCTTGTTGCCCGTAGGACTGGAGATGTTAACTGTGTTAACTAAGAGTCTCTGAAGCGGGGGTGGGAACAAAGGAGAAGCTCCAAGCACTGTAGGGGAGGGAAAAGGCTAAGCCTCTGTTGTGTCTTAGTGTTGTTAAATCTATACACTGGTCAGTGTGTTCCTGTGTAATCAAGAAACGTGTCCTAGGAATCCAGGCTGAGTAAGGCCTAGTAAGAGAGAGTTTAATGTAGAAAATGGCTTATGGTATAGATGTAGAAGTTTCCTGAAGTGCTAATTAATTCTCATTGGCTCTGGGACACACCTCATATACTAAGAGAAACATGAAATCAAAGAGACTAAGGTTGGTATAATGTTTGACCTGGTATCTTTATATGTGGTTCAGGATTCTGATGAATTAGGAACTGAGGAATACACAACCATATTGATCATGGCTAAAGGATTCCCAGACTTTGGGGAAGCCAGAGGTTTAGGGTCGATGTGGGGAACTGTTGAGTGGCAGCAGGACACTGAAGGCAGAGAAAAGACCACCAAATAGTTACCGGCCTCTGTGTGCAGCTGAATTGCAATTCTACAGTCCGATCTTGGATGTTCTGAAATTTCTGGGACTCTTAGGGTGTGAGAAACAGCTTAAAACAAAAAAGTGACAGTGTCATCTAAATTTCAGTTTTTGCCCTGGTTTGACACTGCTTGAACATTGCTTTTCAAGAGGGCACAGAATGAAATCTGAGTTCCATACTGTTGGGAAGTGATTCGCTGCTGGGTGGACCCCCACTGATGGCACTGAGTGGGAACATGCCGTTCTGCTTTCAAGAACTTTGGTTTCATTGACGCATAGAAGTTGGCACACATTTCTACTGTTATCACTTGATAGGGTATCAGCTAATGTAACATAACAATGAAAATTGTACCTCTTAGTACTTGAATATGGAAATGTTCCTGTGAGTTTTCAGTGAACAATGGTTGCTCTTTTCTGACTAAGGAGCTGTTTGCCTAGTATACATGAATAGATATAGACAAATAAGAGGAATCATTAGCCAGAGTCTTGTAATCTATGAACATGATTTTAAAAAGCTTCGTTATATTGCATGTTCAATTTTGTTGGTTTCAATCAAAACTTTATGTTTTGAAGGTTGTTCTTTTTGATGGAAAAGGTTTTGATTTCGGCAATTGTGAGTATTAAACACAAATTTATACTCAGAGAATATGACTGTCTACAGACCTTCTAACCACCACCTTTAATCAGCCAGTTTTTCTTGTAGAGCTTCCTTCTACATTTCTTCAAGGAAGAACATCATGCAAGCCAACTGCTCAAATTAAGAGTAGTGATTTGCAATGGCAGGAAAAATAGGACAGGTATATTTTCAGTCTCCACCAGGGGGACCTATTGCTGCAACTAAAAAATGGAATCAGTAAGAACATGCTTGTCACAAGACATTTACATGCTATTATAGTTTTTATTTTTTAAAGTGCATATACTTTCTTGAAAAAATTTTCATATTCCACAGTGGTATTTTACATAATTTTATTTTGCATTATATATCGTTAAAATGTAAAAATAGAGAAATAAGACAACTTTTTTGACTTGATACTGATACTTTTTAAGTAAAATGAGATGAAAATACAAATTCAAAGTATATGAAAATAATTTATTTCAAATAACTACAGGATTGCCTACATAAAACATGAAAAAAGCTTTTATCTTAAAGCATTGTTCTAAATTTTGTTAATTTAGTATATTTTATTTCCTACTCCTAGATTTTTGTGTGGGATTTACAGGCTTACAGTTTTTTTTTGGAAACAATTTTATATGATCGTATTTAAAATAACAAAGTAAGTAAATTCTGTTATCAGAAAAAAGTAATTCTATCTTTTTGCCTCACTTCTGGTTGTGAGTACATTCATTTTTAAGCTTTCAGATTATACATGCTTTCTTAGGATCAAGTACTACTAGTCTATTCATTTAAACTCATCTCTCTTAATATTCCTTAATGGTTCAAATATTCCTTTTACAAGGGCTGTATAATTTTCTATATTCTGGATGTTTTTACCTGACGCAAGTGTCTACGTCCTTCCTGATTTGAAAATTTACATTAATGGTCTCAGTGGTAAATAGTTTGTAAACATCCTGGGACAGATGTTACTGTCCTCATTTTTCAGGTAAGGAAATGGAGGCTAAGAATGATTACTTGGCAGATGTAATGTTTTCTGCCTTGAGATTCTAAGCCCAATGTTCTTTCCAAAATACACAGTTGATTTTAACATATCCCAGACACAGACTAACCATTGTTCTGAGCATATTTCTTCAACCTAGACTAGACTAGTGAACTCGTAATTTGAGTGCTAGTGGGCATTTGTCCCAGATATGCTCTTCTGTATGAGAAATGCCATGTTCTGGATGGCCTACTTGGATAATTTCCATTGTCCTTAATAAATATCAGCACGTGGTATTTTAGATGTAGCAAGAAATATTTTAAAAAATATTGTAATTTTATATTTGGCAATGTAATGATGCTTTGAATGTCTTCTTACAAGCATACACACAAACACACCATTTTTCTTCCAAAGGAAAAGGATTGTCTGTTATGAAGTACAGAATGCAGCTCAAGCATAATGAAATAAAAATGTATCATAAACATATGAAAAGTTTCATAATAAGAGAAATGCAAAATTAAAAGTATATTTGATACCATTTTACTTCCTCAATTATTAGTATGATATACTTTGTTAAGTGCTTGGAAGTAATGAAATAAACAAATCAGATTTTCTTCTACTATTGTGGCTAACTATTGGTACAATGTTCCTGAAGGACAATTGGTAATATCTATGAACACACCACCTTACCCAACATGTATCTTGAAATTTAGCCTATGTATATACTTCAACACATAGAAAATTATTTATGTCCAAGACTATTCATTGTAGGTTTGTTATAGCAAATATTAGAAACAAAAAAATAGCCTTCATAGCAAGTTGATCAAATGGAATACTATTAAAAGTGCTAAGCAGGCACTCTATACTATTTAAAGAGCTTTGAGCTGTATTAAATAGCAAAGTACAGAAGCTTAGAGTAAGCTATCTTGTGTAGAAAGGAAACATGAGAATATATATTCATATTTATCTTATTTTAGTTTTATTTTATTTTGAGGTACAGGGGATTGACCCCAAAGCTATCACACTGAACTATATCCTTACTTTTTATTTTGAGACAAGATCTTACTAAGTTGCTACATTGCCCAGGCTGGGCTTGAACTTGTGATCCACCTGCCTTAGCCTCCAAGCATGCAGGGATTTTAGGCCTGCCCCATCACACCCAGGTAATAATTCCTTTTATATCCACAAGGAAATTCTTAACACGGCAGTAAAGGGCTATTTCTAAAAGGCATACACCCACAAGGACAAAAAGAATGAAAATGAAAAAGCAAGAAATAGCGAAATTTTGGAAGCTAGAAAGCAGATGAATGAATGGTACTGACTCAGCAGACCTGGAAAGCCAAATTCTTTGCTGACAGTGGGAAAAGCTAGATGCTTTCACACTGCAGAATATCTAGAGGTTCACACTTGGCATTTCCAGGTACTTCTGAAAATTAGTTTGAAGGTGGTTCTGAAAATAGGAGGACTGGTTGAAAGCCTATGAAGCAGTTAAAGCAATCTCCAGTTGCATAATCAGGCAACATCCCTTCCCCAACATGACAGAATATTGGGAGTTTGGTTTCTAAAGTGAGTAAAACAAAAAGTAAGCACTCTCTGGATTGAATTATACCAGGAAACGTGTGGGAGGGAGGGGCAATAATTTGCTTAAAACAAAATGGTTGAGCATTGGGATACCAAATATAGAGACCCCTCCCCTCTTCTTCCCATCTCTCTGTTCCTACTTGGCTGTCGTATGTTGATAATCTAGTCTCAATAGGAGATATTTCTCATGAAATCTGGTCAGTCAAGAGAAAAGACAACCGAGAAACCCAATTAAAACAAGCCAAAACACCCTACCTACAGCAGAGACAACAGTTTATGAAAAGCTGAAGATAACCAAGTAACTGAGAAAAGCTTTTGTATTAGTCAGTTTTCCCTTAGCTGGGACACAATACCAGATGCCTACAACTTAAGGGAGGAGAGATTTAACTTGGTTCACAGATTCCCGCCATTTAGTACATGGGCAGCTGGCTCCAAGACAGAGACATCATGGTGGAAAGGCAGGGTGAAGCCAAGCTGCTTAGTTCATAGTGGCTGGGAAGCAGAGCAGGGCAGCTACACCAGAGAGGAAGAGGCAAGGCACCAGCTACAGCACCCAAGGCCATGCTTCCATGACTCACCAGACCCACCCAGAAATGTTCTCCACCCATCCCTTGGGAAGCTCCCAAGTCAATCAAGTTGAAACAATCCAGCTTAACCATCACATCCCAGCCTTTGTTAACTTGACAGACATGTTTCCTTAAATCATACTTAGTTCCCAAATAAACCTAAGCTCATAATGCTGCTTAACATAATAGAACAATCCTAAGTACCCAAAAATGAAATAATCCCTCTCCCAAAGTCTCAAGAGTTTCAAAATTTTTCAAAAATCCAAGTCTGTGTCTCTTCTGAAAGTCAAGACAAACTCTTAGCTGTGAATCTCTGGAAGAATAATAAAAAGTTACATAATCTCTAAGTATAATCTAAACATTCCCATTCGAAAGGGAAAAATGCAATAGAAACAAAATGCACCAAAATCCAGCAGGGCAAATATTAAATCCTGTAGCTGCCCATCCACACTCAGGATGCATGGTGGTAAAATGTGAATTCCAGAAGGCTTGCAGCCCACATGGCATCTCTCTTCAGCTGGCTCCACTGACAGTCTGCATCTTTCCTTGGCAGATGACCCATGTTCCTGGCATCTCTGACTTCCTGGGGTCTCCACTGGACCTTTGGCTTCATTCCCACAGCTTCACACACTGCCCACTCAAGGGCTCCTTGCCTGGCCTCCCAGGCCTTTCTTTGAAATATGGGTGGAAATCTCCCTGAACCTACACCTCTTGCATTCTTTGTGCTGGTAAAAGCAACATCATATGGATGACAACAAGGTCTGCTGTTAGTGGGAGCAATAACTAGGCCCCCTTGGACCATCACTGCAGTGGCCTCTGAGTGACTGGATGGCTGAGCATGGAGGAATAAATTCTGGGGAATCAATTCCCTTGGAGGCCACCTGGAGCACGGGGACTGGGGACTATTATCTCAAATAGAGGTTTACATTTTTGCACTATGGAGCCTACATGGGGGGTTCTTGCTGATTTCTGAGATACTCTCAAGTCATCTTTCTTCTTGGCTTTGTAGAATGTACTTGGTTTCATTTTAATGGTTGCTAATCCCTTCAGCAGCCATACCTCCTTTGGCTCCAACTTTACACATGGTTCCTTGTCAGCCAAAATTTAAGTTTTTCAAGTTTTTTTTTAAACTCTGCTTTTTGTCCCAAATCCTTACTATAAATGTAGCTAAAAGCAGCCAACATGCCACAGCTTGAATGTTGGGCTGCCTTTGAATTTCCTCTGCCAGATCAGCTTTCACATTGCTGGGACACAATACCTGACACCCAGAATTTAAAGAAGGAGAGGCTTAATTTGGCTCATGGTTATAGGGGATTGAGTCCCTGGTTGGCAGGCTCCAAGGCAGGAATATCACCATGGAAGAGCACGGTGGAGCAAAGCTACTGAGCATGTGGTGGCCAGGATGCAAAGCAGGGAGCAACAGGCAGGTGAGGGACGAGATAAAGTACCCAATGTCACACCTCCATGACTCACCCAGTCATACCCAGAAGTGTGTTCCTCTCAGCCCCCTGGACAGAGCTCAAGTCAATCAAGTTAATGCAAGCTAACCTCTTTTAATGTGGAAGATAAAGATTGTAGAAGATACCATGTGGTGCTGCCAACATCTGCCCTTCCAGGACTGAGGCAATCTCTAACTGCCAGCAATGCCAACTCCCAGAGGTTCACAATGCAGTGGCTGAATGGTGCTGCCTTGTCCTTGGTCAATCCCTTCCCCAGGAGCTGCCCATGTGCAAACCTGGCTGACATATAGGATAAGACTGGGGACACAAAGTCATGCTTTCCTTGCTTTAATTGTAAACGACTCTCAAGATCCATCCCAGTTCAAACCCACCCCCAAGCTCAATACAGGTGATGGCAATTGTGTCACCATTCAGTTTGTTCATTGGTGCAGTCCTGCTTCCCTCACTTGCTTAGTTATTGTTCTCAAGGGTGCTCCCCCAATTAAGCATTTTCCACTAATTTCAGCATCAGAAAACCCTACCTATGACAGAATCCAAAGCAAAAAGTGGGCAGAAAAAGATTAATTATCTCAGATAAGAGGAGATACTACATCCGTAATACAAAAGCCAGGCACAATGAGAAAGAAATACTCACAGAGCACAGAAGATATATGATGGCAGAAATAAAAAAACCTCAATAGATGAGTTAGAAGATAAAGTTGAGGAAATCTCAGAAAGTAGAGCAATATGACAGCCGAAAGCATCAGCATTTAGAAGGTCAGTCTAAATATCCCGCATCTGAATAAAAGAAGTTTCAGAAACAATAGAGAAGTGTCATGGGGGAAAAGCCATTATCAGCCAAATAAATCAAACATTTTTCAGAATTTAAGGAGTTTGTAGGTTGAGTGCTTGACTCAATTATGAATATAGGACACCTCATAGCAAAATTTTAGAATACAAAGGGGGCAAAAAGAAGAATCTGCCAGCTTCCAGAGAGAATAGAGAGGTGGCATATAAAGAATTAAGAATCAGGGTTGGGGAGTGGCTCAGAGGTTGAGCCCATGCTCAAGGGCCTGGGTTTGATCCCAGGACCATCAAAAGGGAAGAAAAAGAAAAAAGAATCTGAATGACTTCTAAACATACTAGAAGCTTGAACACAATACATAGATTGACGGCAAAAATGACAAAGAAAAATTACTTCCAAGCTAATTCCAAACCCAGCAAACTATTAATTGTGAGGTAAAGACAGATTTACAATGGAAAGTTCTCAAACAAGCTTATTTCCCTGTCTTCTCTAGAAGATCTTGGAAGATATTCTCCTAAAACGAGGGTGTGGAAAAGAAACTTAAAGAGCTGGGGTCCATGAGAGAAGGAATCTAACATAGAACAAAATAAAATTTCCATTATACAGGTTAAGGAAAACACCAAGATGGTGGGGTGAGAGAGTAAACCATCCAAATTAGAGTAGGTCCTAAGGCTGTGACAGCCATGAGTAAAAATCGAGAGATTTAGTAATTTTCAGAGAGTTGGAGGAGGTTAATGATAGCTACACAGAAAACTAAGCAAAAGTAAAAATAAGACTAACTCTGGGGGAGATGGAGACTTACACAAGTGAAAAGTTAATAACGCTCTATATTGCTTGACTGTATAAATCCTCACATAGTCATAAAAGGCAGGCAATTAATACTGATCTAATTAAAATTTATGACATAATACTGGCAAGATGAAGTGTGTGTGTGTGTGAATATAATATAGATCCTACATATAGAGTTGGAAAGACACTCATTGTTCATAGTGAGAACTTACAGTGTAAGGGTGGTGTTCACTTTCATATTCAGAACCTAAAACTGGAGTCCAGATTGCCTAAATCTGAATCATAGCTCAGTGATTTTCCAGTGCTATGACATTGCGAATGTCAGTTGACCCTTCCATGCCTATCTGTAAAGTGGGACAATGTTAACTCACATCTTATAGAGTTATTGTGTGGGTACTGTATATGTGAGATTAGAACACCACCACACTGACATATAGTAATTGCAATATAAACACTTTCAGTGTGTGTTATCTGTTATGGAGTGAATTGTGTTGCCCCAAATTCATATATTGAAACTATACCCTCTAGTACCTTAGGGTACGACTGTATGCGAATACTAGGGTTCTAAAGGCATCACAAGTTAAAGTGAGTCTGTTAGGGTGGGTACTGACTGATCCAATCTGACTGATACCTTGTAAGAAGAGGAGGTGAGGACATTCAGGGCGGGCCAGCAGGGGGCGCAAGCACACGTGAAGGAAGATCATGTGAGGACACAGCGAGAAGGTGAGCATCTGCAAGCCAAGCAGGGAGACCTCGGGAAAAACGAAACCCCCCCGCTACCCTGATCCTGGTCTTCTGAGCCTTCAGAACGGGGAGAAGATAAGTTTCCGTGCTGGCATCGCAGACCTAACAAACTAATGCATTGTCATGTTGTTAAAAGACTTGGAATTGAACACCAAAGGATCCCATTTAAACTTTCACTGAGCTAAGAGTGGTTATCTGTGGGAAGCAGAACATGATGGCAGGAAAGAGGCATTCTTGCTTTTTGAAATAAGAAATTTGATGAAGTCATTTACTCCTTAAACTATATACATATATTGGATATTGAAAAAGTGTGTTTGCGCGCGCACACACACAAACACACACACACACACGAAGAAGGCTGTGATGTTAGATAAACAAGGGTTATTCCTTGTCCCTTTTCATCGGTGATATTTTCAAGCATTGTAAAAGATGCCACCTCGTAGGGACGAATGGCCCTTCATGTGTTTGGTATTAATGGTGGTGTGTCTGAGTAATGGCCAGGTAGGTAATGGCATTCGGTGTTCTTGGCAGGGCAACTGGATTCCCCCATAACTCTTTGTAGCCAAGTCACTTTGGAAAGAATTGTGATGGGGTAAAATTTCACTCTCAAATTACTTGACAAGACATGTCATATATTTGCTAAAAAAGTAATGAAAAATGTCTTTTCCTTTCAGGTACTGGGAATTGAATCCAGGGAATGCAGTTATATCAGAGACCTTTATTTATTTATTTATTTTTTGATACAGGGTCTTGCCCTTGCTAAGTTGCCCTGGCTCAGCTTGAATTTGCAATCGTTCTGCCTCAGCTTCCCTGGTGAAGGTAATGTAATATCTTTATATTTCCTGTATCTATCTTCTGTTTTCTCTCTCTGTGGCCCTCTGAACACTTTTACCCCACTGTAGACTGAATGAGTAAGTTAGTATGCTTTTGGTTTCAAGGAAAAAAAGCCAACTAGAAGTGTTTTACTCTGCAAAAATAAAGAGATCTTGGATGGGTGGTTTTAGGTAGATCCCTAGTTTAATTGCTCAATGATATTATTAAAGACCTGAGTTTTTCCGTAATTCCAGGCTTCCAGTGAAAGTCTCCAGTAAATGTCTCAGGCTCCTTTGAACACACTTCTTTCCCACACTGGAACAAAGTCATGACTGTGTCAGTAAGGAATCACAGAGCTGAAGAAATACACAGTTTTGGATTTTTACTATTCATTTTGTTTTAAATTTAAAAATTTTTTATTAGCACATGTTTGCAGTACATAATGATTACTGGGGAGTTGGTAATGGACCTAACACATCTTAATTCTTTTCATGTCCCTTCCCCCGCCTCCCTCCCCTATCCCCCCCTCCCTCCACCTCTTCTTGGTCCCTTTCACATTTACTAAAGATCTACTGAGACAGTTGTGGTTAGATAGGAAAGGAAGGCAGAAAATTCTTTCACTGGGAGGGGGCCAGAGAGAGAGGGTAAGGCTCAGGGATGAATGTTCTGGTCTCTGGGGCTTAAAACTGGGGAGAAGCATTGTAAGTCTAGCTGAGCATGACGGAAACACACAGATGCCTAGAAGTATCTTTTTATCCTGGATTCTCATGACGTAGCCTGGGAAGTTGTCTTTTAGAGAAGTCCTGAAACTGGAATAAAGTCACATCCAAAGTGTCCTTGTGTAAGAGCTAAGATGGCAGAGGAATGGTGCTAGGTGAATGGGTCTTCTCTGGTGTGCAGTTCCTGGGTCTCAGAACTTCCTGCCAAAGGCCGACTTTATGCCTGAAGACTGGGCAGAGCCCACAGACTCCCCTGGCTACATCCAGAAGAACTGAGAAAGCATGCAGACCACAAAGGAATCTTCTCCACTATCACTGCCTGAGGGTCCTAAGCCTCACTCTGGTCCACTTTCTAGGAAGGGGAGGGCAGAAGGTATAATGAAAAACAGTCCCGGCTGGAACTTTGAACTTGGCATTGACTGAATATTCATAGTTTTAAATGCAAATAGACTGAATTACATTTAATTGACAAATTTCTGTTCTCCTGGACTGAGGCTCCAGAATAAGAGATCAATTACAGAGATAAATTACCATTTTCCTCACTTTAGAGTATATGAACTTTAGTCTTGCTCTACTTTGTATATTTCATGATTATCTTCCTATTCACCTTTAAGGGATCACTGTGAGAAGGTGGGGAAAGAAAGAAGTGCTGTGAAGGTGGAGGACTCTTGTGAAGGCTGGGACCCTCTTGGAAACATTTCAGAGAACATTATTTTTAGGGTTAAGTAAAAATAATATAAAATTATCTAGCCAGTGACTTTTCCCCTAAAAGTTAGTATGTTTAGTAAAATAGTTTTAATATAAAGAAAGCTAGCATAATCTCATTTAACTGGGTTTTAAAAAATGCTTGCATTAAAATGGTTTTTTTAATTATGATGTAAAGACAACCATGATTCACTATAGAAACAAGCTACCAGGTTACTTATATTTATTTTGTTTGCATTATGTTTTCCCTTGACTACATATGTTTAACCAGGTGGAAAACAACAGAAAATTTCAATTTTTTAAAACAAATATAACCTGGTCAGGAATCAACTTTACATTCTAATTACATTATAAAAAATCAAGAATGTTTATGGTGGCATCTAGCACCCAGTTAAAACTCAACACATGCCTAACAATAATAAGAAAATTTGTTGGCCAAAATGTTGTAATAGCTACTAAAAATACATAAATACATTTTAATCTCCAGACAGGAAAAAACAGACATGCAGGGTGTATTTGAGGCACATGTATCATTTGAACAGGAGCCAGAGTTACGCAGCTAGAGATGAAAGTGTGATTTAGAGATATATTCTACTCCACATGCACGTGTGTTGCCTCCATTAGCATTAATAGAATTTACACGCACACAGTTAGAGGAGAGAACTAAAATTTGTTGAAAGGCAAAGGAGGAATGATTTTTAACTTTGCCTATAATTCCAGGAGTGTGGGACTGTATTATTAAAAGCTCCGTGAAAGGCCTTAATTTAGGAACTGAGATATAGAAGCTCTATATCAAACTACTACATGTGTGCTTCGTTTATATTATTAGAGAAAAGAGAGCAGGAAAGCCAAAGGGTTTATCAAAGACTGTCCTGGGATGACGGTACTGTATAGAAACGGGAAGCCACATATGCATTTTGTAGGTGGATTAATTAGAGGAATATGAACAATTTTTAATCTGGGCCAAAATATGACTGATAGTATTGTGGAAGTGGTGTACATATGTGTCAGTGTGTGTGAACTCCCCAGACCCCCATATACCCACAAGATTGCTTTTATTATTTATACTCACGTATAAGCATTTATTCTTTTTTTTTTTTTTTTTGGTACTGGGCATCGAACTCGGGTCCTTGTGCTTGCACAGTAGGCGGCGAAACCACTGAGCTAAATCCCTGGCCCAGCATTTATTCTTTATGTTGGCTTTAGAAAATAGAAATACTTCTAACCAATTGAGTGCGTGTATTGTGTTTTCTTGCAAATTGAACTTTAATGTTCTTGGAAAAGATTTTCAGGAATTGGAGGCAAAAGTAAATTAAAAAAAAATTTTATTTTATTGCTACATTTTAGGTATACAATATAATGATATTCATCATTGGAAATTTGCACCTTTACATAATCTCTCTTGGTTCTCATTTTTTCCCCCTTCCACTGCCCTCCCTTCAACCCTTCCATCCCTCCCTATTTACAAAGACTTTGTTTCCATTTTTTCATTTTCTCTTATTAATTCTATTCCCTTCTTTCCTTTTTCCTACCCCTCCCACTTCCCCTTCCCTTTTGCCCCTTTTCTTCCTATTTCACGTTATCTATTATACTTTTTAGTCCTTATTTACACTTTCAGTTTCTCACACTAGAGAAACTATTTGGTATTTACACATGTGTGTCCTGTTTATTTCACTTAATAATATCGCCTCAATGTGCATCCATTAAGCAATAAATGTCTCTAGTTTCTCATTCTTCATGGCTGAGTAGTACTACTTTTTATTAAAAAAACACATCTTCTTTATCCAGTTTCCAGTTGATGGGCACTTGGGCTGTTTCCAAACCTTAGCTATTACAAACTGTGCTGCTAAAAACATAGGTGCACATATATCGCTGTGGTATGATTCTTTTAATTCTTTGGGGAAGATACCCAGCAGGGGAATAGATGGGTCAAATGGGACTTCGAGTCCTAGTTCTTTGAGGTATCTCCATACTGATTTCCACAGTGGTTGCACCAGTCTACACTCCCACCAGCAGTGGAGCAGGGTTCCTCTTTCCCCACAGCCCCACCAGCATTTGTTATTGGTTGATCTCATGATAGCAGCCATTCTTTCTGGAGTGAGGTGGAATCTCAGTGTTGTTTTCATTTGCATCTCTCGAATGACCAGTGATGTTGAACATTTTTTCATATGTTTATTTGCTATTTCTACTTCTTTGTCTGAGAAATGTCTGTTCATTTCAGATGCCCATTTTTGTATTGGGTCTTTAAATTTGGAAGGTCTGATTTTTTAAGTTCTTTATAGATTCGAGGTAGTATACCTTTGTTTGAGGAACAGCAGGTGAAAATATTTTCCCACATTGTGGGTTGTCTCTTCACTCTGTTGGTGGTTTCTCTTGCTGTGCAGAAGCTTTTTAATAAGAAGAGATCCCACTTGTTGATTGATTGTGCTAGTTCATGGGCAACTGAGGTTTTGTTCATAAAATCTTTTCCTACACCAATGTCTTCAAGATTCTACCTAACCTCTGTTCCAGCAGATTCAGCATTTCTGTTTTAATGTTTAAGTCTTTAGTCCATTTTGATTTTAGTTTAGTGCATGGTGAGAGATATAGGTCTACTTTTAATCTTTGGCAAGTTGAAATCCAATTTTTCCAGCACCATTTATTAAAGAGGCTATCTTTCCTCTAGTGAGGGTGTTTAGCTCCTTTGTCGAAGATGAGGTGGCTGAGTGTGTCTGGAGTTGTTTCTACATCTTCTAATCTGTCCCACTGGTCCTCAGGTCTGTTTCTTTGCCAGTACCATGCTGTTTTTATCACAGTAGCTTTGTAGTATAATTTCAAGTTGGGGGTTATGAAACCCCCTGCCATGTCTCTGTTACCTAGAATTGCTTTTGCTATTCTGGGTCTCTTCTTGTTCTAAATGAATTTTTGGATTTTTTCCTAAGGTCCATGAAGTATGGTGCTGGGATTTCAATTGGGATTGCATTGAATCTATATAGCATAGGCAAAAGTAAATTTGTGTCCTCCCATCTACTATTTCCCAGGAAATGGTTCCTCTTAAATACACTTGTTCTTTTAGTATGTATGTATGTATGAGGAAGAAAGAAACCAGGTAAATAATGAAGCAGAGAAAGTTGGCAACAAGTGATATATCTAACTTTCTTTTAAAAAAGTTTTATTTTTTTATTAGTCTATGCAGTACATAATGATTACATTTATTATGGGAAGTTGGTACATGTACATTACACATCTTAAATTTTTTAAACTTTCCTTTCCCTTGCCCTCCATCTCTAGGTTTAACTATGTAGGAATGATCATATTTGAGAGTATTATTTATTTGAAAAGCTCTAACCCATACATTCATTCTCTCATTTAGCACTTTCATAGTACATATCTGCTATGACCTAGTAAATTTTCTGTCCCAGAGGCAAATAAGATAAAGTTCTTGACCTCATAGATTTCTACCAGTGAGAATCATGCTTTAAGAACTCTAAAACTGCCCATACTTTTTGACTTAGCTATTACATTTTTTAATTAATCTAATCTTATAAATACTAAAGTGATTTACAGACTGATGTATACAACTTTCCATTTTATCTTTACTTATAATGCTGACAAACTCTAATCTGTTTAAATATGCAACAATAGGAGAATGCCATCTATCAAATGTCTACACATTTTTGCATATTTTTTTTGGAAGTGTTATGGATTAAGCTATGTCCCAGCCCATGCACATATTTTGATTTGTGGATAAATGGACAAGTCCAAGTAGGAAAATATGGATAACTTTTAATTGTGTTGATGGTTTTTTTCCCTCTTTAAAATCCCTAAATACTCTTTTTTACACTAAAAATGATTTTAAGGTTCAGATGTAAAACTGTTAACTTTGGTGGTAGAAGATATTTCTATAAAGCAAGAGCTTAACTATTTCTCTTCCTTGCACAAATCATCTACGTCTGATTTCTGAAAGGTTGTCAATTTCTGTGTCGGAATTCCTTAGTGGACTTCTCTGTATCTCTTATATAAGCTACTTTAGAAGTGTTTTAAATGGTAATTATGTTTGGGCCAGACTTGAGTCTTAAGTAGGAAGTGACTATGGAGAAAGATCAGGAATGTTTTGCTACTTCTTACCAAAAAATGTGAATTGCCAGGTTCTCAGGAGCAAAATATGTCGTGGTGCATTGGTAAGTATTGCAATCTATTTCCAGGCTTGGAAGGACTGATTTTCCTCCACTTTCTGACACGAGGTGGACTGTATTACCCGTTTTGACTAATGAGATCTGAGCATGTGTGCTACGTGTTAACTGGGTGAGAGGGTGTGTGAAGAGCGTGTCTCATCCATCGAGTTCCATTGCTGTGATGAGCATGATGCTATGTGTTAAGATGGAGCTCTCACCTGGAAGCCTGGTTCTCTTAGTGATTTAAGACTGAAATCTGTGATCTACTTTTGGTATTTTTGGTGGAGATAATTAAATTGGTTTCAGTAAGCTGTTATGTTTTGGGGATGGTTTATTATCACATCAGAGTCTAGCCTTGTTGGGTCAATGAAAGGAAAAATGATGATTTTTAGGCATAATAAAATCATTTAATGAATAAAGTATTCTTTCCAAGGAGTGGTTTGTTTTTTTAAAACCCCAAATGAGTAAGGAAGAATTACTGATCTTAATAATCTCAGACATCAAATCGTTTATTTTTTCCACACGCCTTTTCTAGGCAGGATGCATTGAGATCCTTCTAAGTCTTAAAGGCAGCTTTCTCTGGGGGCCATATCTGTCACCCACAGTTCACCAGGCAGTGGAAACTGCTTCAGAGAAGCTTACTGTCTGTAGTCAAGGTTCCCAGTGAGGGGCCAAGGGCAGCCTGTCGGCTCTTCTGTGGCTCAGCTGCAAAAGCCATTCACAAATACAACCATTGGGCCAGGGATTTAGCTCAGTGGTTTTGCCACCTGCTGCACAAGCACAAGGACCTGAGTTCAATCCCCAGTACCAAAAAACACCCCACAACCCCCCCCCCCCCAAATACGACCATTGCTTACGTGTGGGTAAAGGACCTGAAACCTTGGCCCTGGAGAATGCGTAGTGTTTTTATTTATTTATGTACTTATTTTAATTAATGCTAAGCTACAAGTTTCTAAGTATAATTCTGTGGCTCTCAATCTACCTACTACTTTATAGCCATCCTATTGTATTTCGAGTAAGTTGTCACCAACTGAAGTCACTTTTCTTTGTTAACCCATAAAACATCTATTATAAAGAGATAGTGAGCTCTTATAAAAATATTATTATAAAGTACCTTTCTAAGGTTATACATACTTTTCATGATGGGTTCCATTTAGTGCTTTCTTTCCAGGTTGATTTAAATTTTTTTCCATGTAAATAGCCCAAAGTTCCAGAATTTATATGGCCTCAGTCGTTTTGTTTCTCATGATTACAGGTTATTGCACCTGGTAAATCTGAACTCTGTCTGCCCCTCCCAGCTGCTGAGTTCCTGAGCTCCAAGAACAATCAGAACCTGTTCCTACATCCTGTAGGCCCCCATCTGAGTCCAGGAACAATGCCTACTCTGCTAGGACAGGTCACACCCATCCCACCGAATCAGTCACAGCGCCCATTGCTATAGCCATGTACTTAGCCATCTTGCTCCCCCACTTCCTGTCACTCCACCTAAGCCAGTCCCATTAAACCCTTTACCCTACCCATAAAAGACCCAGCTCAATAAACTGGACTCAGACTCTCCTTTATAGTTACTCCAGGAAGTCCTGCCCGGAACCCCCACATTCAGACTAGCTGTGTTCTTTATTGGGTGTCATCATGTACCTAACAGCACCAAAAGAATATCAGTGAGAATCAGCTAAAAATAGCAACACATTGCAACACATTGAGTGAATCTGAGAGGCTTCCAAATGTGAACTTTCTGGTATCTTTTCTCCATGGAGTCAGGATACACCACTGTCCTGACCCAGTGATGTATCACAGTACACAGCAAGTGTTGCCTGCCAGGAAAGCTCACCACACTTCCATGTCAGGTTTTTATTGCGATTTCATTACACAGGAATAGTTGGTTGAATCACTGGCTACTGAACTCAATCTCCAAGGCTCCTTCCTTCCCTGGTCAGGTGACTATCACATGGCCTCAACTCTGTAATCACATGGTTGGTCCTATGGAGTGGTGGTCCTACCCCGAGTCATTTCATTGGAACAAACTAGAGGGCCACCAGGCGTCACCTGGCGAGCATAAGCTTTCAGGGACCATCAAGAATAACAAAATCACGCCTAGGGAAACTTTCAGTATACCTTTTAGGAACTGGGGTTGAAAACTAGCTAGTTCTTTATTTTTTAAAATTAATTAAGTTTATCGGTACATTTTTAGATATACACAGTGATCACATTCATCATAGGAAATTTGTACTTGTACATGATATATCATTTTTTAGTAAATAACTTTATTATCACACACATACAAAAATTTAAAACCACTCAAAGAAGAACAATGCAAGGGGAAAAAACTACAGTAATATTCAAGTACAGTAGAACTCAACCAAAACAAAACTGAAAAGCACTTAAACATTTTTCCATACAACTTTAAAAAGCATCTCAAGCACCAACAAGACACCAGAGGATGTGATTTGTTTCAGAAAGATCCCCAAAGCCAACACTGAACAAATAACGATCTGGAAAAAACCCTCCAGTTAGCATGATACATGTAAATGATATATCCTGATTTTTCTTTTTTCTCTACTACTCTCCCCTCCCTTTAACCCCTCTTCCCCTCCCTACTTACAAAAGCTTTGTTTTCATTTTTTCTTCTTTTCTCACTGTTTTCTTTTCTCTTCTTTCCTTTCCCCATCCCCCTGCCTAGTTCTCCTTCCCATTTGAATATCTTCTTCCTAGTTCACAGTTTGGTCTTTATTTACCCTTTTTGGTTTCTCATGCCAGAGAAACAGTGTCTCCAGTTTATACCCATAGTTCACCCCACCTCATTGCCCTGCTTTCACTCATACTACTTCTGATCTTAACTATTTGCAATTTCAATTACTTTTGTGGTTATTTTCAACATTAAAATCTGTCAGTTTGTTGAATTTCTCTCATTTAGTGATCCCATTAATTCCTGTAGTCATATTATAGACCTTGCCACCTCTCCATAATTTGAATTTCATGCATTCCATTCTGTGTCACGTTTTACCTTTCCATCTTTCTCTCTCCTGTATCTATCTCCAGTAATCTTCATCCCCACTAAGACTAATCTGTTGATTCTACCATTTCTCTTCTCATCATCTTGATATTCCCTCTCCATTCCTAAGTTTATAAAAATCATGATTCTCCCTTGCTTATACCCTTGACATCATTTCTGGTTTCTTGATTCATTGTCTTTGCTGAGCCAAAACCATATTCCTGGTTAATCTAACCTTCCACTTGTTCTGCTTCTGTACCCATGAGTGTGTAGTGAAAAGCTGAATGTGGTTACTGAAAAACACACAACCTTACTGATTGCTTTTGTTTTAAATTCATGACCACAAACTTCATGTGGGAATCTAGTGCTGGCAGGTAATCTTGACATAAATCCTTAGTTTAGGAGGTGGGAGAGTTAGTGGATAATTATTTCACACTTTTCCTCTTATGGCATGCTTCTAATACTTCCCATTCTTCTTCTTAGCTAATGATGTTTCTTCCCACTTTACTGAAAAGTTGAAGAGAACTTCCACAGAATCCCACAGTAATGTCTACCAGCATTTCCACTCATGGCTTCTGTTTTTACCATTATTAGAGACAAACTAGAATTGCTTAGTCCTACAAACAGTGTCCTGGGAGGAAAATCTGATGGAAAAAGCTCTGATCTAGGATCTACCTCCAGCTCAGTTCATTGTGGTGTATAACATCAGGCCACTGGACAATGTATGGCTGCCATGACCCATCTTGATGGGGCGGAATATTTGTTCTCAGAGATAGAAGCTGACAGATTATATATGTCACAGAGCACAGTCAGGACATGGTAGAGTCTGTTCTTAATGCTCTTCAGAGTTTTGTCTCAGGATCTACTAGGCATGCACACTAAATTTCAGTGGAACCTCTTGAAATGGAGCCCAAGAAGCTGCACGTTCTCCAAGTAATTTTTTTGATATAATAAAGTTTGCTCTGCTTATGAAATGGAGTTGGTAAGATTTCCAGTGACAACTTTGATCTACAAAAATAATTTTTTCACTCATGATTAGTTAACCAAGGACTGTATTAAAACAAACACCTCCTAATTGTTCTGATTAATTGCAGCTTTATTGTATTACAATTGGTTGATTGATTCTGCTTTGAAGATTTTTATTTGTATCTTTTTGTCAGACAGTGAATGAGGATGAATATTTCATGACTATTTTTTGAGTCAGGCATTATGTTCACGGTGGAGAGGCACAGAGTAAACAATATACTCTGGAACTCAGATTGCCTTTTTCTTGTTCCAGTGCTATTTGTGTTGGTTTTGGCTTCCTAAGATTGTCTGTTACCTTTATACTCTGCTTTCTCCATCTATAAAATTAAAGCCACATTCAAATTGTTCTTATATATAATATATATAATTAAAACTATATTCAACTTGTTTGATTTCAGGATTTTCAGACTTTATTAGGAATGTTTCTTGTTGTGGCATAGTAAAAAGAACATTAGCTTTGAAATAGAATTGCATGTGATTTCCATTTCTACCAGTGACTAGCTGAATGACTGAACAAATTGAGTAGGTTCTCTGAACCTCAAGCTCCTCATCTGTTAAATGGGGATCATAATGACTACATTATATGATTATTGTAGAGATTACACAAATGAATACTTACATTCTTTTTTTTTCCCCATTAACTTTATTGGTACATTTTAGGTATAAAATACAGTTACATTCATCATTGGGATCTTGTACCTTTAGATGAGTATCTTGGTTCTTATTTTTTT
>NW_004624743.1:9620768-9635288 GCF_000247695.1 Heterocephalus glaber | reverse complement strand
CTGTGCAGACTTTCGATGGAGTTTTTAATCTCTTGGAAATCTGTTTTTATCTGTTTTATGGATTCCATTTGTTTCCTATGTTGGGATTCCATCATGTTCCTCAAATCCTCTATTTTTTAAATCTGTGTCCTCTCTATATTTATTAATCATGTCTTGCACCATGAGAAAAATCTTTGCTGTTATCTGAGTAATTATTTCTGATTTCATTTTTTCTGGATCCTCTTTTGTTGCCAGTTCAGAGAGTCCAGGTGGTTGAGTATCTGATTGTTACATCTCATTTCCCTTTGGGGTTGCTGTAGGTGATCCAGAAGTCTGTTTTTGAGGCTTGTTCATGTGTCTTTTCATTTCCACGGTGGGGGGGTGCTTCTGGCGCCCACATGGCTCACTTTCTGTGCCCTAGGAGCTTGGGATGGCAGCAGGGGAGCTTCCTTCTGGGTGCTGGGACCGGCTCACCTTCTCTGCCCTAGGAGCCTGGATGGCAGAGGGGGAGCTTCCTTCCGGGTTCTGGGACCAGCTCAGCTTCTCTGCCATCGGGAGCCTGGGATGGCAGTGGGGGAATACTTACCTTCTTGTTTCTTTTCTTTGTCCCTTATACAAATTTTGGCTAATTTTTGTTTTTTTTAAATTAATTTGACTAAAGGCATTTGTCATGTTTACATTTCCATTGTGTTCATATTTTTCTATTAGGCAGTTGGAAGATGATTAAGGGTATTTCTTTTGGTTGATTTGTTGTTCCCTCTATTCATAGTATGGAATACTGATCTATCTTTCTGCAGAATGAAAACATGTATAAAGTTGCAAGGTAATGAGCATTCTTTGACTCCAGCTATCGTACTGTCCTTTAAGCAAGTGCTGTGGTATGTGATTCGGGAGGGGCAAAGAAGAGAACTGCAGCACATGATTTTTACCCTCAGATATCTTAGATTTACAGTGGGAGAGACATCATAAACAAATAGAAAGATAGATAGAAATTGAAGATTTAATAACATTGAAAGCAACTTTAAAAGCACTGCCCGATAGTACCTGAGCAACTATCAGACCACTGTTAGCTTGCATACCATTCTCTGAAGATAGTCAACTTTTACATGAAATAAAGGTATCCATCTGAAGTAATACTGGGAATCAGAATTACATTTCCCACTCCTGTCTCCAAGGTAACCCAAAGAGGGAAAAAGAACGCTGTCTACAGTTATTTATTATGAGACATAAAGTGGGACATTTTCTCTTAGTGTTGGAAAATGTTCTTGAGAATAGCATTGAAGTGTGCATTATTTAATGCTTATGTGTAATGGCCACAATCAACAAATAGAAGGAGGATTAAAAGGAAGTGGATGGGATGTTTCCTTTTGCCCTTTTGGTCTTTGATCGTAAATATCCTTCAAAATATGGGTGGGGAGATGGTTCTGTCTCTTCAGGCAAAGTAGAATCAACAGTTCAACAAAAGTTTAATTAATTTACAGTCATGTGATGCATAATGATGCTTTAGTCAGTAACAGGCAGCCTAAACTACAGTAGTCCCATAAGATTATAATGGAGCTAAAAAAATTGCTATCCCTAGTGATGTCACAGGCAGTGGCACAAGACAACACATTACTCATATGTTTGTGGTGACACTGGTGCAAACATATCCACTTCGTTATCAATCCTATAAAAATGTAGCACATGCAATTATGTGCAGTGTATAATATTTGATGAGATAATGACGATGATATGATTTGCAGACTTGCCGTCCTATGCTTTTATCTTTAAGAGTCTGTTCTTTCTGTTTACTAAAACAATTGTCTAACAGTGTAAAAGCAGAGTCTGAAATAAGAGATGACTTATTTCAATCACAGGAGTTGGAATAGATCAGATCTCCCCATGTTCTTCCTTAGCAGTAGTATTTTTAAAGAATTTCACATATTTGCCATCTTCTTTATTTCACTTAGGTATTGTAAGATTTGTGTGTTTGTATCTGTAGAAACTATATCTCAGCATTGCCTATACGTGACCAGAGAAGGAAGAGAAAAGGTTAACTATTAACATTCATCACCACAAGGGGGTGTGATTTGCAGGGAGATGGAAAACAGGGATTATCTTTGTAAAAACTCTCTATTGTTTGACTTGTTAAAATAAATGCAGATTGCATGTAATTATATTTAAAAATGAAAGAAAAAATATAAGAAAAGGAAACACAAAAACAAAATAATCTCACAAGATAAACTGGAGTTTATTTCAAAGGAGACATTCTTACCAGGTTAAGTCTGGCTGGTTGTGGGTTGTGGCAGGTCCTGGGAGAGGGTGTTTGAAAATGATCTCTGCGAATCTGACTCACATTTGCCACACTTTCCCATCCAGCCTCCTATTTCCACCTCAAACTACGACTACCACGGAGAGCAAATAAACCTTCCTGGCATATTGCTTAATACATCCCTAAGGGAATACCAAAGGAAACATTTTCCTTCCATTTGTAAGAAGTCTCATGGAAGAAGTTACTTTTTGCTGCAGGATCTTTAAGAGAAGTGGGAGTTATCCAGAGGGAAGTGAAGAAAGTGGGTGAACTTTCCCATAGATGCAGTTCTACGTGGCAAGTGTCTCAACTGAGGGAAGAGAAAGCCAAGAATATTTTGGAATTGCACAGTTTAGTATGACTGCGGTATAGACTGCATATATGTACTTGTAAATGTGGGGGAAGTGAGCACGAAGCTGAGGACAGTGTGATCCAAGAGACATGTTGAGAAGTTTGGGTTTCATCTAGAGACCAAGGGATATTAAAAAGTTGTAAGCAGAGCAGTGTTATGATTGTGACTTTTTATTGTGGGAATGACAATGGGGTGTTTCCAGAGCAACTTGAGGATTGTCCTCCAAGTGTTAAATTATGATGCATGCATAGAAATGTGCTAAATCAAGTGAAAAGAGGAATAGTCACTAGGCTAAAAATGGACTTCAGATCCTAAAGAAGGTAATCAACAAAGAGGAAAAGGTAAAAAGCGGGAATGTCTTAGTGGAAGCTTTTGCTTGCTTTGTGGCTGTATTAGTGACCTTTCTGTCACAAAACACCTGGCACTGCAACTTGAAGGAAGAGGTTCACTTGGGCTCATGGTTTTAGGGATTTAGTCCATGGTTCCAAGGCGGGAACATCATGGCAGAAAGGCGTGGCAGAGAGAAGTTGCTCACTTCATGGCGGCTAGAAGCAGAGAGAGCAGGAAGAGAGCCAGAAGTGTCACATACTGTCCAATGACACCCTCAGGGACCCAGCTCCTCCACCTGGGTCCTACCTCCTAATAGCCCATTCAGCTATGGATGCATCAATGAGGTAATCCCTCGATGAGGCTAACCAACCCACCATCCAACTCTTTCCCCAAAACCCCACCCTTTTACACAATATTTTGAGGAACATTTTAGATCTAAACCATAACAGTAGCTTTAAATAAATTCTTTTCTGAGAAAAAGAGTTGCTGATAGTGTGCCAGGCTTTTCCAGTAGAATTTGAGGAACACCAGTGTTATACCTGTTGCCATCCCAGCCATTACATAGCTTGCAGTTTGTACAAACACAATTTGTCTAGTAAGTTGCTTCATCATGTGACTTTATTATTCCAGCATCCTCATCAATTTATTCTTATTATTTCAGAAAATTATTGCCCAAGTAGCTAACATTGTCAATAACTTTATTGTTCGTTTCCAAAAGTTCCTTAAACTCCACTTAAGCAAATGTTAGACCATGCCAGTCACGGGAGCATCAAATAGCTGTTTACTCTTTAAGAATTGCTTTGAAACTCTTTCTCCTAAAGCCCTCCTTTTATGTTGACCACACCAAAGTCATAATCACACAGTTGCCCGATCATAATCAAGCCCAGCAAACAGTCCTCTTAAACCAGGCTCCTACCTCTCAGAAATAGGCTCTGTTTGCCTTTCCTTTTCTGAGACAGGACTACGATTCTTCCTACTCACTATTGCAAGTGATAAACTCAGGTTTGCCTTGCCAACCCGTTTGAACAACATTTTCAGGGAGGAAAGTACCTACAAGAGTCATTTCTGATTTTGTCTTATGGTTTATTTTCCATAAACGGTGACCTACACTTTGAGACCACAGATCTATGTGAACAGATTAAGCATATCTCATTTAACCTTCCGGTTGCTTTCAATCTGACACATAGCACCTATGGGCAGGGAGGCCTCCAGCACTGTCATTCATGGGTCAGCCAGAATTACTGTTTTCCCAATTAGTGCCTCTGGGAGGGTATCATGATTACAGGATCAAGTAAGTGAACTCTGATTCCCAGCCAATCAGCCTACATCAACCAAGAAAGACTTTTGAGAAGAAAAAAGCTATATAGATTTTATGTAAATTTGGTATTTATGAGCACCAAACTTTTAGCACTGACATCTGCCTGAGAAGAAACTTCATTTACAGCAGTGGCAGAATTGAAGTTCACTGTGAACTAGTTTTGGATACCATATGCTTTAGCAAGCCGAAGAGGAGGGGGAGAGAGGCACTTTAAAAACAGACTTTCTGCTGCTTCTGCCCGTGGGTGATGTCACAGCGTCATGACATCACCACTCACGTGCTTTTCCCTGCTGGTGCATCAATATAGCGCAAGGGGTGTGACAGCACCTTGGGTGTAGGGTACTTTCCTTCCCTGGGACTTAGGCACGTCACAGGCATTTTCCTCTTAAATCTCACAACATCTCTCTAAGGTATTGCCAAACGAGAGACAAATTTCACAGTTTAATCATGTGGAACACATTGGTAAATATAGATGTGCCTTTTAGAAAGTTGCTTCAAAGTGTATTTTGCAGCTCACCAGACGTTTCTCAGGGTGTAAACCAGGGGTGTAATGTAAAGCTCTCGGCCTCCCCACGTGAGCCGGGGATCGATGTGTTTGGCAGCAGGCTGCGGAGCAGGAGGAAGGGAGGGCTGCGGGGAGAGGCGGGCTGGCTGTTTTCTTCCCTGTGCGTCCTCCCCCTGCTTTTGAGACCTCCAGGGCTGCATAGGGTGCCTCCTGTCCCTCCTCTTCATTCTTTTCTTTTCAGCATCAGGACAAGAAGACTGGGTTATAAATGTAATTTGTGATTAAGTGTCTGGCTAGATTTCCAGGGCCAAAGACAAAAGCCCGTTAATGCACGGGCTTGTGGACTGTAATCCTGGCAGTCTAGCCGGTATTTATAATATTGTGTTAGTGGGAACCTGAGGTGGGAGAGTGGTAACACTGCAGACACGTCCACCCTTTGCCCTCTTCTTTCTAAACCCAGTGAAAGGGAGTCGGCTTATTCTCAGAATGCTTTTCCCTCCCAGACCCTGCCTTTCTCCTTCTGAGACCCCACTTCTCCTAGTTCCCTAGGAAAGACCCCTTGATATGGAGCAGACACCTGGATGGGATTTTGCTTGTGTTGCTTAATAGCTGTGGAGACCCTGAGTGAGTTTTCAAGCCTCCTTGAGTTGCTGCTTCTTTGTTTGTAATTTGCATATAATACCTAACTCACAGAGCTGTTGGAAAGATTAAATAAAATAGTATGTGTTGTAAATTCCAGTGATGTCCAGGTGAAGTGCATTTTTCCTTAGAGCTGGAGAGCTGTCCAGCAGATATGAATAAAGCCAATCAAGGAACATTTCAACTGTCCAGTTTTCTTCAGATGATTCACATTATCTTAAATATTAAAAATACTTCTCATTAGTCTATGTTTCACTACACAGTAAGTGTATCCATCGTGGGGAATTGGTACAGCTCCGCATCACATCTGGGTCCTTTTTACTTCCCCCTCCCCTCCTTTCTCTCCCATCTCCCTGCAGTACATTTCCAGATCCCCTTCCCATCTCAGCAAGGTCTATCTCCCTGTTTCCTATTGTCTGTCTTTTATTTTGCTCCTTAAATTATTTGAGAATTGTCCAAAGGAGGCAGTTTGTGAGAGTGAGAAAATGAGTGATCAATAGTTACTCCAGGGCAAAACGAGAGCTAAACGAGGACTGTGCCAGGCAAATCAGGATGTAGAAAACCTTTGAAGGCAAAGCCTGTGCCTAATCATACATAGTATTGTCCATAAGAATGTTTGTAACTTATGAGTAAATATATTTTAATAAAATGCTTGTATTTTACATATACCATATTGTCACGTATCTCTTGAACCTGTAGTACATGTCTCATATTTTTATAACTCTTATAAAGCTCGCTTTTCTCAAAATATGGCACAGGGAAACTGGTGGTACATGAGATGATTTTAACTGGTAGACAGCAACATTATTTGTTTAAACCATCATATCATATTTATAATTCTGGAAATGAAAAAGTTTTATTTTAAAATAAATTTATTTAGGTAAAAATGAATTGATTTAAAAAGAGTCAAGTAAATCTTAATATCATTGGATTTCAGATGCATGAGATTGGCCTGGGTGACTGATACCTGGGAAGCCCTGTTAGATAAGATGCAACCAGAATGAAAGATTATGCTACTTAGTATTTGAATAAACATCATAAGAATGCTCACCTTTTATTTAAGCAAAGTACTTTGCCCAGCTTGGAGATAAGACCCCTCCAGGCATGGGAATAGAAATGGAGTAATTGCAGCTAAAAATTAGCCTAAGATACATTTCCTGGTAAATTCTGGGCTGTGGCATTATTTTTGTATTGTATTAATGTAAATTATGCATGAGAATTAACAAAATTGGTAAAGTCTTATACATATGGTAGTTGACTCTTTGTAGGGATACTTTGTTCACGTTGATGCTTTCAGAGATTTAATTTAGGACAGAGAGTGAACTGGTCTTGTCTTGAGAATATCAGGAATGAAGACCCCTCAAACTCTTTGAGTAGTTTATTTAGTTTCCTGAAAAATCAAAATTTCTTCCTGATATTTGTCCCCAGCTCCTTCTACCTTAAGGGCAGTCCCCAAAGAAACAGTCAACTAGGAAAGATTTTGCTCTTCTAGTCCTTATATTTGGGTATAGAGACCAGATCACCATTGGATTTTATGACACTCACCTTATTTTGTTTATATTTGTCTTTTTGTTTGTGATTTCTGTCAGGGCAAATGTGACCAAGGTTGGGTGACTCGAGATTTAAAATAGGGAGCTGTTGGCTGACTTGCTGACATAAGTGAAATCAGTAGTTCAGGCCTTGTATTTCCAAAACCCACTTTCAAAATCACAATGTTTGTGGGCTCCAACATGCTGCCTCTCAGAGCTTTGTGCAACTGAAAAAATAAAAAACAAAAACAAAACGACAAAAAGAAAAAAATAAAAAAAATACAGAACTCTTCTCAAGGAGTTAAGGTTCAAGGAGGGCTTCTTACTGTTTTTGTTTGCTTAAAACAGAGATAATGTAGATAATATATCAAGAATACTTGGTATAAATGATCAGAAGTGAGCATTTAGCAATTACACTCTTTCCTAAAACCTAAATTCTTGAGAAATGGTCATTTTCAGGTATCTGTGCACACCAGAGCTCAGGGTTTGTACAGGTTTACAAGTATTTAGGTATGATTTTATATGTATTTTCAGAGTTTTTTTTTCCTTGTGGAATTTTGAAAAATGAAGAGAATTAAGTTGTTTCTAAAAAGCCAAAGCAGCCTGCCATCTCTCTTTTCTGGGCTACAGTCCAATTTCCACAGCAGTTGCAAAGAAAAAGCAAACGCATCACTAGATTCAGCGAGAAATATTGTAACAGTATGTAATCTCTGTCAAGATAAAATTGCTTTGTGATTTACATTACAATAAATCCTGACCTTTAAGTGCTGCAGACTAAGCTAATCTGTGAAGTACTTTATTCCAACACTGAATCAGCGAGTGCAGCTCAACTGAAGTGACTGTATTAGTCCCACCATGGTGTGGTTAAAGAGCCTATATATATCGAAGCAGATTACAGAGTATTGTTCCGTGTGTACTACAATAAATAGAATAATTGAAATATTCAGTCTGTTTCATCATTGGGAAATAATAGAATTATTTTAACCTCCCTTTTGTTTGCCTATTATGGGAATTACAAGTACCTACTTTTAAATATCATTAGGGTCTGATTTAGATTGATTAGATCAAGGAAATTCAGAATTACAATTAAAATACCATATGACATTTCAATCTTAATTGACTTCTTGGGCTTGTTATTTCTTTTCTTTTTCTTTCTTTCTCTCTCGCTCTCTGTTTTTTTTTGGTAAAATAGTTCAGATGTTGTGTTGAACTTCCCAGTACAAGCTTTGAATTCTTTTTGTCTTTTGTCTGTCCAGGTCAAGGACTATGTTTGACAATCAGAATGTTCTCAGAGATATTATGAATTTTAAAAAGAACTAGAATTTATTAAATGTGTGAGATTTTAAGCATTTACTTCTGCAAATATTTTTTTCTTCCCCTCTCTTGACTTCCCTCTGGAGTTCAGTTACACCTCTATTAAACAACTGGATACTATCCCAAACATAATTCATACCTTTTAAAAGTCTTTTTCTTCCCTCTATACTTCATGTTGGATAGTTTCAATTGGATGTCTTCAAAACCACTGATTTTGTGTGTGTGCGGGGAAGAATGTACTGGGGATTGAACTCAAGGCCTCCACACTGAGCTCTATCCTCGGCCATTTGTTTATTTGTTTAGTGACAGAGTCTTGCTAAGCCACTAAGTTTCCCTGGCTGGGCTTGACTTTGTGATCGTCCTGTCTCAGTCTCCCACAGTGCTGGAATTATAGCATGTGCCCCCACATGAAGTACCCTTTTTATTTCAGGTACTGAATTTTCCATCTCAGAAAAGTTCCATTCTAAAAAAAGGATATCTTGCATTTTTCTCTTCATCATACTCTTTTTAGCAATTCCATCAACCACCAGGCAGATCCAGAGCAGTGTGGAGGGTGAAGTTGGCCCCACTGCTAAGACAGTGCCGGTCTGAGACTCGTCCTAGTACTTGGCGTACATCACAAGATTGGGATCTTTCCTCTCTGGCTGGTAGGAACATGGATTTTCTCCAGCCTGCAGGAGCCTGCAGAAAATTGATTGGCCTACCTTTCTCCTCTCTCTCTCTTTTCTTCTCCTTCTCCTTCTTCTTCTTTTACATACTGGGGATTGAACCCAAGACCTTTGCACTGAGCTACATCCCCTCTCCTCCTTTTTGAGACAGGGTCTCTCTAAGACACTAAGTTGCCCAATCTGGGCTTGAACTTGTGATCCTCCTACCTTGGCCTTAGAATGCTGGAATCCCAGGTATACACCACCATGTCCGGCTCTCTGATGCTACTCAGTTTGCCCAGAGTTACTTTATTCTCTTGCATGTACACATCCACACTGGCAGAAGATCTGAGGGGAGAACTCCCAGGTCTCTGGAAATTTCTGTGTAGCTCCCTCCTCTCGAGTACTTTGCCCACAAATCCTGCTATCTTAGCTTAGCTGAATCCACCCTCAGTCTCTTCTCTCAGAGAGCCTGGGGCCCAGTTTGGGCTGCCCTTCCTTCCAGAGGTCTGAAATGCTTCAGGTTGTCGCTGGGGAGATGGTGGGGCTCACACTGTTCCCCTCTCTTCTCTGGGGCGTCACCCCCCTCAGCTGTGTATCGCTGAACATCGGAGCCCAACCGCTTCCAATATTTTGTCAAGTTTCCTCATTGTTTAAGGCAGAAGTCTTTGCATCACACTATCAGGATCAGAAGCAGGTGTCTCAAATTAGCTGGAATTCAAAAGATGGTTCAAGACTGTTGTTTAACTACAGTCACGTGTCACTTGACTCAGGCGATACATCTGAGACAGTGCCATTAGGTGATTCCTGAGTGCTCACCCCGTGGTGTGCACTTACACACACAGAGACAGCTGCACGTCGCCGGGGTTCTGGACCTGCAGCACTGCCTTTGTGTTTGCCCCCTGTCCTTGGCTGAGACGTCACTGTGTGGGGCAGGGTGTTTCTGCAGCCAGCACAGTAGGTGACCAGAGTCCGGACATGATGCACTGTACTAATTATTGGTGCTCTCTGTCCAGCCACAAAGCAATGCAGCAATTGCTGAGCACAGAGAGCCCCGGAACCTCTGCAGCTCCGAGAACGTTTTACTCCTTTCGGAATTTCCAGAGGCCTCTTCCCTGGCTCTTACGGCAACTGTTGCTCTGCTCCATTTAAAGGTTACGTGGAGGGAGAGGAGTAGTTTTAATTTTAGCAAGACAAACTTTTTCTGTTGTTTTGTGTTTTTTAATTTCAGATTTTTATAATACATTTATAGGGTGCCCGGGGGGCAGCCCCATTTGCATCGTAGGGGGCCACTTGCGCCAACTCACCAGGGACCGACCACTCTGTTCTGCCTCCGAGCGCTCCTGCCTGCAACCAGAATTGTTCATGAGCTACTTCCCATTATAAACAGAGACGTCCTCGGGGCACCATACCACTGCACACCGGGGCTTCTCATGCATTCGGACGGGAAAACAGCAATTTTGATATCCCCAAGATGAGAGAAAGTATTCCTCATGCTATCCGGGTTCCTCAGCACTTCGCTGAAACATTAGGAGTTGGAAAGGTCAATTTCATAGTTGCAAACAATTAAACATTAAAATGGCAGTTTTCTAGAATCACTTGCTTTTGTGGTAAGAGTATAAGAATGATTGCTTAAAAGGAAAGATAACACAAAAAAAGGATAGATTGATATAGACAAGGCTACATATATACATTCTCTTACGAGGCTATTTTTCTTGTCAATTTTTAAAATACTGCCAACTAAGAGACTGGTATAACTTGTTGACTTACCTATATACAAATGTTACGTGACCTAATATTCAAACTAGGTATAAGAATATGTCACCAATCTTTTGCGGTATCAATCTAGTTGAAAAATGCATTTAAAACAGCAATTTTATTTTTGAGTGATTTTCCACTTTCTCTAACATCCTTCACCTCTTTACACAAGACTAAGCCCATGCAGATCCTGTGGCTATTGAGATTTTATCCCCTTCTGCTTAATTAGGGGGTCCAGTAGATAGCTCATTCACCTCTTTTGTTTTTGATGTTAGTCTGTGGGTTTTTGGCTTTACTGTCATTATTATTTTCACGTTGGAATTTGGGGAAATTCAAAACCACCCAACTTCTAGTACTGTCTTTCTGCCATTCCCCTCATCTTGATTTCTTAACACCTCCATTTTGCCTGCTCAAATATGGAAAGACAACTGAATTACCTCCTAACATCCTTTCCAACTCTAAAATCTGTGAATGTACCAGTTAACTCTATTTTAAATCAATTAAATGCACAATTGTTCAGGAAGGTATACATGAGGTAGTGAGTACATCACTAACATGTTTTCAGTTTTTGTAGCTCTATGATTAAGTTACCATATCTTATAATTTGTCCCTTGATTAAATATGTATTTTTATATCCATCCATCCATCCATCCATCCATCCATCCATCCATCCATCCATCTTCCTAGTAACAAACAGCATAGCCTCTGCTATGTGTTAACTTTGTTTCTACAGGTACTTATCTAGTTTGCTATGCTATTTGAAACTACAAATTGCCATACCATGAATAGTATTTCTCAGATGTATAATTACCTAAGCAGATTGCTACTCGGAGGAGAAATGTGTGTATTATGAAGGTTTTTTGTTTAGTTTAGTTTTTGTTCTAAGATCAAGGATTCCAGCTTTTTGACAAAGAGAATTTGTTGTCTGCTACTGCAATCCTGGACCAAACAAGCACTCAAGGTTTCTCTAAGATTTAATAATCAGCTAAAGAAAGCCAGCAGTGGGTAGTAGCTGGACTCCTTATAGAGTTGGAAGAAATGAAAAATAAACCTAGGCCTCCAACATGTAACTGGGGAATAGTATCTAGAGAGATGTGGTAAGTTTCAGTGTTACCAAGTGGCCTTATGGGGCTGGTTGTCCGCTCTGCTCCATGGAAGGAGGGAAGGTCCTGGACTCAGAAATCATCTGTGGGTACAATTTCAGGCAATGCTTTGCTTTGCAGCAGGACCCTACAAACATGCCTTTCACCAGATTCTGTGAGGCCACATAACCTCGGAAAGAAACACTTTCGGAACACCTGCCACGTGCCATTCACTTTGGTAGAGACTTTGTTTACTTTTTTATTTCCAGATATTTTTTTCCTATTGAAGTCCTATTTGCATATGCTTAATAAATCAAAGAGTACTCAGACTGATAAAACAAAAGCTGGCTCTGTTTTGTTTCTTTTTTCTAATGCTTTTGCTCCAGAGGCCCTATTTTAAGTTTTTAACTGTATAGTCTAACATTTGCTTTCATATATCTAAATATCTCTTTTATTTCTATTTCTTGATCTATCCAGTTTAAATAGTTTATTCCTACTTCTGGCCATAAAAGATTATGGTATGATCCTCTTATATCCCCATTTCTTTGACACAGAACTATTTGCCTCTTCCTTATCTTTCCAATAAAATTAGTATATTTTTCTTTTTCGGAAGTGGTGGGAATTTAACCCAGGGTCTCTTGAATGCTAGGCAAGCTCTCTACCAAAAGTTACAGCCCCATATAATCATTTTTATTTAAATCAATATTTATTTACATTGGTAGGACCACATAACTAATTTTCATGGACAATGAACCATATGTTACATGGTTTTCTTTTCTTTTCTATATAACACGTTTTCTTAATGAAAATCTCCTTCAAAGCCCATGCTTAGCAAGCATAAGGCCCCGGGTTCAACCTCTAGCACCAAAAATCACATTCCTTGCTTTTGTTCCCCTTATTTTTCTACATAATTCTACATAATTTCTACTAATTCATTCAAATTCTCTGGAAGAACTGAAGTTCTAACCCTTTGAGCACCTGTCTGGGCAGTGAGCATTATAGAAATCCCTCAGGGGACCCCAGGATTCTTCCCCAACTGCCCCTGGCTGCTCCTTAGGCCAGAGCAGAGCTGTCCCCCAAGCTGTCACCAGAGCCGTTCCCTTATTTGTCTGCCACACCTCTTTTCCGTGCCCCATTTAACTCCCATGCTTTCTGACTTTTCCCCTTTTTAAATTCTCTGTGTGTTCCACATTTTATTATTTTTTTCCTGGGCCATTTTCCAATTCATTAAATCCCTTTTTATGCTTGTCTATTCTGTTATTATACCCATCTACTGATTTCTTAAACTCAGTTATTTTATTTTTCAGTTCTAGAATTTCTAGTACGTGTTTTAAAATACAGATTGTCAGTTCTGATGAAATTGTTCATCTTACCATTTGTTTTAAAAATATATTATTATAGCTATTTTAGATTCTCGGTTGATAGTGCTGATACCTTGATTACCTACCTATGGGTGTTTCGATTTTCTATTTTTATCTTTCTGTATTTAATCAGTTTGTCTTCCTAGCACATCTGATAATCTTTTTACTTAATTCTGGACATTGTACATTAAAAGTGATAGAGGTTTTAAGTGATTTTATCTTTTTACAGAGAGTTATTTCCTTCCTTTGGCAGGTGTTAAGAGGAGGGATAGATCACCTTGGTCCGTTTGAGGGTAGTCTGTTTCCAGTCTGTTCTTACTTCTAGGTATTTCCTTTTGTGGCTCTCAGCTAAAAGTCTGGAGGTGTTTACGAGCCCTCTTATTTTTGGTAAAATTGAACTCAAATTTTTGTTTTTATGATGCTATAGTCAACTGAGAACACTACCTCATTTAGCTTCTAACTACAGGTTTCTGCTTGGTTTTTTGTCATCTTAAGAATCTGCACCTGTCTTGCAGGGAAGAAGTTCCAAGAGATGTCAGGTTGCAGAAGTTGAAGGAAGAGCAGAACCAGCGGGAGATTTTCTCTCTCTCTCTCTCCCTCCCCCACTCTGTCCATCTAGAGAAAGATTTATTATGGAAATTAACTTATAATGTGATTATGGTGGCTAAGAAGCCACAGGATCTGCTGTTGGTGAGCTAATGAACCAGGAAAGCTGATGATGGTACAGTTCAATCTCAGTCTGAAGACCTGAGAACCAAGGGAGCTGATGGTACAATCCTCACCCCTCACCCTTGAAGGCCTGAGAACTGAGGGGGAGTTACCCATGTGAGTTCTGGAGTCTGAAAGCCTGAGAACCAGAAGCTCTGATATCCACAGGCAGAAGAGAATATCCAGACACACACACACACACACACACACACACACACACACACACACACAGAGACAGAGACAGAGACATGAGTTCATTCTACCCCTACCTTCTGCTTCTATTTAGTCCCTCTATGGATTTTCTTCACCTGGCCTGCTAATTTAGAGCTTATCTCTTATAGAACCCCCCTCACAGACATATAGATATTATTTCATCAGCCATCTGGGCATCTCTTAGCTCCATCAAATTAACACACAAAAAATTAACCATCATACATGTTCACTACTGTCTGTAGCCTCCCTTTCTTTGGAATTTTGGCTCTTCACATTTTGGGAGCCTGAATATCCCCAAACTTGAATGTGAGTTTCTCAACTGACATACACTCTGGGCCATCCTTTGTATTCAGTTTCAGTGTTTCACAAAGCAAATTAGAAAATTCCAAAAATTGAGGTGAGACATCCCCTGCTCCTGGATAGGAAGGATTAATATAGTGAAAATGGCCATACTTCCAAAACTGCTATATAGATTTAATGCAATTCCAATTGAGA
>NW_004624743.1:9600774-9618993 GCF_000247695.1 Heterocephalus glaber | reverse complement strand
AAGAACCAAGATGCATTATGTAAAGGTACAATTCCCAATGAGAAATGTAATTGTGTTGTATACCTACAATGTACCAATGAAAGAATTTAATACAAAAATAATTGAGGTGGAAAAGCAGTGGGGACTATATGCTCACCTCAATGCATTTCCCTTTTCTCTGTGATCCTGGCTCTTCAAGTTGTGGTTGTCTTATTTCCATGGCATAAACAGCCATTTCATCTGGCTTTTATAGTTGTTTCAGGCAGAAGGACTTGGGTGAAAATATACACATACACAAGTAGACACTAATTGTGACTTTGTATATGTGATATTTTTGTTTCCCTTTTCTCTGCAAGCTACTACTAGCATCTTCTCTTTCTCTTTAGAGTCAACTATACTCAATTTTCATAGTGGGGCACCTTCGTGTTTCTCATTCATTTCACGAGAAACTCCACAGAACTTTTTAGCCTAGAAATTTGTGACTTTCAGGATTTGAATGTTTTTTTCATGATTTGTATCTCTTCATTTTTATTTTCCTTTCTGCAATTCCTTTATCTTAGTTATTTTCCTTGGTGCTGAGCCACACTGACATCAACAAATTAAAGGAGGAAAGATATATCTTAGCTCAGATAGCCAGCTCATAGTCAGATAGCTCCAAGGCAGGGAGCATGCCAGAGGAGAGTTGCCTATGTCATGGTGGCTGGGAAGCAGAAAGAATGAAGGGAGGAGCAGGGAAGAAGATACACTATGCCCTTCCAGGCTGTTATGGCTTGTACCTAGATGTCCCCAGAAGCTTCATGCAATCATAGGTGGGGCCTTTTGGAGGTGGCTGGATATAGGGTTGTGTGAATATGGATTAAGGGTGTGTGACAAATGGATTAGTCCACTGATTGGTTTAGCATAGTTCTGAATGGGGAAAATGGGAATCTCCACCCTCGGTGTGAGTGTAGCCTGTGTGAAATAAAAGGGAAAGCAGAAGGGGGGCTGCTGCCTCCTGCCTACCCTGCCATGGACTGTTTCTCCTCTGTGATGCCCCTCTACTGTTCTGCCCTCCTTTGGAGCCAGGAAATTATGGACCAAAACCTCTACAAATAAATTCCTTTAACTTCTGATTGTTGAGTATTTGATTCCAGTAAGGAGAAAAGTAACCAATACACAGGGCATGTCCCAGTTTTCTGCTTCCTCCAACCAGGCACCACTTTCCAACATCACATTTAGCTACAAACTCATCATGAGTATCATGGTCCCATATTCCAACCACTCTCAAAAGCCCCACCTATGAAAGCATGTGGCTCTTGGGGACATCTCAATATTAACTATGACAACCTGATATTTTGATAGTGGATCTCTTAGATGGATCTCTTAATTATTAACCTTTTTCTCTCTCACTTCCATGCCTTTGTCTTTTCCCTTTGGTCAGTTTATTCAGATATCTTCCAATCTTTTGTCCTCAGGACTGAAATTTTGCTGTCAGTGCTCTGGAAGCCAAGGGAATGTTGTTCAGAAATGTGGCTGCCACTCAATGCTCTTGCTTCCCACTGGGTGCAAGGCCAATGCCATCAGTATTTCTCCTGGCCCTCAATACAGAGCTTTCCTCATTCATCCTCTGAGAGAGTAAACCTCATCTTCTCCACAAATGGAGGAGGAGGAGGTGGAGGAAGAGAAAGAAGCCTGTGCTTTCAGTTCTTCCCTACACCCAGCATTCACAGATACTTGACATGGCCAGTTCTTGAAATGTTCCAGAATTTGTGGCAGAGCTAGACTGCAAACTGAGGTTTTATCTGTTTCAGATATGTTGAGATACTTCATCCACTTGCTTTTCAAATTTTGAAATTATCTTTCCTGTCTCTTAAGTTCTTTTCTTTCACTTTTGTTGTCCTTTTGAATTGATGTTTGATTTTTTTCTTTTCTTCTTCTTTTATAAATTTAGAATTTTAGAGGAAGAAACATACCAGGTGTGTTCAATTCACCATAGTTAAAAGGAAGTTTAGGTGCTTTATATACATCATTACACATTTCCACAGCAGGTATTAATGTAGATGAAGAAAATGTTGAAGTTACACAGTAAATGACAGAGTTAGAATTAAAACTCAGTCTATTTGGCATCAAAGCCCACCTTTTGGAAGACTTTTTTTTTTAACTTTGAAATTTCCCAGTTTTACTCACAAGTATAATAAATCCACTTTTTCAAAACTAAGTAATTCATAAAATTAAAAATTTCCACAATATACACTTCCTTTACTTAGCCCTACATTTTTACATGCTTATGATAGCACAATGAATTATAAATTTTGAAAGTTGATTATAATTTTACTAATAAATTTTTATTATAGCTTTGTTTTGTATTTGAAATTACTAAACCTAAACTCTAGAGAAATTATCTTCTAACTAAAACTTTTCTCTAAGTCAGAATTATGTCCCACAATATACTATGTCTGTTATTTAATAGAGAATAAAGTTCCTCATTTAACCTTTGAAATGCTCTTTGCTAAAGCCTGAACATTTACAGAAAATTTCTTATTCTGTTTCCCTTTGGGCTGTTCCAGAATTCTCTTTTGTTTCCTTTCAACATATCAAGGCTATTTCTGGAAACTCTTGGTAAAAATTTCCTCATATCCTAAACACACAATTGATGATTTACTCTTTTCATGGGAAACAAGTAAGATCTGGTGAAACAAATAACAGATTTTTCAAAGAAAATTCACACATTTTGCAACAAATGGAACATGTAATGGTTGGAAAGTTTCTGTAAGAAATCTCCATCTGAGAATTGTAGCACCTTACACTTTTATATTTCTACTAAGGAATGGGACAGCCCCTGCTTTGTGGAAAAAGCCTGCCCTGGAAAAGGGGAATGAAGATAGGTTGTTGTCATTTTCAAACATTTTTGTTCCATGAGAGATTTGAAGGAGCATGTTCCTCTTTTGAAGTAGTCATTTACTTTCAGACAAAACCTCTGTTTGAACTTTGCTCCCTACTTTTCAAAGGTTAGGTGTTGCAAGCATTTATAGAAAAAAAATCCAGATAATAAGATAACTGAAACCAACCTGGAATCATCTGATAATGTACAATGTTTGAATTAAGAATAAATTGGACCTCGGTCAAATTATTTCATTGGTCTTTAAGTCTCTTGGAATGCTGAAGCCTCCACATTATTGTTGTTTAAAAACAATAAAAATGATTTTCTTTTGTTGAATGCCTGCCAGAGTTTGTACACTTATTTCTGATTTCTCCTGCCCAGGAACTTTCTTTCACCCCACTGGATCAGAAACACTTGCTCTATCTTCTCTGAGTGATTTGTATATTCAGTTGACGCTATCTGCTTTTCTTTCAAATCTACACTTCATTATTCAGTGGTGGTCTTAAATGGTTCAGTGGTGTACTAGTTCTCCCAGCTAGACTGCAAGTTTGTACAGTTAAGAAAAAGGGTGCTGTGCTGATTGATAGCCATAAGTATGCTCAGTAGCTGTTGTTCTCCTGAAAACAGATGATTTATATTTGTATTTTAATTTTTTAAATTTTGGAGACAGGATCTTGCTATGTAGTTTAGACTGGCCTTGAACTATGTAGTCCAGGGATGTGCCACCTCTGCTGGCTATGTTTTAATTTTGTGGTGCATATTCTATGGTGGACCTGATGAAAGGAACTGATGACAGCTCTGTGTCTGCATGCGATCCTCAGTAGTCAGCCATGAGCAAAGAGACGTGTGGCTCAACTTCTGGGGTCTTAAAGTATGCCAGTGATATTTAGGATATTCTTGAGTAATGTCCTCTGGGTACATACAGACTGGAAGAAAATAAAAATTAACTAAATAAATACTCAGATAAAAGGAAGACACTTCAAAGATAAAGTAGTGAAATTCTAGCTGGTGCAGTGATCACCTAGTAGAAAGAGGCAAACTGAAAAGTTTTCTAAAACAAGTAAGCAAAAAAGCCCCTAGAAACCACAAAAAATACATCCGTAGTTCTATTATAAATCATGGTGACCTCTGCTATCACAAGGGCAGTTTCCAACAGGAAACACTGGGTAAGAATTTAAAAATTGGTATTAAAGTCAAGTTGAAGAAAAGTAAAAGCATAAGCAAGAATAGCTTCAAAATGGTTTTTGTTTCTGAGGCTTTAATAATAACAACAAAATTGTAGCAAAGAGGAATAAATCCCTGAAGAAAGAAAGGTACCAGGAAGAATAAGGATTAAAGTTACAAAATGTTAAAAAAATAGAATTACAAATTATTGCAATTTTCTCCAATTGTAGCAGATAAAAATATCTGAGAGGAATTGCCTCTCTTTGATATAAGAATTATTTTTCTTCTAAGAATACATAAAAATTCTGGGTTCAAACATGGATCTGCATACCTTGCCTTGTATGTGTCTTCTGCATGCCTATTTGGTTGCTCAGGGAAAAAGACTGTGACTCTGCTGACATGCTTGCGAGGACTTGCTTCCATCCCAGCCCACACTGGAGGGTGAGACATCACACACTTCAGGGCACAGAGACAAGCTGAGGAATAGCAACTAGGAAGGCAGGGGATGAGAATAAGATGCGGAGAGATGTGGTACAAGCAGATGGTTACTAGTACCTCCCACATAGCAGGGTCCAATAAATATTTGATGAACTAATGAAAAAAATCACTTATGAATTCTGGAAGAAATTGTTCTAGTGTTGATACGTACACTGAAACACAATGAAAATAGTTACAGTTTGTCAAGTCCTTTTCACATGCTAAGGACTATTCTAGGCATTTTAATATCTTAATTGTAAAATCCCTTTAGAAGCTAAATATTTTTCTCAGTTTAGTGATTAGGAAATCAAGGCTCAGACATTCAATGTCCAGCCCAATGTCTCTAATCTGTAGCCACTGGAACAAAGACCGGAATCTCATCTGGACATTCCAAAGGCCATGGTCAATAGTTCATGAGCCTAAAACTGAGCTCATTGTCTTTTTCCCAAGCTGTTCCTGCTCCTCCTCCCTACCTCCTCATTCCTTCACTTTTATGATAGTTAGTGGCACCATGATGTACTGAGGAGCCTGTGAATGATTCTTCTCTCACAGCTTCTATGACCAATTGAGTCATTAAGTCCTGGCTTTTTACTTCTACTACCATGTGACCATGGATCCTGAGACATCAACTTGACTGGATTAGGAAATACCAGCAGTGTAATAAGGCACATTTCTGGGTGTGTCTGTGGTTGTTTCCAGACAGGATCAGCGTGCAGCCTGACAAACTGGTGGGGGAGGGCAGAGGACCCTTCCTGATGGTGGTGGGTGGAACAAACCAATGGACTTGTAGTCTGGATGGGATAAAAGGGAAAGAAGGAAGTTGGTATGTGTTATGGAAGCTCCACTCTGCTTGAGTGGGAATGATTTTGCTGCTGCCATGAACACCACACTCAGTTGCTTTAGCTTCCAATGCAGACTCATTCCAGCACCTCCCCAGGGAGCTTCCCAGCCTTTAGCTCTGGCCAGTGCGCCGTCCTTGATCTCTCTTCTTCTGTAGCTTCCATTTTCTTGGGCTCATCAGCCTGAAGAGCTACTGTGGACTCTCCTGCCTCTGATCCTCTAAGCCTGCCTAATCCATCCCCTTGCATAATTAAACACATATTTTCTATGGATTTGGTTCCTCTCGAGAACCTAGTCAGTGCATACATTTATGGAGTATGAACCTTCTTTCTATTCTTGGGCTACTGATGTGCTTATGAGACCCTCCTTCCCCTCTCTTGTCCTGCTCCTGAAGCTGTGGATTTCTTTCGCTGTCTCCCACCAGTGTCATCTCCAGCTCAACTTCAGCAATGCTGATGGAGTCCTTACCCATGGTTAAAATAACTGCTACTCTAGGGAAAAAGAAATCTCTTTTGCTCCCAGTCTCATTCATCACGTATGTGAGGACAGACTGCACACTCATCTCTAGCCAGATTTGTCTTTGGAGCTTTGACACTAAGGTCTCCAGCTCAGTAGACAACAGCACCATCCACCATCCACCCAGTGCTCCTGACTTTCACTTTCTACACACCAGTTACAAGTTCTTGCAGCTCTGCTTCCTCACTTGCCTTCTTTTGTGTCCATTTTCATCACTCTAATTGCCACTGCCCTGCTCCAGTCTCCCACCTCTGCAACAGTCACTAAGGCAGCTTCGGCAATTGTCTTCTAACTTGTCACTCTGTACCTCTGGTTTCCTCACTTCTAACCTATTTTCTTTCCACAAATATTTTCCTAACTACTGCACATTTTTTTCCCATATTAACATCTATGAAATCAGAATGTCTTAAAATTTATTATGTATCAGAGTTGAATTAGCATATTATGTTATATATGACAGTGTCATTTACAATCAATATCTTCTTGAATCTAGTGAGACTGACAATAGAAAAGATCATCCTTCTGGATGTGTTTCTGCCCTGAAGAGGACCCTGAATGCTTACCGATTCTCAACATGTGTGGCAGGTCCTGCTGGTTCTGCCCCTTGCTTACCTGTGTAGAATCATTTTGAGCTACTCTCCTCCTTGTTATCCTTCAGCCACACTCACCTAATAGTACTTACTGGGTGACTGCTGTGTGCCAGGCACTGTACTGAAATGTTAATGAGCCAAAGACACAAAGATATGGTCACATGGTGCTGCCTTCTGTCACCTGCACAGGGTCAGGTCCATGAAGGCTGGGACTGCATCATCCCACTGACAGCATCCACCGCAGCCCTTTTTCCAGAGCCACATTAGAATCTTTCTAAGTATTTATGGAATGCATAAGTCTTGAAATTGGAAAAATGGATTCAAAATTGGACCATCCTGAGGTACTCTGAATTTTCTACTCTTTTAGTGAGTATATTATTAAAGCAAAGAACTGCCGTCAAATGGGGTTACTTGAGAAGTTCTAGGTTGACAATTGAGGAAAATGTTAACAACTTCGTGCTAGGATGCACACGTTGATATTATTAGAAGGATTCTTTAAAATAACCATTACCATACTCCAGCATCGTAATTTTCATTATAATCAATACCAAAATTTGTTCAGTAGTTTAGGTCATATGCCTCCACTGCCAGAGTTAGAGGCCCCTTTCTCCATGGTCTGCCCCTGTTTTGAAGATAAGCTGCTTGTGAACATTTATGTCATCTGTAAAAATATAATGTGTTTAGGGCTGGGGATTTAGCTCAGTGGTTCTGCCTCCTGCCTCGAAAGCACAAGGTCCCGAGTTTGAAAGAGTTTTCATTAGAATTCAAAGCAATCTTTAACCACTTCTTTTTTTGTTTAGATATACATTTCTCTTCAATTATGTATACTCTAGTTCATTATGCAATTGCACGCATCTTATAATTGCCTCTACATTTATATTAGCATAATCCTCCTCTGTACAACCAAGGAAAAATTTGAGAAATAGTACAAAAAATCTTACCCTTAAAATGCTCCAAAATAAATAAATAAAGGACCACAAAATTAGTTTTCTTGGTTGCTGAATTTTAGCTCTCTTATTTTTGGTGATATCTCCCCAAATCCTTGGATGAAAAGGCTATAGAGTAATATTTGAAAGATTATTATTGCAACCTATAGCAACTAACGACTCAACATAGGCACAATCAAAAGGAAAATTCTTATAACTACATTCATATTCAAAGATCTTGTGATATAAGCCAACCCCTACGGGGGTATTATTTTCAAGCCTAACAGGTTGACATTATATAATTACACACTGCTGGATATTGAAATATCAGAAAAGGAAAAAGTGCCTACAGTAGTACAGCACACTATTATGAATATTCACATTTATCCACACATTTTTACAGAATTATTTCTAGTTACATATTACAGACTTTAGCAAAGATTTAGTGATTTATTTAATATCAATATTAGGTTTTGACATTAATGTCTTAGAAAGCTTAGGGAGGCATGATTCTAAGACTCACTTCCACTCAATAAAGAGCCCCAAAGTAAAATTCTTCTTTGTTGTTTTGTGTTCAGTTTGTTAAACAGACATTTCACGTATGGATATATAATGAGTATTCAAGATTCCACCCAATTACTCCTATAATTCACACTTCCAATCTATTTAATTTTTCCCTATTGTTCTTCCTACCTTATGTTTGATGATGACATTGTTTTTTTTGTATAAATTCCTCTTCTGATTCCATTTTACCATCCACTTCCATTTCACGCATCTTCTATAGAAGTGATGAGGATTTGTCAGAATGTTTGATTTCTCAAATTTCTTTGTCATTATTCCGAAGGCTACTTTCCTCCCGTTTAATCTCTGGATTGTAATCAAATTTTATTCTTCCTTTCAAAGGTCAGGTTTCTGGTCTTTCCATTTTTTTTTTTCTTTATGTAACCATTTTGTCTATGTGGTGCCTCATGGAGTGCAGTTTCATAGGCATTTCGGCTCCAAATGCTTCCTGGAACTTAATTTCTTTCTCAGTTTGGTGAGCTTGATAATCTTGAACGTGCCTTTTCTATTCTGTTAAGTAGTAATAGTTTATTAGCTGCTTTTGGATTTCTTTTCTATCCATACTCCTTGTCTAAAATAGGTTGCATATAATTATAGTGTATGTAATTCCTTATTTAATAGTCTTAGAAATTTTTCTAAAGTGATTTACCTGTGGATGATAGAGGAGAGAGAGGGAGCTACAGCAAGTGTCTAAGAGACAAGTATCTCTTTTGGGGGAAACACTAAAGTGGCATAGCAGAGTACTGACTATTTAGGAGTAAAAATTAGTAAGACAACAAACTGGTACTACTTACAGTAAATGGAGAATAGGGGACCTACTCCTTCCCCCATTAAAAAAATGAACAAATCAATCTGCCAATCAACCATACAATAGCAGAACAGGCTGTTTAAATTAAAGACGCTCAGATTTAAGCAGGTCAATAACAGTGAACCAAAGAATGTTTATGGTAGTTTAGTAATGATCGAAAAGGCCCAGGATTTTACTAGGCTAGCCTTAGTCACTAACTATCATTTCTGCTTTTTAGACCTATTTTGCTTTTTCCTTCTATTAGTACAAGCTAAGGCTCAGGATGCTGGAATTTTAGATGAAAGTCTTTATCATTTCTTCAATCCTCCACCTCTAATCTGTACAGGGACAGAGTCATACTCACAACTGATTTTCAATACACCTTCATGGATAGAAATAGTAACTTGGAAAAGAACCCTTGGTTGTAGGGAACAGGGAAAGGGGACGTTACTAGAACCTCTGCAGCAAGTCCTAGTCTCCTGCGAGCCACGGCAGAGCAAGGCGAATTACAGGAAAGGTAGAAAAATTGAGACTGAGAAGAAGCTGAGCTTTGTGCCTGATCAGTGCTGCTCTGGGCGGCAAAGACGGAAGCCCCCAGTTTACTGCACCTTTTATTCAGTACATCGGGTAAACAAATGTAACAAATGACTTGCAGAGAGTTCAGTACATTCGGGTAAACAAGATGTAACAATCCAAGAACAACGAGGAACTGAGTAGATGTTTGTTCCTCCCAGGATGTTTTCAGCTCCCAGAATGTTTCTTGTCCTGGAGAATCACAACATCACTGGATCATTGAGTTCTCAGTTGTGACCGGGGGCCAAAATGGAATTATGTCTTGGAATTCCATAGCTGGTCTGTAGGCAGGAGAACCAAGCTAACCAAATGATTTTTCCCTAAAATTATGTAGCATTGCTCCCGACACTTGGTAAACCTGCTTTCTTTGTTTGGTTGCTTTTATAAATTATACCCCGAGAATCTTTATTAGGGGGATTTTTACTGGCCATTAAAAATTTCTGTGGGTTTTTTTTTTTTTTGGCGAATGCCACTGAAATAATTACCTTTCAGCAGAAGGAAAATAGGAAAGACTTGTTATCACTAAAGAGTTAGAAATAAGTGAAAATAGGCATCAAATAAAAACCAAATGCAAATACCCTGGAGATACAGTGTAACTGTTTGGTTTTATTTCCTATAAAAATCTGCTCTTCACACCCTTTATTGCCTCTTTGGGGTGTTGGTGTTCATGAATAAAAATATTACTTTAAACACACAACAAAAATTTCTTTGCCCTAATTAGGCAAAATGCAAGCCTTCTGTTACAATTTTTATTATTAAAATTTTGACATTTTCTAATGGCATAAAAGATGTTCTATTTTTAAAAAGTCCTGTACTAGAAAAGTGCTTTGAGGACATTTCTTAAGTTCTAGTGAGGCTTGCATTTTTGTAATTATTTGCTACCAAAATTATGGTGTAATAGAATAATTTTGATAGCCTTTGTTTCCATTTTAAGTAGTGATTGACCTCTAAAATGATATGCATCCAGAATACTGTGACTAGTGATTAAGGTTTTAAAAGATAATTATTAGAAGTTACACACAAAATAGAAATTGTCATTTCTGAGCAAAGGAATCTTGGATGTTATGCAGTCAACCAGAATTTACCCATTATCAAGTCTACTTAAAGAATTTTTAAATTTGAGGTTTTATGGACCCGTAGAATTGTTCAAAATGATGGAATTGTACTCGATAGACTTTAACGATGTAGCACAACTTCTGATCCTGACTGTCAGTTCTTTCCCATAGGCACTGGTGATAAGTCTTAGTGTGGCAAAGAGGACCATCTTTGCAGGAAGTCCAGACATCTTTTCTTCCATTATTTACTGATTTTTAAAAGCAGCGTATCATATAGCATCTTTCCTAGTGTATTGTTTTTATGCACTGGGGCCTTTATTAAAATTTTTGACATATGCAATTCTAAATACCCATAGTTTAGCTCAAAGTCTTTTTGGAAACTTTGCTTTTTCCAAAATATTTTCTCTTTAAATTTTAAAAAGTAATGGCTATTTTATGTTACAATTTTGTCTCGTTCGAGCCAAGACATTCTGAGCCTGTGCTCATTCTATTTATTGAGCACCTATGATAAGCAAACCTTATGTGAGGTAGTTGTGGATGCAAGAGGGAATTAGAATTCCAGCCCCAAGGGACCTTACATGCTAGTGGAGAATGCTAACCAACAAAAAGATAATTACCATCAAAGAAAAAGTTATGCTTGGGGTAAATTGAGAACCTTATTAACACATAAGAAGGGCTTCTCTTTAGTCTTCATGGGTTAGAAAGGGTTTCCCAGGAGAAGAGGCGGTGAAATTAGACCCTGAAGAGGGAGCTAGATTCAGCCAGATCAGGTAGAAAGGAAGAGTGGAAAATTTATTTGAGAAACAAAAATTTCTTATGCACATTTTGCCACCCCTCCTCCAAGGATTGAACCCAGAGCCTCTCACCCACTGAGCACAATCTCTACCACTGAGCTATACCACAGCCCAGCGCATACTCTAAAACTGACCTGGTTTCTCTTCTTTATAAAAGAGCTGCTAAAACCGATACCTCCACATGGAGATACAGGAAGCTTTCTGCTAGAAATAGCAACTTGGATACATGGATGGCCTAATCACTTGCATACACTAGAATGAAAGCAAACCTAATTATCAGGTTGCTTATGCCTACCTAGCAGGTATGCTCATTAAGAAACTGCACAACAGCTAGGTATGGTGGCTCATGCCTGTAATCCCAGCAATGTGTCAGCGTGAGGCAGAGGATCCCAATTTCAAGCCCAGCCTGGAAGATTTAGTGACTTAGTGAGAACTTGTCTCAAAAACAGAAAAAAAAATAAAAAAAAGGGCTTGGGGTGCAGCTCATTGCAAAGGCTTTCAATCACCACTATAGAAGAAGAAAAAAAGGAGAAAAAAGAAAAAAACCTGCAGAAAAAAAGGTAATTTGGAAGGAATATGGTTATTAACACTTGAGATGTTTTTGACTGTAAATAACGACAAAAGAAAAACAATTTAAATTGGCTAAACAGTTATGAAGTCTATTTCACAAATTTCCAAGAGTAAGGCAGGCTTCCTGATACACTATTGCTGCTGTGAAGGCTTTAAGGGCCCAGATTCCTGCCTCTAAACTCTGCCATGTTCAGCACCAGCTTTGTCCTTTGCCTATTTTCCCTTTGTTATAATTTAGATCTAAAATGTACCCCAAAGTCTCATGTGTTTGGAGGTGGGGGCTGGTAGGAGCACAAGTCACTGGAGACACGACCTGAGGAGTGTATGTTTGTCCCAGATCCTCCCCTCTCTGTCTCTCTGCTTCCTGGCTGCTACAGGCTGAGCAGCTTTCGGCCACCCATGCCCTTCCCCCATGCTGTTTCTACCTCAGAGCCAGCTGACCATGGACTGAATCCTCTGAAACATGAGCCAAAATGAACCTCTGCTCCTTTAAGTATTGAGTGTCAGGTATTTTGTTCCAGCAATAGGAAAGCTGACTAATATACTTTGTGGTTGCCATTAGGACCATCACTGATACATGATTTCTTCTTTTTACTTTTTGGTCTCTTTCTTTTTCTTTAAAATTTCCTTTTATTTTAGTTGACAAGTCATTGTATACATTTATGGGGTACAATGTGATAGCTTCATATATAATTATGGTGTGGAATGATCAAATCAGGCTAATTAACATATCAATTTTTGTGGTGGAACATTTAGAATTTAATCTTTAAGCAATTTAGAAATATAGACTGCATTAGCTATAGTCATCATATATAATAGGCCCCTAAACATGATTTCTCTCATCTAGCTGAAAGTTTATGTTCTGATCACTTCCCTTTTCCTATCCACTCCTCTCTTTTGAAGCTTCTGTAGGCATCACTCTGCTTTAGTTCTGTAAGTTTGGCTTTTTAAGATTCCATATATAAATGAGATTACATGGGTTTCTCATTCATACCCAACAGGGAAGGGTAAGGTATTCTACCTCAAGTAGGAAATCAAGTCATTCCTTTCAGTCTGACTGGTCCGACTTGGGACTTGCCCTACCATGGACCAAAAGTGAGAGTTATATCATGTTTTATATGCTCAATGGACTCTATAATACCAGTTTACTATTAGTTTTATTGTATTATTATTATTGTTGCTGTTGTTGCAGAACTGGAGATTGAACTCAGGGTCTTTGCACTGAGCTACATCTGCAGCCTTTTTAAAAATTAAAAAAATTTTGATTTTGAAACAGGGTCTTGGTAAAGTCCTTAAATTGCCCAGACTGAGCCTGAAGTTGTGATCCTCCTGCCTGAGCCTCCCTGAGTGCTGAGATTATAGGTGTGTGCCACCATGCCCCGTACACTGAGAGAGGATTAGCGGTCAGGTTTTTCCTTCTGAGCCATGGAGACGAGGCATAAATACCTAAGGAAAATCATAGTTTGGATGAGAAGAATGGAGGGCAATGGATATGGGACAGGCCAATAACCATGACTAAGTTGTTCACCACTGCTTCATGTTTGTTAAATTTAAATGGAAGACAACTGCTTTACCAGAGGGAAAAAATGCTCCTATGTCCTTGGGGAAAAAGCAAGATTCTAATGGATTCTGTCTGTAAATTATGTGTGGATTGATAATGAGGGACAGATGAAGTAAATGTGGAGCTGTGCAGACTGCTGTTTTATCTTTCCTCTCCTTCCTGAATTGTACATTTGAATTTCTACATTGGTTTCTGTGGTCCACATTTACCATAGAGTAGAAAGAAATTGCAGGCATTTATTTTGCTGTAAAAGTATTTTTAGACGTTTTGTGGGCTGTGTATCAATTACTATATAACATAGAATTATGAAGGAATGTGCAAAATATATTTAGCAACCTTTGATAATATTTTAAGACCATTTGATTCTGACACATGGTATGTAATTTATAGAGATGCAGGTTACATCATCAAAAGGTTGCACATTGGGAAATCTACAAAAAAATCCTTATAAAAATACCTTCTTGAAACACAGACTGAGGATATTCCCTCAGAAGAAACTATGCCATGATTGCTCAGGTTTTTCTTTTGCTTCCTCTTTATTTCCTTTTTGTACTTCCTATGTAAGTACAGTTTTGTGGCTTCTCATCATGACACATAGATGAGTGGGTTAGAAGAAGTGAATGTCAATTGGATGGTTGACCTTTATTGTTTATTCAGTTCTCTTCTTTCCCTCTGGCCACTCAAGGTGGGGAGCTTTGCTTGCCAGAGGCTGGATACAGATAAATATATTCTGTTATGAAAGTGGTGGAAGACAAGAGGGATAAAGCAAAGCAGAGGGTTTGTTTTTGCAAGTTCGTTCAAGACAACCTAGGGATAAACAGAAGGAGAGTAAAACTAATCTCTTCAATACTGGAAAAGAGTAATTTTCAGCTAATATTTGCAATTTGACATATTTTTCAGAGTTCTTTTGTATACATTCTCTAGTATGATGAAGTGACTCTTAGGAGGGAAGGCTGCAAATATTATAACTATTTACAGATTAGGAAACCAAGGTATATTGAAGTTAAATCCATCTCAAATAGGACAACTGGTTTCAGGAACTCAGACTTCTTGTTTCTTTTCTTGGTGTGTGTTTTCTAGTAAAACATTTTATGATTTCTTCTTTTAATTTGAAAGAAAGAGAACAAAAGAAAATACAAAGAAAACAAAAGAAAAAACAGGGAGAGTGTAAAAATAACAATGAAGCCCCTGGAATCCTAAACCCATAAATCGATCAAGCCTTAAAGAATATACATTTGCTGCATCATGTGCTCTGGAGACTAGCAACTGTGGAGTGGTGGACATTGAATGACTTAAAATATTTTTTATAATACAATTTGAAATACAATATTTGCATTTTTGCTCTTGTTTCCCCATCAGGCAGGGGGGGTCACATGTCTGGCCATGGTCAGTGTCCCTCACTGCATTTATTATGCTTTCGCTTCTATGTTCTTTCTTTTCAACCCAATTTAAGCTCGCCTTTCTCTTGTAAGTGTTTGGGCTTCAGATTACGTGTGAAGCCTCCACTCAAGGCCTGGAGGAGCACCATTAATGGGCCTCTCAAAGTCTTTGGAGAGAATTCATTCAGGAAAACATAATAGTGGGAAGGTATAGCTGGGAGTCCTTGAAACTATATATGTGACATGGTGGTTAGCCCTTCCTGGAATGCCCCCAGATACAATCTTAAGAACTCGATGATTGACACATAGTTGGCCCACAAAAAATACCCACGGATAACTATTGAGCTTGATGCTGGAGTGACTGTGTTATGAGATTTTGTGCTTGCTGAATACAAAATAGATCTTTGAGTATGGTCTACTCTTTGACAGCTGCTGATAACATCTGAGAGACAATTTAATTCGTCTGCAACTAGAGTGGCAGAAAATAAAAAAGCATCACTACCCCTGCCTATTTGATGCATATCAATAAATATGGATGAAACACCTGAAGGAACACATGAATGCCTAGTTAGCAAATTTGCCAAGTATGCAGACAATGGGCATACTGCATGATTATGTTTGTTGAAAATAAAAAAGAAAGACACATAAATAGGGTGAGGGAGAATGAAGATTCAATGACAGCATTGCATAATGCTCATGAAGCATCTTTCATCCGGAGAGCTGAAAGCATTTTAAAAGTGTCCTTATGACACCCTTCTTGTGCTAGTAGGTGGTAAAGAAATATCAACTCCATTTGCATTAAAAAGCACACTGGAAGGAGGGTTGAAAAGTTAAGAGAATTGTGCATTGTCTTGTTCTCCAATATGGAGGCTGTGTCTGTCTGTGGCAAGTGGATTGTGTCATTTGCCCCCAAACAATCTTTTTCTAGCTCTGTATAAATTATCTACCTGGCAAAAAGAAGGCTGAAGCTGGGAGCAAAAATACTCTTCTGTGGGTGTAATTGTATTCACGGCCAAATAGAATTTGGACTTCTTCCATTAGCAGGAATGCCTGGTGGTAGTACTAACTTTAAAACCTGGAATTGCCAACAAACAGAAGGAGCCTAGCTGGGCAGGATCAGAGAAGAAGAAACGGAGAGATGCGATAAAGACACAGGGACTTCAGAGGTTTCGACCTAACACTTCCTGGAGTGGGAAGGACCTGGTGAAGGAGTATATTTTCAGGGCAGGGCTCATTTTGTTTCCTTCTTCCCTAGCTACTATTATTATCTCTTTTTGTACCTTGGCTTCTCCAAAAGTGTCAGAAAGCAGAACTGGGAACAGGTAGAATCCAGGGTGTCTTCCTTGCAAAAGGTAGAAGTACTAGTGATGTTCCTGCCTTCTGATATTTTCTGGAGAACCTTCCCGGGTCATACTTCCCTTGTGTCACCTTTTCCTTCTCTCTCGTCTGACTGTCTGCAGGTCTAGCTACAACAGTTCTTGCTTTTGCTTAAGTACACCAGATGTGTTCCTGCTGTGGCTTCTTCTCTTGGGTATCCTTTTCCACAGAGACCCACTAAGAAAACACTAATTATGCTTCATTTCATTTCCATGAGTATTTTTTTTTCTTTGTTGGGGGGGGAGCATAAGTCTTCACTAGAATGGAGTGAAACCCTGAGCTGACTCAAACCCCCATCCATGAGTATTTAACGCAAAGTAAGTATTACATCTTGGGAGTAAAACTCCCCCCCAACAAGCTATCATGGATTTAAGGTCTATTTTTTAATTATGTAAGGGTGACAACATTCTAGACAGGCCGGTCATAGTTCTTTCCAATTACTGAAGGAGATTGCTCTGTTTTTAAGCAGCCCCTATGGAAGGAGAAGCTGGATTGAATTTTATAACTCACACCTTGCTCTGGTGACCTCACTCCCCTCGTTTCATGTCACAGCTGACAGACTCAAGGAAGGGCATTCACTTCCGTGCCACTAGGCAATTTGCTGATTGGTGAATGGCCTGTGAGGTGACTTTGCATGGAAGTTCTGTCAAAACACAGATGATGTTGCTATTTAGGGCAACTCAGATGTTCTATTTGGGGACATCTCACTGAAGATGTATGGAGCAAGCGAGATATTTTGTTGGCAATAATAGGGCTGAGTGAGCTGAAGTAACAAGTAAGCAGAAGCTATGAGCAAGCAAAAATCACACGTGAGCGGAAGGCAAAAAACATATAGCACAGAGTGTGAGAGAGCTGGCTTGGTACTGGTGAGAGCAGAAGTGGAGGAGTTGGTGACAGAGGAGGATCCACAAAGAACTCCTGTTGAAGGTGTGAAAGCTCATGGCTCCCCCATTTGCTTGGAGTCCTGCAGTGTTTGACCTGTTCCAGATTCCAGAGGGCTACTCCATGGCTGAGCTTGCTGGGATGATGTCAATGTGTGTGCACACAACAAAGCCTTATTATTTGTGGTAATTTCAGTGCATTCTGTTTTTTACCAGCTGGAGAACTTAGGGGCCACTTCAGAACTTGCAATATTTCCCTTTGTATTGGAAAGAAAAAAACAAACTTTGAGACTTGATGGCTGGAAAATAATTTCATTCATCATGATAAGTCCAAATTTTTCAATCAAATATGTAATACTTTTACTCCAGAAATATTTTTAAATAAATAAGTGGAGAAAGATCATTGATATTTTGTTTCCTTTTTCTTTACTAAGGTGTATCTCTCAGACAATAAGAGGCACAGATTTTAAGTGATTGGTTTGATGAGTACTAGTAACTGAGTTCATGTGTTAAGTACCACCACAGTCAAGATGTAAGGCATTTCCATCATTCCCAGAGCCTACTTCTGCCCCTTCCTGCTTTCTGCAATCACCATAGACCATTTTTTGCCTATTCTAGCACATCACATAAAAGGAACCTGCAGTAAATATTCTTAAGTATTCTGTTTCATTTGTTCTACATAATGTTTTTGAGATTCATTCATTCATGTGTTTCAGAAGTCATTCCTTTTTGTGGCTGGATAGTATTCCATTATAATTTGTTTATTCTTTTTCTTGTTGATAGATATTTGGATTTTCCCTCAGTTTTTGACTAAAAATATTCCTGTTTAAGTCTTTTTGTGAATATATACCTTAATTTCTCTTGCATAACTACCTAGGAGTGAAATTACTGGGTGGCAGTGTACATGTAAATTTACTTTCAAAAGAAATTGTCAATGTATTTCTCATCTGTAAATCTCTTTTACGAATTGTTGAAGCATTTTGCTCATTTTAAAAGTTAGTCTCTTTATTGTTTGTTTCAAGAGTTTTTATGAAACCTAATGCTTTTTATCAGATATGCATATAAATGTTTATGTATACATAAATATTTTCCCCAGTCTTTAGCTTGTTTATTCAGCTTCTTAATGCTGTGCTTTTGATGAGCAGAAACTTTAAATTTTGATCCCATCAGCTTTCTTAAAAATGTTAAAAAACTTATTATATGAATCATAGTAACTATTTTTAGTCATCTTTGAGTAAAATATTTCTGACACCATAGGGAAATCAGCTTTACTGGTAATATATATATATTACTATGTATATACAAATATATTTAATACATATAGATGCA
>NW_004624743.1:9467638-9529905 GCF_000247695.1 Heterocephalus glaber | reverse complement strand
TAGAACTTTGTTCTTCTGTGGGGTTTCTGGAATTTTAAGAATTATATGCCTATGTGTACATTTTTTTCTGATGAAGGCTAGTTGGAGTCCTATATGCCTCACTTATCTGTATGTCAAGTTCTTTTCCCCTGCTTGGGAAGTTTTCTGCCATTACTTCTCTGAACATTTTATTTTTTGTCATCTGCGCTCTCTCCTGTTTCTTCATTGACTCCAATCAGTCTTATGTTATTCTTCTTTGCATCGTCTAGTAGCTGATGGATTGATTTCTCATGATCCCTTACAGTTTTGAAGCAATTTTTTTTCCTGGTCATTAATTGCAATCTTATCTTCTATACCTGAAATTCTGTTCTCACATTGGCTCATTCTGCTGTGTAGACTTTCAATGGAGTTTTTAATCTCCTGGAAATCTGTTTGCATCCGTTTTATGGATTCCAGTTGTTTCCTATGTTGGGATTCCATCATGTTCCTCATCTCCTCTCTCGATTTATCAATCATGTCTTGCATTATGAGCACAATCTCTGCTCTTTTCTGAGAAATTATTTCTGATTTCATTTTTTCCAGATCCTCTTTTGTTGCCAGTTCAGGGAGTCCAGGTGGTTGAGCATCAGAGTGGTCCATCTCATTTCCCTTTGGGGTTGCTGTACGTGATCTGGTAGTCTGGTTTTGAGACTTATTTAAGTGTCCTCTCATTTCTACCAGGGGGCGGGTGGAGGGGGTGCTGTTGGAACCCAAGTGGCTCATCTTGTCTGTGCTGGGAGTGGTGGAACAGCGGCCCAGAAGCCCCTTCCTCTGGGCTTGGAGTGGTGGAATGGCATCTGTGAGGCCCCTTCTTCTGCACTGGGAACTGTGGAATGGTGGCCAGGAGTCCTCTTCCTCTGGGCTGGGAGTGGTGGAATGGTGGCCCAGAAGCCCCTTACTCTACGTTGGGAGTGGTGGAATGGTGGCCAGATAAATTACTTTTCATGCTTTGGGTATCCTGAGTTGACGTCTATTGATTTTAACCAAATAAATGCATATCCTTACTGCATATCCACATACACCCATTTATGTTTTCTGTCTCATTTTAAAATTAATTATTTGTTTTTATTGTACATGTTTGCAGTACATGATAATCTCATATATAGTGGGGAATTTGTACATGCACATAACACATCTTAATTATGTTCTGTTCCCTTCCCTTCCCATCCCTCCCTGCTCCCTTCAACTCTTGATCCCCTTCCCATTTGAAAAAGCTCTATTTCTAATTTTCTTTGATTCCCTTTTTTATTCCTTTTCTCCTTTCATCCTTCTTTCCCTCCTCCTTTATTTCCTTCTTTTCATTTCTAATTTCCCTTCCCATTTGAAAGATCTACCTACTTCCTGTTATCTATCCTATATTTTGTTCTTTGCTTGTATTTCAGGTTTCTCATATAAAACTCATTTTGACACTTTCACACACTCTGAATATGTATTTTGAATGTTACCAAAGTGAAGCTACTTTTACTTTTCAGAAGCTCAAAACAATAAAAGCCTTAAAAGGTATGAATAATATTTGTATATAGACATACTATTATAAACATATCATATATCACAAATATATAAATTTTCCCTACAAAGTGGCAGTTTCATATGTTTTGCTTGAAGAAGAATCAAATTTTTCTAATTTGCATTTTTTGCTTTCTGTGTTCTCAGGGGCAATATGTGTAGGCAGTAGGATAGAGAAAATGGAGTGCCTGGAAATGATATTAGGTGAAAAGGGCAACGGTAGGGGTTGGGCAGGAACATCCCTGGAATGCTTGCAGAGATAACCAAAGGAAGTAGAAAAGTGAAGGACCGCGTGGAGAGAAAGTTGTGGATGGTTCAGGGTCTGCCAGGTGGACAGCCAGTGCCCTGCTTCTCTCCATATTGTGCACACCTCTGAGTCTGGGGTGTGCTGTCCTCTAGAGAATCCAGTCCTGAAAGTTCACCTGTGGATACACTAGAAGGAAATGCATTTTCAAATAGGAAGTGAAGCCCTTTTTTTCTTCCTTTGAATCATTCTCAGTCAAAATTTCAAAGCTTGTTATTGCTTGTAGCAGTTATGTTTATTCCAGTTATGGAGTGTCAGTGAGGAAGAACATACTTCATCCTCCCAACAATCCAGCATGGTGGGTTTTGTTACTCTGACTCAACTGATACAGAACTTGTCATTCAAAGAAATTAAATATCTTCCCAAAACTTTCTGCTGGTTGGCAGCTAAGCAGAAGTGGAACCCAGATCTTTGTTTCCATGCCTCCCTCTGACTAGCAGGTACTCCAGCAGCTTTTCCTCTTTCTCTTCTATGTGCTCTTTCCCTGAGTGGCTCCTTACAGCCTCTGTATACAGGTTCCTCATTTCCCCCTCTCTGTATCACTGCTGTATGAACTGCTGAAAGGAAATTGGAACTACTGCATTATAAGGCATGGGGATGTCCAAGAAGCAGTACTGGGATTTTGGAGTAAGGCAAAGGAGCTACAGAGTTAATACATCAATGTTTGTTCTTACTGTCTTGCTTATAGATTTATCATTATATGTTAATGTTTGCTTGCATTGTGTTTGCTTATGGATTTTTCAAAATTCTAACCTTTACAGTTTTAAACTAATGACCTGACTAAACAATTAGTACTTCATTATTTTACCTCAATGTCTGTGTTTTCTATAGAGTTAGATGATCATTTTCAGTTTTTACTTTACCATGGTGAATGAGTACAAGCTTCCATTGTGTATTTCACAAGTATTTTATAATCTCACAAAGCCCTTTGGTAACAGGCTACCTGAGAACAAACCACATTGTCAAGTATTTATTAAGAACAATTCATAGTGTGCTCATTCCTCTAATAAGTGTTGGGAGAAGGCAGAAGTCATAAAAGACTTGCATTCTACTCTTATGAAATTTACAAGCTCACAAAGATTATGAAATGATGGGGAAAGAATATCAAGCAGTATGCACCAGTATATGCTGAGTTGTAAGGTAGCAATTAAACAACTGTGAGGGTTTACAGAAATGGGTGGTTGGTGGGTTTGGAGTTGCCATGAAGGAAGTGGGATCTCAGCTGCGTCTTCAAGGACAGCATCACTTGGATACATAGAGAAGAGATAAAACATTTTAAAGCAGGAGAATGTATGAAAGCAAGGAAGCAGAAATGCAAAATACCAAGGAATAAGATTGAGGTGATAAGAAACCTTTCTGCTACCATGCTTATTGATTTAATATTTGCCACATGCCAGCAATCACCTCACTATGCCTTGAATATTTTTGTATTTGTCAACCACAGTTCTGTTGCTTTTCATATGATCTTTCTTATTTCAACATCTTGTGGTATGGGCTATGGACTTTGGTCTTTATTATTTTAATTCATGGTAATGAAATAATATTATTTGGTTTATCACTTGTTTTGTGTATATATCAGGACTTAACATAACATTGAGCATATCACTCATGCTCAATTAATGCTATTGGTTGCATATGAATATGAGGCTTAGTTAATTTTTAGAAAATCACTCTCTGAAGTTTCTTCTTCTTCTTCTTCTTCTTTTTTTTTTTTTTTAATACCGGGGATTGAACTCGGTGAAGTTTCTTCTTTTATGTAATCAAAATGGTGTGAGACAGGTTAAGTTATGTCACCATCCCAGCAATTGTAAGAGTGGGTTGAAATGTTTTTTCTTCTATGTCTTCAAAGAAGACAAGAAAACATTCTGTCACTTAGAGAAAATGTCCATGAGAATCTAAGTATGACAAGCTTTCCAAGTGATAGAATGACGCACGTCTTCACTCCCACTTGGTAACACTGGATATTGTAACTTGATCCTAGATACTCTTTTGGACCTGCAGGTGGCCTCCCTTGGGAGGATCTCAGAGGCTGTTCTCCTTGGCCAAGCTGTGAAATCAAATTTTGTTTGGAAACTCACTGGCTTATACATCTCCTTAAAAGTAAGAATATTGCAGGTATTTATTTTCAGCACAACAACTTCACTGGCCACAACTAATACATTCTTTACACTGAGACCAACTTTACTAAGTACTGGCATGGGTATGAAGCACTCCTGGAGTGAAGACATTTCAAAGACATTTTAATACGGTGGCACCATGCAGAGGGCATTAATCTTTCTTGTGATTTCCTCTCATTGTAACAATGGAAAAGGCTTCTAATGTACAAACCTCGTTAAATCAATCATCTTGGGAATGTAGATGCACAGTGTGATAAAAGCAACAACTTTCTCTACCTTTAGGCAATTTTCCATATGTTTTGGAAGTTGGGATTTGGGGTAAATAAGCTCTTTGATGGATTTATGATTCAGCTTCAAATGTAATATTTGAATTTCACTTTATTAGCCAGAAGAAATACAAAGCTCTAAATGGCCAATAAAATGTGTTTCATTTTTAGATAATATTTATTGTTCACACAGCTACTTGGACATTCTCTTTATACCTTTAAGCTGTAAGTACACTGATGGCGTATAATATAAAATGTATTAATTTGGAACAAGGAGCTGTTTATACTGTTCCTACTTATTTACAATCCTCAGCTATTTTTATTTAAGAATCTGACTGCTGTTATTTGACAAAGTGATTTTATGAAGATTAAAAAGTGTGAGGAGAACATGCTTAAGACAAAATGTCCTTAGAGATACAGATTTTGCCTTGATTTAACTTCTTCCTGTTTGTGTATCAAAAAGTACATTGGAAAGGAACTTAACTTCCAGAAAAACTTAAATTTAGCCCTAAATGCACATAGGTTATGCCTACACGACGACAACATTAGCAGTGGCAGGTGGGAGTGACAAAGTTGTGGGAGGCACTGTTTTAATGCTAGAGTGAGATGGGCCAGAGGAAGTGCACAATTAAAACATTTGCTTTCAGTCACTCGGCTGTTGTGTTAGGGAAAGAAATGAATTCAAAATGTTAACTTTGACTTGCTTTAATTAAATGCCAGCCATTACTTATCTGGCTAGAGTCTGTCGGGGCGTTTAACAGTAGAGGTATAGTCTGAGAAGGTCTAAGGGTATGCAGAGCATGTGAGTGCCATTGTTCGTGGACCTGTATATAAACTCACTTGTAGCCAGTTTGGCTAAATGTTCTATTAGTAGATCTCCAGTGAGCTCTGCTTATACTATGTTTATTGGTTCCAGGAATATATAGATTGGATCTATAGACCGAGTAGGGAACTCTGGCTCTGAACTCAAGAATTCCACAAATCAATATGTTGAACCAAGTTTCTCGCTGCTTTGCTCCTTTCCCATGGCCCCTGGCTTGATATTTCTGGAAGGCATATTAACTCTTTCAGGGACTTTGATGCTACATCCATATGAGACTAGTATTTTCTAATTGAGTCATAGTGTTTGTCTACCTCTATTCCAGTTTGGCACCATCATATGTTATTAAGTTGTTAGAAACAAAAGAATTTACTGAAACAAAAGAATTGTATTATTGAAATGTAATCCATGCTTACTATGAGATAATATAAAACATTGAGTAATAATATTTCAAAAGCTACATCCTACACATATTTGTATTTATATATACAAGCATATATGCATAGACATACATAGAACTGAAAATATTTTACAGAACTGAGATGATACACTATGGTCTCAGAAAGAGGGTTGTATGGCCATTTATAATTGTGTTATTTCATATCTTAAAGGATCATTGATTCTATAATCCTCAAACATTTGTCAAACAATTGTTTTCCTCAGAAACCTATGGCTTGGCTAAGCACTACAGCCTTAAAACAAGTGTGGTCAAAATATATGGTGAATGTTCAAGTTTATTAAATTAATGTGCTATAGTAAGACACTGCCATTAATACCCCTTGCTTTGAACACGCTTTTCCTATCCTTGCCACTTTCTGAATCAGTTTACAGTTTACATTTACTGAAATTTCTGTCAAATAAAAACATTATGGTGTGCCTTCCTCTTCCTTATTCAACAGATCTGGCACTGTACAACTTTTGGCTCTTCCTCAAAGTCAAAATGACCGTGAAAGGTCAATGTTTTAAATCTATTCAGGACATCAAAGCAGTCATGACAGTACAACTAAAAACCTTCACAGAAGAGGACTTCCAGAGCTGCTTCAGAAAGTGGTAAGAATGATGGGATTAATATATTTGAAGTGAAGGGGATTAATGGCAATGTGTGTTTTACTGTAATAAGTTAAAAAAATTTCAACATTCACCATATATTATAATCATACCTCATGTGTGACTAAAAGCTTCCATGAAATCTAGATAAACTTACCCTATCTATTTATTGACAAGTTAGATCTGTAAGAGTGAAGCAAGCCATAGAGTTAAGCAATCATCTCATATAGAACTAAGTTGGGGTCATTTTTCAAACATATTTTATAAAGATGGTTTACACATAAGTGACATCATATGTATTTCCAACTTACAACACCAGTTTCTTCTTTCCTCTCCTTCTCTTTTACCCCTTTCTGTGTCATCACTTTCTCTAGTTTTATAATTGTCTTCCCTTTACAGGTCTTTGAGTTGAAGGCATTTCCAGTAAGCTGCTCTCCTGCCTTTCTCGCCAATAAACCTAAACAGATTTCGTTTTGTGACTCTCACTACACAGGCGCTCATAATGCAGCCTTTCTTGATGTGCAGATCTGGAGGAACTGAATGAGCGCATTCCTATTCTTTAGTTACTTGACCTCAATATAATTTTTTTCCCTCAGTATAATTTTTGAGATTTGAAAATCTGAACTAACACAAGACCTCCAATGGCTGGAGGGGAAAGTGTTCTTAAGGAAAGCACTCTAGGAACAATTCAATTACAGGCCAAGAGGAATGGGAGCAACTTAAAATCTGGCCAGGAGCGAAGAGTACAGATGATTTGGTGAAGACTTGAAGACATCGGTTGTTTGATTACACAGTCTTCATTACTATACTGTATAACAATATTAAAATCTCTACACTAAAACTATTCATTTCTTACAATTAAATAAGCATTTTGCCAAAATGCATCATGATTAAAATATTATATAACCATTGCTATTGTACTATTCTCTTTTCCCCTGTCGCCTCGTGTGTCTGCTGTGTAGAAACTGTCATATATGATATAGGACATTGCTAGGTGTGACGGCACATGCTTGTAGTTCCAGCAGTTGGGGGCTGAGGCAGGTGGATCATGAGCATGAGTTCAAGGCTGAGCCTGGGCTGCATACCAGAGGAAGAGCGAGAGGGAGAGTGAGAGAGAGAGAAAAGAGAGACTTGATCCATAAACATATACATATACATATATATATATATTTTTTATTTAAAATGGGGCCAGAACTAGTTGTGTAAGAATGTGTACCAATGGAGTTCTAGATTATTTTAAAAGAGAAGTGCAATTTGTCAATAATGTTGGATTTCCTTTCTTACTCTACTGTGAAAAGGCCTTGGTCCTGGCTGAGTCATTCCGTACATTCTGTCCTTGTTGCCACAATGGGTGCCCTGCCCACTCCTCAGCCCTGTGTGAGGAGTGTCACATCTTCTTCCTGCCACCCGGGTGCATGTGCTTTGCTCCATGTTGTGTGTCTAGTCTGATCTTTGTCTAGGGACAGATGCTGGATTTCATACTTTTGATCAGTATTTAAAATGTTTTCCAGGATCCTTGTGAAGTCAAATCGAGGTCAGGAGCCTTCCCCCACTCCTGTGCCTTTGATATTTCATGCCCTTTCCTTTACTATGTTTTCTTCGTTTTGTTTTCAAATAAAACCGATTTAACCAGCAAATCTCCACAATGAAGACTTACATTTGTATCTCATCTCATTTCTTCCATACTTACAAGGATTCTGAGAATGGCCCCAAGTGTTAGGGTGCTGGAGGGTGTGACATGTGGCTTTCCCAAACCCAGCTCCTGAGGAAGTGGTACTTGCACCTTAGATATTAGAAAAGTAAAAGCTTTAATATTATTGAATGGCTTTGGGCTGACTGATAAAGTGGGAAGTTTATTGCAAATGAAGGGTGGGTGTCGGTTTTCCAGAGAGTGGTAGATATTGGAAAAAACAGATAGAAATTTGATAAAATTCATCCAGGAATTGGTGCAAGGGTTGCTGAAGAGTGGCAAGGCCTGATTAAGGCTGAATAATGTCTGAAATTGATCCCTATTTGGAGGAAGCCAAGCAGGAGCACCTGGCTAGACAGTAACTTCTGGGTATGTGAAGGGAACAGGATATCTTTTGGTGGCTGGCGTTGTCTCTGAGTATGACAATCAAAGGTGACCCAGACCCAGGCTTAGAGAGAAAACAGGGTTCTATTTTGCTCCAAGTGTCATCAAAGAATCAAATAAAAGTACAAATAGATGTAGTTCAAAACACAGTTCAAGTCCAAGTGTCCAAGCAAAAAGAAAGAATCTGTGTAAGGAGCCAAGATTATTAGCACTCATAAACCCTAAAGAAGAAAGCTGCAGGGGAGAGGTTATAGCGAGGGGCCAGGGATGACTGCGGAGCTGACAAGTGGACAGCTGTTGCTGTTTATTCATTGACTGCAATCTTGGAAGTTAAAAGCAACTGGGGAGAAGACATATGGTGGGAGTTTGGAGAAGCCAATCAACATGACTATTTGACTTCTTTTCAGAAATCCTCAACAGTCTTAGGGCAGAAGAAATAGAAGAGAGCAATTAACAATTAGGAGTTTTAGTCTCTGGAATTGGCCTGGCAGATAATTGGAGGGGCTGAGTTAAGGTGATTAAAGAGATTAGTGAACTAGAAAGACAATGGTTGAAGGAATAAGGTTCTGATTTAGGAGTAGAACTAATTGCTAGGAAATAATTGTCATGAGGGGGTAAATGAGATAGGGCTGTCATGGTATAAATTCCTAAATAAGTTCTGAGAGATATTACCTGCTTTTTATTTTGAATCAACCTCCCCCAAAGTTACATTTGAAATAATTTGACCCTTCTCTCTGTTTGTATTTTCAAGTTTCATTTCTTCCTTTCTGCTGTAAAGGCAGTTTGCAGCATTAACATTTCATTTACCGTCACAATGTAACGTGGCTCTGGGAAAAGTTTTAAAGATATGGCATGTGTGGAAAATATACCTTCTGCATTATTCATGAGACAATCATGAGCTTGAAGAAATCTTACATTCTTGAGATACAAAGAGCTGTAGGACTGTAACGAAAATGCCGGGTCAGTCCAATTTGGTGACATTGCTTGAAGAACATGGAATCTTAAATTTATCACTCAGGTGTATCATAGCAAATTATATTTTAGGGTTTCATGTTCATTTCAACTACAGCATGTAGACATGGATTATTTCAAATGTAAATGAATAAAATACACGGAAAACTTCTAGTGTGTGTGTTCATTATGACTAGCCAGTTGTTATAATTCAGAAATAAAATTTGGGGCTGGATTTGCAAAACGTTGGCTGGTCTGTGTCAATGGAATAATTCCTGGATACCTTCTCTTTTTATTGTTCATAATTTAAGCCACTAGCCTACTCAAGTCACATAACTATATTTGGAGCAGAAAGCATGGTTCCCTTTGTCACAATTTTTACATGCAAATTTTTTTGGGCTATGCAGCCGTCTTCTTGTTGTTCTCAAAATGAATGTGAGCCATAGATAAATGGACAAACGGAATATCTAAAATGCCATTTTGTGAACAAGTCTTAAAATTTACTGTCTATAGTCTGTATCGGGAGGACAAATATTGGTTTTTTTTTTTTTGTACCGGGGATTGAGCTTGGGTCCTTCTGCTTGCAAGGCAGGTGGCAGAACCACTGAGCTAAATCCCTGGCCCCATGGACAAGTATTGTTTATGAAAATAATGATCCTCACAAGTCTTTTTTGGTCTCTACACACAGTAGATAAATAAGCCCCCAGGTGAAAACGTGGTAAAGAGTTAAGGTAACAATTTAAGTAGTCTTAAGCAGCAAAGGACAAATTTGGATGAATGTCTTCCTTCTGTGACTAATTAAGAAATGAATTTTATCTATCACCCACACAGGCACACAATTAGTGACACCCAAGGAAGAGCGACTCCTCTTATGTAACTAGCTAAATTCCTCTGGATACCAGGTCTACATTTTCTGCTTGATGCCAATATCTGGTAATTCCTTCCCAGGTGCCCGTTCTTTGTGTTTCCTACAGACTTTTCATCCTCAGTGGCCACCTGGTTTATATTCCTTTTGTTTGATTTTAGCTCCTATCTCTCTCGGTTCTGAATAGTTTTGCAAAGATCAGCATATTCTATTTCTTGCTGAATGCCTCTCTTTCTCGGAGTTACATTTTGTTGTTTTTGTACTCTCATTTAATCTTTTTTCTTGCCTCTCTTCTAATTAACTCCGTCGTTGCCTCCTTCATTATACTTGTCACGAGGTCACTGAGGTGTTCCGAAATTTCTGCTTTTCCCATCTGCTTCAGGGTTCCAATTAGTTTTCTTTGGAAATCTGAAGTTTTTTTTTGTTTAGTAGAAGCTTCCAATAAAACTAACTCTAGGATGGTCCCTTTTTCTTCATCAGTTCAAATGGAAACTTCAAGATTATACAGGCTCTCCATGGTGTAAAAGGCATCATTCTCTCTAACAGAGAGATGGAGTTAGAGACAACAACAGTTGAGCTACAGAGAAAATTTAAATATCTTTTGAAAGAGTGTGAAGTCTGTTCTTCCAGATTGCAAGTAGATGCAGGTGAGAAATTTCAGAGAGACACTTTTACCCACACTTGGACGTGAAGGGTATGTAGCTAACACAACAAAATGAATTTTAAAGGAAATTTGCAAATAATATATTTTAAGGGAAAAGTTTTTTTTAACTTTAGTATCTTCCTCCTGGAGCATTATTTTCACATAGAATTTTGAACTCGACCATTGTTTATTTGCTGCTGTGGACTGGATTGTAGCCCCCCCGCCCCCATTAACATATTCAACGTGAATCCCCAGCGGACGGTGTATTTGAATACAGAGCCTGAAAGAAGGCAGTAAATGCTACATGAGGTTATAAAGGTGAAAAACTAACCCGATAGGGTTGGTGACTTTATAAGAGGAGCAAGACAGATCAGAGGTCTTTCTCTTTTCGCCTGGCAAAAGCTCATAGGAAAGGCTGTCTAATGACAGGGCAGCCATCTGCAAGCCAGAAAGAGAGCCCTCCCAAGAAACCAAACCCTGCTGAAACTTTGTTCTTGGACTTTCCAGTTTCCAGAACTGTGAGAAACTATAGTTCTGTTGTTCCAATCTTTAACTCTGTGTTGTTTTCTTCAGGCAGCTTGAGCAGACTAATACAGCTGTGAAAAATAATTCTTTTAAAGGACTGTGTGTTTTGTAGAGCAAGACATAAAACTATGTGTAGTGAAATTTTTATTTAAAAAATATAGGAGAAAGTGGACCCTTCATACATCATTGGCACAAATGTGAAATGATGCAGCAACTTTGAAAACAGTTTGACATTTACTCAAATTGTTCAGTGTAGAGTTGTCATATGATCTAACAATCCTACTTCTTAGTGTATACTCAGGAGAAATGAAAATATCTAGCCACACAAAAACTTGTGCGTGAATTTTGTGCATCATTATTTCTAATGGTTAAAGAGTGAAAATAACCCAAATGTCCATCAAATGATGGATAGATAAATAAAATCTAGTATATTCATGCAGTGAAATATTGATGTACTGATAATATGGTAAAACATGAATGAATCTTGGAAACATTATGTTAAATGGTAAATGTTAAATGGTACAAAAAGGCAAGTTTGATTCCATTTATATGAAATGCCCAAAATGGGCAAATCTACAGAGACAGAAAGTAGATTAGTGGTTGCCTGGAGCTCCAGGGGTGCCGCTGGGGGGAATGAGGAGTGACTACTAATTAAATGGTATGTAGAGTTTCTTTCTGGGGGAATGAAAATACTCTAAATTAGATGTAGTGATGGGTGCAGTGGCTTCTGAATGTACTAACGTCATGAATTGTATAGTTTAAATGGGTGAATTTATAGTGTGTGTAATATATCCACAAGTCCTGAAAAAGCATATATATCCACAAGTCCTGAAAAAGCATACGCATCCATGCACGTACACAGAATGGTGTAAGACAGCATATTAAAATATTAACAACATTTCATCTGACTTTCTACTCCTTCATGTCTTTTAATATTTTTTGATTTCCCGGCTGAATATGCTTTTTGATAACCAGAAAATAAATACATTTTGCAAACAAAGTAATTTCTAAACTCTCACGCCCTGGTCAAAGTTGCTTTCAGAGGTTTCCTCAAGAACAAGGATGACAAAAACTACTACCATGCATTCAAATTTTCCTCTCCACCTATTTACTGAATGTTTACTATGTGCTAGGTTCTCTGCCACCCGCTGAAAAAGCAAGCTAAATAAAGTACATAAGCTGCTTGGGGACAAAGACTTTATTTTTATTCACCAATGTAAAGAAAATCCTCAATTTTGCAAATGAATGAAAAAGGAAGCAAATGAAGACATCATTGTCTTTTCTTTTGGAGAGGTCATGCTCTAGCTGGGGAGGCAAAAAATAAGCAGACAATGATGCAACATGATAAGCATAGAGATAGAGTATTGTGAGAACTTCCGTAGAGCACAAAACTCAGGATAAGGCATCTTGACAGTGAAGATTTATTGTCTGGTTGGTTGGCTTGAGAGCTGCTGAGGCCCTCAGGGGATCAGTAAGCATACTCCTGCTTGTGCTTGGGTGGGTCATGCAGGTGGGACCTTGGGTACTATATGTGGTCCCCAGCCCCTTCTGTGCTCTTCCCTGCTCTTCTTCCTGGCTGCCATGAATGAAGTACTTTTGTTCCACCATGCCCTTCTGTCATGATCCTCCTGTTTGGAACCAGCTGACCATCGACTAAATTCTCTGAAACCATAAGCCAAACAAAGCCCTCCTCCTCTTAATTATGGGTGTTGAAATTTGGTCCCAGCAATGGAAAACCTGACTAATATAAGCATGTAGGAGAGGTTTCTCAGGGAAGGTAATTTCTAAGCTGTGTCCAGGATGATGAGTTGCCAGGAGAGAGAGAAGAAATTCTAGGCACAAAGGGTATCCTATGTTTTTAGGCTCAAAGGTGAGCTGGAATATTGTCCATTCAATAATTTCAAAGGCCTTGGTTAAATCTGGAATGTTGAGTGAACAAAAGTTGTAATGAAGGATGAGGCTGGAAGATTTGGGAGGCTTTAGATGATAAAAGGGCTTTCCCAGAGGGCAAAGACATTTGATTTAATCTTAAGGCAATGGTGAGTTATTACAAGGCTTTTAGATCTGGAGAATGACTCCATTCTGTTTGTTATTCTCTTGGATTTGAAGAGTCCTTTCTTTAGATTCCTTCATTTTAGTAGGCAGGTCATATTTTCCTAGAGGCTAGTCAACAGTAAGTTGCAAACAAAAAGGGGAAAAGTCTTGGGAAATCTTTAAACAGAAATTTTGTTGTTTCCCCATCTCCTCTCATTGTCCCTCTTATCCTATTGAAGAGGAAATTGAGATCCTTGGATCAGGCAGGAAGTGAGACATGTTGGCTGGGCTTCTAGACCTGGTAGGAGCAGGGAGCTCTGACTCTGATGGAATTTCACTCTGGAGAAGTTTTGCTGGAGGCCATCTTACTTTGAAGTGGCCAGAGGCTCCAGGCAGCCTTTCCAGCCCTCTTAGCTCTGATACCAGCAGGTGTGGTCTCATCTTCCTGGCTCAACATGGCTTTTGGTGTTATGGAGATCCTATGTGACAGATGACTCTTAGTTCAGACAGCAATTACTCTGGATGATATTTTAAATCCTATTTTATATTTTAAATAGCTCCTGGTGTTTTAAACTTATTTAAACCATCTCTACCACTATGTTGGATGGTGACAACACTGTTTTCTATAAATTGTGATCAGTATGAGTGATATCTGGCTTTTAATCGTATAATCTTTTGGATATGATAAACCATATCCAAAATTAACATGACCCACAGCTAACCAGAAGTGCAGTTGTTAAGTGCTTTCATGTGAGAGGAAAAGAATTCAGTGTAGACAATGGATTTAAAGGAAAGAATTGCAGTGATCCAATGAGGGACCATAGCAGACTGACTTGATTCAGTTTAGTGCTGGGAAAGAAGAAAATAACCAATATATTAGCCGATATAAGAGGGAAATAGCTAATATAATGGCAGTGGACAAAGTAAAGGAACTATTACAATAGCAGAGAACATTTGCGAATGACTTTATTTTCTCTGAAACACTCTTCTACCAGTATGTGCTTTGTAAGATTATTTCCTGTGCTTTCTTCAATCTTCAGATAGGCTTCATGAGCTAGAACTGTATCATGGATTCATAGTCATCTTGGTTTTGATGAGGGTAGTGTTCCAGCTCACTTTCTGGGCAAATTTGTTCATCATCACATTGGTTTTCTATCAATTTTGCTACAGGCCTTTTTCCTCTTGACTCAGGGCCTTATGGATTCTGTTCACCATGGAGCACTTAATCTCCAACTCATACACACTCATCCAGTTGAAGCCTACTTTTAGATCTTGGTTCAAACGTTCCTTTCTCAGAGAGACTTTCCTTGATCCACAAATTCAAGTGAGACCCACTCATTTCATGATCTTATACCACTATATACATTTCTAATGATAACTTCAGTTGTACATTTATGTGTGCGTACATTTATGTGATTCATTATTAGTTATACTAGATTATAAATTTCATGAGGATAGAAATCATTCCCAGGCTGGAGTTTTGTGTATTTATTTATTTTTGATTCTCCTTTTATTCCTAGCACTTAGCATGTTACATGTCATACAGTAGATACTCAATCAGTGTTTCTTGCATAGACTGGGAACTTGGAGATTTTTCCTTTCTTCAACTGACTTCTTAGAACCTATGATATAGTGCTTTTCTGAGTAGTATATCTGTGTCATCTCATCACAGCTTTAGAGTGACCATAAGCTCTCCAATAACTTATGCTACTCCTAAACAGTAACAGTCATCATAGTTCTTTATCTTCCTACTTCCATTTGTCTCCAAGATTCACTCCTTTCCCTGTGACCAGCATTGCTCCAATGAGGGCCAAGATGTAATTTTGTAGATTCAGGGTAAAACACAGATAAGTGTGCCTTTGAGTTGCCCACTATTAAAGTCAGGACCTGGATATTCCTGAGACAAGAGGATGGGAAACAATCAAAGAACAGGAATTTTTACTGCAAACAGAAGTTGGTTCATGCATTTTAAAGGCATGACATCTATAATATTAGAGTACAAGATGACACTGCTAATGTAGAGATTGCAGTTCAAGACAGTATAAGACTTGAGCTTCAAAGGCGGGGAGACCAGAAGCTTGATCATTTGTTTTTGCTTCAAGAAAATTAAAAAGAGAGGAAAAAAAGACACCTTTAAATTAGGTTTTCAAAAAAGCAAGGGATTATAAAATTGAACCTACTTTGGAATTTTTATCATGTGAAAATATTTTATGTACAATAAAGGAAAACCACAAGTGTAAATTTTTGAGGTAATAATATCACAGTTGAATTTTCTTTATTTCTTTTTGATTTGTATTTATGTTCCCATTTGCAATAAATATTTTCTAGGAACCCTAAACCTGCTATAAAGTTTCTAGGTATAATTTACAGTGCATATCTCTTATGGCTGAAATTCCCTTTTACATCCTTTAGTTAATCCGAACAACAATCCTGAGAGGAAGACACTGAGCTGCTTAACAACAAAAGATAAAAATGTGCTTTAGATGTCAAACAACTTAAAAAGGAGAGAAAGAAATACTTCTGTATTTGTGAGAGGCGGAGCTGGGATCTGAACACTGCTGGCTCTGACTCCACGTTTAGTTTGGATCAATTGTCCCGTGCCTTCCAGTTCCTTGACATAATCTCTTCAAAGAGAAAAATTTCCAAACACCCTGACACCATTGAATGTTTTCCTTTGCTGCTATCTTATAATTTACTTTTAATTAATATTTATTAAACTTTGCTATATGCCAGCAATTGCCCTAGTTTCTGGATAAACACATTCAACAAGTGTTCTTATGCTCAGATTATTCTGGTAGGGGAAAGAGAATGAACTCTGAAATTAGCCAGGGAGAAACTGATATTGTAGCAAGTGATAAGTCGAGAATGAAGGTTAGCTATCTGATAGTGACTAATTATTGAAGCCCAAATGCTGCTTATTAAAAAATGTAGTGAGAAAAACGATTTGAGGAGGACACATTGAAGTTGAGACTCAAAAGATAAGAGTGATTCCTGCAAAAGAGCAAGCTTTTACAGAGGCCCCATGGTAAAAGCCAACATGGTAATGCCAACTGATGGAAAGAGAAGACCAGTGTTACCATAACCTAAAGATGAAGGAGAGAGATGCGAATGGAAAATGAGGAAGTAACTAGATGATGTATGGATGTGTAAGCTAGAGAAAGGATTATGGATTTTAGTTTAATGGCTAGAAAGACACTGGAGGATTTTAAGTAAAAAATTATTATTCCTATTGTGGTATGGAAATGGGCAGTGGGGGAGCAGGTCTAGAGTCAGAGAGAAGAGTCAGAAGGCTGGTAGGGTACTCCAGGCAGAGCGAGCACTGTGGTTCTGATGCAGCAGGGGTTCTCAGGCTGGGGTGCTCATCCAGTTGCCTTGAGGACACAGACTGCTGCCCTGGCCCCTCCTGCCTTGCAGTAGGCTCCTGATTCAGCTCACCTGGAGCAAGGCTTGAGCTCACAGGCCAGAGGACAATGGTGTTAATAATGGAGAAAGAAGGAAAGATTCCGAGTGTATTTTAAGGTTGAGGTAAGAGAGCTTGCCAATGGATGGGATTTAGGGAGGATATAGGGTGTGGTAGGAAAGTATGGTGAATGTTTAAGTCTGAAAACATTTATTACAGTAAATGACACATCGCTATTAATCCCCCTCAGAGACTTCCCCTGGCTTAGAACACACTCATTCCACTTTCTGAAGCAGTTCTGAAAGACTTCTTTCCTGAATATCTTTAGTTGTGCTGTCTTGGCTGCCTCAATGTCCGGAATCCATTTAAAATGTGTACCTTTCATGGTCATTTTGACTCAGGGGAAGAGCTAGAAGTCACACAGAGCCAGATCCAGTGAACAGGGTGGATGAGAACATACCGTAATGGCTCTGTGAGCCTTTCTGTTGCATGCCACTGACAGCCATGTTCACCATATTTTCGACCATATCTTGTAAGGCCACAAAAGAAGACTTCAGAACAGCTTCAGAAAGTGGCGAGAACAATGGCAATGTGTCTTCTACTTTAATAAATTAAAAAAATGCAAGCAGTCACCATGTATTTCAATCAGACCTTGTAAAAAGGAGGGACCTAGAATTTCAGCTAGAATTTGGGAGAAGGGGCAGAGAGATACTATGGAGATGAGAAAGGAGAACTGCTCAGGGAGGAGCAGTTTTTAGCTGGGGCAGAGTAAGGGATGGCTGAAGATTGAATTAAATTAAGGAAAAATTATGAAGATCTCACATCTCAGTGTCTGGATTGCATGAATGTAATTAATGTAATTTTAGATGACTGTTTAAGATGACCTCGGCCCTTCATTGAGATGGTGGGGCGGGGGCAGGAGATATGGATCACTGGGGCAGATCTCAGCTAAATGGTAGGCACTGGCACTGAAGAGGCACATTGGAGTTGCGGGAGCCAGAGGCATGGTCCAAGCCGGGCGGAGAAGTGATTAGCAGGAATACGTACAGAAGATTCCGCATAATAGTGTCGGCTTGTGTTGCTGTCTGGGACATGTGGGTTTCAGAGGGCTTTGCTGAAACAGACAAATCAATGCAATTAGTGATAACTGTAACAGCAACAAACCTTCCCTGAGTATGCACACTTTGATAGGCCTCATACAGTGCTCCAAAGATTATCTAATTTAATTCTAACAATGCCCAGAAAACAGGTATTATACCAGTTTTATAGACGAGCAAGCTGAGTCTGAGAGGACAACTTGCCTGAAGTCACATAATTAGAAAATAAGAGAGCTGGGGTCCATGCTTGGTGCTGTTGTATTTTAATACATTTTCTGAAGGTTTAAATCTGTACAAGTCTAAGGTGGACATATCACTGTGGGGAATGCATAGTTCTTACCTGATTGTGTGTGTCTTTGGATGAGAGTATTATTCTCTCTCGCTGTGAAAAGCCTAGGCCCAGTTACTTTAACCAATAGCTCATATTCAGGGAATGCAAACCATTATAAACTTAATGATTGTTTGTGTGATTTGTGCTTGAAAATGGTTATCTTCTACACAGAATTAGCTGGCGTTGATGTCACTATTTTTTGAAGAGTTAATAAATAAACGATATGCATGAAGTTGTTAAATTTTCTTGAGAGGACATTCATTGCATCCCATAAAAGGGAAAGCTTCACGTTCCGTAGTAGGAGACTGTTTATTTTCTTCCCTTGTCTGATATTTTTCATTTCTTCCCTTGCTTCTTAGACTTCCGTCTTCCAGGATGAAGTTTACTGGCAACATAGGAAGAGAACAAGGTGGCCAAGGAGTGAGACTCTGCTGACAGATGCTCCTTTCCCTTGGGCTGCTGCTCCACAGCCTCTCTATGCTTGTCACACGTCGCTGTCCTGAGCCTTGGCTGCTGGCCCCATCCACCCACACGTGGGAGAATTCCATAGGCCTGCTCAGACAGCAGACACAAGAAAGAGACACACTTCTCTTTTGGTGTTGTTATCTTTCTTATCTTTAATTTGTCATCAGTACATGTTTGAGCTACCTAAGGATCATATTCATTGCGGGGACTTGATACATGCACGTGCCACATCTTCATCCTTGTAATTCCCCTTCCCCTCATCCTCCACCTCTTGGTCCCCTTCTCATTTGCAAAAGTTTGATCTCCCTAGTTCTGCCCCCCCCTTTTTAACTCTTTAATGTATTTATACTATGGGTTTCTCATATAAGAGAAACCATAGATACACTTGTTAATACATTAAGTTATCTGGGATGTTTTTCTGCCCAGAGAAGCATGGTAGTGCTGTTCTTTCTATTTTCCACAGGTCTCTGAATAGTTATTCTCTTGAAAACATCAGAAATCGAAATGAGGATGGGACACTGAGGAACATGTGCACCAAATGTAGGCTGAGGACAACTGGATAATTTCTATTAAATTATGAGGATGATTTCTATTAAAGAAATAGTTTACTCTCCATTATGCTAGGTAATCATTTAATTTTTAAAATTTTGTAGAAACTGCTCTTCAGACTGTGCAGCAAAGGCTGCACATCCACAATATGCTTTCTCCCCTGCTGGCTGACCTTTATTTCTGCAGAAAGGACTTTCAAGTGCACTTTCCTGTTTATAATTTTCAAAAAGACTTTCAAACGTCAGGCTTTGTTTATTGCATGACCTTTGTGCTTTGTAGCAAAGTGTTACAGAGGTATAAGCATAAAATGTGTTTTGATTGTGTGCTGATTTGAATAGAATGGAAAGGCAAGAAAATCCAGAGCGGGTTGTACAAGTACAAGCATGAAGTAATTGGAGGCAGGGAGGTGCTCCACAGATATTCCTGTTCCTAAGTATTTCTTGAATAGTCCGGCTAGTTGCACACTATGTTTCTATCGGTTATGGGAAATCGTTATGCTAAATGCAAGCCCTTGGGAGTAGCATCAAGTTGTCATTAAATAAGAATGTTGGAAATACTTGGTATCTGATTAAAAGTAAGAGTTAATGAGAATGAGCTTCAGAGGAGGTTGTAGTTGAACTGGACTCAAGGCAGCTCACAGAGCTAGTTCTCGGTGGACATAGACTGAAACAACTGAGAGGAAAATACAAAAGAAAAGCTGGCCTGGCTGGGCATGTCAGGTCTCACATTCTGACAAGGACTGCCTCACTTAAGACCTCTGACGGTGGGGCTGGGGTCTGGTTAGACGGCTTTTCAAAAACGCTTTGTACTGTGATCAGCCTTTCTTCTCCGGCCAGAGGAGTTTATCTTAGCTGGGGTGTGGAAAAGATGATGAATATGAAGCAAGGCTGTGAGTTATGGCATGGCTGGGTACAACAAGGTGAGTGCGAGCCATTGGATTCTCCCCTTCAGTTATGTGAGCTGGATGGAAACAGGTACATAGAGAAAAAGCAAATGGAAACAGTCGGAGCTGAAGATGAAGGGATGCTTTGGTGGGAAGAGAGCACCACAGTGAGCCATAAGAACTAACGTCTTGAGAAAGCATCCATTTTCAATAAGCAAAGCAGGGCACTGATTATGGTCATTCAGTTCTGGGAAGACTGATCTAGAAAGCAACAGGTTCTTCCAGCCCGCGAGTAAACACACAGTAAGTGCCCTTCTCTTAACATGGTTTATGTGAACCTTGGTTGTGACCGCAGAAGCCAATTAAAGCATGGCTTGTTATTTTTTGCTTAGGTTATGACTTTGATGGTCAAATATGGAAATAGGCTATATAACTTTGCTACTCAATTTTTAGAATTAAGAAATTTCTAGGTGGAAGAAGAAGCAGACAGTGCTATGTAAGAGAAATGCATCGAATTTGATGTGTTCGATGGCAATTTAGTCTGGAAGCCTCCCAGACCATTTTTGTCTTCTCAACTCACTTACTTGAGTGATCGGATCTTGTATGAAGATATCTGATACTGCATATGTTAAAAAAAGAGGATGTTTGCTTTTGGCCTAGAAGAATGTTCATAAATTCAGGAGCTAAGTATGTAATTATCTACAGCACTTGATCCCAGAAAATAGATGCGAGTGACATTTTCCCCAGATTTGCTTCACCATTCAGCAATACCCAGATGAAACTTAAGACTTATTTTTTGATTTATGTAGTTGTAAAAGTACATTCTATAGAAAAGCCTGCTGTGACATTGTCCAACATGTTATCTATTCCTGACATTTTGAGTACCAAGAATGATTGGCTCTAGAATGTGATAAGAAGAATAAATAAGAGCAAAGATCATAAAATGAGACCATGTGTCCAAACAGGCATGTATGCCTTGGCAAAGAATGCACAGATTATGACAAATCACACCTAGTTTGCCAGGGAACTGGACCAAAGCTGGCACAAATCAAGCTCCAGTTGGATGGATCAGATAGGGAAATTTAACTGTGGTCATCCAAAAGTAGGGAGACCTTGTAACTTATTGGCCAGCCTGGAATCCTTTTGAGAGTGGTAGGGACACTATTAATAATTGTGCTAGGTCGGTTGATGTAAACTGGAAGTCTTCCAGGAAACTGGATGTATGGTTACCCTATAAGGAAGCCAGATCACCCGTTCCTCTGTAAAATGTCTTTTATCTGATGGTCAAAGAGCTAAAAGGTGGAAAGTCCTGATCTTGGAAGGAATGTTCTGAAACCCAGGTCTTTAAAAAAGTCCTACTGTTAAAGTGACTCATAAAAGTGAATACGTCAGTGTTTTTATCGTTAGGGCCAGAGCTGAGACATTTTAGAATAGCAGACTTGGATGCTGCAGGAACTTCTGTCAGTTTTGAAGCTGTGCTCTTTGGTACTGTCATGAGGAGCTTCAGCTGCTAGGGCCCCCCATCCTCTTGGGCCAGGCACACCAGCCCTGAAGACTACCAAGCAGGTCACATGTGCAGGAAATATCATTATCACTATTTTCAGGTTTACCATCCAGTTGAAGTACATTTGGAATGTTTTGCAACCATTAGCCCTCATGTAGTTCCAGAACACTTTCCCTGCTCCCAAAGCGATGAAGGAGTCTATCCCCATTCTCACCACTACTCAGCTCCCGACAACCACTGAGCTCCTTTGGGTCTCTATGGATTTGCATGTGGTGTGTATTTCGAATAAATTATATCATACAGTATGTGATTTTCTTAGTATGTTTTCAGAATCCACCCAGGTTGTGTATCAGTGCTCCACTACGTTTTACAAGTAGATAATATTCCAGTGCATTTTACTCAGCCATTTTCCTGTTGGCGGTCACTTGGGTTGGTTCGATCTTTTGGCAGTTTTGATAGTGTTCTTCAGAACATTCATGCATAGTTTGAAAGCCCATTTCAATTTTGGGGGTTATATACCTGAGACTGAAATTGCCGGGTCATGTAGTAAATCCTATGTTAAACTTTTTGAAGAGTATGGAATTAGTTTATGGGTAGGATACAATCTAAAAGCATTCTCAAGGAGGTCACAAAGGAGAGGAAATTAGGGGTGGCTATTTGTGTATTGAACTTGTTCCCTGAAGGTTGAGGCTCAAAAATGAGTACCACTTTCTAACACTTGGAGGGGGGTATTTATTTGTTTATTTCTAAACTAAGCAGACTAAAGGGGAAATCTTAGCACCCAGTCCTTTGCTGCATCCAATGAATTTATTTACTCATTGGAAAAATAGGAAATTTGACCGAATTCTTGGTTGAGAATTTTCTCTGGGTCCTGTGTTTCCCTTGATGCTTCTGAGTCCTTCTCATTTCCAAAGTTTATCTTCAGTTTACCAGTCTCCAAATTTACAAAAGGAAACCATTAGGCTTATTGGTCAAACACCACTGTCCTTTAGAAGCCAATTTTTCAATATCTTAAGAACAAATGATTTTCTCATTTTTGATAAAGAAAATCCAAACATAAGAATGAAACTGCCTTATAACATGATTTTAGCAGGCCACTTTCTTTTCCTTTCTCTCCTTAGAAGTACTATTCTTATCTTTATGAAATTGTTTTTATTTTTCCCTGTGAAATAGTTTATTTACTAGAAAGAAACCCTTCTTTGCATAGGAACAGAAGAACCACATGTCTTTGGAAAGCTAACAGATAGGAGCCTGTGATTCTATTTTACCAATATTATTTCAAAAGTTTAAACAGAGGGTTGACGAGCTTCCAAAATTAAACTGGGAATACTGTAATTTGCTTTGGTTTCTTTTGAACAGTGGATCCAAGACACAAGATATATCCCGGATTTTCTTGTTTCTCAACTAACAAAAGGTACAAAATACCTCATGGAGTTATCTATGCAATTGCTACCCATTAGATTAGGTGGCTTTCAATTGTTCCCTAGTTTCACAGAAAGTGCCTTTCAAAATGTGCACTCCACAGATTTGTACTTAACAATAGAAAAAGCATTTTCTATATGTAAATACTTTTGAGCTTATATGTGATGATTTCTTTGCTTAATTTAAAATGACTTTTTTGGATGTGGCAATAGTGGATATACACAAAATATTGGGACACAATAAAAACGTAATGTATGATCATAATTATACAGGGGTTGCTTGCTTCTATTGCCAAACTCCTGTATTCTAGGCTATCAGGGGAAAGTGGTATTCACTTTGCCCTTTATTAAGATAATTTTGAATATTTTTGTCTTTTCATTTTTGTGGCACTTATTTTGTAAAGATAATTTACTTTCCATTTACGCTTCCAAATGACACACCTTTACTGATTAAATAAGACAATTACAATTATGCTTTATTAAATTCTAAATGTTTTTTGTGTTATAAAACTAGTACAGTCTGTAAGTAACAGTACTAATATCCAGATCATATTAACAAAATAATCAAAGGCAATGACAATGAAAGCAATGAACTAGTGGAGATAGTATTTCATGTAGAAGAAAATGTGCATCAGACACTAGAAAACTTACAAAGATATTGCAGTGTGACACTTGGGTTGAATCATTAAATTTTATAATATTTTTTCAGAGATCAAGAGTAGTCTCAGTGTGTGTGTGTTTGTGTGCATGTGTGCGTTTATTCATGCATTTTTTACTTGCCTACAGCATCAACAATGGAATACCGATTGTAATTGGTTCAAGTGTCACCCCCCCCCGGCCCAGTTGTTTCAGATGCTGCCATTGTAAACCTTGAAGTCTGAACATAATACTTCAGTGTTGGAAACAGGATGGTGAGCAAAAAAAAAAAAAAAATCACTCTGAAGTATCACTCTTTTGACTGAGGAAGAAATAAAAATAACCAGGAAGAGAGAACAGCAGCAAAGTGATAGCATCTGTTTTACTTTTTTAGAAATGTCATCTTATGGAACCACTCATTAAAATCCCAGGGTCCCACAGCTGGACTTGGATGAAGCTGCATTTTAACCTCATTATATTTGCAGGAGAGACAGTGAGAGAGAGGGAGAGATGGAAGGAGAGTGTCCCCATTATAAGCATTTCATATCCTACTACATTGGATAATATCTACTATGGGGATTGTAAACTTTCAGACACAGTGATATATTTTTGAACATCTGAGATACTACACACTGAAAACACCATGAAATAAAAATAATCTCTTCACACTTCCCAACTGGCTGTTTATCAACTTTTTCCTTTCCTACATTTGTGCATGAAGTGTCCCTTCGCAGCCAGAAACCCTGCGGTGTTTTTGGCTCTGATTGGGACAGGAACTTGCTTATTTTCAAAGTTAACAGCAGAAAGCAAAGAAAATGTAGTCCATTAGCGTGCTACATTATGTAAAGAAAACAAGATTGCTAAATACTGCCATCCACTATACTTTCCAAGGATTTATTTAAACCTTTTTTTTTTTTTTTACTTCAAATCAAACATCAAATCAAACAGCCTCCCAAATATTAGAGTAAAAAAGATGGTTAAGTCCTCAGAGGTCTTAGAGTAATTGATCAATATTTAAAGTTTCTTTAAACTCATCCTGTCAGTCAACTAGCAAAGGGAAACTATATATATATATATATGAACAGAGGAATACGTAAATAGCCAGAGCAAATCGAATATTGACTTTCCTCTCTCCTCTCACTGGGAAAAATAGCATAGGGTTTAATTTTCTCCTTGGCTGTGTGCATGACTGTGTGTGTGTGTGTGTGTGTGTGTGTGTGTGTGTATGTGTGTTCAATAACATGGAAAGATGAGTGAAGGGGATTGCCAGACCAAAATAGTATATAACCACAAAACTTGCTTTGAGGTTCATCAGGAACAAAGTCTATAATTCGAGTGTGAGTAACATCACTGTTTTTGTTTTGATAAGCCTGAAGCTAAATATATGCTGTCTGTTGGTGGGTTGCAAAGGACATGATATGGCTATTAGAGCAGATTTTTCCTACTTAGGGAGAAGAACCTCCTGCAAATGTACTATTTCAAAAGCAAAATTTAACACTAGTTTCCAGGCCAGTAGTTCCAAGAAGTGTTTTATTTTGCTCAGAATAATTAAATTATGCAATCCTAGAATTAAAAGATGTCTTTTCTCTGTTCCTATAAAACCTAACATTATGATGCACTAATTATATATATAAAGGCAACTATATACTTATTCTATGTGTGTGTACAAGTGCATAGGAATAGTTGAGAAGAATACGTTAGTAGCTAGTAATGCTGCTTCCCTCTTGGGAGCTGATTTGGGTTTGGATAGATGATCAACTAGGACATTAGAGTTCTTTATAATGTTTGCAGTTTAATGAAAAAGCATAAATGTGTCATTTGGGAAATTAAAGATTGGAATAATTTGAAAAGAAGTTATCTTTTCTGGGCTCTTGCCCTCAAACAGTATATCGAAGTTATTCGAGACAGCCGGTTATTTTTCCATTCAAAGTTTTTATTAATGGAGAGCATCATTCCTCACCATTCCAGCGTTTCCTAAATCCCAGGCCTACAATCTTTGCCTTTATCTCTAAGCTAAATAAAGAGAACATAAACGTCTCTAAGCATTTTCCTAAAGGCATTTTTCTTTGTAAAAGATGAATATAAGTGATGAATGCTAGACAACACTGGGAAACACATCATGAAACAACAGGGCATTGCTGAAAATTTCTAAGAAATACTAGGAGCATTCAGGACAATTTGACAATCAGCATCCCCAATGATGTGTTTGTTTATGGAACAAAAGTATAAGATCAAAAGTATGAATGATAGTAGTTTTCTTCTTTTTTTTTTGTATAAAGCCTTTAGTGGTAAACACCACGATCCAAAATGACTAGGTTTACAAGACAAAAAATACAAAATAGGGCTGGGGATTTAGCTCAGTGGTTCCACTGCCTGCCTTGCAAGTGGAAGGTCCCAAGTTCGATTCCCCGGTACCAAAAAAAAAAAAAAAAGAAAAAAGAAAAAAAAATGGATTTAGACTTGCACAGTAAGGTTTTCAATTTTTCAATCCATATAGCAGTTATCTTCAGTAGTGATATTTTGAAAACAAGAGGCAGCGACACAACACTGTACTCGTCTCTGGGATAAACCAATGTCCAGGTGTTGCATACAGGGACAGTCACACAGTCCTGGCTCCTGCTAGGTTAAATTAGCACTGGCTCAAGCCTGCACATACCAGATTGGTCAGAGGTACAGCACTGATACTTGGGGTGCCACTCAGTTTCCTGGATTGTGCAGGAATATCAGGGACTGTGCAGACCAAAAGGAAGCACTCCCAGCAACAATTTTGAGGGCAGACAGAACAGGATCAGCTTTGGAGCCTTGGGGCTTCCATTTTTGGGGCACAGAGTTATTTCAGTGTCTAGTTTCTGAGAATCCCACGAATAACCTGTTTGCCCTTCCCTCCTATTAAACAAGAGCATCTAAGAGCTACTCTCTGAGCTTCCTTCCTGGGCCTGCCCAGGGCCAGGCGGGCCTCAATATTTTTAGGGATCTTTTGTTTATTAGGCTTCGGCCATTTCTGTCTTCTTGATTTTTCCTAGCCTTCTTTATGTTTACCTGGCAGCCCTCACTGCACTGTGGATCCCTGTTAGCTTGTTGGCCTGCTTTACTTGCCGTCCAGGCTCCTGGCTACCTCTGCCCTTGGTCCATTATGAAATGAAAAGCTCTCCTTGGTCTTTCTGTCATGTTAGCAAACTGTTGGACAAGATAAGCTTTCAAATTTCTCGTAATTGGGAACTCCAGGTGTTGTATCTATGGAACAGGGAATCACAAAGAAGAGTGAAATTATATATTAAGTTGTGTAAGGAATTTAGTAAGAATTTATTCATACTGAAAAGAGTTCATTTATAAAAGCATAATTTAAAACCCCTCACTTTTTCTAGTTTTAAACTTCTATTATACTGTAGGGTTTTTGCAAACCTGCCCTATCTCATGGGAATCACTAGATGTGATCTGAATGTGACTGTATCATACTATGAACAGACTACCACTCCCATTTCTTATGAAATAAGCACAGCAACAATTAAAAAGATGTTGGAAAGCTGAAGACTATACACTCTACCAATTTAGCTGAATTATTCATATCATCACGGAAACTTTGATATGATAACTGCAAAATAATTGAGCACGTTAAGGGATATCAGCCTCAATGTAGGCTTGATAACATTGCCATCCTTTTTCTATGCCTCTGCTTAGCTGGCTGAGGTTTGTCTGGATTAACAAGTAAGGATCTCAGTTTTGGAATCCAGAAAAGGTTGTCATCATTCCTAATAGCTATATTGTTTGGGCCATTATGTTTGTCTATGGACGGTAATCCTTTTGTAAGGCTTAAACATTAATCTAGTCTTCCCTTTCTTTAGCCTCCAGATGATCTGAGCTTGACTACATACTATAGTGCTTTATTTGTGTCACAATCTCTTATGATCCAAATCTCTCTTGGAAAAGCTGCCGAACTCAAGGAATGGGAAAAGGCAATTCTTAGCTGGCGATGACACACACTTTCTTTGACAGAACTTTCTATTATGCCTTTCTAGCAGATCTCTGATCATGCAGGGCAGTGAGTCTTGTGCAGCTGTGGTTTAACCTCCAGTGCTTTTGCCACATTTTGTTTTTTTATGAAATGCATTTCAATTTTGACACTTAGAAGATTGCAGCTTTGAAGAATGTGTGCGGACGTTCTGCAAGCATTTTATTTTGCTAATGAACTAAAATTGATCTCTGTAATTGAAAGATAATGATACTATTTGACTGTAATGACAAATACTAAGTAAAATTCTGCACAAGTGAAATTGTACAAGACCCTGGATATGACTGCTTTATCTTAATTGTAAAATCAAATTGTATAGCTTCTCTAAATCATTTAATTATGCAAGAAAAATGAAAAAAAAAACCTAGATGAAAGGAGCAGTAGAAGAGGCCCCTGCAGACTTGGATTCTAAGCTGGACTCTGGGCAGGTCCCTTAATTTCTTTAGGAGGTAGGCTTCACCTGACTCCTTGGTAGAACCTTGGTGGAACAAGGTTATTTAAGGTCTCTTCTAGTGCTTCCATCTCTGTGAATCTGAATCCCACTAAATTGATTTTTCATAGTCAGTAAAAAACCTGAACAAAGCTGAACTGTGAAATATTTGACAAGCATTAACAGGATTGAACATGTTTTAGACAGTTAGTGTTCTGAAGGAGAAAAGAACAGTTAGAACTATCCCCACCCCCACCCCACGTACAGAACTTGCATTTCTTTCAATTTGAAACACTGTGCAGTTGCCAGTTACTCTAAGCTGGTTTTGTGCTTCTTGCAGTAAGGATGGATAGAGTGTGTGCCAACCTATAATTTCACAGGGCATGCTGTACTGTAGAAGAGTAATGAACAGTGGGTCTGGTAGGAGATGTGGATCCGTGTAGGCTGTGTACAGTCCAGACCTGTGCTAGATTTATTCTTGGTACGGGGTCATGAATCTCATGGAGCTTTTTTCCCCACCTTGGTATAGGAGAAAAAAGAGAGACAGAAAAATCAAAGCTGCTTGCAATAACAGAGCACCTGTTTTATTAAATCTTCCCCAGGGAGGATCATTATTCAGCTCTGAAATATAAGATCTTACTATAAATGACAGATAGAAACCTGTAATCTCTTCATTTGTATTATGAACATTTTACTAATTTCTTATTAAAACCAAATTTACCAGTCAACACACAAACAGAAATATACTTCTTTGTAAGATTTTATGTGTAGATACAGCATGTTAAACTATACAGGGAATGTTCACGTATTCATGAATAAGGATTCTTTCATGAGACAAAACAAATTTACCTTCACTGCCTGGGCATTTCCAGAGTCCATGGAAGATAACTGTCTTAAAAATATCAGAGAGAAGATTTTAGAAAAAAGTAAAAAAAAGAGACTTGCTTAATATACCAGAAAATATCTAGCTTTATTTTTTACTCTGGGATAAAAATAGCACATGCACATATATTTTGAAATGAAAAGGTATAAGTAAAAATGTGGTTTTACAGTAGATAACTTGAATTAACAGACTAATATTTATCTGCCTCAGTACTCACAGGAGGTTAGCTTTTGGCTATTGACATTAACACATTTTTTTTTGCCGAATAACCCGAGTTACACTATGTAATCATGAGAATAATTTTTTTAAGGACAAAATTTGTGATTTTCTTTTCAAAGAAATAAGTATTTTATCGTCCTGTAAAGAACAATCACTTTCACATAGGCTTAGATTCTCAATAAAACAATCTCACATTTATTACTCATGCTATTTTTTAAATAATGATCATCTATCTAATCACTAAATAATTCAGCTTAATTTAGATGGAATAAAATAAAGCTTTTGCTACAATTCAGAAATGTCAAGCAATTCAAAGGTGATGGGAGAGAGCAGGTGCATTTGATCTACAGTTGAAGAAGAAATGAAAATGGAGGGACCAGAGTGGGGGTGGACATTGGGGTGCAGAGCCTGCTCATGGGAGGCCTCGGCAGGCACCAGGGACACAGTGGTAGTGGGGCGGGTAGTCAGGGCAGTGTGCCCCATGCCTTCCATCACGCCTGAGCTTAGGACAGTTTCCTAGGCCGTGCCTGGCTGGCTGCGCAGTGGAGACAGTGGTGTAAATGTGAGTTCAGGGGCAAAGCTCAGTCCGATCTGCTTGAGAAACATTTCTCTTTGAAAACTATTTTGAAATAAAAGCTTATTTTCTGTGGAAGCTTAGCCAATATATGAATTCAGATTTTTACTGTAGTAACTTATGAAAGAACCCGACATACACGTGTACTACTTGGGGAGGTCCCTCTTAATTTTCAAAGAAAAATGTCATTTCATGTAAGGAATGAATTGAAATCAAGTCCATTCTATGAGATCAAATTTTTTTTCTAGAACAATGATGAAAGACAATTTATTTTAAAATGGTAGGAAGAGATAAGTATGCCTCAAAAAAAAAAAAAAAAAAACGGGCCAAAGAATGCAAAACAATTAAAGTGTATGTGTATAATGAAAGTCATTTTCAACACCAGTCACTTTTATTTCTCAAACTGACACTATTTAATTTCTATACTAAATACTTATAATTTTGGTGGTCACTTTAATCACATTCTCCAAGCTGAGTTTGTTGAATTCTATCCTGCAGCCTTGATCCACTGCATGTCCCGGCGAGCTGCCTCTTGAATAGGCTCCCGTTTTGCAGGGCCAGTTCTCCAAGCACAGGTGAGTTCAAATTCACTCACTCAAGGGCTCTTTCTCTCCTTTTCTGAGGACCCCACTTGCTAATGCTTCCCAGACAATGATGAGTGGCACTATGATTCGTCAGGTCTAGGCATGCTATTTTATTCCAGAGACTGAAAAGAAGGTAAACTCCTGTGTTGGCCAAAATATTGATAGCTAGGAGGGAATGGTGGTGGCGGAAGAGGACATGTTCCCTGTCCTTGGCTTCTGACTAGATTCTGTTATGATTTGGAAAAACTGAAGCTCAGACACCGTTATGTTTAGTGCACTAAATACCTTAATCTGGGTGCCTTGTCTTTTGTGTGTTTATCTGCATCCTTTCAGGTTTCTCACATTCTGGATATTACCCCAGGCCTCTACTGGGGAAATGACATAGAAGTATTGTGGTGAGTATCAACTTGAGTTTGTTTTGCTCTTCAAGAGAAAAGGAGTTAGAAAAAGGATGATAGTTGTTCAAAAACTAGCACAGAGCCAAATCATCCTCAAATTGTGGTCTTGGGCCAGGAAGGGCAGCATCACCTGGAACTTGTTAGAAGTGAAAATTCTTGTGCTTTCCCAAAGGAACCAGGAACTCTGGAGGCAGGCACAGCAATCCATCGTCCTAAGCCCACCAGGTGATTCCGTTGTGTGCCAAAGCTTGAGAAAGCATTCTAGAGAACGGAGTCCTTGTCTCAGTTCTGCCACGTTCTAGTCATTAGACCTTGGTACATTTGCTGAAATTTTCTTGCCCTCTGTATCCATGAAACAAGAGGAGATCAACAATGGCCCTTCCAGAGCTACCATTCTGTGAATCTGATATTCTAATTACTTGGTGGAAGAGAATTGTTTAGGGGAAACTGATGCCTCGAAATCCAGCTGTAGCCAGTAAATTTGATACTGTCCAGTAACATACTACTCCACATGTTTACTTGCAGTGAGTCTTGCAGTCCTCGTTAGTGCCATATCTTCCTTGTAGCAGTGACTACAAATTAACTAAATAATGCTAAATAACTGAAGACCAATTCCACTGGAAGTAAGTAGGATAGATTACCAGTGTCTTACTTTAATTGTTGAGGATGACACAAAGCATCAGTGATATAAAATGGAACTTAAAAGTACACAGCTTTCATTGGAAAGTCTTCCTCCAAAATTCATCATAAAACAAACATCCAGAAAGTATATAATTAAGTCTATAAGTGCTAATAGGGTTCCAGGACTCCCCTTTTATATTATGTAATTTATTGAACGTTTAAAAAGGATAATCTTTTATAAGGATCTGCTTGCATATACTTAGAGGAGTCCAGTTGAGACTGTTAGCTCAAAGAGCTAAGGAGTGAATATCTTACTTTGGAATTTTCTGTTTTCCTAATAGCAACTTTCAAATGGTAACATGCGTCTCAACTTATTCAGAGTGCGTTAGTTACACGGTTTGGCAGACTATAGCTTCCCCTGAGAAACGACCATCTTGTAAGTATTAGATGTGGAGGTGAATGTTTAGATCCTGCCAACTGGGTGTGGGTCTGGCATGAGAGGGTAGGTAGGTACCAGGTACCGAGAAGTACCAAGGTCGACATTTTGTGTAGTTTGATTGTGTTCACACTGTAGACAAAATACACCTTCTTCACCCCATTGTTGTACTGATTGGAGTCAGACTTTAGGTTATAAGGCATGCTAATTTGAAAAATACACGGTAATAATAAACCTGCTTCGACTAACTTGAAATAAGTGGACAGAAGATGCCTTCTGTTAAACAGAAAGAGTTCAGTGCGTGCACACACACACATACACTGGCAGGACGGGTGTGATCTAACTTTCCTGGTCTTGGTCTGTTCATCATCTTATTGAAACGAGTTGAATACAATATACACTTTCTTGCTTTGTTTGAAAGGCTGCGGCTATATCTCTGCTTGATTTTAATTCATACTTTAGGATTCTAGTAATCTTCAGGTTATTTATATTTGGGAAGCAATATGAATACAACAGCGTTTATTATTTTGTTGCTTATATTCTTAGTATAAATATCGGGGGATTATTTTTGAATGCACTTGTATGTGAAGTCTCCGAGCAGCGTCATGCAAAATTACATAAGACCCATTTCAGGGGAGCGTGAGCGAGTGTTCTGCGTTTTGTGGAGAGTTATCGTGTACTCTCCCCTACATTCAAAGCTTACAATTTATTTTCTTTTGGCTTTAGGTGGACACTGAAATTCTTTGCATCAAAACCTGTTACAATGTATATCTATAGAGAGAGGACAGTAAATGGCCGGGTTGTCTTTGCGTGTGTAAATGTCATTTGTCCGGAAGGGGGCGCTCTCAGTCCGTCCGCAGCGGGGAAAGCAGACAGTCAGCTATCTCATCTATGGCTTGGAAATTGTCTGACAGGAAAATATCAACACAAACCATGCGATTTGCCGCTGGAGCACGGCGGACCTCATCTGCTTAAAAAGATGCACAGATATAGTCATCACAGTTCATAATTTAATAAACTGCTAAAAAACCACACATTTTCATTTTAGCGACTTTGGTCTCACAACTAAATTCACATCGCTACAAAGACATTTGAATTTTGCACTAATATGTCATGAGCGCTGCACCCATTGCAAATTAATGAGTCTCTGAATAGCACTGTGCATTTGTCATTTGAATTTATGCTAATGCAATGAGGTCTCCTGGTGATGCTGATAGTCCAGAGCAGCTGCTTGAACCACACAATATACTGGCATTTCCCTTCCACTTTGTACTGCTGCCTCCTCCCTGGCTTTCTGGCCTGTCACTTAGGCGGCGAGCTGGTGGCTGGTTATTGATAGGACTGCTAATTATCTTTGACTTTATACTATTGGCCTGACCCCCAACACTGAGCAGAAGTAATGGATCAGTGTTGGGAGAATTATGTACATCACATGGTGACAGCCCTGGACCAGGAGGTCAGAACGAGTTCACTGGGAACCAATGGTATTTGCAAAGGATGTTGGTATGAAAATTGGCAATATGTTTTAGTGATATTGTGTAATTTATATCAATAAGTCAATCTAAGAAAGTGACTGTACTTTTTGCAAATATAATGAGCAGCATTTGTATGTGTGTGCAAAAATAAAAAGGGTCCTTTCAGTTTTTCTCCTTTTCTGTTCACATTGGATTCTAAGCAAATGGGGTTGGCTAGACTTCTGGATTACCAGGGCCTCTGAGTCCTCACTACTGCTGGACAAATTGCCAGTTGGTCAAAGGGATGTGAGTCTCTTGGAGGGAGTGCTGGCCTAAAGGGCGTTCTGTGAGGAGCAAAATCCACACATAACCATTTTTATGGGACACAAAGCAGTGATGAAAGCTCCCCAGGGTCTGTTACCTTTTCCCCCAAGTCTTAGTTGTGAAATTAAAAAATTTCTTAGGCCGGTGTTCCCATTTGACCTGCTTCTAGAACTTAGAATGAAGGTGTACAGAACCAATTCCAGTGGATTCAGGAAATCATATTCGGTATTTAGAGAGGAAGCAGAAAAATTAAGCAGAAAACTCAATACTAAGGCCAAAAATGCATGTCTACATTGTACACCTTTAAAAACTGTTACTGATTTAAAATGTTCTTTTTTCCCTCAGAACAAAGAAAAGCCTGAAAACTTTTTCTTTGGAATAATAAAAATCCCCATGTTATGCATACTTTGGCTAAAATGTCATGCCGTTAGCCTTCAGGTCCTAGATCGTAAATGAGGTGACCACAAGGAAGAGTCCATTCCTGAATGATCTCCCGGAGAAAAAAACCTTCCAGGAGCTTTCCTAAGTGGTCCTCACAGAGGCCAGGAAGTGCAGAATACAGAAGAGAAGTGACCTGTTAATTTCACAGTGCCCCAGTGCAGGAAAGCTCCTCTAAGAGCAATGAGACTCACAAAGGGAAGAGGGTTTTTATCTGGGCTCCACAGCCTATGGCCCTGCTCAGGGAACAACCTGGGAGATACAAAGGTCACCGACTCTCTCTACCTGCTGGCAGCAGGTGCAGGGGTAAAGGCCTCTGGGCGGGAGGAAGAAACTCTGCAGCAAGCAGCTAATATATTCTTTACTACAGCTCCTCCGCTTTCCATCAAGGAGGGGAGACGTTTTCACTCTTCTTGGAGAAACTTTGAAATGTAAACTGTTTCGATTGATGGCTCCTTCTGGCCCTGGCAACTCTTTTTGGTAGCTGGTGCTCTTTCTGTAATACTTGTTAAAAACGTCTCCGTAGCAAAGATGTTGTTTTTTATGTGATTTTTTTTTTTTAAGTCGGCGCATGTTTGAGGACAGACAGGCTCTCATCTCCTGCGCTGCAGACCGGCAGGTGAACACCCACTCTGCTGGCCCTTGTTCCCTTGCAGTACTTCGTAAGATGAGTCTCCTGGAAAGCTGTTTGCAGTAGAAACTGTCAACCCTCTCTGGTGTGGTCCCCTCCCTGGGAGTGACATCTCAGAACTCATGAGCACGCTGGAGCCAGAAGGTCCCTGGGGTCCAGAGTTGCTTCTGTGTCTACCACCTGGTCCTCGACCTTCTACGTAAAGGCTGTCTGGGTACAGCCAGCTTTCAGGAGCCAGATGTGGAGCTAAGGCCCCATACATTTAGAGCAGTCTTTATACACACAAGCCCCACCATCCTCCACTTAATTTTAATCATTTTTTTTCTTGTAATAGAAATTCCATTTTTAATCCATCATCTATGAAGGGACTGTGGGTATATGATTTTTAAGATTCTTATAACAGTCTTAAGTGGTGTCCCCGTTGGGGAAAGAGTTCAGGTGGTGAAACTGATCAATCTGTTTAAACCAATTTATTTAGGTAGTGACGTTGGTTACACCACATAAACCAGTGTGAAAAGTACCCATTTCAGTCCAAATGTTGATTGCTTATATTGATCTGCTGGACTTAAAATAGCTAATCATCTCTTTATCCTTGGCTCTGTAGAAGCAGTTTCACGAATTACACTTTCTTATTTGTTAGGAATGTATTTTTCTTTGTCTGATCATACTAGATGCATTATGGTCCTGTTCTCCATTTTGTTGCCGCTGCTGTCCCTAAAGATCGTCTGATCCGTGCACGGGAAAGTCCTATGGTGACCTGTGTCCAAGTCATGTCCTCTCCAAGTGCAGCCGCCCTCTTCCCACTGAGTTCTTCCACGTGGCAGCCCCTGCGCAGCCAACACCATGCTGTGTGTAGCCCCGAGGCTGCAGATCAATACAGATTTGATTTGTCAAGTGTCGAGTTAGGGAAACAAGTCAGGGACACTTAAGCAATGATCTTAGGGCTGCAGGTCATGCTGGCTGTCATTCTCTGAGGCCACCTGGCTGCTCTGGGGTCAGAGAAGTGTATGTCTTTCCACAGACACATGCACTCCTTTGTGCACTTTCCCTGATTTTACATGTTCCCTCATGCATACGCGTGTGTCTATACGGGAATGCAAATATATTGATCTATATGAGCACATCTTTGTATGTGTATTATACATACATACAAAGTTAGACTGAAATTATGCTGTTGTTATTTTTAGTTTTTAAGATTGTATGTTAACAAGAAACATTTGTGCAAAGTTATCAAAGAAAATTCTCAACACATTTTCAAATTGTTTACTGAAACACAAGCAAATTTAATCCCTCTAAATCAGTATGAAATATTTACTTTCCTTCTTGTAGCACTAAAATTCTAATTAATGATTGATTCTATTTTATCTCAACATGCCAGCATGTACGTTCTCAGCGGATTGTGATTTGTAGGCAGTGTGTATGAGCCCTGAGCCAAGACCCCTGCCTTCAGGGTGCTTAGACCTGAGTTTGAAGACAAGAATATGTTGTATTTAAATTAAATGCAATATATGGAAACATAGAAAGAATAAACAAAGTAAGATTATTCTTTTGTGTTAATATGAAAAATGCTAGGTAGCATTTACCTTTCAGAAACATGTTCTCGATTTCTTACATATAATTCTTAATTTATCAGAGTATGGGAAAAAAATTCAGACCAGAAACTTAAAGACAGAGTGCTTTTAAGGTGAGTGCTGAGCTTGCTTCTCTTCCCCATGGGCTCTGTTTTCCTGTCCTTTTTCCTGCTGGAGACCCAGGAGGTGCTCAGCTCATTTCCATCGCTGGGGAAACACTTGGCCAATCTGACACCAAATGGCGAGACCTTTGTGTAGAGCTGGGTAGAAGTCTTGGGGTCACTGGCCTTTTCAGAAAGGATTTGGTTTTCATTACGTTTCTGTCTTTGCAAGTTTTTTTATTTTGTACAATAGGCTTAAATTTACCAAAGAGAATGACTGTAATTCACTCCCACAGAGAACTTCATATTCTTATTTGGAAAGTGAAGGTAAATTTGTTAAAACTTGTAAGCAACTGATGATATCTAAGATCTATTCTAAAGTAAAAATTCTTTGTTTTTATGTTTCCAAATGATAGATAACATTATGGAGGTCCAATTTTGATTAATTTTGAGTCCTAAAGACTAATGCATAGTTTTTTTTTTTTTTAAAAAAAGCCTTAAAAGCATTTAAATTAAAATGTGTTTTGAATTTGATTAAATAGTAATGGAAAGACAAAAGGTTTATTCAACCCAGCAAGATTTGTATTTTAGGATTTGAAGATAGAGGCAAGGTTACACACACACACACACACACACACACACACAGAGAGAGAGAGAGAGAGAGAGAGAGAGAGAAAGAGAGAGAGAGAGAAATTAGTTCTTTTTTTTCGGTACCAGGGATTGAACTCATGACCTTGTGCTTGCGAGGCAGGTGTGGAGAAATCAGTCCTTTTAAGAACCCCAGTGAATCTCTGGAATCGTTTTCCATATTGTTTAGTTCAGTTCCCTGTTGCTACATCTTTTACCTTTCTCCTTCATTCTGCTGCAGACATAGGGATGTAATTGAGAAGTCTTTTGAACTCCAAAGTTACAGAATGGGTACATACCATTCCAGGCATAGGCACTGTTTCACGTGAGAGGAAAGATATTTAAAAATCTTTGCCCTTGCAAGAGCACTGACAAGAAATTATTGAAGTGGAGAAATTTGAGATTCTTTTTTTGGTACTGGGGATCGAACTCGGGTCCTTGCGCTTGCAAGGCAGGTGGCAGAACCACTGAGCTAAATCCCTGGCCCTTGAGATTCTAATCTAGCATTTATTTAAGGTCATCTGAGAGCACTTGTAATTTTTAGTTTTTTAAATTGGCATAAATGTTACCTATTTCTCATATGCAGCCCGATGCTTAGATATATGGATACATAATGGAATGGTTAAATCTAGACAATTAACAAATGCATCACGTCACATAATTGTTATTTTTTTTGGTGAGAATAGTTAACATTTGTTCTCTGCATTTTTCAGGAGTACAATGTTTCATCATTAACTATAGACACCATGCTCCACCCTAGGTCTCTGGAATTTATTCCTCAGTCGAACTTCTCTCTTTTACTTATATCTCTACCCCACTCAGCCACTGCAGCCACTCATAATCACCATTGTACACTATTTCTGTGAGATCTCAGATTCCACATCCGAGTAAAATTATGTGTTGTCATTCTTTGCCTGGGTTATTTCCCCTGATGTCTTTGTTTTCTAATCCATGCTGTCACAAATGAATTCCCTTTTTTTTTAAATGGCCAAGTAGTATTACATCATGTATATAAAGGTGTAATCAAAACATACTAGTGCAAATCCCTGATGATTGGTGACACTGAGTATTTTTCATATGCTTGTTGAATATACAGTATATTTTTCATGTATTATTTGTATGTCTTTTTTTGAGAAATGTCTATTCAAGTTTTTGTCCATTTTTAATCAGGTTATTTGTTTATTTGCTATTGGGTTGCTTGAGTTTCTGGTATACAGTGGACCCTTGACTTACGAACTTGATCAGTTCCCAAGGGCTGGTTGTAACTCAAGTCAATACAGCTGAGATCTGGATGTTTACCTGGGTACATGCTCTAGACAACAAGTGGCAGATGAATTTTCCACTCACCCAGTTAACCCAAGTTGTTAATATGTCAGGCCAGTCATAACTTGAGGGTCCACTGTATTTTGGATGTTAACCCTTTCTTGGATGAACAGTTTTCAAATATTTCATTATATTCAGGAGGCTTTTTCTTCACTCTGTCCATTGTTTCATCTGTGATGCTGATGCTTTTCAATGGGATATAATTGCATTTGTCTAATTTTGCTTTTGTTGCCTTTGCTTTTGAGTTCATATCCAAACTTTATGATTTCCCCTAAATTTTCTTTCACATAATAGTTTCATTGTTATGGATCTTACAGTTATGTCTTTATTAATTTTTATAAGAATCTAATTACATTTTTATGTATGTGGATGTTCAGTTTTCCCAACACCTCTTACTAAAGAGAAATCGCTTCCTCGCTGAATGTTCTTTAGACATTTTTGTCAAAAATTAATTGGCTATAAATGTATATTCATTTATGGGCTTTCTATCTTGTATTGGTCATTCAGTCTTTTTTAGGTTAGTACTACAATCTTTTGGTTACTATAACTTTGTAGTATATTTTGAAGACAAATAGGACTATACATCCAGCTTTTTTCTTTTCATTCAAGATTATTTCAGCTATTAGGGTCATTGTGTGTACATGTAAGTTTTAGGATTGCTTTTTCTATTGCTGTGAAGAGTGCTTTTGAGATTTTGGTAGGAATTGTACTGAATCTGTAGTTTACTTTAGGTAGTGTGTTATTAAATCCATGAACATGAAATACCTATCCATTTATTTTTGTCTTCTTCAATTTTTATCAATGTTTTGTAATTTTCATTGTAGAACTTTCCACCTCTTTGTTTAACTGTATTTCTAAGTAGTTTTTGGAGCTATTGTAAATAGAATTGTTTCCTTGCTTTTTTTCTAGATAGTTTCTGTTAGTGTGTAGATTTGCTATTTTTGTATATTAACTTTGTATCCTTCAATTTTATTGGATTTGTTGTTAGTTTGAGCAATTTTTTGGTAGGGTTTTTAGAGTTTTAAAAATATTATGTCATGTCATCTGCAATAAAAGATAATTTAACTTATTCCTGTTCAATTCTGATGCCTTTTATATTTTTCTCTTGCCTATTTTCTGTGGCTAAGGGTTCCAGTACTATGTTGAATAAAAGTGACCAAAATAGGTAACTGTCTTATTCTAGATCTTAGAGGACAAGTTTTTTAAACTTTTCCCTGTTCTGAGTAAAGCTAGATATGGGTTTGTCATATATAATCTTTATTGAGTTGGGAGACATTCGTTCTATACTTAATTTGCTGAGGGCTTTTTAATGAAGCATTGTTGAATTTTGTCAAATGCTTTTCTGCATCTGTTGAAATGATCATATATTTTTGTCCTTCATTCTGTTGATGTGATGTTTTATGTATTCTGATTTTCATATGTTGAAACATCCTTGCCTCCCTGCCATGAGTCTTGACTGATCATGGTGAATGATCTTTCTAATGTGCTGTTGAATTCAGTTTGTTAATATTTTGTTGAGGATTTTTGTGTCTGTGTTTATCATGGGTACTGGCCATGCGTTTATCATGAGTGTTGGCCTGTAGTTTCTTTTTGCTGTGTTCTTATTTGGTTTTAATGTCTAAAAACAAACGATAAAGCAAAACAATATAAAAGGCCAGTGAAACAGTTGGTTTTATAAACAGAGTAAATGGAAAAATTGATAGCCAGACTATAGGAAAGAGAGAGCTTTAAAAATGCTAAGTGAGAAAGGGAAATATTAACATGTTAAGAATGTTACTTGCAGAGTGTCTGCATAATGCAATGATGAGTCTTTTGTGGGGCCTGGTACAATTCATATAGGGACATTAGAGTAAATTTTGATATTTTTTGTTTTGGTACCAGGGATGGAACTCAGGACCTTGTGCTTTCGAGCCAGGCAGCGGCACCATTGAGCTGCCGGGCCCAGTTTGATACTTTTAAAAACCTAGAAACAGATATTACATAGGCAGTAAAATCCTGTAACTGAATACAACTGATCCTGAAAATATACTCCATCACCCTTAATTTTTGATCAGGAGACAACTGAAGTTCAAATTCCCGAGTCCATGTCACATGCTTTCCTTTCCTGTTCTTTACAGGGCCTTGTTCAAGGGTATGCTCACAGCAGAGCTGGCACATAGTGCTTGCGGAGGGATTTATTTTGCTAAAGTATCACAATCAGCTTAGAAGGACTTGATAGTTTAAAAAATCATAAACAGTATTGAAAATATGTCTACATTTCTGCATCTTAAAATAAAGTCTTCAGAAATCTTATCTGGCTCTATGAAATTTAACGCCACACAAGATTCTTCCTATTCCTCCTCCCACTCCCCAATCTAAATCAACTAATTAAGAAAGGCTGTAACTAGAAGGGAATGATTAACTCATTAACTTGATCATTGTCAAACTTGTGAATATGGACTTGTACCAGAGCTAAGAGGTTAATGAATTCAAATGTATTGTCAGAACTGCCTATGGTTTTCAAAAAGGAGATTTTTATGTTCTACAGTTTATATGCTTTGGAGGCAAAACTCAACTGTGATAAAGTCTGAAATCAAAATAAGTTACTAAATTGTGCAGCAAATGGTGGTGAGAAACAAGACTTTCTCTTTCTCACTGTTGCCAACGTCACTGTTACCTTTTAAAGGCACTGTCACCAATACTACCCTTGTATCCACATAGATTTTTTTTCATCTTGGTACCTGGGAATTGACTTGCTTAGGGACAGGCTGTTCACACATGGGGATGTCTCTAGAAATGGTAAGTCTTTGGACGTCTTTCCTTCTTACTACAAATGTTTTCTAGCAATTTTATCTGTCTACTGTATATTAAAAACTTCTAAAAATATGCCTCCAACTCAGCTCTCTCTGAGCCTAGTATCCACCAAATACAACAGGTATAGGTGGAGGGATTCCAGTGGTCAATGAACAGACACTCAGTCAATAAATAAAGCACAGGAGATAAGGAGAGATGACCTAACATCCCTTTCCGTGGGACCCAATTTAGATCCGGAAGCTTCTCTAAGGAAGTAGCAATTACATTAGAACCTGAAAAATTAGCAGGAGTAGCCCAGTGAAAGGTTGGGAGGTAGGAATTCCAGACAAAATCCCATGTAAATGTCCTGAGACAGGAATGAGCTTACAGCACAGACAAACTGAAAGGAGGCACATAAGCTTGTGCGATAGTGAGAGAGACAGAGGATAATGGAGAGTCGCAGGAGAGGATGTGCAGAGACTTTGCTGGCCATGGGATTTAGGAGACTTTGTATTAAAGGAAAGAGAAAACCACTGATGTGTTTTAAGAAGAGGTGATCAAGAATTTAGTTAAAATAACATCACTGTGGATATTTGTGATAAATGAATAGCAGGAGAGAACACAGTGGAAGCATGAGAACACTGTTCTATTTTAGAGACAATGATGTCTGAACCTAGAGGTTGAAGATGGAGAAGATAACATGTATTTAAGATGCAATTTGAAGGTGAAATTGAGAGATCAGATATCTATCAAACAATGTGTAGTAGGGAAGAATTTTGTAGAAAGTCTCATTTCCCAGAGAACTTCCATCCCATTACCGACTCACAAATTACAGGATAATTGGATAGGCTAGGAGAGGATAGGATGTTTGTAGGAAAGGCACTGCTTACGACTGCCATGTAGCATAAATCCAGGAGATCATCCTAACCTTCCCATGTGCTTGGTATGCCCTGGTGTCATGCAATGCCATGGCTCTGCAGCTATCTTGGAAAGGGGTGCCGTTTGCTTGTAGATCTTCCCCAAGCAGGACATTTAATAATTCACTGTACAAAGTGTTGCTGTTGTACAATTTGTATGCCTGAAGGAGTAATCTCACAATTACCTGCAATAGCTCAGTTTCCATTTGTCATATAACATACATATGCTACAGCTCACCTCTTGAAAATATACAAGATGATGGTAGACAGAGTATCAGAGAAATGTTCGTAAGTTGTGGATGAAAAAACACTAAGAAAGTAATCATCTGTCAAAGTAGAAGATTTTGAGCCCAAGAATTTTCTTGCTATCTCTTTCACACCCCAGTTAGACTCACTTGAGTAGGTGAAATGTTTAGGTAGTACACTTTCACCAACATCATTGAAAATCACCTTCCAATAGGAATTATTGGTCCAGAGTCCCTTGTATCCACTTACATATTAACAAGTGCTGGTCACTCTCACTTATGAGAGACTTCTTCCATTGGCTATAGGAAATAAACAAGTAGAGAGAATAACTTCAGAGTAGTTGTCTCCTCCCCTCCCTTTTCCCTTTGTTCTCCAATTCTAAAAGGGATGAAAATGTAGACACCAAGAACTGTTGCTTTTACCTTTTCAATTACTGAATTTGATTGACTTCTGAGTAAAAGCTAAGGAATATTGATTAGATCTTTGAAATTCAAAGTGATTCAAATCTTCAATTTAGGACCTAATGATCCAAAGCAAAATTCAACATCTATTTTAGCCCATAGTTTCTTCATCAGCTCCATCACTGCAATCTTAATTATTGAAGTGAATATATTAGCATCAACCTAGCTGACTAACCAAGAAGATGGACATTTTTACACTTTCTCTCTCCTGTTCTCTGTTCCCATCCTCACTGGCCCCTAAGACTAACTCTTTGGTCCATCTTCTTTTCTCTATATCTATTGTCCAACTAAGACAGTTATAATGACTTTTCTTAAATATATATGTAATCACTTCATTCCCCTGATTAAGATTTTTCATTGACTTAGTATCTTCAAATAAATATCAGGTTTTTTTTTTTTTTTTTTTTTTTTGTGTGTGTGTGTATTAGTCACTTTTCCATCACTGGGACAATGTACCCGGCATCCACAACTTAAAGGAAGAAAGGTTTACTTTGGCTCATGGTTTTCAAGGTTCAGTCCATGGCAAACTGACTTCAAGGCAGAAATGGCATGGTGTAAAGGAATAACAGAGAAAAGCTGTTCAACTCATTACAGTCAGGAATGAGGGGGTGTGTGAACTGAGGATGAGGTTAAGAATATGAATACACACTGTTAGGTCATGCCTCCAGTGGCCCATATTCTCTAACCAGGTCACATCTCCTAATAGCATGTTTAATTATGAACCTCTCAATGGATCAAATCACTGATGAGTATAGCACCCCCATGATCCAATTACCTTCCAAAAGCCTCATGAACACGAGACTTTTGAGAGACATATTAGATCTAAATCATGATATTTTGTCTCTGGAACCCAAATGTTCATGTGCATCTCATTATGTAAAATGTATTTAGTCCATTCAAAGAGTTGCCAAATTCTTAAATGTTCCAACATTGCTCAAATATCCAAGTTCAAATTCTCCTCTGAGACTCAAGGCAAACTCTTAGTGGTGGGCCCCTTTAAAAATAAAAAAGAAAGTTTCAACATTGTCACAGGATAAATATTTTCATTCAAAAGGGAGGAATGAGAGAATGGAAAAGAATTGAATGAAGGCAGCCTGAAACACAGCAAGGCAAAATTAAATCCATACTCAGCGCCTAGGGAGAAGGGGTTGGGCACCCCTGACTCTATGGTCTTGTGGTTGCAGCCCACATGGTCTCTCTGTTGGACTAGATCTGCTCACTGCCTGTAGCTTTCCTCAGCTGATATCCTATCTTCTTGGCACCTCCAACTTTTGGGAGCTTCACAGCTTTGGCTTCATTCTCTCTGCTTCATGCATCATCTTCTTGGGGGATCCTGGGAGAGACTATGACTATTTTACATGATATTGCCTGACCTCCCAAGAACATGTGAAATCTAGGTGTAAGCCTATGTGACCCAGCAACTCTTGCATTCTGCATGCCTGTAAAACCATGACCACAGGGATGAAGTCAATGGCTGCCACAAGTTTGAACGGTAGCTAGGTCCCTTGGACCAAAGCCACAGTGGTCTCTGAGTGCCTGGATGGCTGGAAGTGGCACAACACTTCCACAGGTGTCCTTAAGTGAGCAAGGTGCCCTGAGGCTCTCTTCTCAAAGTGAAGTCTTTCACAAGAGTTTCTCCCTTTACACTCTGGAGTCTGGGATGGGTGAACTCTGGCCAAGTTTTGAAATGCCTCCAAGGCATCTTTCCTGTCTTTGCTCCTGCTTCTCACTGTAGATTTGGCTTAAAGAAGCCATCAGTACCCATGCCACTGCTTGAAAGTAGGGCTACCTTGAAATTTCCTCTGCCAGATCAATTAGTCATTCACTTTCAGACAAAGTCTGAGGGGATGGACATAATATACACAAGTTCTTTGTCAGAATGTAAATGTATAACCTCTAGTTCAATTTCAGTAAAGTCCTAATTCCCATTTGAAACCAAATTCTTTTCCTTTTCCCTGGCTGTCCCCTGCATCTTTAATCTTCTGATTAGCTCTAAGTCTTTCCTTGTGTCTCAGCTCAGATATTACCTCTCTTGATAATTACTGTATAACTTCTGTCCCTGACTCAAATACCACATTTCTAGGTAGAGTCTGGGGTTTTAATTTCATTTTGAGCTTGCCTTTACCATAGGATTTTATTGTATTGTCTCAAGTTGGTCACCGTTTTGGAAAGCTAAGGCATACGGAATAGTGCTTGAGAATGTGGGCTTTGAAATTATCCAGACCTGTTAATCAAATATGCCACCAAGGCAAGCTTTGGTTCTGCATCCATTATAAAGGATTGTTATTTTAAAAAGATAATACACATAGAATGCATAACAGCATCTAGTGCACAGTAAATGTGTAATAGTTGTTATGTGTTGCTTTTAGCAGTGTTTAGAAATAGCATTTTTTAATTTTAAGAAATTCCTAGTAAATATTAGTTGATTAAATAAATTAGCCTATAGCAAGGAAGGTTGGGTTATATAATTTTAACAATACCTTGGATTTGATTTTGTATACAAAAACTATCTGAAGTTCAAAGTAGCTTTGATCCCCACCCATTTTCACATTGCAGTATCAAGGGCATAAAAATGGAAATTCTAGATATTGTAACTTCCACTTGATAGGCAAGGTCAGGAAACAAAAACTTAAGAGTTCAGGTAATTTAAATTTTTTATGTCATCTAGCAAAATTTGAATATATCACAAACTATAAATTCTATAAAGAAGACTTCTCAGAAACATTTTTTAAGATTAAGATTTCTACTTAATTGGAGGAGGATCCACATCATGAAGTCTCAAATATACAGTTTCTATGAGGAGTCAGCTGATACTAAGTGTTTGAATGCTGACTTCCTTTTTTCTTTAATTCTATATGGATAATGATCATTTGCAAACTTAATAAGATTATATTTAGAACAAAAATTTTTAAAATCAATAATACGTTAATAATTGACATAATCAAATTTTGTTATATACACCAATATAAGTCAATAAAGTAGATTAGAGATATAAACAATCCTTAGATGTTTTTATTATTGGTCTTTAATAATGCTACTTGGTGTTATCATTTGAATGTTAAGCATAAATATTTAGACTTAGAATAGTTGGAGGCAAACAACAAATGTATACTGTAAGGCCAGGCGGGATGGAAAGTGCAGAGGAACCCATGCTGTGAACATGGAAAATAAACACATAGACTGTGGGTGGAGAAGATCTCAGATACCAATGGCTCTCCTTGAACTCTGTCATGAGTTATTATCTTTATGTTTCTAGCATCTGTTTGACTGTTTTGACCTCTAGCTCACGAGACTTCAAATAGCTCTAGAGTTGTTTAGCTTCCTTTTAACAATGTACTGCTTTCTTATAACTTCTATCTATATGTCTTAATTCTTCTCTGTGAGTGTATTGATTTTTATTTTAATGACAAATCACTTCAACTAATACTTCTTTTCAAAGATGGATATTTTATAGCGTAGAATATAACATTTCTACTAGAAGTTCTAAAATTTCTAAGACAAAAATGAGGATTTCTGTAAAAGAGAAAATTAGGCTAAACGTTTTAATCACACTTTCCATTTGGAAGAGAATATTTTTTTCTTAGCAAATTGAGTAATTGGACAATTTGAGTGTGAAAAGATAGTCCTTAGTGTAGGGTCTCGGAGATGAGGAGCAATAATTTCTCAACAGCTTCCAAAGCAGGAGAGAGTAACAGGGATGCGATCGGGGAGACTCCAGGACCAAGAAAGCAGGAAGGAGAGGTGAAGTGAGGCGACTTGAAGCCGGGGCCTGCAGAAAAACATGGCTGTTGGGGAGGAAAAAAACATCTATGTTATGAGGATAGCAGAAGCACTTCAGCGAGTCTGGGGTAGATATTTAGGTTTTTGGTTTGCATACTGTTTCCATGTTTTCCTTCCCACCTTCAGACATATGACACTTAAACGTATTTAAAATCTATTTAATGGTAATTTCATCTAGGAGTAACTTTCATTATGGTACTTCAGGGAGACAGTGGAAAACTGAGGTACTTTTGCAAGTGTGCCACCTGGGTGAGTGGAAAGCAATACCCAGCAGAGACCCTGGAAGCTGCTTGGGAGTGGGGTTGACTCTGGGTTTTTCTACTCACCATCTGGCAAGATGAGATTAATCTTTAAAAATTAAGTATGAGGGAAACGAGCCCAAGAAACTTGGGAAGATTTAGGATACCTAGGCTATTAACGCAGCATCATGCTTCAAATAATTGAAATCTTACGGTCATAGTAGACTACTCAGAATATATCTGGTTATGCTGTGGTTTGAAGTGGAGGGATTCACTTGATTTGCCTTTGCTATTAATGTTTTGTGTATTCTTTGTGTAGAAGCACTGCTTCTATTTTGTCATTATAACTCCTAAAAATAGGTCTCCAAAGCTAAACATAACTCTCCAGATTTTTAAAAACAAAGTAGAATAGATAACTGTCTTCCTTAGTTCAGACTTCCACAGTTTAACAAAGGATTTTACTTTCTTATAAGTATTTTACTTTCTTATCTCTTGCATAGTTGTACAGTAGACCCTCCCCTCATGTTATGACCAGCCTGACATATGAACAACTTGGGTTACAACAGGAATTTTAGTGTTAACGTACAACTAAAGTCTTGAGTTACGACCCAGATGCCAGCCACTTGTGCTTCCAGATGGTGTCAGATACAGATTTAACCTTTAGGCAGGGGATTTAGCTCAGTGGTGCCACTGCCTGCCTTGAAAGTGCAATGTCCTGAGTTCAATTGCAGGTATCAAAAAGAAAAAAAAAATGGAACAGATTTAATCTCTAAAGAGTTCTGGAAGGAACATTACATCATCCTCTCCTTAGTGGGGTTAATTGTGAAATTCTGAGCCAATATCTGTTGAAGGACACTGAAATCTGCCTGTATACAGGAGAGAGACTTTGAAGGCTGTGTAGAGGAACCTGAGCCTTCAATTGACCAACTGAAGTTACAACCAGCCCTCGGGAATAAATTGAGTTCATCAGTCAAAGGTCCACTGTAAATACTTTGCCCAAATTATGATTTCTTTGGTTAGATGTTCTAGCTAAAGAAGTTCTATAGTGTAGAGGAAACATCAGAACTTCAAGTTGGAAGATCCTGCCTCTAATATTAGCTTGGGCAATCAAAACTATGCAATGATTTAAGTATCACATATTCTGAGCTTGAATTTTTTAATATGTAAGATCAGAATTAAAAATATTACTTCTACATGCCTTACAAAATTCTAATCAGAGATCATAATATGAACATATCCAGTAAACACAAATACTCTATGTAAGTATGAAATAATATCATTCTAATTTTTCAAAAATAAATTATTCTAATTATTTCATAAATGTCCTTTAAAAATGGTGTGAGGCATAGGGGGTTAGAAGAAAGCATACGAGAGGTGGTTTTGAAAACTCCTGTTTAAAAAATAACCACTTGAGAGAAAAGGCAATTGTCTTGTCAATGAAATAATTCTTTTGCCTCTGTAGTTTTGCAACTCTCTCTGATTAAGTGAACCATCCAAACGACTAATTTTCTGTACATTAATTCATATCTTCAATCAACTCACTTCTTCAGAAAAAATTGCACATTCTTTTAAAAATTGATGACTATGCTACATGATTTACTGTTTTAGCAAAGTAGTTACTCAAAGTGATGGGTCGATTTTTTTTTATGGGGGAACAATACTCAGTTAAAAAATGCAACGCGCCCCTTAAAAGTGCTTCAAGTAGTTTAACATACTTTCTAATGAGAAGGATACAAATAAATTTCATGAATCATAGAAAAATATAATTTTGTGTTATGTTCAGTTAAAGAATGAGAGACACTGAGTGAGAAGCATTACAGTAAGACACAGAGAGAATACATGTTGGAGTGAGGAGTGGGAAGAGATCCCAGGAGAGAAGACACAAGAGGAAAAGGGGGAGTATAAGGGCTGAACATTCATTCATTGCATTCTAGATCCTTCATTTCTCTGCTATTGCCTAATCCTTCATTGCTAAATGTTAAATATTGTATTAGTACAGGTGTGCAGTACATAATGATTGCATTCACTGAGGGGAGTTGGCAGATGTACATAGCACATCCTATTTTTTCCATTCTCCCTCCCTCCATTTTTCCCCCGGATGAAAATCAGTATGGAGATTCCTCAAAAAATGATAAAAGAAATTCCATTTGACCTAGATTTCCCTGTGCTTGATAACCCCCTGAAAGAGTTAAATACATTGTACTGTAGTAGTACATGCATACCCACGTTTATAGCAGCACAATTCATAATAGCTATATCTCAGAAGCAGCCTATATGTCCAACAGATATCCTGTTCAATAGATGAATAGAAAAGGAAGATGTGGTATTTATACACCACGGAGTACTACTCTGCCACAAAGAAAGACAAACTTGAGTCATTTGTAGGAAAATGGATGCACCTGAAGACCATAATGCTAAGTGAACTAAAGCAGATACACAAGCTTAAATATCACATGATCCTCTTATCCGAGGCACCGAAAGTATAAATAAATTAATCCCTGACTTTCCTTTCCAAAAGTTCATGAAGCCATATTCGTCCTTCCCAACAGCCATTGCAACTCATGACCACTGTCTTGCCCATCTCCTCCTTAATCACTTTCATGTTGTCACAAGCTGCAGCTTTCCCACCCAACCCTGCCTCACCCCACCCAGCTCCCCCTGCGCTGAAGATCAAGATTCTCACAGTGCTCATCTGGGGAACGTGGGGCCCAGCACCTCCTTAAACCCTTTCTCTCCGGATAATTTGAGTCTTGTAGCTTTTCAGCGTTCATATTTCCTTCTCATCCCAGTCTGAACCGGCAAAACAAATTGCTTGGGACATACCTGCCGCCTTTCTGAATCTCAGAATGGAGTATTGGACATGATGTAGGACCTCAGTCAAATATAGTTGGAATTCTATTGTGGACGTGCAACAAGTGGATGCGCTGATCAGTCAAGAGGGGGCCGTTGGGGAGCCTGTTAGTAAGGAGGTTTGGCAGGGGATCAGTGAAGTGAGGTTCTTCACTTAGTCTCAGTTTATTGGATGTCCTTTTCCTACCTTTCCCCACTTTACCTGTTTGAGAAATAGAAGAGAGAATTAAGGATTGTTCTGGTTAATTTTATGCTGGTAAAATCTCAAACTCGATTCTTACTTCTCTGGGTTTAAAATCCACAATAGTAAGGCATGCACAGAATCACTGCCTAGATGGAGAACCAGTCTCCCATGAGACTGAAGCTTCTAAAAAGCACAGAGGATGACTCGTCTAATCCTGTAACCCAGATTTACTGTCCAATGATGCCATCAAATCGCTGGGGTCACTCTGTCACAGCTGGGCCAAAACCCCACCACATGCTAGGACCAGTGCAGAGTCTATGCAGTGACTCAGCCCCACACCTAGGCTGCTGATGCTGAGGCAGATTCCACCCTGGTAATAGGCCTCGTTCTTCTATGTGTCTCCTGGGACACTCTAGAATTTTATAGTGTATATTTATATTTGAATAATCAGTACATTTATCTAATTAAGTAAGAATTAGTATGTTTTACTAAGTATAGTTAAAATTATTGCACTTAAACATGAAAACACTAAGCTATAGCTTTAAAAGTTGTGTTTAATAATGATCATATATTATGTACCATTTACTGTGGATAAATATAGTTTTTAAGGGCTTGATCTATATTAATTCATTTAATCCTTACAAATCTATGAGGTTAATTTTCTTTATTAACCTTAATTTCCATATCAAGAGATTAAGGCAAAAGGAAAGTAAGTGATTAGCTTAAATTACGCAAAAACTTAAGGTTGTACAATGCTTCCCCTGACCCCCAGAAATGTCTGTCATAAAGATCAACAGAACTCTATGTGGGCTGAGTATTCGTGTGAAAAGAGGTGAACTATCAGAAAATAGGCCTCAAATTCAGAGGCTCCTTGAGTGAAATTCAGCGATCAGGAGAGAAGTTTGGAAGATTAAATGGATATGTTGAGGTTAGTATGGAAAGTGTAGAAATATCAGGAAATTTAAGGCTGAAGAATACTTCTCTTGGCATTTTATGGAAGTCACCTGGAGATAAAAGTCATTAATCACTGAAAATTTAAATTACTTGAGGAAAAGCAAAGCTAATTGAGAAACTGTGTAGGCTGAGTAGAGCTCATTGCCGACTCATGCTTAGATTCTAGGGGATCAATCTTCGGGCTCTATAGAATTGATTGACACCCAGGTTGAAAAAAATCAGCCTTCAATAATGACTAAAGACAACTCATTCAAGAGATTCTGCTCTCGAGTTGGGGCGAGAAGAGATGAATGTTTAGGAATTTACTTCATCTATTAGACACATGTACAGAAGTTAGCAACTCCATGCACTACGGCTGGCTATGAGTATCAATAGAATTTTTAACTCCTCTCTCAATCCAAATAAGATTTTCTGAGAATGAGGACATGATTTAGTGGATGCAAAGGTGATACTAACACTTAACAATGCTGTTAAGAACTTAATGAACTCCTGCAGACACCGATTTCTCATCAGAGCTCTGACTTTATCTTTTCAGAGTCAAAGTTCTCTTTTTATAATATATACTTCATAATGTTACCTTACTTTCTTGAAATAAACTCTCTGGATAACATAAAGTAAAAAATATGACATGTTAAATAAAAACTAAACACTAATATTAAAATTATATATATTACCATACATTAATGTTCTGGCAAAGCAACGCTGGAAGACATAATGAGGTAGTCAAATGCATGTCCCTGTTTGAAGAATTCCTATAGATTTGATGGTACAAAAGGAAACGTTATACCAGAACCAAATACCATGAGTGGTGTTGCTATCAGGGAGGTGCTTTTTCAGAATGAAGAACAACTGTATCCAAACTTTCAAACAAAATAAAATACAATTTTCTGTCACCTTCTACAGTATTTGTTTACTTCACTCTTAGGTATTCATAGTTTAGTGTGGGAGGGCATAAAAAAATCAGGCTCTGGTGTCTGTAGCATCTCAGGTGGATCAGAATAGTATTTCCAGCTTGTCAGTACTTTGCTTAGATCAAGTGAAAGCTATACAACAAAATACTCCAAAACAGAATGGCTTAAAGTAGCAGGGATACAATATTTCCCACAATTAGTTGGGCTGGTTGGGCAGTTTGTTTCTGTGAATATACGAATATTTGGTAATAGGCAAAACTAACCACAATCACCACGTTTTCAATCTACCTCTGGCTAGCTTCTATTCCTCCCTCAAATCTCAGTTTACATATCACTTTGCCAAGGGGACTTTTCCTACTTCCAGACTATAGTGAATTCCCTTGGTAGCAGACCCCCATGGCACTCATATCCTGACGTTCACCACATCATTGACACACCACACATTCTGTGAGGACAGACCATGTCTTTATCACCATTGTGTCCAGGGTACGTTGCCCCAGATAGTTGTAAAAAGTTGTCTTGCATTAAATTGCATCAAATTCATTTGAAATTGAGTTTGCTGATCGACTGCCAAAACATCGTGACCTAATGATTTTTAAAAATGGGACCATATAGTTATAGAAAATGTTAGTGTATTACTTAAAATGGCATTGTTTCAATTAAAGAAAATGTTACCCTTGGAGATTGCATGAAATTAAAAAATCTGATCAACAGAAAAAATCCTCACACATTCACCCTCCAGTGAATTGTTACATCATTGCATTCTCTACTATTCTGCTAGTTAATGCTTATCATTTTCTTTGTGTTTGGATCCTTACCTGTAAGTATTTTGGGTCACTTTCCATCCAACACGTCTCGGGCACCCACTTGGGATCTTGAACTTAGCTTGAGTCTTCACCTGCTTGTATGTTAAGCCCTGGGCATCGTTTCCTTCTGATGATGTCCCTCAGTTTTGAGGCATCTCTCAGTCTCACTGGAGCTTGGCCATTCATTAAATGCTTGATCCTGAGATCCACTCAGGATCACTCATCCTTACCTATACTTGATATGTACAGACATGAGTCTCAGTCTTTATCTATGTTCTCACAGAACTGGTTGAAGTAACGAATCTAAAGCATGACTCCATTTTTCCACTTTCCCAGGGTGGGCTACCCAGGTAGATGATGCTGATTTATTCACATTAATAGTCTTCAAAAATTCCTATTTATCACTAATGACTAGTAGATCTACAACACTTATAGATCTAGAACAACAACTTTGGAATAATCTGAGCCTGGTTAATCTGAAGTTCACTTCTTTCCAGTTTCCTAGGATTCAAAAGAAGATTTATTGTGCTATGATGGTGGTTTATCCAGTGCAATCTATTTGGATTGAGGGAGGAGGTCCTTATCTGAAACAGAGACAGGAATAGGCTATTTTCACAGCCTCTTGCAAATCAGAAATTCTGAAGGTATACTTATATTACTTCTTTGTGTGTACCCAATGAAAACTCCCCGAATTGCTAGGTTTTCTCTGCCTCTGCTTGAAGCAACACCAATTGTTATACACAAAACAGGAACCTGGGAGACTGAGGTGGGATTTGAGTAGGTAAATTTTGTATTTGCATGCCCATATTACATGTTTGCTTAATTAGTCTTGTAGTTTTAATAAGGAGTAGAAGCAATGCTATATACTTGAGCTATTTTGAGACATTGAAAACATTGCATCTCTTTCAAAATTGGCCACATCTTTTTTGATTCTCTTCCCACTCTGAACATAAAACAGGTGCACCAGTAATAGTTGGCACAAAGTGAAAAAGTTTTTGCATTGAGCATTGATCATTTTGTGTAGTTCACTTTATCTTAGTCATCAGTGTTGATTCGGAGATATTAAGTATGGTAATAACTTGAAGCCAAATTAGTCAAGATTTGGCCAGCACTAACCAGGGTTTGCTTCAGCTGTGGGAGGAACTTGCAAAAGGCAATATTGATTATGTCTGGTAAATGCCAATTATAATTTGACATTCTGATTTCTGCTTTTTGTTTAACTTAGAAGCAGATTCTGCTTTGCTCTATTTGTGAAAGACAACTGCACAAGTGAAGATTACCACTTGCAAAGATACTAGTGATTTATCTGAAATGAGAAGCAGACAGAAAGCAGTATCTCCTTTTTGCTCATTCTAATTCAAAATGAGCAGAAGTGAGGAACATTACTGAACAAAATTTTCTAGTTATAAAGAGAAAGATGAAAAGAGTAAGAAAGGCATGAGTGCAACTTGAGCTGAAAATTAAAACAAAAATCATTAAGTACTTGAAAGATTTCATGTATGATTATTGTGATGAAAAAGTTCCATCACCATAAAAAATATTAGGGACTGAAAGGATACGGAGAGATTAATGTGTAAAAAATGAAGGTTTTAGAGAACTTGCTGTTGTGTGATCAATACAATCTACACCCTGTGACAGATACTATTCTGGGGAGGCAGTTGGACCTCTAACAGGTACAGAAGCATGGTCAACAAACTCTTCCCCTCTCGGTTTTGACTAAGACATGGGGATGGTGGGGGCTGCTTTAAAGAATGAAATCTGAGAGCTGGAGAGACAATGCTGAAACTCAGGCTGATGACCAAGAAACCAGGGAGAAGGTATGATTTTCTGAAGAGAGTTTTTGGAGAGAACTCTCAGTGTTGTGGACACTTTTTACCTCAAGTCTTAGGAGAGAGGTTTCAGAATTTCAGAAGCTTAGAAAACTTGATGTTCATTTCTTACAACTGGGAAATAGGGTGGATGGATGTTCGATTCCCATCTGAATAAATTAAAAGTCTTTAAAGAAAAAGTACCACATCTGGAAAGTATAAGTACCTTTTTTAAAGGATCAAAGGTATATGAGTTGTAGCCAGGGTAAAATTCAGTAGGAATGTCAGCATGGAGTCATTTCAACATGGGACCCTATGCATGAAGGTGGTGTATCTCATCTAAGAACCCAGTGTAAGTAGCTAAGGCCTATACCACAAGAGTCAGAGGTGGCAGAAGGCTTCGGACCAGACAGCCACAGGTGAGGCACTGCCTTGGTCAAGGAAATTGCAGTTTGAGATATCCAGCTTGAGAGTCTTCATGGAATCCACAAAAGCACGCTTGAGAGAATGAATCCATTCAATTGTGTCCCAGGACTGAAGAACATGGGACTTTTCATGATAGTTTCATCAAGTAAGAACTTCCCTGTATTTTTTACCTCTCATCCCTTCCATCACATATTTGGTCCTTGAAGAGTGAAAAGTAAGGATCTACTGAATAAAGGAGAAAGAAAAAATGAGGGAAAGAGGGAGAACAAATAGATCAGGTCTTACTCCTGAAGGCAGGTAGCCAATCTGCAGCCAGCTCTAACTAGGGAGCTGTGAGTGAAGTTTGAAGTATTAATAAACATAATAATGACACAAGATAACTTCTGAATGAAGGGTTAAAGGGATCCTGTAAGAGTAGGAATTTCTGTTAGTGACATGAAACTGGAGTATAATTGGCCTTCCTGAGTTAATCCAATAGCAGCGATAAAACTCCTACCTATAGCCAGGCTTGAAGGACAGAAAAGGATAGAAATCAAAAGAGAACTTTTGACTGCACACCATGAATACTTTCCAAGTACTGACTCCAAAGGAAAATGAATAGGTCCTTTGATTTCCTTCCTTCCTTCCTTCCTTCCTTCCTTCCTTCCTTCCTTCCTTCCTTCCTTCCTTCTTTCCTTCCTTCCTTCCTTCCTTCCTTTCTGGAGAGCAGATGAAGGCCTGCTTTAGTTTAATAACTGATCTACATACTCACAGAGGCTTCTATGTAGGGTGACTTTTGTTGTATTTTCAGGAAATTTGCTGTTTTACATCACATCAGTGGCCTGTACTCTGCTGTAATGGGAGTGTTTACAGCACAGAAATGGACACATATTAAAAATTGACACCTTCCTGTATCTTTTGTGTTTAATGTTAGCTATTTTTATTGAAAGATGCACCTTTTGGTTCCAGGTTATTTCTAGGAGCCATAACAAAAAGACAATATTCCTTTTCTTTTCTTTTCTTTTCTTTTTTGTGAAGCAAGGATAACAATAGACAGAAACGGTTTTTTGACTAAATTGAAGTGGAATTATTTACAAATTTCAAAATGAGGGTTAACGGATTTATTCCTGATCCAGGCTGCTTTTCTTCTTTTTGTGACTGCATAGAGAAGCTATGTTCATTGGTATCAAAAATGAAGTTCTAATGACTCTAGCCCAAATAACTCCTTTTTCCTTCAGCATTGTACAATCTTTGCTTTTGGCAGTAGAATGTGAAGTTCTGGGTTGTTGAGTAGACAAAGGATTCCTTTGCCTCAATTAATTTTTTAAAAAGTAACAAATTTTCAGTAGAGATGACTTTGCTTTTTGTAGGACCATCTCCTAGAGATTGTTTTTGTGGCTGTGACAACAACATCGTCATAATAAACATGTCAAGATCATCCCCTTTGTGTTCTGTGTGATCTTCAACAATTTTGGAGCTAGATTTCCATCCTGCTGGAACACCAATGAATGAAAGGGACGCCTACTGTAGTATTCTATGGGGGTGCTGCTCATGAGACTAGGGGCTGGAGCATGTGGGGACAGGACCAGCAGAATTTTGGAGGATTTACTGCCTCAGAAGCAGGCACATTTTAAGCAAAGCTAAATGACTATCTGGATGATCAAAGTTAGATTTTTAAGGATCTTTTCTTTCTGAGAAATTCTTTGGAGTTATGTCTCATTTTCCATCTTAGTTTTCTTGTCAATAGGACATATTGATTTCTGACTCTGGCTGCAGAATAGAATCATCCGTGGAACTTGAAAATCCTGGTGCCTGGCCCTTATCCAAGAACAATTAAATTTGAGAGCAATCAAGAACCAGTGGTCTGAAACATAACTTTTAATGTGGCCAAGGTGACTTTAACTTAGTGTTATTTCATCATTTAAGGAGTTAATGAATTTCTAGAGAGATTGTTTTTGTAGTTATCATATTTTTATATGCCTCTCCTGTTTCTTTTTTTATGCATGTGAAATATTTTTGATCAGAGGGCACCTGCTGGGTAGCTGCTGTTTGTACAGGACATCAGTTTTACAAGCTGTAAATCAGATAGGCAATTGTATGTGCCTTATTTCCCTTGACATAAAAAAGAACCTGTTTGAGACATCAGCACATCTGGGGGAAAACATGCTTTTAATATTTAGGTTGTTATTATTCATTTTTAATAGAAAGCTATCAAACTTGACATGTTTCTTTGAAAAATAGAACTGAATCCTTGCGGGTAATAATAAATCTGATTTTGGGAAGAAAGCAAACTAGGCAGAGAGCCTTAAGGAGTTTTTCTTATTGCCATTTTATCATAGGAAAGGACCTTTGAGGACGTTAAAACTTGCCTCTTGTCCATTGACCTCCTAAGTGATACAGTTCTGTTAAACATGGTTGCTTTGTGTTTGCTCTAGTTCTGCTGCCTTATGTAGCAGTTTGTTGTTAGAAAAAATCCTGAAGACATGAGGTGAAATGAATGTCCTGCTCTGGTGATTGGTATATACCAAACTAGAGGCAAATTCACATGAGAAAAGTGCTCGACAAAAATATTTCATCTAAGATATTTTCCAGCTGAGCTGCCTTCGCATTCTGTTCCCACCACATTCTCTGAATTGCGCGGTGGAAAAGCTGAGACATTTAACTTATGCTCTGCAAAGTGCTGGGAACTTGGGCACAGAAAACCAGGTCATTTTTTAATTGCCGTCTTTCTATAAGAATTCAGTTCTTTTTTATATTGTTTATGCAAAGGAAGAACAAATTTAGGAAGGATTTACTTTCTTTAAGTAAATCAACAATCCCAGTGACACATTCCCATGCTGTGTAATTGTACTTTGTGGTTATTGACAAAATGTATAGAATAAATGATAATAACCTTTTGGCTTTAGTTTGGATTTATATATTATTGTGAGTACAACAATATAGCAAATCTAAAATTGTAGGCAAGAAATGTTTATAAACATCATATATGACAAATCAATAGAGACAAATACATTTTACTGAGAGCACATTGCTTACATTTTGGCTGTTATCAATTTTGATTATTTATTTCACGTCAACTGTGTGCAGGTTTCTGTAGAAGACATAAAGTTTCTTCCTTAAATTCTTTCTATCAAAATTGTATATAATTCAGCAGGACAATCCAGGCATGAAATGAATGTGTTACTAGATCTCTCTGTGTTTATATTCTGTCTTCCTTTCTAATTTGGATCATGAACTATTTGGCAAGAACCATGCTTAAATCTATCAGCACTTATAGAATGGTAAGCGAAGTATACCCTTGCCAATTTATTGAAGAATTCCATTAGGAGAGACAAAGAAACTTTACCAAAGAAGTTGTACAAGACTTAAATCTGAAGAGTTTTGTAAAATGACCAACCTAGAAGAATGGTTATTCATTCATGAAATGTTTATTTGCCACCAATTATATGTAGGCACCATACTAGAATGAATGGAGAGATGCTTCTAAGGAAATCAGAGTCGAGAAGAGGAAATGAGATGGAAGTGAGAAGTTTACCCTTCTTGTGGGTTCTGCTGGTACCAGCTATGTGGCAATAGGGAAGTCAGGTGACCTTTCTGGACTGAGTTTCCAGGCCAGTAAAATGAGAGAATGGAACACTTCATCTTGAAGATCCTTTCCAATCCTCAAATAAATATTATTCAAAAGAAGGCACATTTTGTGGTAGATTTTGGTGCATAGAAAACATAGTTATTCTTTAAGAAGAAATTATTCTAAAAAACTAATAAAAATTTAGGGCATCAGTAAAAGCTAGAAGAGGTTGGCACGTGAGAAAGTGTGAGCATCAGGAGAAAATCCCTCCTTTCTTCCTCCTGGTATGATCTTTTCCTCAGTCTCCCTAGCTCTCTCCTGGTTGACTGAAGCCTTCCAGACCAACCTGTTCGCAAAAGCCTCTCCCTCACGTCTCTCCACTGCCACCTCTTGCTTGTTTTACTTCATAGCTCTTGTCGTTATCTGCCATTGAAATCTGCCTTCCTCCATATAGCTGATTATCTGCTTCTCCCACGAGGGTGCAGCTCCATTATGGGGCACATTTTATTTATGCGTTCATTGCTATTTCACCAGCATCTAGACCAGCGTCTGGCACATTGGAGCACTTTATAAATATTTGTTGACAAAGAAAGAAAAGTTCTTTACAATGAGTGCAATTTTTAAACAAGAACAATTCCTCTTTTTTCTATGTACTTACTCTCAGCAATGCTGCACTAACTAAACAGTTTACTAATTTGTGCTTTGTGGATGTGATTTCAGTTTCTTCTTCTCCCTCCCTTCCTTCCTTTCTTCTCTCCCATTTTCCTTTCATTTGAAATGTGTAAGGGAATTTTGAGTTAAGCAGTAAAGAAAATGAAGCTTTTACTTTCCTTAAATATCAAACTAGAAACCCTGTGAGTAGGACTGGTTGTTTCCAATGTTTATCAAAACAGATAAAAAAAATAATTTTTATAGGTTGCTTTCTCTATTATTTTTCCATCCCAATTGGAATGTACCAGAAGATTAAACAATATGTGTAAATATACAGCTATATATTCAAATTATATTTTTGAACTTTGTAAATTATTTGTGTCTACTCAGGTCAGGACAACAAATTTTACTTTTATTTTTGATTAATTCAAAATAAAGCATCTGTACAGTGAGAAGCTGCACTGTAGCTAAATTTGGCTCACGTTATGAATCATTGGATTACTTAGTCACATTGTCAGCTGCTGCAGAGTCAAGGAGAGCAGTTACATAGGGTGAGTTAACTATAAGTACAATCTCCTTGGAATGTTTTAGGTGAAAAATGGTTTATTTGTTTTTTTGGAGAAAAATGGCATTAAATTGCTTACATTATGCTTCCTTTCCTCTAAATAAAGACAAAGAAAGTCCAAACTAAATAAAACAAATCAGTCATTTCTAAGAATGTAAGTTACAAATTTATAGCAAAAACTTAAATTATTTGAAAGAAATAAAAAAAGAGACAGAAACAGTCACAGTCATTTCACACAGACTTTGTCCTGGATAATGTAACTGTCACTGATTTGCAGATTTAAAAATTATATTTAATATGTATAAGTCCTTGCTTTTTACCATTTATCAATAGTTTCCCTCAAATTTACTACCAACTACCTAGGTGTGGTTACAGACATAAATTTGAGTGTGTATTTTGAGTTGGTGAATAATCATATTAAAAAATCTTAAGTGGGTTTGGAATATTGGTTTTATTCTTTGTATAGAGGTATCTAATCTTGCCACCCCACAAATGTATTACTGGTCTCTGCTCAAGAAAGAAGCCAATGACAAGCACAGTTGTTGTAATTTGGGACTATTTGTTACCTGACCCACTGTTGTGTCAATGTGGCTCCTCACAAGCGAAGGTTTAGACGGGCTGTGTTCATACTGCAACTATCTGCTATTAACAAGAGAGAAAGTGAAGGATGCCACTTTCAAATAGTACAGGCTCCCTGATCTTCACAAGCACAGAAAAGTCAATCAAAATAAGATACTTGTTTTTATTAGTATTAAGCTAGCTGTTACCCATTCCAGAACTGAGCAAATGGGGTATAAATCTAAGTAATTAGCTTCATGCAACCAAGGTGATCATGTTTGAGTTGGGCAGTGATTGCATTTGTGGCTCTGTTCATTTAAAAACCAACTCATAGTTGAATTAGCAATAGGACACTGGCCTAGAATTTACAAAAGAGGAATTTTGGACCAGTGCCTCCTGGTTGCAGCAGAGGTCGATTGCACAGCTTTGGTCAAAAAAAATATGAAGCAAAGCCTTTCATTTTGTTAGTTAACATTTGGAGAGTTTGTATTTCAGTGACTGAGGCCAGTATGGCTGAGCCTAAGTTACCATTTGGTATGAACACAGATTCCTCTGTACCTATCTGGCCTACAGTCATCAGTATCCCTTCTCAAGACATCTGGGTAGCTGCTGCCACAACCCCCCTCTTGAGTTCTAAACCAGTGTATTTTTAAAAAGAAAGTTACATTGTAGGAATTCAACACAAGCCCAAATTATGCAAATTTGTGCTTAGGATCTGTAAAATATGTATCTGGTTTATTGAAGAATTTTAACCAAGTAGATTATTAGCATTTCAAAATTTTGCCTTTGAGCTTATTGCTAAGACTTTTTCTGTCTTGGTTGTGGAACCCTAAGATAACCCTAGGCAAATTCCATAACTTTCTGGGCTGAGTCAGTCTAGTTCAGGTTAAATCTTCAATCCATTCCCTGATTTTCAGTCTGTCTCTATCTCTCTTTCCAGAGCCAGGCTGACCAGAAATGAGGAAGGCAGTTCTCACCCTAGCATGTTGGAATCCTTGGAATCCTCTCTCACTGTGTCTGTGTGAAGGTCTTATCTTGTCCTTGTGCTGGCTGTAGTCCCTTTGGCATTGGGAGAGGAAAACAGGAGGGGATGGAAGTGCCCCTAATCTGGTTCCATCAGTTACTGCTGCTTCTCTGGCTTCCATTTTAGTGCCCCCAGAACAGCAGCTGTCTGAGGGCTGGCTCCACTGAGGGCATCCGGTTACTTTTCAAAGAGCTCTGAGGCCGGAGCTGCCACACACCCTCTTCCCTGCTTGTGGCAGCCGGTTTCAATGGTGGCCTCTCTCTTGGTTCACACGAATCACAGAAAACTGGCGTGAACCTGACAGCTCTTCCCTTCCCACACTTGTCTCCCAGTTCCTTTTCTGTTCTGAAATAGGCACTGAGGCAGATGAACAAGAAACAGTCACACTGGGGATTGACATACCAGGCTCCTCCTTTGTGTAGCCACTTCTGAACCTCACAAGGGAGTCTTTGGCTTTTGTGTTTATCAGGTAGCAGGGAAGCACCTTTTCCTCTAACCCATGAGGAAGAAGTTGTTGCCACCATCAACTCTGAATGAGAGAAGCAACTCTTAAGGTTGATGATTCCAATAACTTTCTACTCTTCCTTTTCCTGGACGTGGTGGGCAGAGGTGGCAGAGCCAGTGATAGGAAGGCAGGAGTTAGTTAGGCAGAGTCCTTTTGGCTGGCTCTTCCTAAGTTTGGGGGAGGTGTCTGTCCCCAGTGGTTAGTGAATCATTTTAAAATTTGAGGGTATTAGCTTCCTCCTTTCCCTTACATATTAGAAACAATTGCTGATCAGCCCACTGCAGACAGGCAGCCACCTGGTTCCACACTACAAAGATGCAGAGGACACCAGACCACCAGACCACAGTACTGAGTCCCACTGCTCCCGACCCAGAGGTAGGGGCTTCTGAGCCACCATCCCACTGCTCCTGGTCCAGAGGAAGGGGCTTCCCAGCCACCATCCCTCCTGCTGTTCCCAGCCCAGAGGAAAGGGCTTTGGGGCCACCTTCTAACCCACTGCTCCTGGCCCAGAGGAAGGGGCTTCAGGGCCACCATCCTTCCTACCACTCCCAGCCCAGAGGTAGGGGCTTCTGAGCTGCCATCCCACTGCTCCTGGGCCAGAGAAAGGGGCTTCCTGGCCACCATCCCTCCTGCTGCTCCCAGCCCATAGAAAAGGGCTTTTGGGCCACTATCACTACTGCTGCTCCCAGCCCCTCTTCCACCTCTCCCAGCTCAGAGGAGGTAATCCCTGCAGGTGCCAACAGCCCCCCCCACCCCCAGTTGAAATGAGAAAACATGTAAATCAGTCTCAAAACCAGACTTCCAGATCACCTACAGCAATCCCAAAGGGAAATGAGATGGAACACAATGATACTCAACCACCTGGACCCACTGAACTGGCAACAAAAGGGGATCTGGAAAAAATGAAATGAGAAATAATTTCTCAGATAACAGGAGAGATTGTGCTCCTAGTGCAAGACATGATTAATAAATCTAGAGAGGAGC
>NW_004624743.1:9448432-9462488 GCF_000247695.1 Heterocephalus glaber | reverse complement strand
TGAAGGGAGGGCTAGGAATGGGGAAAAAATAAGAACCAAGATGCATCATGTTATGGTTCAATTCCCAATAAGAAATGTAATTGTGTTATATACCTACAATGTACCAATAAAAGAATTTAAGAAAGAAAAAAAAGAAATAATTGCTCATTTTAGAATTACAGGAAAACTCAGTATCTGTTAAAATATTAATAATATCTCACTTTATGTTCAAAATTTGAAATAATGGTCCTTCTCAAATCAAAAAATCTGCCAACATTTCCTCAACTCAAACCTGATGGGTGAAGTAGACCAAGTATCAAAAACTCTATTTTCTTTATTTCTGTGTGAAGGTGATATTTTGGCTAAAACGCAACATTCTTATTCTTTGTAATTTGTGAATTGTGGGGATGTGGAATTAGGCAAGGTTTCCATTCATTCTGTACAAAAAATGTGATCAATGTATATTTCTCAAGCATCATAAAAATTAGAGTACAATAGAGACAATATACTCTAGATGCTCAAACTCTCCGTGATACTTTATATAAGTATATTTCAATGAAATGAACCTATGGCTCTAATGATCCTTTGACTAGCTTCAGAATTAATAGTTATTAGTATAAAAGGTAGATATTATCTACATATTTATTTAAATTGAAGTTTAGAAGAGGATATGTTAGTTAGATTTGCTTCCATTTTGTCTTTGTCCCTGTAATTTCGACACTATGAATAAAGGCAGAGAAGTAATTTGACAGAAATATAGTTGTGCTTATTATGAGACTTATAAGGATGGAATTATGTGGAGATTATCTGGGTAGAAGCTGTAAAGGAAGTGGTAAAATGTTGGCATCTAAAGAGAATAGGACACGTTTTCAGAAGGAGAAAGGTGAATCAGAGATACATTGGTCAGTGATAGAAGAGACACAACACAGTCAAGATCTGCAATCTGCTGTGAGGAGGCTGGGAAGGGAACAGGATTGACGTCAGTACTGAGTGCTATTGAGAACACAGAGATGGACGCATGTGTGCTAAGAGGTGGAGAACTCCGGAATAAAATAAGACTCATCAACAAGAAAGGTTCCAGTGGGCACTGGGGTAGACCTGAAGCACAGACACCATGTACATACAACTGCGCATGTGCATAAGGTGTATCTGAGTGTGTTTTCATATATATATATTTACCCTCTATAGTATCATCATTACATTGAAAGAACAGAGTAAGAAATGTGTAAGGTATAAAAGGCAGATGTAGATTGTTGTCTTGTTCAATCCATGTGGTGATTCTTTGCTGTCTTATATTCTACATGCGAGAGAGGGAGACCTGAGCCCTGGTTTAGGTGTTACCTGGACTTTACCTATTCCTGTCTCCCAGGTAGTGTTCATGTTTCTCACTATGGGTCTGTGATGCTCTCGTGGAGGTCAAGTCGGGTTGCACCTGCAACCTTGTCATCCCTCCCCTCTGCTACACACTAGCAGCTCTAAGCCAGAGCAGAGGTGCTGTTGAGTCTCAGTGGGCAGTGGGCAGTGGGCACAGGATCTTGCATGGGATAGGGATTTCATTTGCCTGTTGCCTGTCTGTAAGACCAACCCAACAGAAGATGTCTGGGAACCCAAACAGCAAGGAAGACTTGCTCTGGGTGGGGGTCAGCATTTCCAAAGTTCTCACAATAATCTTCATCAGTGAATTGTTGAGCTCTGCTTCTAAGGAGGTCTGAAGGGTTAAGGCAGGACCGACCTGGCCCCCAGAAAAGGCCTGGGGAGTAAAGCCAGTGGTGAGGGACTGCAGTGTGAGGGAAACAAGTGTGTGGTCTCTCTTCGGAGCAAATTTAAGTCAGGATTATTATGTCCTGACTCCCATTTTCCTGTGGGGACATGAAGCCTGAAACACTATCAGTCTTTGCTGGACTTGTGGGCAGCTGAATCAGGAGCACACTGTTGGTCAGGGACAGGGACAGCTGGAACTAACCTTTCCCTTTGTTGTTGGTCACATTCAGGCCAAATGTACCTTTAGAGGGCACAGCCTAATTGTGTGTGTGTGTGTGTGTGTGTGTGTGTGTGCGTGTACTTATCTAATTACAATGCTTTTAAGATTTGCACATATGCTTTCTAACAACATATACAATGTTTCCAGGAAGGAGACTGGGGCATATGGGAAGGTTTCTGTCATAGAACCTTGCAAAGATAAGAGACTGAACTCCTTAACTATGAGAACTCTATCTTTACACAAAAAATAGAAGTGGATTCAGAAGGAAGCATTCTCCAGTGGTTTTTCCTTTCTTTGAAAAAATAATTTATTTCTGACCTACAAATATAAAAAAGTTCCAGAAGTTTGGATCAGTATTTTATTTATAGTTGGTATCTACACTTTTACCTTGAAGTGCTTTGGCTCTGCACTTGGAAAGAGGAGAATTTGTAATAAAAAAATGTACAGAAGTGAAAGATCATGACCAAGGCACGGGTATTTGCATTTCATGTGAGTGGATGACTCATAAAATAATGAAATGCTTGTATTTCCCCCCATGAAACTGAAGTCAAAGCTTCTAATCAGGTCTGGCCTTGACTCTGCCTTCCCCCAAAATGTCATAAGGAATTTTGGGTTTTCCCTAAAAGAGAGATGGGAGTCTCTATTTGGATCAATCATAATGGGAAGGAAAAATTAGTTAATTCTCTCCATGGTGTTGGAAATTGGAGTTTGTGGTGAGGACAGACGTGTAGGAGTGGCTGCCTGCAGACAACTCTTGAGCTTGAGTTCAGTGTTTGGCCTCAGGCCAAAGGCTGCAACTAACAGCAAAGTGTCAGCATCTCAATATAATTGCATGTCCTGAAGCCTATTATTGCACTAATAAAAATGCTTTTCAATAAATCTGAGGAAGAGGGGGGAAAATCACCAGGAAGAAAGGAATTGCCTGAAATATTTTATTATATTTAATAAAATTCTCATTAATGGAAAGAGTAGCTTTCTGCTAAATAAATGTGCTTTAATTTTATTTTCTGATTAATTTGATTTGAGGGAAATGGAAGTAATACATTTTTTTTGCAGTGTACTTTCTTAAAATAAGAGTAGAAGACAAGTAGACAGTGCTGTGAGTGAATGTTTTCTCAAGGACAGGAGGAAGCAAGAGGTCTGGGACACCAGGAGCTTAGGGTGTAGTTAGTAAGAGTCACGGAGGCATGAGGTGACCCTGGGGAAATGGTTTGACCTCTCCATCCCCCAGGTCACCTGTTAATGTTTCACGATTGCAAAATCTTTGAAATAAAAAGAGTGTCAAAGGTATTTGACACGCGGACTCTTATTTATAATAGGTTGATACACAGCATTTGTGCTCACTAACACACTCTGGATTGCGCACACAGTAGCCCAGTTTCTCTTTTTTTGTGTCAGTGAAGAATATTTGAAGCTTCTTTATCACCAAAGGCACCTTAGTATCCTCATAAGAACAAATCCTACTAATGCTCATATAGGAAAGTAACCTATAAAGATTTTTCTCTGCTGCTTTCTATAAAACAAAGAAATACAAAAAGGGAGAATGATGATAACTCAATTTCTTGCTCATTTTCTATGAACAATGTTCACAAAAAGAAAAAATAGATAAAACCTTTTTATATTAATCTTCTACCATAAACCAGATTCTTATATACCCTCGTTTGTTTTTCTTAATGCTGAGGCAAATTTCTGACACACAATATTTATTTGATGAACACATGTTCTTGTTTCTTTTCCTATGTTTGTTCTCAGAGTAACTTTACAAAACAAACTTGATCATAATTTTAGAGCAAGGTTGAAAAAGTTTGAATATTTTTTATTAAGATGATGCAATGAGCAAGTGGCCAAGCCCAAATTATAAGATTGATTTGACTGACTCCAAAGCTGATGTTCACAATAAAGGACTCTGACAGTGTTTTGATTAATACAGATTCTCATCCTAAAGTCCATCAATTATTAGGATGGATCTGTGTCATGAGGGAGAAACTGTTCTGAGATCACCTGCTCACTTTGAGCTTGAGGACCTAGCTGGCACCTGTGGGAGAGCTGGTTCTGAACGAAAGAGTAAGATGAAATGAAGTGTCACGTGCCCTGCCCTGGTGGAGAAGCCAGTGGGCTTCCACAGCTCTCAAGGGTCCTGCAGGCTGGGGACAGCTCACGAGAGTATTTCTCATACAGAGTTAGGGACAGGAGGGGCAGCCTTGTGGAGAATGAAGTCAAGGGGCAAGGACAGCTCAGGTAGGCATTTGAGCAGGGAAACCCAGGAAGGTAAGAGGAAAGGACAGCAGGTGGAAGAACAAGATTTGAATGGATACTGGAAGAAAGCAGTTGTTGCTCATAGGTGATCTCTTCTGTCCTAATCACCACTAGCTTATGCAAAGAGGGGGGAATAACACATTTTGCTCAATATTGGTAGAATTCTATTTAGGTTTGTGTGCTGGTTATGAAGTTATTGCCTCTTCATTCCCATTCTACTCTTCTTTGTCTGCCTTGTATTGTTGTATCTGGAAGTAGAAGACCTTTCTTTGTAACCAGTTGGCACAAAGTTGAACTTGCTCAGCAGGAGGAGCTGAGTGGACACTAAGAGATAGGAGTTGCTCCTGGTCTTTCTAATATGTTTGTTTCTTCTTGCTCCTGTGGGGTGTGAAGCTAGCATCCGATGATGATGCTTGCTATTTGGCTAGTTTTGCCAGTACCCCGGTGGGGTCATGTCCTGGCAAGTCTTACAACAGCCCAAAGGGTGGCTTTCTGGCTCATTTTGGCTGCCAGCCATGGTGACTTTTCGGAGAATCTCCCCAGTATCCCAGGGCAGCTTCTTAGAGCTTTAGCAGCATCCTAGCACACTGTTTCCCAGTGTGTGTTGCTAGACCTCTCACTGTAAGCTTCCCTAAGATCTTACTGATATCTGAGGGTAGCAGGGTAGCTTCTTAGTGAGCTTTTGGGTATTCAGTACGCATCTTCCAGCTAGCTACTCGGCCATCTGGTAGCCACACTTACACACTCTCTAATGAGGTCTGACTCTCAGGCTTGAGGGAAAGCCCTTGGCCAGGTTTATTCTGTTTTTGGATAGTTTGTTTTAACCCTACAACTACTTTTTATTTGCACTTCCCCTGTCCTTTAAACTTCTGTTACTTTTGTAGTTAATCCTCTGTTAGAAGTTAATAATTCTTTATGTTATAGTTGTTTTTCATTCAAATTATGGTTGTGGTTTCTGTTTCCTGACTGCACCCTGATCAGTAAGCCCGATTGCCCTCAAAAGCAGAGCCTGACAAATGCCTATGTGAGGGTTACCTGGGGATGTAATCTTAGGGAGCAGGAGAAGACGGCAAGCAAGGGAAATAGGATAAGGAAGAGTGATCAAGAATCGGTTATCAAGTTGCCCATGAGAATTGGGCAAGTGGTTTTTCACTCCGGGGAACTTCTGAGAAGCCACAGGAAATATGTGTCAGAACGAATAGCTCGGAAAGGAAAATGGAAGCACTGTCTCACTCTGTTGTTTGAGAGGTTTGGAGTGAGGTCCTGTTAGATTGCGTCAGTGTGAAAGTGGTTGAATCCCATGTAGTCCTGGAGACAGCAGCAGTGGTTGGAATAAGGAAGAAAATCTGAGTCTATGGCCATACCATAAAGCTGAAAAAAACTGTGAACAAATAGGTGCCTCAGAGAGGCTTGGTGCCATTACCCAAATAAAAAACAGATATTTAAAAATCTTTTCTCAAATGACATAAAAATTTAGCTGAAATATCAGGGTCAGAAAATGAAGTTGGAAATTACAAAATGGATGAGTGCAACTTGGTTCTCTCCTTTGATATACCTAGATAGAGAAGGGGCAAGTATGTTTGGGTCATCAGACTTGCATAAGATAAGCACTGAGGAGGGTGGTAGGCAATAGGTGCTATGTTCCATCATATTCCTATCAGAATTCATTCGAAGAAGACATTTCATCCTACTGGGGCAAGAGGCATACTACTTCAAGAAATAGCACTATCTCTCCAGAAGCCAAGGTCACAGGTTAACTACGGCAAGGAAGAGGGGACATTTTTAGAAATTCAGAAAATACAAAGAGTTAAGTCAAGTTGTTAATAATGTAGGACGTGGCTTAAACAAATTTCCCAGGATTTTGTTATTTGCCTGATGCTGTGGATGTGAATAGAGAAACTTTACTACAGGTGAATTCTGATACTGATGCTGTGGGGGAATAATAATAACCTCTGTTCTATTTTTTTTGTTTGTTGGTACCAGGGATTGAACTCAGGTCCTTGCACTTGCGCAGCAGGCAGCAAAACCACTGAGCTAAATCCCAGGTCCCCTTCTGTTCTATTTTTGTCTGCTATGAACACCTCCCTGTTTCCTCACATCCTCACTTTCCACTTCTCCTCTCGATTTAGTGTGTGTGTGCGTGTGTGCGCGTGCGCGTGTGTATGTGTGTGTGTTTCTGTGTGTGTGTGTGTGTGTGGTGAAGCCCGTGACTTCCTTGCATTTCCCTCCTGTCACTTCCGGATCTATTGCCTGAACATTTCTTCTGTCCTCATCATTTGAGGCTCATGGTTTTAACTTATTCCCATTTTCTAACCTAGAAGCAAGAATTACAAGTCTTGGGAGTTATTTAGAAATATTCATGCCTTTTGATTTAGAATTTTTCAAAAATACTTTTGAATTTTTACTTTAGAGAGTAATTCCACCAGAAGAAATTGCACCAGAAAGCAACATGAAGAAGCTAAGAGGGAAGGGGAACACAGAACATGCTCTGAGTCCCACCTATCGACATTTTCTGAACACCAGTGTCCACGATAATTTTTTCCTTTGCTGAAATCCTGTTGTGTATTTACGTGAAGAGTACTTTTGGCCTTTTTGACATCCAGATCTATACTGTCAAAATATTTTTAGGCTCAGTCTCTTTAGTTGAAGACAAGGAATATTTCTTTAATATTGTGCATGCCTCGTGATGCTGAGAGAATGATGAGCTCTGTGCTGAAGGGAGAAGAGGATGGATTTGGGGACTGATGCCAATTCTGTCACTTACCAGCTGGTGACTTTCGGAAAGTCACTTAAACTTTCCATGTCTCAGCTTTCTTAATTTGTAAAATAAGCACAATGCAACCTCTCTTACAGGGTTGTTAGGATGATTAAACTAGATCCTGTAGCTCAGCAATTCCCGAAGTGTGTTATTCAGAATACCAGTCCCGAAAGATAATCCTCTGTTAGAAAACTCCTTGTTTAAGTTACTTTGTGAGATGTGGTGTACTTCTTTTAACGAGTCTCTATGAAGGTGTTTCTGACACATGTCTGGCCAATTATTGTTTTTATTTAACACATATTGACATAGGTAGAAAAGATGCACTGAGAAACGGAATGAATCTAAGTAACACTTGTGCCTGTGTTAGGTCTGAATATTCTAGGATTTGATCACTACATTGGAAAGATTTAATGGCCACTAGGGTCATCCAAAAATGTTAAGTAAGACAAAAATAACTACAAGTTTAGAAAATGCTCTCATTTGTGTTAAAAAAGAATAAATGTTTTTATATTATATTGGATATTTTGGGCAAGATGAAATAAATTATCAGTAATGGTTTCCTCCATACTAATGCATGGGGTGGAAGGGAATCCTATATACATATTTTTTCCTTTTATGTCCTATTTGAGTTCTTTTTACTCAAACAAATACTATTTGGGTAAAAAATATTTAAATGTAATAAGGAGCAGAAGCTAAAATTGTACATTGACTTTTCATCATTTGCAATACAGTGAAATGTTAAGAAAGCTTCCATACTGCTTTAAAATATGTTAACTGTTTTTGTAAAAAGGAATTTTATGATCAGCAGACCAGTTCCTATAGTAGTCACGTGAGCTTGTCACATTGGTAATGCACGTAAGTTTTGTGCCTTGTTATGTGTATACTTCAGCAAAAACATGGATCTTCCGATTTGGTTGTCCACTAATCTTCTATATGACAGAAACCTACCCTAGAGACTTTCATTAATGCTGATCTGTGGAATTAAGTTCCAAGTTCATTCTTTGACCTAGAGTGGAAATGATATGTTTTGCTGCCTTTGAGAATCTTAAAAGGTTGGTAGTCATACAAACTTTGTTATTTCCTGGATTAAGAAGTTGAAACTATACTCAGGCCAAGAAACTCACCAGAAAGGTCACACTGTTGGACATCTTACAATTTCAAATCCAAAAAGCACAAAGCGTCATGAAGTGCTTCCTATATATCAATTTCTTACAGAGCAGAAGAGGTGGATTTGAATATGCAGTGATCAATAATATAAACAGGAAAGAAAGAAAAAGCTTCAGTTCCTACTCACAACATAAGGAAGATAATTTGCAGTGTATTTCCAGTACATGAGGTACTTAAAGCACATTTGGCAACACTTAGCAGTAAGTGGCAAATCATTGTTATGTCTCCCAATACCCTACACACCCTCATCCATCCGGTGTTGGGGATTAGAACAGTTCCGTGGCTATATCTGTTCTGTAGGTCTTGCCAGTGTTTTGATTTGAATTTTTCCTTAAATTAACAGGTCTGTTTTTTAAAAAGTTGTGCCTTTGGCATGAATGAAAACTACTAGGTTCATCCCTAGGAAGGAAAAAAGATCAAACATGGCCTCTTCCTTTCCTAGTATCCATGTCCCCTTCCTTGGCTCAGACCCTTGGTCTGGTCTCCATTATGGATTTCCCAACGGACTACACCTTCTGATCTCTGGTTAGAAAAGTCACAATTTCTTAGTGCAATGGAAGGAATTTCCTGTTTGATATTCATCTAAAAATAAAGTTGGAAGGAAAGAAAAGAGAGGAAGTTAAGAAAGGTCAAAAGGAATACTCTGGAGTGTATTTCTTGTCCTTGGAAGTGATAGATTAGCATTTACCAAAAGAGGAGAATCAGACTAGAAATTTCTTCAGATGCCTTTTTAGTCCTCTTTCATGTGCCTTTTCTAGTGAGAACTGGTGAGCAACACAGAATGTTTTTACCAACTCCAAACCAGCAGGCACTACCCAAAAAACAATGTGCCAGAAACATTGTGGCGATCAGCAGTCAAAGGAAGTCTGTAGTTGGGAACAATCTGCTTTTTTTCCCTTATAGTTATGAATAATTCTTAATAATTACACATGTCTACCAGAACTAGGATGTATCTTGTTTGGTATCTGGACATTTTAGAAAATAATAGAATAGAAATATAATAAAGATAAGCTTTATTGATTTGTTCTTGCATGTCTTAAGCATTATTTGAAAGACTTCACATTGAAGTGTCATGTCAACCCAATAAAGTAGGTACTGTTAACATTATTCCCACCTCAGATGAAGGAAATGAGGATGGCGAGGTTATATAACTTACCCACAGTCACACAATAGCAAATGGTAGACCTGGATTGAGCCCCAAGCAGTGAAGGTCTAGAACTAGTGCTCTTAACCATTATACAGCAGTACAATACAACCTCCTGATGGGTATAAAGAATTATAGACGTTAGTAGACATTATTTTAAATAATGCTAAGGTAGGAGATTAGGGCCAGGGCAAAACTGCTCAAACAACTGGGCAGAATTTGTCAAAGTCATGGAGACCCAGGCCACATGCGCAAAACACAGGATCCAGGATGATTGCTGCTCCTGAGCCCTGTACCTGGAACCAAAAAGAAAAGTGCTATTTTCAATTCTTCATTTACATTTTGTGCAAAGCCAAACAAGTCTTTCCATGATGCAGTGTAAATCTGGCACCAGGCCAACTGAGTTTTGATAGGACAACTATCCCAATGCCTTATTTGCATGAAGGAGAAGCCAATCCATGAATTCCAGATGAAAAGACCCCTTTCCTTTATCCTTTCTACTGCTGAGCATCTGTCTACTGGCCCACTTTCATTTTGCAGAGGGTACTTCTTTTCCACCGTCAATGAATGTACATTTGTGCTACCTTTTCTGTTCATCTTCTCCAATTCTTTGTTCAGTACACCAATAACCTGAAATAATTTCTATGGGACCTACTATCCAGTAACAGTGCTAACATACTTGACTTGTTAGTTTTTTGCAGGTATCACATAATCTTAGAGAAAGAAGAATTTAGCAAGGGAGTTGTCTTATTTACTTTTCTCATTACTGAGACAAAATACCCAACACCCAAAAGTTAAAAAAGAAAAGATTTATTTTGGCTTACAGTATGGAGTGGTTTTTTTGGTCCATAGTTGGTTGACTCCAAGGCAGAGTGGCATGGCAGAGGTGCACTGCAGAGGAGCAACAGTCCATGGCATAGCAGGCAGGGAACAGGAAGCAGTCAGCCGGCCTTCTTTCTTTCCCTTTATATTTCATCCAGGCTACAAACATATTGGTTGCTGTCATCCGCACTCAGGATGAGGTTTTCCATTATCCACACCCAGAGCTATACTAAATTAATCAGTGGACTAATTTAGATATCATGCACACTTAATCCATATTCATACATGCATGATCCAGACACCTCCAAAAAGCCCCACTTACAAGCACATGAGGCTTGGGGTGGGGGGATCTAGATACAGGCTATGGTGGACAGGCCTGCATCAAGAGTGGTGGTAAGAACTAATATTAAATGCCCGTTCAGTGCCAGGAGAATGATTTATTCTCTATATTTGTTATATGCTTTGATTGCCTGGAGATCAGTGAACTTTATAAAGGGCTAGACAGTAAAAATTTTAGGCATTATGGGCTACTTATGTCTGTCCTCTTCCTCCTTTTCCTTCTAGGATACTTCCTCCTTTCCTCCTATGCTTTTTTTCATTTTTTAATGGTAAAATGTACATATAATATATAATTTACCAGCCTAACCACTTTAAGTACAGAGTTCAGTATATTAAATGCTTTCAAAATATTGGGCAACCATCACCACCATCCATTTTCATTCTGTAAAACTGAAATTATACCCTTCAAGTAATAGTCTCAGTTGCTCCCAATGCCTAGCCCTTGAAAAATATCATTCTATTTTCTGTCTCTATGAATTTGACCATTTTAAGTACTACATCTAAGTGGCACCACACAATATTTGTCTTATTTCACTAAGCATAATGTCTTCAAGGTTTATCTAACTTTTAGCATATGTCAGAAATTTCTCCCCCTTTAAGGCTGAAAAATATCTATCTATCTAAATATATTTCTATCATCTACTAAATAGCTATCTATCATCTACTGATATAAACACAGACACCACAGTTTATTTATCCATTCATCTTTCAGTAGACATGTGAGCTGCTTCCAGAATTTGGCTATTGTCAATAACGCTGCTATGAACATGTGTATACATATGTCTCTTTGTGACTATGCTTTCAATTCTTTTTGTCATATACCTAGAAGTGGAATTTCTGTGTCAAATAGTAATTCAATTCTTAGAATTATTTTTAGAAACTGCCATACTGTTTTCCGTAGTGCTTGTACCATTTCATATTGTCCACAGCACTATGTAAGGGTTCCAGTTCCTCCATATCATTATTAAAACATATGTCCTTTTTCTGTCTTCCTTTTAAATTTTTTGACAGTAGACATCCTAATGCATGTGAATTGGTGTCTCATGGTAGTCAGATTTGCATTTTCCTAATGGTTGGTGGTGTTGAGCATCTTTCATGTACTTATTGGCCATCTGTATTTCTTTTTTTTTTTTTTTTTGGTACTGGAGATCCAACTTGGGTCCTTTTGCTTACAAGATAGGTGGCAGAACCACTGAGCTAAATCCCAGGTCAGAAGATATGTCTTTTAAAGCCCATTACAAAATTTTTTTTTGTTCATTTTAGGTGTGTTTTGTATATTCTAGGTACTAAGCCTTTATCAGGTGTATATTTTGTAAATACCTTACCTTTTTTAAAACTGGGATTGAGACAAGGGTGTTCATATTAAGCTCCATCTCCAACCTTTTTAAAAACATTTTTTGACCCAGGATCTCTCTAAGTCACTAAGTTGCCCAGGCTGGGCTCAAATTCTTGATTTTCCTACCTCAGCCTTCCAGAATGTGAGGATTATAGACATGTGCCACCATGCCTTGTCTTTATGGTGGGTTGTCTTTTTAATTTGTTGATATTGTCTTTTGATTCACAAAGTTTAAAAGTATTCATGGAGTCTAATTTTTCTTCTACTGCCTGTGCCTTTGATATTACATCCAAAACCACTACCAAATCCAGTGTTGTGAAGATTTTTCTCAAAGCTTTTTCCTAAGATTTTTATAGCTATAGATCTTACACTTAGCTCTGTGATCCAATTTGAATTAATTTGGTTGACTAACTGAAAGATAATAATGAGTTAGATAAGAATTCAACTTCACTAATTTGGATGTGTCTGTTCAGTTTTCCCAAAACCATTTTTGAGAAGATTGTACTTCCCCCATTGAAGGGTCTTAATATTCCTGTCAAAAATATTTGACTATATGTGTAAGAGTTAATTTGGGGACTTTTATTCAATTCCAGTGGTCTATATGTCTGATCATGCCTGTAACGTTTTGATGACTATAGCTTTACAGTAAGTTTTAAAATCATTTTACTCTATGGAGATGTCTTCGTTACTTTTGTCACTGCTAAGGCACAATACCTGCCACCCACAACTTGAAGGAGAGTGTTATTTTGGCCCACAGTTTCAGAGCTTTCAGTCCATACTTGGTGCAAATAAATGTAATAATGGCATGGTGAAAGCTGCTCATCTCATGGCAGTTAGGAAGAAAAGTGAAGGGAGGAGCCAGGGTGGGAGAGATACACTTCTAGGTCACCTACCCGGCGACCCATCTCTGCTGACCAGGACCTAATAGCACATTCAGCTATGAATTCATCAGTGGATGGATCCACTGGAGAGTATAGTGCCTCCTAAATCATTCACCTCCCAAAGCCCACACCTTTGAATACATGAGACTTTTGGGGAACATTCTAGATTCAAACCACAACAAGGCCTTCTTTGAATATTTCTGGCAGAGAAAATCTAATGGTAACAAGTTCCCTCAGCTTTTTTTTTTTTAAATGTGGAAATGTCGAACTTTCTTCCTTACTTTTGAAGGATAATTTTGCCAAATATAGGATTGTTGATTGATTTTTTTAATTTTAGTGTTTGGACTATATTGACCCATTCCTTCTGGTCTCTGAAATTTCTGAGTATCCCAGTAGGTGATGAGTCATTTCTCTCTTACTGCTTTCAAGAATTTCTCTTTGATTTGAAAGCTTTATCATAAGGTGTCTTGCTGTGAGTCTCTTCGAGTTCATCTTACTTGGAGTTTGTTGAGTTTTTGGATGTTTATATTCATGTTGTTCTCAAATTTGTGTATTTTTCTGTTATTATTTTTTCAGATACTTTCTCTATCTCTTCTTTTAGGACTTCTACCATACATGTGCTAGTCCACCTGGTGTTTCACAGGTTTGTTAGGCTTTGTTCACTTTTCTTCAAATTTTTTTCTTATTGTTTTTCAGACTTGATAATTTCAATTGTCCTATCTCTGTGTTTCTTGATTCTTTCATTTGCTGGCTCAAATCTGCCTTTGATTTTTAATGAAATTTTATTTTCAGTTATTGCATATTTTAGCCCCATATTTCTCTTTGGTTTCTCTTTAGGTTTTGTATCTCTTTGTTGATATTTTTATTTTGTTTACACATAATTTTCTCGACTTTCCTCACATCTTCCTTTTGTTCTTAAGTACCTTTAAAATCATTGTTTTGAAGACATAGATTAGGTGATCAACCATCAGGCATTTTTCAGGGACAGTTTCTGTGATTTATTTTCTTTTCTTTGAAGAGGTATTTTACTATTTATTTTCATGCTTTATGACTTTTTTTAAAAGTGGACATTTGGATCTAATGATGTGGTAGTTCTGTAATTCGATTCTCCCCTTTTTCCTAGCATTTGCAGTTTTTGGTACTGATTGTGTTCTTTTGTTTTGTTTGGTTTTGTTAGAGGATGTCTATGGGCCAAGAATCAATCTGGGCTGTAAGAGTAAGTGATTCTCAGATCTTTTCTGAGCCTCTACCTTTCCCAGAGCACGAATATTCACTGTCTAAATTTCCCTGTAGATGGAGTCATTTTTTTTTTTGTATTAAATTCTTTTATTGGTACATTGTAGGTATACAACACAATTACATTTCTCATTGGGAATTGTACCTTTACATAATG
>NW_004624743.1:9350857-9443365 GCF_000247695.1 Heterocephalus glaber | reverse complement strand
TTGCTGTAGGTGATCTGGAAGTCTGGTTTTGAGACTTATTTATGTGTTTTCTCATTTCGACTGGGGCGGGGGCCTGTTAGCACCTGCAGGGATTACCTCCTCTGAGATGGTTGAGGTGGGACAGGGGCCAGGAGAAGCGATAGGGATGGTGACCCAAAGGCCCTTTCCTGTGGCCTGGGAGCAGCCGGAGGGATGGTTGCCAGGAAACCCCTTCCTCTGGACCAGGAGCAGTGGGATGGTGCCTCAGAAGCCCCTTCCTCTGGGCCAGGAGCAGCGGGGCAGAAGGTGGCCCAAAAGTCCTTTCCTGTGGGCTAGGAGCAGCGGGAGGGATGGTGACCATGAAGCCCCTTCTTCTGGACCAGGAGCAGTGGGACGACGGCTCAGAAGCCCCTACCTCTGGGCCAGGAACAGTGAGACTCAGTACCTTGGTCTGGTGGTCTGGTGTCCTCTGCGTCTTTGTAGTGTGGAATCAGGTGGCTGCCTGCCTGCAGCGGGGTGATTCGGTGTCTTCCGCATGACTCAGGACCTCGGTAGGGCGTGCACAGACGTGACTGTCTGCAGCGGGCTGATTCGGCATGTGTTCCGCGTGACTGGGGACCTTGGTAAGGTGTGGGCAGACCTGTCTGTCTTGGAGTCATTTTTAAATGTCCTCCTCTTTATATCTGGTTCCCAAAAGGAGAAAAATCGAGGCAGGAAGGAAAGGGTGCTGGCCTTTTAGATGGCCTGGTAGTCACTTTGGCTAGAAAGAGAGGGGAGGTGCAGTACAATTTGGGAGGGGCAATAATAGCAGCTGCCTGCCTTTTTGTCTGCATCTGTGATACAAGATCAGTGACTAGAGCATAGATTTCTGCATTAGAGGGCAGTGCAATTTTTGTTCATTCTGGCTCCTGGAAGCTGTGTGCAGTTTGCTTCAGGTAATCTGCTTTGTGCTTTGGAGCTGCGGTGGAATAGCAGTAGTTGCTATTATGCTAAGAGCTGAACTTGACTACAACTGACCACAGTTAACCTTCTAAGCTTTCTCCTGGAAGCGTTAAGCCTTCAGTCAATTCCAGTGTTTACAGCTATCACGCTGGATGGGTCCTGTCAGTGCAATTACTGCCTAGGTAAGGAGAAAGATTCCTGGTGCTTCCTGCCACTTTCCAGAATCCTCGTGTCTTTTTCTACCATTTTAAAATGTAAAGATAATTCTTCAGACTGGAGTAGTATGAACCGGATTTAGTCTGTAGGCTGTAGATTCTCTATTTCAAATGTGGGAAATCATAGAATTATCCAACCAATAATGCTTAGAATTTGTCCTTTGTGTTTAACAGCAGAAGCCCCCCCCCATCACCCCTCTAATATCAATAGGAAAGTATGGAGCTCTGATTGCTCTATGAAGCCATCCTGTAAGGACGAAAGAATGAACTCGAGGATAAATCTAATGCAGGTTGGCTATCCCATATCCAAAATGCTTGGGAACCAAAGGAATTCGGATTTAATTTTTTTTTTCCACATTTTGGAATATTTGCATAGACTTTACCCAGTTGAGCATCCCCAATTGGGAAATACAAAATTTGAAATGTTCTTGGTACCAAAACTTTTTAAATGCCAACCATGATACTCAAAAATTCAGAATTTGGAGCATTTTGGGTTTCAGACTTTCAGATTGGGGATGAACCTGTGTGGAGAGGATCTGAATGAGTTTCAGAGTAGGAAAACCAGACTAGTATTCATTGCCCTCCAAAGCTTTTCTTACCTTTTCAGCAACAAAAGTGGACAAGTGCAATTTATTACTTAGGGCTGGGTAAGCATTACTGATTGGATAATTTTATGATTTCCCACATTTTAAATTGATTCCTGAGACTAGGAATTGATAGGTTTGATTGACTTAAGCTTGAGTGAAGTTTTAAAGATTGTATGGCAAGAGAAATGGAATTACCTGTGGTCCAGCTAATTTCTCTGGAACAAATCCTGAGATTTCACTTTCCTAATAAGTTCCTGGGTGATGTTGACAATTAGTGGACCATGAGCCACACTGTAGATAAGAATGTTTGTCAAAACCTTAAAATCATGACTACTAAATAGTGAGGAATTAATGGAATAAATGTTGGATGGATTATCAACATGCCTAGAAATTTTTAGAATTTTTTTTTCTGTAGCCATTGAATATAATATATGGACAATGTGTAGAATAGAAAGGGAACTCTCCACCTTCAGGGGATGAAGATTAGTGGCAGCCAAGAATTTACATTAAAAGAAATTGTTCTTCATAATAGAGAAAGATTTAGAGTTCACAGATCAGTCCTGGAGGGAGTTAGATATGGTAGTGGAAATCAGGAAAGAGAAATAGCTGAACCACCATGTGTGACCCTGCTTTTATCTATTATTGCTTATGAAACCTGAAACAAGCTTTTCATATGCAGTAGGGCAGAGGTAACATTTGAGGAAAACAGAATCAGGAGGGTAAAGGACAACAGTGTGACAATCGCTAGTTCTTAGAAATGCCAGTTCAAAGGATTTGGGATTTCTCAGAAGTTTCATGACCCAGTGAAAGTTACTTTTCCCCATCTGAGTTATATGCAGTATGGTTTTTATAACCCCAGTGATTTTGTGAGGTGTGTTATTATTATTACTATTATGTACTTTAAAATGGAGAAACCAAAGCTCTGAGATATTTAAGAAACTGCCCAGGGTTTCATAGCAAGCAGATTGAGCATTTGACTTCCAACTGATTTACGCACAAAACTCATATTCATTTGATTCCACTAGTCATTGAAAAAATTGTGAGCATGTAAGTAAAAACAATTTTTTTTTCTTTTTTTTTTTTTGGTACCGGGGATTGAACTCGGATCCTTGCGCTTGTGCAGCAGGCAGCGAAACCACTGAGCTAAATCCCTGGCCCACTAAAAAAAATTTTTTAAATGAAATACCAGGCAAATCAGGGGGGGTTGGGAATTCTGCATTGAGGAGATTTGGGAGTGAATCTGTCTGGAGTGTGCGGTGACTGAGGGACTTGTCCTGAAGCTGAGTCGCTATAACAGGCGCTCTATTTCTATTCAGGCTGTGTGTGTGTGTGTGTGTGTGTGTGTGGGTGTGCGTGTGTGTGTGTTTGAAATGATATGGGTGTCCGCGAAAGCCCCGCCCACCCCTGCCATCTCTTCCCTTGTGAGCCCTTAATACATAATGCAAATGAAATTAGACTTCTTTCTTGTTGTCTGTGAAACATCTCTAAGGAAACCTAACGTGAAAAGCACTGAATCAGATGTTTCTTCTTCCTCTTAATTTTATACATGAGGAAACAGATCAGAGATTTAAAGTGAATTCCAAGGTAACACAGCAAATTAGCCGTTACTTCCCAGACTATTACATGCAAATTCTGAGAGACCAATTTCTTCAATTTGTGTTTAAAGTACACATAAAATTTAAACAATTACCTCAAGTGTTGAAGGATTCTGAGGTTTACGGAATATTTGAGAACTAGAATTTGCTTTTTCTTTAGAAGCAGAAATGTATGAAGCATGAAATATGTTTTCAGGGTTTCTGTTAATATACTGTGGTTTCATTAATTTTGCTTTATAATATTTTGTTTACATTGTTATAATTTTGAAAGTTTCTTAGAGTCTTAGTTAATGTTCTACTATAAAATATTACTTTTCTTTTAAATATTTGATTTTTATGTCACCACGTTCTTAGTTATATAGCATTACTACATAGAGGCCATATTTTAGCCAGCTGAATATATATTTTAATTTAGATCAAAGTTAATGACAGAGTAAAAGAAATTAATTCTGTATAAGCCCATTTTTTCTTTTAATTCATTATTTAAATAAAATGACATGTATGTTATGTTATTTGGTATTATAACTGTCAATTACATTGCTATTAATTGCAACTAAGCCCTTGTTATAAAAGTGTTTCTCAAAAATATTGAAGAACAAGTTAATCTGAATTCATTATTGACTCTGCCTTCTTTTAGGCTTGTAGCCAAAATATGACTCAACGGGGTGAATACAGTAGTTGGAGCAGTGCAACAGCTTCACCCTTGGAAATCCTTGGGAGTAAAATGGTGGCCACAGGGCAAAGGGGACAGTCATGACAAGGGTGTCTTTCATGGGTGCAGACGGTCACCCAGAGGACAGCACGAGGTGCTACAGGCTTCTAACCCTCCAACTATTTGGCAGGAAGCACCATACACATAAAAAGTCATGAGACTAAAATAAGAAATATTCATGGTACCCCAAATCTTTGTTCTTTAGATAGAAATGAGACAAAAAGACTGGTAGTCAGGAACAGTTGCAGAGATATTGTAGCTGATCAGGAAAAGAAAAAGAACATTTTTCTGATAAAACATTAATTGAAACTTCAAAGTTATAATAATTCAGCAAAATTGTTATAAAACAAAATACATGATAAAATTATGCTAAGAGAAGCTCTCAAAATGCATCTTATTGTGCAGCCTATGATGCTGTGTCTAAGAAAAAGGAAATTCTAATTCTCAAACATTCCACTAAATTCAAACTACTTCAACATTTGAGGCTATTATTTAAACTTTATTTGTACTTTAGACATATTTTGAAGAAATTTTTCTCTGTCAAAGCATTTGTATTTAGTAATCCTTGTGGTAATTATGCTAAATTGATGTGTTACCTTGGACTATTCATTTTAAATCACTTTGGACTCTTGTTCAGAATATTTGACCCAGCTATACTCCTTCTAGATATCTTTCCCAAAGAGTTAAAGACATCATATTACAGCGATCCATGTTTATAGCAGCACAACCCAAAAGCTCAGTTTTGGAAGCAGCCTGTATGTCCATCAACAGATGAATGGGTAAAGAAAATACAGTATTTATATGCAACAAAGTGTTACTCTGGCATAAAGAAAGATAAACTTGAGTCATTTGTGGGAAAATGGATGCATTTTGAGACCACAGTGTTAGGTGAAATAAATCAGATACAGCAGTTAAAAAATTATATGGCTTCTCTTAGATGAGAAGCTCAAAGGATAAATGAATTAAAGAGCAAAATGAAAGAAAGAGAACAGGAAATAGGAAAAGGCAAGGAGACCAAGACATGGAGGGAGCGGGTTGGAAGGAGAGAGGAAGGAGAAATTTTAGAAATTAAGATGTGTTATGTACATGTACCAACTCCCCATGATGTAATCATGTACTGCAAAGATATGCTAATAATTTTTTGGAAATGTAATAAAACATCAAGTTTTACATTATACTTAAAAAACTAAAAGAATAGAATATTTTTTCCATACCAGGGATTGAACTCAAGACCTTGGGCTTGCCAGGCTGGAGTGGTGCCACTGAGCTCCATTCCCAGGCCCAAGAAAAGAATTTTTGAAAAAATAATATCTTATTTCACTCAGTTTCATTTGTTCTCTTAGTTCTGTTGCCTTTTACTTCTGCTCCTTCACACTCATGGCCAGAATCAGCTACCGATTCTACTAATATGAAAGAAAACTCTCCTCCAGCGATTCCTTTCAGAAGCATCTTTTGTTTTTTCATATCTAAATTAAGAATCTTTTTTTAATAAATTGGGAAAAGCTACTAAGTTAGATTAGAAGCTACAATAAATGAGAGAACATCCTGTCAATAGCAAGGTGTTTATGTACAGAGCACACACATTTTTAATTTGAGAGCTTCAGGTCCTGATATCTAAGTCAGCCAGATTCATCTATGGTGGAGAGACAATTTAAGGATTAGTTGTGTTTTTCATCCTTTAATTTACAGTTTCAAGTCTTCTGATTTTTTGTAGAGTCAAATATCAGTTCACACAAAGTAAAATGAAGAGCCATCGCTTAAAAATGACATTTCCCCTGGGAGCAGGGCCGTATGCGTTCACATACTTACAGTTCCAAATACACATGACCTTTCTCCTCATTGTATGCCTACCTGGAAAACTCATTTGCACAAGGAGTTCATCGCTTATTTGTACTGGATAACTGCATGCTATCAACCTGGCCAAAAGAAAAGTAGGGTTTATGATAAATTAGTGACTGATTACATAGCTTTAAATTAAAAACTAAGATAAAAGTCTCATGCTGTAGATTAATTGAAAGATCAAATATAGGGAAATAAAATTGCTTTTCTATGTTAAACTGATCCCTACCCCTGCCCAACCCTCTAGTGGGAATTTGCCATCTTGATTGTCCTTTTAAATGAGATAAATTAGAGTTTAATGAAGAGCCTGTGAATCTAATGCAAAGATGATGCTTGAATTAGTGGTCTGGAGATCTGGCTTTAGCTTGATTCCTTCTCATGGATCAAGGAACCTGGACACTGTAGATACAGATGTCAAGGACAAGAATGGTGTGAAGAACAGGGTGGTTGGGGTTGTGGCTGACGTTGAAGGGGAAGCAGCAATCTACACCAGGGCATTGATCTAGGAAAGTGAGGACCAGGAGAAGTGGGGAAAAGGAGCTGGCTAAAAAGTCAGGAGCTCTGGTAGCACAGGATGGTGAGGAGGAAGAAGAGGGGGAGGGGGAGGCTGATCTGGAGAGTGATGGAAACCCAGGGCGCCTCTGTTTGGCCTGCTGAGCTGGACTGGCTGCACACCGCGGGCTGTGCTGGGGAAGGCCATGCTGGCCCTGGTCTTTTGGCCTGCTTCGTGTTGAGTATATCACCCCTTCCATGAGAACAAATCACTTCAGTTCCATTTTCATGTCTGTCCAAACCAGATCACCAATCTCCTTTATAATTCCAGAAATCTCTGGAGAATTCTCATTCCTGGGGCCCCAAATGTCCAGTTCTTTGGGACACCTTTTTTATTTTCCATTTTAATTGAGTTGTTGCAGATACTGAAATTGGGGTCTTTTGTCAATTGCAGATTTGTCTTTCCATTCTTCTTCAATAAGGATCTTTGGAATGTCATCCTGATGGATTAAATGCCTTTCTCTTTCAGTATGAGAACAACACTAAAGCAAGAATGAAAGGAAAAAAAAGGAATTGAGTTTTCTCCAAACTCATACTGCTAGTTGGCTGATAAATAGTCCTCAGCTTGAGCATTCTTCCAAAAAGCCACCCCACTGTGGATTTCAAATAAATTTTGCTCCATGAATGCTGTCCATTAACAAGAATACCTTGGAATGTTTGTTTCTTTTTTTTTGCCCCTGAGAACAACAGAATAACACCTGGTGACTGAATATAATCGGCCACTTTGGTATCTAAAGTATGAAAATAAATTCTATTTTATGTCTAATGTGATAGAGGTCTAAATAACATTTATTGGTGAAATTTGTTCTACAAACTATAAATATGTATTTATTGACAAGTCCAAGAAAAAACCCAATCACATACTACTTTAAAAATTCACATTTACTTGTGGAGAAGAGAAGGACTCCTCTACTTTCCTTATTCCTTTGAAAGTAAAGAATTCCTTAAAAATCCTCTAACAGGTTTTCTTTTATTAGGAGCTAAAGAAAATCTTGCAGAGAGGTGAGAGCAGCATGAAAAGGTGCTCATTGTTCTACAACCCCGTTGTTCAGTAATGCCTAATGTTAGACATTAAAGGTTTGCATGTTCATCATCATATTTTATTGAAGTTGGTAATAATTTACTTATTATGTGCAATGGGTTTCTGAAAAATATTTCTCTTTCCATTAAGGATTTCATTTTCAGCATTTGCTTGTCAGTGAAATCCTCACATCATTAATGTACCTTCTCATCATAGGCAGAATTGAATATTCATGCCCAGCTCAAATCACTGTTATTTTGGCTTCTTTTTTCCCCCTTTGAAAGTGTAGATTGTTAACTCATCACTTTACAGCTAAGATTGTTACATTTTCTGAGACTGCATTGGGTTGGAGATAGAATTTTAAGTTTACATTTGGTCATTTCTCTGCCATGGGGAGTAATTTCTGCTTTTAACCTTGACCAGGTCCAGGCAGGTCACTCAGCTGTGTGCTCTCTGGAGCTACTTTATTCGCTCTTTGGTAACTTCCTAGACCCCAGAGCTGTGCTATACCAGCCCTTCATTCAGTGTATGGTGAATAAAACTGTTTAATGATGATCAACCCTTCAAGCGTCTGACCTGCACTTCAGGACATAATTTCCTTGTCTGAAAGTCACTTGAAGAGTATTTTTAGATGGCCAACCACAGACTAGATGATCTCTCTAACCTGTTTCATCTGTAAGATTTAAGATTTTCTATGTCGACGTGTGTTTTCTCTTACTTGAAGTGACTCAACATTACCAGGCTAGTCTTTAACTACATTTTGTTTTGAGGTCAATGGTTACATTTTCCTTACTGTACATCATGACAGGACAGAGCCTTGTCCCCTTTCTGAGTCCTTGCATACATCCATCTACCGTCTGAGGCCAGGTTCAAAATGAACTAGGACAGCAGTAAGAGGCCTTGAAAAACTCACGACAAAAGGAAAGAAGAGACACAGCTTCTTTTGCAACTCACAGGAGAAGTGAAGCCTGCTTGTATTTTAAATCTAATTAAATTGTAGGTGCTCGATTCTAAATCATGATCGTTAAAAGCAGCTTTCGCCATCATGTCCTTTAGAAAAAGAAAAAACAACCCAAAGGGACAAATTACCAAAACTTTAAAATTCAAGGAAACTCTGGCAACTAACCTAAATTGAGTAGGAGGAGATATGAGCATGAGCATGAGTATTAGGGTGAGTGCTGGTGGAAAGCAAAAGGGATTCAGGGGCTACAAGACCTCCCAAGGAATTGGTGCAAGAGGCTGGAAGGGAATAGAAGGTTACAATCCTGCTGCACCTGTTTGGGAGGGTGTGCTGCTGGGCGTGACTGTTAATCCTCATATGTCAACTTCATTGGATTAAGAAACATCCAGCATGATAGCACAGCATGCTCTTGGGTGTGTCTGGGCGGGTGCTGGAGTTGTGACATTTGGTACCATATTTGGTCCCACTGGTTCTTCTCTGGCACTGTCTGCTTGCTCTGTCACCCAGCTGCCAAGAATTTAGGAACTTTGCTCTGCCACGCTCTTCCTCCATGAAGTTTTGGCCTCAAAATCTGCTGACTATGGACTAATCTGAAACTGTGAGCTAAATTCAGTTTCTCCTTCTTTAAACTGTTGGTGTTTGGTATTGTGTCTCATTGAAGGGGAAACCTGAGTAACCCACTAAGGAAAGCGGAATATGATGTAAATAAAGCCATCTAAAGCAGATGCTGTGTAAGTTAAAGTGTCTGACTTGAGTCTGAACATGCTTTGAGAGTTTTATGCAGGCTATGGCTTGACCAACAATCTGATGCCACAGTGTTTTGGCACTGGATTGTCATGCTTTGCTTTTGTATGAAGATATATAATAAAGGGTTACATGATAATATATAATTAATATTAATTTAGGAGGTGTTTATACTAAAACATTTGGCATCAGTGACGAATGTGATGTATCAGAATGTAAGCTTCTAGAAGGTAAGGAGAGAGTACATTGTAGAGGACATCCCTGAGACTCAGTCTAATTCTCTATTTGCATTATTCTCTGATTGCACACATACGGTTTCAGGTCACACTTAGTGATTTAATAGCTAATTTACTATCAGAGAGTTACTTGGGGGAGGCTACAGGGGAAGATAAAACTTAATTAATATTAAAAATCAGCTATAATTTGAGGTTGCTTTCATAAGTTGTCCGGTAAAGGAATATGCCAGGTCTGGGTTGTCAGTATGAATTAATGGTGGCTTCTTGTGCTCCTGGCCAAAACCATTATAAACTGCTTTGCATAAAAAGTATTCTGGAAAATATTTTTGATATAGTAGGAATAAACTCATTCATTTCACTAATCTACAGATCCAAAAATTTTCATACCTCAGCAGTCTCCATATTCTTTGTAGAGTTTATTAATAGCAGAATGTTCTCATGAAATCTCATGTTGCAGAAACTTCATTATTTCTACAAAAGATGGTAGAGAAAAATTGTTGGTCTATTCACTATAAAGTAATTTAATAAAAAATAAAATGCAAATCTATTTGTCAAATAAAGGAATAAAAATTTTTTTGTACTATAATCTAACATCTTGTCCTGTCCATAAGCATAGAAAGCACTCACATTGGCCAGATTGCTTTTGTCTTTAAAGTTCTCCATTAATAGGATAATAAAGCTTTAGAAGAGCACTTAAAAAGAAGAATTCTATGTATTACTGGGAATACACAGCAAAAGTAGAACAATGTGTGGAACAATCATAAGATTTGTACTTATGTGTCTAATTTTTGTATCTTGACCTCCATAACCATCCAGTACAATTTCTTACCAAATTTACCATTACAGAACAGACTGACCAAATACATATAAATGGAAAATTGCAATACATTTTCCATAAGAATAATGAATTTACTATCTGAGAGGAAAGATAAGCAATAGGCCAGAATAACAGTGATTTGAGCAAGACATGAATATTCAGTTCAGTCCATGATGAGAATTACATTAATGATATGAGGATTTTACTGACAAGCACATGCTGAAAATGAAGTCTTTAATGAAAAGAGAAATACTGTTCAGAAACTCATTGTAGATAGTAAATTATCACCCATTTCAATAACACATGATCACTCTATCTAGCCAGTTCCTTATATGACTCTGGAGCCTTGGGAACAGCAGCATTTCTAATTCAGTTCAGCAATTCACAATATGAGTTCTTACTATGTGCACCCTATGCATGGATATCTTAGATTGGATTAAAAGGAATGTAACTTTCAAAAGATCACTATATTGTTTTAATCAATTGAGGGAAGCTCTAAATTGCAAAAATCACACCATATTCATTTAGCAAATACCTATGGACCACCCACTTAACTTGTCCTCAGAATTGTAACTGTGTTATAAGATATTAAATTAGAGAAATTCAACTCAGGTACATGTGGTTAAGGGTATTTTCAGTGGAAATGGTATAAAACTGGCTTTTGACTCTTGACTCCTTTGCTTATTTTGACCAAATAAAAAGGGGGAGAGTAGAAAATTAGACAGGTTAGAGAGGTTTTGGTGAGTAGGAAGTTTTTTGAAAACCTGAGCTCTAATTTCTTTCTTCCCTTTTTTTCCCACCAAGAAAGGTAAGGAAGTGCTTTGTAATAATTCCTTGACACTGAGGGGAAACTGTAGTCTAGACCTTTTTTTATATCTGAAAAATCTGAAAGAGGCCTTGGTGGAGAAATAGAGGCCAATTCTAAAGGACATGACATAGTCTTCCACTATGGCCAAATAAAATGTAAATGCCATGGATGAGGTGTGGAGCCCAAAGTAAGAATGCTTGCTGGAGAAACCCATACCCCAGAAATACCAGCGGATATAGATAAACAGAAACACAAGCACACGTACAATGTGTTCGTCTCTTTTTCTCCAAAGGACCAGGAAAGGGCAGTCTAACAAGACAAAACTCTAAGATAATAACTACTCTGCCAATCAAACACTACACAAAGAACTGTTGCTCCACCACTGTTTTCAAAGGTCATGTAGATAATCCCCAAAACTACCAGGAAGACTACCATGTTTGGCTAGGTTGCAGCATAAAAATTAAGAAAATAAACATACAAAATAATCTTATTTCCAGATACTATGAATGAAAATGTGAAAACTGCAATTAAAAATGCAGTACTATTTACAATCATTTCAAAGAAATTAATAGTTTGTAAATCTGGCAAAACATGTGTAGGACATTTGTGTTAAAAGCCTCAAAACAAAGCTGCTGATGAAAGAAATCAAAGTACATCTACATAAATGGACAAACATAGTGTGTTCATGAGCTGGAAGATTGAATTATAGCAAAGATATTGACTTTCCTGAAATTGATATACAGTTTTCATGACAATCTTATCAAAGTCCCAATAATATTTTCACGATATAGGTAAGTTTCTTCTAAAATTTATACAGAAGACAAAGGTATTATTATAGCTTAAACAGGTTTGAAAAGAAGAATAAAGTGGGAGGAATAATTTGATCTTATAACAAGAATTATTATAATATTCAGTATTTAAGACAGAAAGGTATAGGAGGGGGACAAAACAGAATAAATGCTCAGAAATATCCCATATGAATCTGAAGGCAAAGTGAGATTTGACAAAGGTGAAAAATTATCTGGGGAATGAAGAATGGTCTGCAATAAATGATATTGGTGAAGAAGTTAAATTGTCATTATTTGTGAATAACATGATACTCTATATAGAAGACCATAGAAACTTCACCAAAAGACTTCTAGACTTAATAACCAAATTCAGTAGAGTAGCTGGATGATGCAAGATTAACACTCAAAACTCAATAGCCTCCCTGTACAGGGATAACAAACCCACTGAGAGAGGAACCGGGAAACAAAACCTTTCACAATAGCATCCAAAAAAGGAAATACCTAGGAATCAGTCTAATGAAGGAAGTAAAAAACCTCTACTTTGAAAACTACAGCACTCTGAAAAACGAGATGGAAGAGGATATCAGAAAATGCGAAGACATCCCTTGTTCCTGGATAGAAAGAACCAATATAGTGAAAATGGCCATACTCCCAAAAGTGTTACATAGACTTAATGCAATCCTGATTAAAATTACAACAGCGTATGTCACAGAATTAGAGAAAACAATCCTAAAATTCACTTGGAAGTAGAAGAGACCTAGAATAGCAAAGGCAATTCTGAGCAACAAAGGTAAGGCAGAGAATATCACAGTCCTTGACCTGAAATTATACTACAGAGCTACTGTGATAAAACAGCATGGTACAGGCAAAAGAACAGACTTGAGGACCAGTGGAACAGATTAGAAGATGCAGAAACAGCTCCAGACACACTCAGCCACTTCATCTTTGACAAAGCAGCCAAACACTCTTCCTGGAGGGAAGATAGCCTCTTTAATAAATGGTGCTGGAAAAACTGAGTATCAACTTGCTGAAGATTAAAACTAGACCTATATCTCTCACCATGCACTAAACTAAAAATCCAAGTAGATCAAAGATCTAAATATAAAAATAGAAACACTAAATCTGCTGGACCACAGGTTAGGTAGAACTCTTGAAGACATTGGCATAGGAAAAGACTTTATAACAAAACCTTGGTTGCATGAAACTATCACAAAGAATCAACAACTGGGATCTTGTCTTATTAAAAAGCTTTTTCACAGCAAGAGAAATGACCAACATAGTGAAGAGACAACCCACGATGTGGGTTAAGAGTTTTACCAGCTGCTCTTCAGACAAAAGACTACTATTTAGAATATATAAACAGATAAAAAAAATCAGGCCCCCCAAATCTAAAGACCTAATCCAAAAATGGGCATTTGAAATGAACAGACAATTCTCAGATGAAGAAGTAGAAACAGCAAATAAACATAAGAAAAAATGTTCAACATCACTGGCCATTTGAGATGCAAATGAAAACAACACTGAGATTCCACCTCACCCTAGAAAGAATGGCTGCTATCAAGAAATCAGCCAAGAACAAATTCTGGAGGGGCTGTGGGGAAAGAGGAACCCTGCCCCACTGTTGGTGGGAGTGTAGACTAGTGCAACCAATGTGGAAATAAGTGTGAAGATTCCTCAAAAAACTAAAACTAGAGGTTTCATTTGACCCAGCTATTCCCCTTCTTGGTGTCTCCCCAAAAGAATTAAAAGCATACCACAGCGACACATGTACACCTATGTTTATAGTGGCACAGTGTGTAACTGCTAAATTTTGGAAACAACCCAAATGCTCATTAACCAGTGATTGGATAAAGAAGATGTAGTTTTGTTTATAAAATGGAGTACTACTCAGCCATAAAGAAATATAAACTAGAGTCATTCATAGCTAATGGATACACATTGAGGCCGTCCTCTTGATTGAAATAAATAAGACACACGTGTGTAAATACTGAGTAGTTTTTCTAGTGTGAGGGTGTGGGGGAAAGGTAAGAAGAGAAAGAAAAGGATAAGAAGGAAATAATGGAAACAAAGCATTGTAATACAAAGGGGTGGAGGGGTGGAAGAGAGGAGAGAGGTATGGGGAAACAAAATAAGAACCAACATATATCATGTACAGGTACAAATTCCCTAAGATGAATGTGATCCTAATGTACACCATATTATGAAATCTTGCTCAGTAATAAAAGAGAATAAACTTGTGGTATGTGCGAGTTTTAAACTCAAGGACATCCTACTGAGTGAAAAAAGCCAATCTCAAAGGTCACATTATAACCATTCTTGAAATGACAAAATTATGGACATAAGAAGTTGGTCAGACAGGTGGCTGGAGGCCTTGGGCTTGGCAATGAAAGGGTAGTTTAATTGGTGACAGGATTGTTTGGCATCTTGATTGCAGGGGTGGTTACACAAAAGGTACCCAAGACAGATTCAGGGACTGATACCGTACGATACTTGTTTTTTTTCCTGATGGTTTATTTTTGTTTTTTTATGAGTGTGAACATTGTTTTTTAAAAATTAATTGTATTGGTACATTTTAGGCATTCAATATAATGACATTCATCATTGGAAATGTGCACCTTTACATAATCTCTCTTGGTTCTTATTTGTTCCCCCTTCCCCTGCCCTCCCTTCAACCCCTCCAGCCCTCCCTATTTACAAAGACTTTATTTCCATTTTTAATTTTCTTATATTAATTCCATTTCCTTCTTTCCTTTCCCCTCCCCCTCCCACTTCCCCTTTCCCTTTGCCCCTTTTCTTCCTATTTCACATTATCTATTATACCTTTTAGTCTTATTTACACTTTCAGTTTCTTACACTAGAAAAACTATTCAGTATTTACATGTGTCCTATTTATTTCACTTAAGAGTATCTCCTCAATGTGCATCCATTTAGCTATAAATGTCTCTAATTTCTCATTTTTTATGGCTGTCTAGTACTCCATTTTATTAAAAAAACACATTTTCTTTATCCAGTCTCTAGTTGACTTGTGTGAGATGAAAACCACTGGGGAAACTAGGCAAAGGGTATGTGGGATTTCACTGCAACATTTTGTGAGTATAAAATTATTTCAGAATAAGAAGTAAAGAAGAAGAAGTGTTTTTGATCAGGGTGATTGTGAGTTAAAATGATCACAATAGTTTCTATTACCAGAAAACAACTAGGACATTCATAAGATTCCTGAGTTTTTATCCAAAAGGAAAGAACTGCTTTGTCCACTGAGTGAACTTAACAGGACAGAGAAAAATTAAAGTTCCTTGTAGGGTGGGATTTCATGAAGGTTGCTTGCGGAATGCACCCTTTACGTATAATCCCATCCATTCTCATTCACTCTAAACGTGTCTTATTCTTTTGGTGTTCTTTTACCCATATTTCTTCTCAAAAATATTTCCTGGTTTTTGTATTCCCCGTATCATTTAGTTAGACAACTAGCCAGCTAGTCACCCAAGTCAGAGAGGACTAATACATCTCCATTACTTTCCCTTCTCCATCACTCCAATTCCCTCTCTCATGCAATCATATAATCAATCACCAAGTCCTGTTTCTTTATTTCCTAACATTTTTTCTCTGCTACCCCTTCCTTTGTCTTTGCCTTCATGTCCCTCTCATCTGAATTCATGGACTATCTCCAATACTCATATACAGTACATATCTGCTGGCCTTTTCTCTATCCGTCAAGAACCAGCCAGAGCCATTTGTCTAAAATGCATTTAACCCTGCTGACTCTAGACTAAAACTCTTCAGTGGTCACCTATGGCTTACAGGAAAAACTGGGCCTCCTTGGGGCGGTAACCAGGGTTCCTGAGGTTCTGGTCACTGTTAATCTCCCCAGTCTAATCCATCTCCAGAGCCTGACTCTCATGTTGCACAGATTTCGATCTCCATGCCATTGCTCCTCAAAATCAGTCATCTAGTTTGAATGCTGTCTTTGCTTCGAGTACTTGAATTTAAACATACACATCCACAGTATTCTACAACTGATTTTTTCAGTGCTGAGAATTGAACCCTTTGCAATGGACTACATCTGCAGCCCATTTAAAATTATTTTAAATTTTGAGACAGAATCTTGCTAAGTTGCTAAGTTGTTCAGGCTGGGTTTCAACTTTTGATCCTCTTGCATCAGCCTTCTAGAGTGCTGGGATTACAGCTGGGTACCACCACACCTGGAATTATTCTACAATTTTTGAGACTCAGTTCAGGACCCAAGACTTCCAGGAAATCTAGTCCAATTCCTCTTTGTCTAGTCAGATTCCCATTCCTCCGTTCCCTATTACTTTCTGCCTTTGGCATTACTTTATAAGTAAAGAACTGGATTGGATTATCATAAACTCTTCCAAGATTTTTTTAATGACTCTAGAAGGCAATACCTGTATCATCTGACATCTCTCATTCCTCTTTCAAATTAAATAACCACCAGCTAATTGCTTGTGCTGTAGCAATGCCATTAAAGACAGTAGATATATAAAAAAAGTGAGACATGGACTCACTTATCTCAAAGTATACAACATGCAATTCTATTTGCTGTCAGATGGGCAAAGCAGAGCAAGACTTTCCTGAATGAATTCACAACTCTCTAAAGCCATGTTAGCGGGAAGATGAGCCCCACAGAGGGCTCTGTTGCGAGTAATGTTTCCGGGGGGACTCACTCGCGCTGGGGCAGAGGTTTTCTGTGGTCAGCACATTCACACTAGTCCCAACTTTCAGAACAATCGGAGATGCAGACTCTTAGCATCTACTTGTTCCATTTGAGCATCGTCTAACTTCCTTATCCCTGGGACCAAATACCCAACACCCACACTTGAAAGAGGGCGGGATTGGTTTTGACGCATGGTTTCCGTGCATGCGTGGTTAGCTGGGTCCAAGGCACGCACAAATGGCGGAAGGCCCTAGCGGGGTAAAGCTGTTCAACAGCATCCAGGAAGCAGAAGGAAAAAGCAGCTGGGCCAAGAACACAGCCTTTCAGGTCACCACCCAGTGGCCCAGCTTCAACCAGGCCCAGCTCCTCACAGTCCGTTCGGCTCCGGACTCCTCTGTGGATGGATCCACCGAAGAGTGTGGCATCCCCATGGTACAGTCACCTTCCAGATACTTGAGCATTTGGGGGACCTTTTGGATCTGAACCATACCAATGGTCTCGAGCATTTCTGCAGTGACTCCAGGTCTGTGGTGAGGCCTTCGGACATCTGACCTTTGTCTGTGACGCCATCCACATTACAAGAAAAGCACATTTGGAAACCCAGGAAGGCTTTACCACTGTTGTGAGTTGGTGAGGTCAGAACTTACAGTATTTTCTTTCATCAGAGAGACACATTACTAGCCTTCAAGCACCATTTTTCTTTTTCCCATGTGGATTCTAGACATGGCTCTGTTTTTATTGTTATTTTGGTTGTAAAGGATTAGGAAATGTTAGCGTAAAATGTTGTAGGGCTATAGAGAACTCCACGCTCTTGGTACAGTGCCTGGTCTTTTGTAATATTAAACAATCAGTGTATGGAAACAATAAAAGGGTGTCTATGCAATTCTGTTAGATATCAAAAGACCCCTTGGAAGACAAATTGGAGAAGCAATGCTGCCTCTCTTTTTGTAATGTGACAAAGAGCTAATTCAGCTTCTTTAACAGAAACTCAAATAAGCACAACCCTTTCAAAAAGCCTTTATATTCAATGTAAAGGAAAATGTGTCTTCAAATCCTAAGAGTTCAGCTTCCCCTAGTTTCAATAGGAGCAGGACGTTTGGAGCCAAAGGCTAATTTTGGTCTGTGTGTTGCCCCAGTAAGTCCTCTTGGGTGACCATTCCAGCTTCAGCACAGAGTTTCCTCTAGCTATACAGCCAGTGTTTAAAAGTTTAAAAGAATGTGAAGAGGCCAAAGTCTACATCAATATTCTGTGGAACAAATAAAGAGAAAAGAGATTTAGTTGGCCAGCACGTGGTCTGAGCCGCAATTCCCTGGTAGGCAGATCAAGGCGACTGGAACAGCAACTTAAAAATAAAAGAGCCTAAAAACAAACAGATGTTAACAAAACTGTTCTCTGCCCTCAGCGAGAAAGGACTGGTTAGGCTTTCAGATAGAGACCCTGGGATCAGGAGGGGAATTACCATGGTGGCACCAAGCAAGAAATTAAGGGCATAAGGATTCAGATCAATAGGAGAGGAGCTTAGGTATCTTCGGAATGCTAATTATTGTAACAGAGCTTGGCTGCTTTTGTTGAGCATTTAGGTGCATTACTTTTGTTCCTGGGGTAGTGACATGGAAGCTTGGCGGGGGTGGGGGTGGTGCATGCTGTGTTTTCTCCTCTTGCTCACCACACCTTCCTCTTCATCATTCCCCCGACAACTCCTCTTAGGAACAGAGCAGCAGCGATGGGGAGGAGAGAAGCAGGATGCCTATCTCCATGGCTCTGAAGATTACTCATCACCTTTTGCCCTTTGAGATCCCTGAGAGATTCTAGCTTCAAACTGATGACCAGAAGAAAATAATACAGTGAGAGAACATCCAAAAGCAAGTTCATCACAGGCCCAGTTTATTGTAACCTTTAGCTTCACTGAAACAGCAATTTGAGAGGTCAGGGAAGGAAAACACAAAGGAAAGCTTAAGACTTCCAATATTTTTAAACAGAGTTTAGTAGAAGATGGCTTAATTACTGAAATGCCAAATGGATTCTTTTAAGGAAAATTGACTTTTAAAGAATATCCCATAATAATTGCAGCAATTATAAGAATAAATGGAATTTGTAGAGATTTATGTGCTGGAGCCTATTTTTACATGTATTGTCTCATGAACCTCTAAAGAAGTTATAAAAGGATTTCCTGTTTTTTTCCAAGATATGTTTCTAATATCTTGGAAAAGTAATTTAAGTGTAAAAGCCCAAAGAAATAATTTTAAGAATACCTGAAAATGGAGTTGGGCATGGTGGCACACTTCCATAATTCCAGCACTGGGGAAGCTAAGGCAGGAGGATTGCAGCTTCAAGGGCAGCCTGGGGTACATAACAAGTTCAGTCCAGCATGTGCTATGTAGTGAAACTCTGTCTCAAAAAAAAAAAAAAAAAAAAAGGAATATCACATAAGGAAAAAGCAAGGAGGTCTGAATTACAAGGAAGCCACTGTTCAAATTTGTAATCATTTTTATGGTCTCTGTTTTGCACAATAAAAAACAAAAAATATAGTGACCTCAAGCAACATAAAATATGCCACCTGTCTCTCAGGAGGTGGATTCTTCTTGAATAAGATGGATCTTCCTTATGTTTTATTTTTGTTTTTTTGTTTTATTTTGATATGGGGTATTGAACTGAGAATCTTTCGCTTGCGAGGTGGCAGTGGAAGCACTGAGCTAAATCCCCGGCCCAAGATGGATCTTTCTTAAATGAGGTGCAGATCTATTCCAGCTCTGTGCATGCAGAATTGTCATATCCTTATGTCTTGGAAATGCGAAATTCCCTGATATTGCCCTGGACTCAGCCACTCTCAGAGCCTGGCTTTAAACCAAAGGGGACCCTTAATGGGACCACAAGGTGTGATCGGTCCCCTGTCTTCCAGTTGCAGTGCCCTTTCTACTTTTCCTCCCATGGAGACTGTGCTTTGCCCAGTTTCCTCACTCTACTTTGAAATACTAACACTTTGCTCAATCAGAAAATGCCCATGAAAGTGCTCACCAACTTGAGTCATTTTTCATTCTAGATGAACCTCGTGCCTTTCCTGGAATGTGATTCTAGTCATTTTTGAAACTTTTGCTTTCCTCCTTTGCTCTCCTCCTAGACTTACCTTGTTTGGATTTATAGAGAAGGCTACACAACAGTAAAAAATTCCATTCCTACCCCATAGAGGGCTGGTGCTGTGTCAGGGAGAAGGAATATGTGTGCACATGAAAAGTTAAATCTAGTAAGGAAATCAGGAATTCCTAATGTGGGCTGACATGGAGGTCTATGTAGTGAGTGCTGGAAGATTTAAGGGAAAGGGAGGACACAGCATTGCTAGAAGGCAAGGAGGGGTTAGACCTGGCTACCTGCATCCTGGAGGCAGTAGAAATGGACGTGCACTTGACAGACACAGGTGTGTTTACCTGATTGATCGGCACAGCACGCTGGAAGGTTTCTGTTAAGCGGGGAGGGAGAATCGCTGTTGTAAAGGTAGCTGGGACCTCCTTCTGGAAAACAAAAACCAAATACTAAGCTACTGGGTTTGAAACGAACGTGAGCAATAGGGTTTCTGAGAAGGCACACAACTCTGCAAAAAGTATTGTAGAAAGTTAAATCTGGCAATAATGTCCAGAAAAGGGGAACAAATTAGTACCCAAGGAAGCAGTGAAGAGTTGGTGCCAGGAATCCAGGCAGCAGGTGATAAAAGTCTCAACTTAGCCCACTCTTGTGCAAAACCCACATATTTGTATGTCTTAGAGACACGAAATTCCGAATGTTCCCTAGGAGTCCCTCAATCTCAGAAGCTTTAAACCAAATGGGACACTTACAAATTTGTCACAGGGATTGTGAACGTGTCTACATCATTAACTAAAGAAGGTAAACTGCTATGGAGTCTAATTTAACTGAAAGGGAGAACTGCACTGACACAGAATAGCAGATGCTCAGTTTATATAATCCTCTTAGACTGCAAGTAAAAATTACTACCTCATTTAGGAGGGAGCATATTTTTACTTCACGGCTTCGGAGACAGATCAGATGTGGCCTGGTCAGATCCTCTGGGCTTGCCCTCAGGTCTCAGCTTCCCACAGATAGGACAGAGTTCACATTTTCTACCTCCTGGGTTCCTTCAGGGAAGACATCAAGCCTCCTGCATAGAAAGCAGAGTGGTGGCCAATCAACAGCTGAGCTTCCTACCTGATGAACTGGCAGCTCATTGCTTCTTGTATACTTGCATGGGGCTGGGTTTTTTCAAGGAATTATTATAGAACAGATGAATTTAATCAAGCAGGAGCTGTGGCTTTTCTAAACGTTGACAAGGCCAAATTCTGCGGAACCTCAGGGTTTGTAGTGATGTGGATGTACTTTCCTTGCGGTATGTATTATAATCTCTGCAGCAGCTCTTTTTTTTTTTTTTTTTGGTACTTACTGTTCTTGAGTGTCTCTTTAAGTTAAGATGTTGTTTAGACATTGGTGGAGCTGGCAGACTATGACATTACATACTGTATTATTCATTGTTTGGTGACTAGACTTCTATCTGTGGTAAAAATAAACGCGATGCCTCTTAGTTTATCTCAGTCTATTCAGTACTTTTCTGAATGGTTTCCTGTAATTATGTAACTCCCTTTAAAAATAAAGAAGAAGAGGAGGAGGAAGAAGAAGAAAAAGTCACTTTATGAACTATAGGATGATTTTTAGGAGCCAGCTGAATGACAACTTCAGTTTATAGGGAAGTGTAATACTCGCCTTGGAGACATTCTAAACACAAAGAGTTCCTTTTGTTCCACAGTGATAGTTTTCCTTCCCATTCTCCCATTTGGATGTAGTGGTTTTTGTGCTTCTGAAAACCATGTTGTCATTTTCCTCATTAAGATGGGAGAGATCAATTTCTGGCCATATTGGTTTCAACTTTACTTCATATGTGTACCAGTAGGTGTTGCTATTCCAGCACTAATGTTGATTCCAGTAAGAATTAAGTGGTCACTCTGCGGTGAGAGGGCCCCTGTACAATTCTAACTTACATATTCCTTTTCCAAGATCAAAACACTGTCACCAAATACCGATGGCCTCATGAGATTATTTTTCCTGCTAAAATCAGTTTTTAAGTAAGGAGGATCTTCTATTTTGTTGTGTCAATTCACAAGACTGGAAAATCATTCCAGTGACTTCCCAGTAGTTCAATAATTTGGCCTTTGGAGGAACAAGCAACAATAGTTTGAACAAATAGAAAATAATCATGTTTTCTCCTTCACTTTTCTTTTCCTAATTTCTGCACTTAATTTGTAATACATATTATTATCACCCCAGTGTTCCACTCTCACATTTTAAAGAATGAAGTTCTCTTTTCCTGGTATAAGCTTCTAGGCACAGATAACCTTTGAAATGTTTTCTTGTTTGTCAGACAAACAAATGGATTCACAGAGGACCCAGCACTTAACTCTTCACAACAGCATAGCTCGTGTCTCGAGTGTTTTCATAATCCCCGTGTCGGCAGGACCAAGTGCTTTCCTTGTGCTGGCCTCTGTGATCCTGATGCCCATACTAATTACTAGGCAAGAACAGCAGATGCTACTGCTTCTGTATTTGACTTAAATTTCCTAAGCCAAATGGAAAAACTTAGAAGAGTAAAATTTTTATGATTTCTATATTCAAAAATTAGGTTCTTGAAATTAAAAGCCACTCCTTAGGTGCTACGTTTACCACCTCAGTGTGTGCTTTGATGAAAAAATAAATGCAGTTTGTGTGCCTTTTATGACTTTTGCATCTCAGGTTTCATTAGTTGACCAAACATGTACAAATGAACAGTGGGAATCCAAAACTCTTAGAGAGACTTTTTTTTTAGTTGCTAAACACAGCATAAACCTATACACTGCAGGATGAATACTTGTGCTTTGATCTGAAAATACTGCTTCAAGAATGTGAATGTAATTCTGGTAACAAAATAAATGGAAAGACATTGGGTAAAGGAACGAGGAAGAATAAAGTTCTAGAAAGTAATGAGAGAGAAGGCTGGGAGTAGTGCGAAGGATGAATGAGAACATGAAGCTGTTACATTTTTGTTTTCATAGTTGCAACTATTCAATAAAATGAAGCAATAACCGTTTACTGAGCCTGTAACAATCAGGGCTGTATCACATGAGCCACAGAGAAGATAGATTTTTCTATAAATTGCTCAGTGAACATTTTAAAATAATCTTTAATAAAACAGTGAAGTGCTTCTGTTGTGCGAAACTCTGAACACTTTTTAAATAGCAAAACAATAAAATATTATGAAGAGTAGGTTCAGAGAAAGGAAACAAATATTTTTCTGCATTATTTTATAATGAATTTTCACTGATTTTTTTACAGTCATACAATTTGCAATCTATGATCTTTCTCTCCCTCTCACTTCCTTCCTCCCTTCTTCCTTTAACCTATAGCTGTCAGTGGAATCATTTCAAGGGCAACTTCAGTATATATTAGCTAGCTAAGGTGGAGGAAAAGCACTCAGGTTTTCTCCCTGTAGAGTTTCATTACTGAGATGCTTGGAAGTCTTGGGTGGTGATTGTGGAAATGTTGTAGACTGGTAATCAACTTGACTTTTGTAGTAACCGGAGCTGTAGTATCTAATCACTCTCTGTACTATCTCATGGAAGCTGGGTTTAATTCAGCTAAATGGCCCATGATACAGATTTCTCTCCCTTTCAATTCTGTTTTTCCCCTCTGGTGAATTCTTAATCAGAATTTCGTACTATTTAGTAACTAAATTAAAATCTGTAAATTGTAGGCAACTGCACGTAATGCAATGATACATCCATAAGCATTGGAACTACATAGAGCATCTTGTGTAATGAACATTCTAACATCATAATAACATAGTGAAGTGTTGGTATAATGAAATCATTCTGTTAGATACTGCAGTAAGGAATAAATGGTTACTTATCTTTATTTCTGAAGAAAACATTTAAAAGGTAGATACAAAAACATACAGGAATTGAACTCCGCCATGTGACGTGAGGGGTAAGAGTGGGATAAGGAGAAAAATGGGGAGGCGGAAATGCTTAAAGTATGTTATGAGCAGGTACCCATCTGGCAAAATGACACTCACGAATCTATGTAAGCCACATGCATGAATAAAAAAAGGTAAGAAACAAACAAAAAGTATTGGTTTAAAAGGAGTTACATGTAAAACACTCAAATAATAAATAATTATGCTTGTAAGTTAATTGCTTAATATGTCAGATTTCTTGAGCATTTTATATACCTCATCTTGTTTAATCATCACAATAATTAAATGAGGCAGGGTCTGCTATTACTGACTTACTACTTATCAGAAAATTGAGATGTAACTTGCCCAAGGTCACACAACTGGATTCAAATCCAGGTATGGATGACTCCAAGGTGTGAGCTCTTTAGAGCAATATAATCAGTAAATATTTATGCATTCGTTTTTATCAGTTTTATTTTATTTGATAGGAAGTGTTCATATGAAAATGTGATTAAATCAAAGAGATAATTGAATGTGTGACATATTTAGTTCATCAGACTTCCTACCCTGTATGCACGCTCAACGAAAGGTTAAGCACTGAGATATGAAATTGTGAAATAATGTCAATAGAATGCAAGACTAGAGAAGATTAAACAGGGATAATGAGGAAAGGCTTCCTGAAGGAGGAGAGAAGGAGCTGAATCCTGTTCAGACCAAGAAGTGCATGAAAGTTACCAAAATAGCCATGCAGAAGAGCATAAAGATATTTTTAAGGTGAATAAATTACTATTAGGAAAGCATGAAGTAAATACATTAGCTCAGCATTTCCCAGCCATAGTTAACCATTAGCATCATGGAGAGTGCACTCATAGAAGCCTAAGCTCACTTGCCCAGTTACAGTCTTTGCTGCCGGGGCTTGGGTCATGGTATTTCTTTAAAGTCCTCCAGGGAATTTCAAGGTGCCTGAGATGCTAGAATGATTGATGAAAGTGGTATTGGTGCATCTGTGTTGGAGTCAAGTAGGAAATAAAGTCAAATGCACACCACACAGACACAAAAAACATCAAGTTCCCGATGTTCGACTGGATGGTATAGACATTGGAGTATAACTGGGGATTTCTGAGCAAGAGATGTCAGTTGAACTCAGTTTAATTCAGCTAACAAGAAGAGTGGGCATTTATGGGGAAGGCATGGGAGAGACACATGAATGGTGAACAAGACCAGGTTTCGGCCCTTCTGAGTTCTATAAATAATAGTGGGAAATACACTAATATAGTAGTAATAACTCTTCTAAAGCACAGCCATGTTAACAACAGTAATGAAAAATCAGAATGTTCTGAGATTAGTTAGAAACACTTTATTTTAGATTGGAAAAGCCTGATGATTTTAAAAAAGAATTAGTTATCATTTGAATTTTGACTAAAAAGTAAAATAAGATTTTTGAGAGAGAGAGATGAGGAGAAGCATTCTTAATATAGAAAACAATGGTGGATCGGTTTAATGAGTGAAGGCCTAACTGTGGTTAGGGGAAAGAAGCCAGGTGAGATATTGAGAGAAAAAGGGCTTAAGGCCAGAGTGCTGTGAAGTCCCCCTGAAGGTCAAGGCATGCTCCCCAGTATTCCATTTAACAAACTCCATGTTCTTCCTCAAAAGATGGCATATGCTGCTCATGAAGGAGACAAAGGATAGCTTTAAATCAGACCCTGGAGGAGATAGTAAGAAGAGGAAGTGCATGTCACTGCAGAATACTGAAAGTACTAATAGGTGATAGGTGAATAATAGGTAACTACTTCCCCTGGGAGGCTATGTCAAACTTGTCACGTATTCTCATGGCTGTCTGCTGCTCTCCTTTCCTCATTCTCTCTGCTGATATTCTTTCTTTTGATTGCATTTCCACTAACTTTTTCTCGAGCCTTTTTAAGGAGATATATTTTGAACTTTTTTTTCTTCACTACAATAGCACTATATCTGCCAGTTTTCCCATTGGCGGGCCAAACACATGACACCCACAACTGAAAGAAGGAAATGGTTTATTTGGCTTATGGTTTCAAAGGATTCGCCCCATGGTTTGTTAGTCCCAAGTAACCAGGTTAGTCCCAAGGTTAGTCTTCATGGTGGAAGATGGTGGTGGATCAAAGCTACTGAATTCATGGTGGCCAGGAAGTAAGTAGAGCAGGGAACAGTGCCAGAGAGGAAGGGAGGAGGGACCTTAAGGTCACGCTTCCATGATACACCCAGAAGTGTCCTTTCCTAATCTTCCAGGTGGATCCTAAGCCAATCACATTGACAATCCATCATCACCATTACAAGCACTTTATTTAAAATGTGACTATCGACATTTAGTAAGGTTTAGTGGTTCATCTGTGTAGTTTTCCTTTATTGTGAGTTTCTTGAGGGAAGAACCATTTAATTGATCAGTAACACAATACAGACACCAATATACGAAATGGTAAGTAGATTGGCTTGTCTGGACCAAAGAGTTTAAAATATCTGTGAAGTGTTAAAATAATAACATTTTAAAATAATACATTGAGCTTATATGTACCAAACTCATTATTCAAATTAATCCTTTCCATAAAACTGTGAGGTAGACATTATTATCTCTAGTTCTTTTTACATGAGGAATCTAGTGACTTCTAGTGACTAACTTGCCTAAAGTCATATAATTAGCTTCCCAACTCCAAAACATCCGTAAGAACTGGTATCTGTACAGCAGCTATCAGTGTTTAGCCAGTGACAGAACCTTCTGGAAGGCATAGCTGATGCAGGATTACGGAGTGGGCCACAAAAAGTTATTTTCTAGCAAGTTGCCATTCAGGTGACACAGCTGCTGTTGGCCCGAGGGCTGCATTTTGAGAACGGTTACTTAAGAGTCTGGCTTGTGATATTACCCAGGGTCATATTTTTAGAAAAAGTATCCCCAGGTGAGGCTGATGAGAAGCGGGTGTTAACAACCATGGGTGGCGATGGTAGAGAGCCCTGAATACTCCTGTAAACTTACTATGGCACCAGCTCAGAAGCGAGAGAAAAGTGAGCTCAGCAGATAGGCAGGACCAGACATGCTAGAAGGGGAGATACTGAAAGTTGTCTTTTCCTCCCTGGCATTGTGCCCGCTCTAACCAATCAGATGTTAGTAGATCCTGGCTTTCCCAAGCTCCCCTGCGACTGCTGAGCTCCACCCTGGTGCCGCTCTTCCTTCCAAGCCGTGCTTTCTGCACATCCTGCTGCCATCAGCCTGCGTTTTCAATGTGCCTGGGTCCAACACGGTGCTTTTGCCTTTTCAGTTCTCCTTGATTATTCTGATGTGTGTTCTCACAGCCTTGCCAAGTCCTAGCCATCCTCCTGGGCTCTCTTCATTAGCAATATTAAAATGTAAAAGCATAGTCATTTGGTAGAAAAAGAAAGTACAGAAAGGCTCAGATTGAAAATTTAACTTCCTTCTGCTCCCAGACTCTTCAGTCCTGCTTCTCAGAGGAACCTCTAACTCATAAAAAGCATTTATCTGTGCAGCTATTTTGAGATTGATTAGTTTTAGAAATCATTTACTTCCTCCCTCGAATATAAAGATACAAGCTTCTAACACTCATTTCCTGTATCTACCCTGTCTGCACAGTGAAATTATCATTTGTCAAATTAGTTTTTGTTATTAAGACTATGTGAGTATTGTTCTTTCTCAATCTCTGCAATGAATCATTCTCATTTTATTGTCGCAGATTTGTTTTGAATGTCTGTCTTCTCTTTCTGTGGTAGCTTTCTTCTAATAACAGTGTATGTACTTTTCAAACTCTTTACCAAATCAGGTCATTTTTCAAGTTTTAAAACTATGTGCTCCTGGTGATTTCATTACTCCGTATTCATGTTTGTGTTCCTATGCTTATTGGCAAATGTTCTTATTTGTAGTTTGACTAAACTCTACAAAAATCCATGTTGAAAACTACTTTGCCTCAGAAATTTGATGCTTTGCTTCATTTTTTTACACTTTTTATGTGTAGTATTGTTGATAAGTATAAGAAATGTCAAATTTCTGTGTAAGAGAACTGGTTACTTCATACGGAAAATTTTATAGTCTTCCTTTTTTCCTAATGTTTTGAAGTCACTAGAACTTCCCCTAATATGGCTGTTTGCTCTCACTTAATATTTCTCTTCTTTTAAGGGGATGTTGGAAACTGGAGACCAATCTCATAAGCTTTGGAAATTTTGTTTTCTTTGATAATTTCCTTTTCTCCCTTTGTTCTGTTCTGTTGTCAAACACTGAGTCTCCTGGATCAAAGCCTTATGTTTTTTTCAGTCTTTGTCTTTTTTCTTTTTTTGTTTCTTTTTTTTTTCTTTTGAGACAGGGTCTTGCCACTCACTGTGTGGCCCAGTTTTTAATCTTCCTGCCTCTGGCTCCCTGTGCTGGGATTACAGGTGTGCACCATTACACCTAGCTTTTTTGTTTAATCATTTGAGAGATTTATATATTTTATAACAATTGCTTAAATTTTTGTTTCATCAGTAGGTTTTCATTTGAAAGGGCTTTTTCTTGCTATCTATGTTTTTCATAGCACCTTATTAGATGCAATTCAATGATTAAATCTTTTAAAAAAATATTGGCATGTTTTGCTGTCTCTGGGGTTGCATGCACTGGTTGATCCTTCTCTGTCTCACATCTGGAACATTTTCCACAAGTCTGATGACTGTGTCCCTGCTTAAAAGGAAGATCTTAAAAAAACTGAATGGGCAATCTGTGTTTTGATTTGCAGTACATGGGATGTAACTCATGTAGTTTTACAGTTATTATTTGGAAAGCTAACGCTTAGGCTAGTGAAGTCCTGTGTGTCAAAGTGTGGTTATCTTTATTTAGGCTCATTCAACTTTTTTCCACAGAAAAATATTCATTCTCCTCCCAGGGACAGATCTATTTTATTCACTGCATTCTTCTGAGAAAGCTTTCTAGTCCATGATTTTTGTCTGCGTCAGTTATAATTCCTATCTCCTGAACATTTCTCATCATTTTGTTGAAATCTCTTCTACACCAATGGGTTTCCAAGCTCCTTGCTGCTACCTGGCCATGTAGGTGGGATGTTGATGGGCCATGCCTTCAGTGTTGCTTGGGCTTTGTTATTGACTAAAGAAGCTCTTTCTACAGGTTCATACCTTTTCATTTCTTTCCTTTTCTTATAATGATGTCTTGGAAAAAGCCTGAAAATGTTCATATGTATAACCCTCATCCTTGGGCTAATCTTAAAGCCCAACTGAATAACTGAATGTTAAATGCTTCCATAAAACTTTCTTTGCATAATTTCTTTTTTTTTCTGGTACTGGGGATTGAACTCAGGACCTTGTGCTTGCCAGGCAGGTGTGGCACCTCTGAGCTATATTCCTGGCCCATTGCATGATTTCTTGATTCATTGTTAGAACTTCCTGCAAGATTCCTATTATAATACAATCAATTTGGTCATTCTGCTACTTAAAATTCTTTATTTCTCTACATTGATTTTGAGATTTTCAGTCGAATTACGGCTTATGAGTTCCTTTGAGTTCCCACAGCACCAATAATGGTGCCTGACTTGAAAGTAATAGTTGATTCATTGGACCTAGGAAATGAAAGAGAGAAAAAAAGATACACATAACTGATAGTAGAAAACTTGGTATGTGGTAAAATGATAGCAATCTTGGCAAAGATGTCTAGTGATTGATGTAAATCATTCCATTAGAGATGATGACTGAAGCTGTAGAACTAATTTTGTTTCAGAAGGAGAGAGCACAGGGACAGAAGACCTGGTATTGAGCATTGGTGGAAATCCCTACTAAGTACTAAGGAGTATTGAAGATGAAGAAGAGCCCAGAAAAGAATAGAATAAGCAGAACAGTAGGATGAGAAGCAGAAGGATGTGTTTCCATGGAAATTAAGAGAAAGTCAAAGAGATTCTTTAAAACAATCTAAGACTATAAAGCTGTGGGGAATCACCAAGCACCATGCTTTGTATATTAATCGATGTATTTCATGATACATGGGAGAGGCTCAATAAATGTTGAACATATAAATAATAGTCTAGGAACATGGTGATTTGGAAATCAGAGTAGTTATCTTTTAGGTGAAAGTTTAGTAGACTTGGAGGAAGCAGCCTCAGCTTTTTGGGATTGAAGGACAGAATGAGAATGTAGACATGGAAAAGTTGGTCTAGATCACTTTTTAAGAAATTTGAGCAGAGAAAAGACATATGAAATAAATCCTTATCAGAGGTGCAGAAGAATCCAATGAAGGGATTTTATAAATTGCAAAAGACCTTTGAGTGCCTAAGGATATAAAGGAAAGAACTGATAGATAAAGAGTTTAAAATCCTGTGAAGAAATAATTATTAGATAAGGGAAATGCATGTATCAAAAGTTTCCTTATTTGGAAAATTACACAAAGAGCATCACAGTAAGATGTATTTCTTTCAGCATAATGCCATGAAAAAATGTTTCAGTTATAACACACTTCAAGTCATAGTAAAGTGTAGGAGCTTAGACCATAGAATTTTGAAACATCCTCATCAATATCCTCCTCATTTTATAACAGACTCCATGAACTAAGTTTTATACGAAAGTTAGTTTTAAAGCATTGACAAAATGAGGATTAGTTACTTTTCCTTTGCTTTACTAATGAACTGAACAAAGTAAAAGATCCATAGCCACCTGTTGCTTGATGATGAGGGTATATTCTGACAAGTGCCTCTTCAGGGAGTTTCATCACTGTGTGAACTCTGTAGAGTGTACTGTGCAAATCTTCACCAAGCCTTCTATACCCCTGGGCTATCTAGTATTTCCACAGACATGCATACCACTCATCATTGACCAATGGTGCACATGACTGTACCCCAAATCAAGAGCATAACAAATAGATGCAACTCCCTGATGTCCTTTTTTATTTTTGTTAGTTGCAGTACAGGCTAAGTAGCTAAAGCGAAGTGAGACTAATGTACAGTATGCTGAGCGATGGAAGTTTATCTCTCATGGAACAGTATATAAATGTATGGTCTAGGGCTGTCAGGGCCAAGCTTTGTTATTTAAGTTTGCTCTAATATCATCATTTCATAACTAGCATAAGTTACTTTCTCAGAGAGAATTCATGGCATACCATCTATGCGACCAGGACTTGGAAGTTGTACAAATTCCCTCCATTCATATCTTGTAGATCCAAATTTAGTCATATGACTACATTGAATGTAACACTTAACCTTAGTTGTGTCAACTTTATTGGTCTAAGAAACTCCCTGGGGATTAGTAGAGCACACTTCTGGGTGTGTCTGGGTGGGCCATGGAGGCACAACCTTGGGTGCTGTGTCTGACCTCTGACTCCTCCCTCTCTTGCACCATTCCCCTGCTTCGCTTAGCCAGCACCGCGAACGAAGCATCTTTGTCCTGCCACCATGGATTCTCTGCCTTGCGGCCAGCCAACCATGGGCTGAATCACTTGAAACCATGAGCCAAATTAAGTTTCTTTTCCTTGAAGCTATGGGAGTCAGGTATTGTGTATCAGTGACGGGAAAGCTGACAACTACACAGAACTACAAAAGATGCTGAGAAATAGAGGCCTCTGTTGCTGTTACTGAATTTTTATTCTTCATGTTCTGGATAAACCCTGCTGTTAGTAAACCACATTAGTTAGGTGTTTCAGATGGGAGAACTGAGGCAACAAAGCAGACAAGCAAAATGAATACTTAATGGGACATCACAACATATTGAATAAATATGAGAGAGATTAAATACAAATTTACAGAGGCATCTATTTAAAACGACAATTCTATTTGGGTGCCTGTTTGAGTTTCTATCATGCAGCATTTTCAGCCAGTGTGTGTCTGCTGTCTCTGGGCAATTAAAATTATTTAGCATTAAAATCCTAGCTGTGGGACCAGAAAAGGAATCTAAGAAACATTCCCTAATAGTCTGATTCAGAACAACTGCTTTTCCCTTTGGTCTATTCATGCATATTTCAATTGGCATTAATGTAAAGTACCAAGTGGGCTCTCTTCTACATGAAATCCTTGTTCTCAACTTGGCAGCAGTCCTGGCACTAGATTCTAAATGGTCATTCTGGGATGGTAAATCAGCAATCCTCAGCTGATGGGTCTAACAATGAGAAGCTTGCTGGAGGCAGGTGGTGTTGTGAGCCCTAATTCTGTTGGCATTAAGTGACAATTCATATTGCCACAGGAGCAGTAAATTGTACTGTTTTAAAACTGGAAATCTGAGTTAAAAGCTGTGTAAAACCATTATAGTGTAGCCAGCACTCCAGGCTTTTCTAATTAGGTCATTTGGAAAATGATGACCTTTCAGTTTCTGTGGCTCTTTGCTGGGGACACATGTTTCTAATTATCATTTGTATTTTATTTCCCAAAAACTGTTGACAAGCTGAGCTTTTTTGTGTGTACATGTATGAGTGTTGTGTATGTAAGTGTGCATTTGTGCGTGCACGTGCTTTATAAAGTTAATGACATTTCTGTGCTCTAGCATGCTGTGGAAAGAAGATGGAGACAATGTGTATAGGAATTTTAATGTCAGACCATCCCTAAGTCATATGGACTCAAGGAAGTGCACACTAAGGGGAATTTCTGATGTTCCTGGCATTTTATGCCAACTTATTTTAACTTTGTATGAAGTCTGTGTATTGATATTTATTGCACCGGGCTGGCAAATGTGCACAAAGGATATAAGGAAGAAATGAACTGCAGTCCACACTGTGACTAGAAAAATAACTGCTGGCTATGCCTGAAATACTGTCTAGGACTAAAACCAAAAATCTCAAAACCTTTTGAGGCTCACTTGTCCTTTTGCAAGGTGTTTTTAGAATATTTACGAAGGAATACAAGTACTGGCTTCTGATGCCCACTTCTTCCAAAAGAAGTTTAGAAATGAAGCGATGTCATGATTTATGGTTCAAAAGTTTATTCTCCATTTTAGGAGGTTGCCCAAGAAGTGAGGAGGTGCTCTGTGCAGCTGGCTTCTCCACTGACTTCCTTTTCTGTAGCAGGGAAGTTTTCTCAGTGCGCTATCAAGTTCATCTGGAATCATAAAATCATAAAATCACAGAGCTGGCAGGGCTTTTAGAAGGCTTCTAACTCATTGTCTGCCTTGAGGCCTTTCTGAACTTCAGTTCCCTTGGAATATAATGGTCTGCTTTTAACCATCTCACACAAGGCAGCGTTGACAAGGAAGAATGGTACTATCTAAATGTTTAATATATAAATTACACTGGCAGTTTGAAGAAAAGGTATGGAGGATGATTTGAAGTTTATTATGAAATTGCTAATAATTTATTCAACTCAATTTTGTCTTAGAAGTTCTACAGTGGGTAATGGTGAGTCTCTAAGAGAGTAGCTCTAAGTCTGGAAAGGAACTGCCAGTTACCGTAGGACAGAGGTTGGCAACAGGCCAAAGTGCCCCAGGGTGGGATTCAGAATGCAACGCTTGGGTTGGTGCCAGGGGAATCTACAGCACAGGCCAAGTGTTTCTTGACTTGACTCTCAAGTCTATTCGTTTTCTCCTTTGGCTATGTTCATCCTAGAGGATTTGCTTTCTCTTTTTATTTATTTTCACTTAGTTGGCTGGCAATTATTTCCTAGTGCGGTGTTAATCAATAATTAAAGAATCAACTGCAAAAGGTGAAAAAGGGAGAGGCTATGAATGGAGAGGAGGGTTAAGGGTTGGGTCTAGAAGACAGTTCCTCTTGCCTGTTAAGAGGCTGGTTCCAGTCACATTCATGATGTGATGTAGCTGTCCTCCAAGTTCCGGACTGTAATAGGCCGAGGGCTCCAGCTGCTGTGCTCTGCAATCCTGTCAGATTTTCTCTGAGGTCACACTTCCCAAGGTCTCAGCCAATGACTGAGTCAGGCAAGGATATCAGCAAAGGCTCATGAGCTCAAAGGCTCATTTGTGGGAGACACATAGCTCCTCTGACAGACCCCTTTGGCTTGGGACCTTTCACCTTGTCTAGTCAGGTATCCCAAGAGGCTTCCATCCAACTTTCTTTCCTTCCGTGCCTCACTGGGTGTCTGGGCTGTGTAGGGTCCTCGATGTGTTTTTGGGCAGTCTTGACTCCCTTCCCACCTTCACTGCACTTCCTTCCCACTTGCACTTCCTTCCCACCTGCACTTCCTTCCCACCTTCACCTGCACTTCCCTTCCACCTTTACCTGTACGTTCTCTGATGAGCTCCTTGACTTGAAAGTCCTTACTTTCCCTAACAATAAATTTTAGGCTTTATAAAATACTTTAAGGCTTGGGAGTATTACAAGAGAATGAGAATAATATAAAAAAGGAAAACTTGCAACCTGACCAAATCCTACCAGTCTAGATGCCATCTGTGATGTTTATTACAAAAATCATAATTTTGACTGGCTTTATTTAGCCCCTTGCCCACTGAGATATTGCTGGGATCATTTTATCTCCCTTAGAAGGGAATTCCTTCAACTCAGTCCTTCCTGGAAATCTAGGACACTTCTTGCCTTCTTCATTTTTCACTCTCACCAATAAATTTAAAGGAAAGTTAACAACATAGTGATCTCTAAAGAGATTCTGTTCACAAGCCATCATTAGGTCTTAGAGTTTGAAATTACTTATTTCAGAATATAATCTTGGCCTTCCTTTTGCATAAACAAAAGACAGTTGAATTGTTTTACCCCAAACAAGAAACAGGCTTTCTCTAAAACCATATCTTGCTTTACTCCTAGAACAAGGTTTCAAACTTGACACTAGTGACATTTTGGACCTAGTAATTCCTTATTGAAGATTGTGCCATTCGTTTTAGAATGTTTACCAGCATGCCAGGAGAACAACCACCCAGCCAAATGTGGTAGTTCATTGTGATGTCAACTTGAAGGAATTAAGAAACACTTAGTGGATTAGTGGAGCACAGTTCTGGGTGAGTCTGGAAGATTGACATGTAGGCTGCATAATGAGGAAGGAAGGGCTGACCAGGATGTGGCCGGCACCAGCCAACAGGCTTGTAGCCTGGATGGAATTACAAAAGGGAAAAACAAAGTCTTCCTTTTTGCTCTGGTCTTTACCATTGCCTTTAGACATTCATCTTCAAGCTTCCAGTGCAGACTCTTCCACTTTCCCATGCAGACCCTTCCGTCACCTGGCTCTTCCCACTTCCCAGCATGCAGGCAGCCATTTTGTGTTCTTCTACCTCTGATTCTGCAAATGGCCATTGTAAGCCCACTTAGTTAATCCTTTATTTACCATATATATATATATATATATATATATATATGTATGTGTGTGTGTGTGTGTGTGTGTGTGTATATATATATATATAATATTAAATCTGTTCCTTTAGTGAACCTTGACTGATACATAAAGGAAGATTGTGTGTGCATGTGAACACATGTACAATGATCTACCTCTATTAATGCTAGGAAAAGCCAGTTTATTTGCCATCTGAAAAATATTGACTAATACAGAAAAACACCATTACCATCAGTCTGCTAAAGCATTGAAATGTGTATAGAACTATGTGTTATCTCCCAGTGGTTACACAAATCTACTTCCACCCTTATTTTTATTTAGGGTGAATACTTTGTTTGTATGACAGAGATGTGGACCTTCCCAAGATCCCCTCCTCTGGAGGTGTCCTGGATGGCTGTGCTGTGTGGTCATCATTGCCATGCAGGCGATTGATTTTTGGGTATCTTACACCTGGAGGGGCTGAGGTCAGGGTCTGCAGCTGACAGTGGCTCTGCCTTGATTTTCTCTGGTTATGTGTGACACATCACTTCTCTCTGTTCCTGTGTAGAATTCCCACCCCCTGGCCTGGGCTGATGTTTCATCTCTAGGGTGAAACCATCCATTTGCTAGGGTGGCTCACTGGTGTCATTTGAGTTTGGGCCTTCATTTAGTATGGTTCCAAAACGCAAACAATTTGGGGGCAATTCCTATCATAGATGGGTAGGGAAACAACCATGTTTTTCTAAGGCCAATTGTAGATTCAACCAGGAACATTTTTGAAAGCTGATGACCTAAGAATTGGGAAAGATACATAAATCTTTAAGTATCTTAAAGTATTTCAGTTTTTTGGTTTGCACATATTTCCTCCTTTCTATAACCTTTTGATCAAATTAAAGATCCATGACCTACACAATGAAGCAATTACATGAAGATGCAAAACAGAGAATGGCTGTACAACAGGATGAATGGCAAGCATAGAAATTGCTGTCAGGATTCATGGAAGTGGGCTACTGTTGAGGATAAATCGAAAGTGGAAAGTACCTCAGAGGGCTTTGCAGGCTTGGGTTAGGCTTTGCAGATTGAGCAGGATTTAGATGAACAGAATGAAGTGTTAGTGCATCACAGGCACTGGTTAGATATGTGTTAAAATACTCTAATCTCAACACTCTTGGAGGCTGAGGCAGGAGGATTGCAAATTTGAAGACAGCCTGGGAAACTTCAGGAGATCCTGCCTCAAAATTTAAAAAAGGAGGTAGGTTAGTGAGAAGGCCTGGGTTCAATCCCCAGTACTACAAAAATGTCCAAGAAAGCAAGCAAACAAAGCACTGTGAGCTCAGAGATATAAGCAACTTGGGATGCTGCTGGGGGGGACCATCCTGAGGGATCTGGTTTGGGATCTTCTGAAACTGTCATACTTGCGTTCACTCTGCAGCAGCAATGCTAATAGCAGAGTCACTGCAACTCGAGTCAGCATGTTGCTCACTGCTCTAAAAGCAAGTTCCATCAAGAGGGCCCTGCAGGGAAAGTTTGTTTACTTAGAGGACGATGAGGAAACAACAGCATGCATGTGAGGGATTTGGCTTCTAAAAGTGAATAGGGTTGTGAAGAAGAAGCAATTCTCCTTTGATGAGTGATGTGCATGAGAAATAAGTTAGCAAGAAGTGGAGTTAATGTCCATGGACATTGCATGACTGGGGCATACATGGCTCAGGACATCGCTCCGTGCTGCGCATCCTGTAGTGAACCTGTCTGAAACTGGCCACACTTACAAGAGGTAGAAACTGAATATTGACTTCTAGGAGTTACTGATCTGAAATTATCACTGGCCACTTCCACAGATGCAAAGAATGTAGGCACAGGTGCTTCTAGAGCTTCAGATTAAGTTCTCTTAAATATGTATAGTTAGCTCTGAAGTACTGAGGGTGTGTTACGATTTTAAAGTTCTCTTTCTGTGAAAAATCTGATTGCTTTTCATCTGCCTTGAATTGCCCCACTTGAAAATTTGAGTTCATAGAATTCTGAAGAAGCCTGAAAAAAAACTAAGTTCTAGTTGTAAAAAGAAAACATAAATGTGACTTCCACACTTTACCTAACATAATTACTATTAGGAATTAAATGGCGCTAAAATCACTGCAGAAGTTATTTTTTCAAACTCTGAGTTGGCCCAGAAAACAACTATTAAGAGTTGTTTAGCTTTAGGGAACATTCTCTGAGGTGTGTGTTTACTGAATGTGTTCATTAGCTTATTATACTTAATAACCTCAACACAGAAACAATTGATTAGGTTGCAAAGATCAGATGCTGGAAAATTTTGGAGCTATGTAAAGGGATGTTAGGGTTCAGATCTAAAAGGTCTCCCCAAAGTCCCCTGCATTCAGGGGTGGGCCTTCTGAAAGGGGATTGGATCCCGGGCATATTGTATTCACCAGTTGATGAATGAAGTGTGAGTTCCAAGCTGAACGTGATGTCAGGAGGCGGGTCTGGGAAGAGGTGGTTGCTAGGGTCCTGACTGGTGGGTGTTTCCTGTCCCTGGCTCCTCCCTTCTCTCTGCCTCTTAGCTGCCACGGATGAGCAGCCTCCTCCCCCAGACCTTCCACCCTGCAGTTCCTGTGTCCGAGACAACTGACTTTGGACTGAAACTGCTAGAAGCAACGAGCTAAAGTGGATATTGGGTTAAGTGGGTGTCCAGTATTTTGTCTCAGCACTGGGAAAGTGACTAAGGCAAAGGGGAGAGGTAAATCTACTTAATTCCCACCTTTCCACCTATGTCAGCTGAGGACTGGGGGAGGAAAGGAGAGCAGCGGATTTGTTAGACCTCTCCCTCTGTGAACAAGCAATGCTTTGGAGGTGGGGTCAGCCTTTTCATTGCCACCAGCCTGTCACTTGCAAGTGAACAGTGAGGGCAGCGTGGTTGGTTCTTCCATGAGGATGGTTCTCTTTTGTGTGGCTGAGAACTCTAGAGGATTCATTATCCTACTCACTCCATCATGGGCTGCGGTCGCTGGCTGGGTGACTTGGGGAAGTCACTTCACTTTTCGGTACCCCAATTTCCTCTTCTGCTCATGGAGAATGCTTTCCTTGGGGAACCCTTCTCTACCTGAATTCCTTGTTTCATTCTGTAAACCCATGCTTCTGAAACTCTTTGAAATCTTCAATTTTATCATAAAATTACAAAATTTTGTACTTATTTGTACAAAACTGGTCTGAATATAAAAATAACATTTTTAATTAACCATGAGCCTAGTGCATAATCTGGTAATATGTACTTCCCTTATCCCATGGCTACTATAATTCTCTGGCATATAAAAGTGCAACCCCAAAGGAATTTAAGAGGGAGGAGCAGTGAATCAAATCTTGTGAGCTAATCCCTGCACTTATCTATCAGGACTGGGGGCTTATAGGGTGGTAAAATAAATCCCAAGATTTCAGTGGTTTAAAGGAATAAAGATTTACTTCTTTGTGGTTAAAAAACAAACAAACAAACAAAAAAACTCTTGCTGGGAAGCTAGGGGCCAATGATTGTTCTTACTCTGGTCCAGCTAGAGCAGGGCTTCCAACTCTATGCTTCCCTGGCCCATGATGGCCAAGATGGGGCCTTGGAGATGTGATGATTCATTCATGGACTCTTGTGTCCTTCGCTTGGTATTGGCCTAAACAAATCATAGTCATGCACACCTGCAAAGAACAGCAGAGTGCCATTCTGCAGGATTCTGGGAGGAGGAGGAGGAGGAGGAGGAGGAGGAGGAGGAGGGGGAAGAGGAGGAGGGGGAAGAGGAGGAGGAGGAGGAGAAGGAGGAGGGGGCAGGAGGGAGACAGAGACCAGGCACAGGGTAGAAAGAGGTGCCCAGGACCTGAATGTGACCAGCTGCCCTGAAATCTCTCCACAAAGTGAATCTACCAGCTTGTATTTCCTTTTACTATTCTCACACTTTGGGTCACTATGTTGCTTTCCAAAGAGTTTTGGGGTTCTGAGAATTGCATTATAATCACAGTCTAGTCCTACTTCTCTGAAATTACTTCCATAGTCTACCATTTTTTGAAAAAACTTGGCTTTATCTCAGAGTTTCCTGCTTGGCTTTCTCTCTTCTGAGAAAGAAAAGGCACGTGTAACTATTGTCCTGGAATTGCATTAGCTTAAATTCCAGGGTGCTGGCTCTCCTCAAATTCTTAGAAGTGCCTCACTGTCGGAAGAACAAGGTATCCTACTCCTTTTGATACTCCTGTTGTTGCCAGGAAGGTGACAAGGCACCTCCAGAGAAGGGAGCAGACCTGGAAGACACACTTTTCTTGGAGGGTGGCTCTAGCTAGGGTGACCGAGGATCCTCACCACCAGTTCCTGAGTCTCCAATCTCAGGCTGGGTCAGAGGCAAGTGCTTTGCAAGCATTGTTCTCAGTGGACAGTTTGTGGCAAAGTAGTGCTGACCAACAGGGAGGGAACACTTTCTGAACAAATCTTTTGTCACACTGTGCCAGGCCCTATGGCAAATTTGAGGGAAATTGAGATAATTCTATATTTTTGAAGCTTCTGGGGTGGTAGAATGAAGTAATGCCAAAAGAAGATGATAGAAGCGGGCGGATTTAAAGTTGTTGGATGAAATGCTTCTCTTTATAACTGTTGCCAGTGTACTTCTGCAAGTTCAGGTGTAACCTTATTTGGTTATATCATCAAAAATCTAACTTTGATGTTCTGAATATGAAGCTTATGCCAAATGGTTCTCTTGGATCCACTCTCCCCTCTACCTCTGTGATAGGTCCTGAAAGTAAGTGTTAGACGTTCTGTCTGCCCATGAGACACTCAAAATCAATTTGAGGAGTCAGTATTAAAAATATAAACCAAAGCCCAACACAGGTGGGTATATAGTAAAGTGCTAAGTTGGCAGAAGGTACTACATGTATTTTTAAAAGCTCAGAAAATGAAGGGATCCCTGTGGCTGGTGGAGTCAGGAGTGGTTTCAGGGAAGAGATGACCTGAGAGTTGATCAAGGATAAAGGGATTCAAGGAACGACAAGAACAACAAGGAGGAAAAGATATTGAGATACTACATGGTTTCTCTTATATGAAAAAACCCAACGTATAAATAAAGAGGAAAATAAAAGATCATAGAAAACAGGGAGATGGAACTTTTCCAAATGGAGAAGGGGCCAAGAGATTGGAGTGGGGAAGAGGAGGGGAAGGAAGCAATGAAGATGTGCTGTGTCCATGTATGAACTCCCTATGAGGAGTGAAATCATTATATACTGCAAATGTGTGCTAATAAAAATAAAAATAAATTCACATTCAATTAAAACTGGCTCTGTTTCATAATGGTCCAGTCTCCCTCCTTAGCCTGGATAAAAACTCTTCTGAAACCCTATGTAATTTAAGACCTGTGTTGCTGCCCCTTAGAAATATGTTAATATGTGTACCAACAGCCAACAGTGATGCAGACTCCAGAGCAAGCAAGGAACTCTGCCTAGGCTTCCCTTTGAGGCCAGGAGGGAGCTAATAACTTTCCTTCCAGAGCATGCAGAACCCGGTGGGGGATGAGCAGTGGATGGCTGAGTTGGTGCACGCAGGCCTTGCAAAGGGGCTTCTAAAGCTCTCTGCCTTTGAAGTGAGTGAGAATACCTCATGCGGAGGCATCCTGAGAGTTGATGGGACCAGACCCACACATCTTCCTAGCTGTCATGAGCATCCCCTACTGCTTCTCCCTGGACAGCAGAAGCCGGGGAGCACACCCCGTGGAGTCACTAAGTCTGCAAGAATGGGGAGAGCAGTTACCATGGGTTCAATCCTACTCCCAGCTGTGGTGCTGAATGTGTGTGTGTGTGTGTGGGGGGGGTGTCTGATCAGGCTCGCATTAACCTTCTTCTTCCCTTCTAAGAGGATGTCTATTTTTCCCCCCTCAAAAGCAAAGTTAGAATATTTGTTTGGAAATGAATTCTTAGACTCTGGTTTTAGTTAGACTTTTCCATAGGGAACAATAGAACTGGAGTACATTTCTAATTTAGAACTTTACATTGTTGATGAAGTTTTGAAAATAACAGGACTAGGCAACCCAAACATCTGTTGCTTTAATTTGTTCCTCCCTTAACTTGCAGCAAACCTGTGGCACCAGGCTTTGAATGTGGGCACTGTCTCTGATCAGTATTTTGGGGAGAGTTTTGGAATGCACAAGAAAATAGAGATAAGATTCTGTGCTTATAATGCATAATGCTTTACAGATTGCACTGTGGGTTTCTGAAACAACAAAATGTCACGGTGGGTTTTAATGCAGTTTAGAGGATCAGCCCAGCTCTTTGATGCAGGACATTTAAATTACTGTTAGTCACAACATAAAGCTCAAGTCCAAAATTGGAATCTCTCTCCTATTACCACACATCAAACTACTTGAAATGGAGATGGACTTGCATTTCTCTGGGGCAACTGCAATGCTCTTTTGACAATCAAATATACTGAGAACAAAGGTTCTTGTTCTCCATGTTGGGTATGGTGTGGAGACGTTTCAGTCCACTTGGTGGTGGCCAAGTGGGAGCCCATTGGTAGGGAGGGTGAAGAAGGAACTTTTTGGAGGAAGTGTCAAAACAGCTCACACTGAGCTGGGGCATAAGATGACTCCTGAATCACTGAAAACTGACAGGGCACGCTGTGTAGGTTCAAGACAGCTATAAAGCCACAGCTTCTTTGTCTAGAAGAGGTGTTGGTAAAGAACTCATATCCTGGATGAAATCTTTGTGTATCATCATGATCATGATTTTCTGACAAAGACTTTTCACATGTGACATCAAGAAACTTTCTATTCAACCAAAGCATTTTTACAGTAAAACCTACTTTGATAGTCAACTGTTTTGTCAACTTAAGTAAGAAATGCCCAGCTGCTTGGCTTAGCTTAGTTCTAGGTGTGACTGAATGATGGGCTTATTGAAGAGGAAGGCCCACCCTGGGTATGAGTGGCATCAATCAGTAGGCTTATAGCCTGAGTGGAATACAAAGGGAAAGAAGGAGGAGGTCTCACTGCTGTTTCTTTGGAGGAGTGCCACTCTTCGCCATTACCTTGGGCCTCTATCTCTTGTCTTCCAGCACAGACTCCGGATGGAGACCATGGGTAGATGGTAGCGTTGTCTGATTGTTTGACTGAGGTCCTGGGCCAATCTGTGTGGGAATGAAAGGTGCCCAGGTGGGCCAGTTTGGTCTGTTCCATCTTTAGAGAAGATGTAGAGAGCTGTGTGCTTGCAGTCAGATGAAGCTCAGGGCAAAGACTGATGAAGCAGTTGCTTCCAAGCTTGTGTGCTCCTGCCAGATGCTTTTCCATGCTGCTTAAATTCCACTTTTCAGTGCCCTGTCCCAGGGCAGTGGGGGGAAATGTGGGTATTAAGCAGCCATGACTACTTGGCTCCTTAGCTTCACAGTGGGACCTGCTTTTCACAGTGGGCCATTTCTACTCATTCAGGAAGGTGTTGATCTCTCTGAACACAGCAGTAGAAGGGTATGGGTTCTGATGGGCTCTGCTTTTTTCTGCATTCTACAAGGTCCAATTTTTTTGACTTCAAAAAAATTTTTTTTCTTAATCCCTCAGATGCAGAATCCTTCCCCCTCAAGTCACTTCTCTTACAAAATAATAGCTTCTGAGATGTGTGCATCATGTACCTAGGCCAGAATCAACAACTGGGTATCTCTTAGTTTGAAAATTTAGAGTCTATGTTAATTGCCTTTCTCTCTCTCATTGTTGAGACAAAATACCAGACACCCAAAGTTAGAAGAGGTTTATTTGGCTTACAGTTCATAGAGGTTTTAGTCCATAATCAGCCAACTCCAAGGCAGGCATGACAAACAGGCATGACAGAGCAGAAACAACATGGTGCACACAAGGCAGCAAAGGTAACAAGGGGGTTACCAACGTCTCTCTGCCCCTTTTATCTTATTCAGACTACTTAGGGTGGTAGCACTCACACCCTTAATCCTAGTGCCCTTGCACTAGGATTGCACTGCATCATGAATCAATTCTAGTTTCACACACTCTAGATCAATCCTATAACCACATGAGGCTTTGGGGGAACATCCAGACCCAAACCGTAACAGAGCCCATCCTTAATAATGACTAAGTCATTGTCCTCTCTGTAGAAATGAGTAATATTCTACCATGTTGAGTGTTCCTCAGTTGCATCTCATGAATTTTCTTCAAATGCCACCCACTCGCCTGAACACACACGGTGGCTGGCAGACTGGAGATAGCAGTGCCAGCGTACAGACCCTCCTTCTCTCTAGACTCAAGGTAGCTTAGACATTGAGGAGCAAAGCTAATGACCATTTCCTACTTTCTCTTACTTGAAAGTGAAAATAGTGCATTTTCACCTTCATTAATTACAGCCAAAACAATCAAAAATTTAGCAGCCTTCCAGGCAACTTTAAAATATTTTAAAATAATCAATTTTACTTTAAAATGTTGACCTGAAATGTGTAGAGTACTCTGAATTTCAGTAGCTGCTCTTAATTAGTGATGTTACGTAGCTTATGTAACACAGCTTCCAAGGGCAGGTGCCTCTTCGCCGTTACGCGCCAATGGCACACTGGAGAGGAACACACGCGTGTTCTCACTTCCAACTCCCGTCGTAATCTCTAACATCAGTATTCATAACATCAAATGCATATATCCTCTAGAGGGCAGTTTCTGGTGCCCTTAGGTTATTGGTTGTCTTCCCTGACCCTAACCCTAACCCTAACCCTAAACCTTTTTGTTCTTAGACTGGACTTTGCTTTCACAGATATATTCTCAAGCATATTTATAGTCAATAATTTATATATAACCATACAATAATCATACTCAATTTAATGTACATTACACTCAATAAAATTTTGTTAAATCAATAAACATATACACATTGTGTGTGTGTGTAGAGGGTACTTTATTTTGTGTATCCTCTATAAATTTAGGAATCAAGAAGTTTTCCTCATCCCTGAAGTTTTTATTATGTAGCTTCAGAGATTTTTCCTTTCTGAATAATTCCGTCCTAAAAAGTTTGAAGAAAATTTACACAGGAATCTCGACTTACCCGTAGGTGGAAAGAAAGGATAATTTTTACATTTCATGGCAATTTTGGATCTTTCACACTTGGATAATTTTGTATTTCAAAGGAAGTGTTTCAAAAATTCCTATTCTTTAGATTGAAATGGTTAAAATAAATACTATAACATTTACATTTTGCTTTTAATAATTATTGCTTTACATGGAGATTTATATATTTATATAAACAACATTACTGGAATTTCTAAGTGTTTAATTAACTGATTATTTTATCAGAACATTTTGAAACCTTTTTGAAATATATTTCTATATCTTAGGCACAGAGAAAATATTCTTTTTATTTTTGATCCTCTGGAAAATCCATTTATTTGCTTTTAGCACTGGAACAATTTTTATTTATTTTTTTGTTCAGGAAGGCATTTATTTTGAGTTGAAAAATAAACATGATTTTTTCCAAAAATCTGCTTGAATATCACTTTCAGTTATGTGCTGGGAATGGAGATCCTGTCACTCTCTCCTTCATTCTTCCCATTTCACTCAGGAATGGTTAGCATATAGGTGGCATTAGTTCCTTTTTTTGTAGATGACAGTGTGTCCGTGACATTTATGATAAGTGTGAAGCCGTATAGAGGTGATTAGAAATTCTCTTGCTGTGGAAGTAGAGTATCTTCTACCAACTGGTAAAAATAAGCCTTTTCCTTTTTATTTTTGTATTAGGAGAACCTCAAGGGCTCTGAAAACTAGGAGGCAAAGGTATCACACAGCTGGAGAGCTCTGCATTTAAGAATGTTTGGCAATAGAGGGGAGAAAAAGATCTTTTTAGGACACTAAGGCTGAGAGGTCATTGCATTAGTTGGCCTATTAAACTAGAATGGCCTCCTTTTATTTCTCAAAGAAATAAATTAACTGTAAAAAGGTAATGATAAGGTTGTAATAATAAAGACCGAATTTGATCTTATGAGCTTGTTCAGAAATACTAGCTCAACTCAAACTCAATATTATTCTAAACCTGGTTGTTAAATACTTACTTTAGACTATAGTGAATAAAATACTTGGTAAATGGGCATGCTATTGTGATGGCATAACAGTCAGGTTGAACAGTCTCCTACTTCTCTGGGTAGGATTTGCAACTGGAAGCTTACCTATAACAATGATATTATAGCCCTGCTTGTGCTTGTACAGCCAGATCATTTAAGACAGGGTGTAGCTAGGATTGTGGGCTTTCTCTACCATACTGCTTGGTTCTGTAAATAAAGTCTATGGACACAGCCTGATGTTAAAGACACCCAGATCTTTAAGCTTTGACTGTGGCTGAAGCAGCAGGATTGAGGAGTTGCGATACACAGGGCATGGTTTGCAGGGCTAAAATATTTGGTTCTTTGAGAGTCAGTTTGTTGACCCCAGATGTCACATACCAGTTTTCTTCCTTTTTCTTTGCTGGTGGTGCCATAGGAAACTATGTGCAATGCCGATTTTTCTCTTGTGACTAATCTCTCTCTTTCTGATGCAAAAGACAAAGACAAAAATAAAAAATAAAAAACAGAAAAATATCCAAATCAAAGATGGATACGAAATCCTTACAAAAATTTAAAAATATTGCCAAGAATCATGAAATAGGCCCATTACAATATGCTGATGTTCATAAAAATTTTTATGCTCGTCAGCTGACATAGCGAGAACAGAATATTCAGAAATGTGTATTTTAGTATCATAACTTTTATTGAAATGCACTGTATGCTTGGATCACACCTCATACGTTTCCATTTCAATTTTGCCATTCTTTCAGGAGTTGGTAAGCTTTTCTAGCAGTGGTTAAGATAGAAAATGTTTTAGGCCTTGCAGTTGATATTTGCTTTATTTTCCACAGAGCAGGTGATGGACTGGCTTGGTCTGCAGGCCCATGGTTTGACCACTTCTGCACTAATGCAGTGTCTCGATCAGGTGCAACTTACGTGGACTGCCTTTTCAGGAGATGAGCATCAACAGTGCCTTCCAGTTTTAATATTTTTCTATCATGTTCTATAAAATCCATTGCATTATGTTACATAAGGATCATTTTCTTACCATATGGAGAATGCAGGCAGAACAATAGTGGGGACATAGCATGTGGCGCAAAATTCAAGTTTTACATTTCTGATGTGTAAATTTATAAGAAATTTCTTCCAAATGTAGAATTATAAAGCAACAACTATTTAATTTTCCTCTGAGTTTGTGTGTCAGAAGTTCAGGGAGGGCTTGGTTGGATAGTTTGGACTTGGAGTTCCTCGTTTGTTTGTGCCTCCATGGAATCTGGGGCTATGCCTCGTGTAGGTGGGACTTGGCTGGACATCCAGGATGGGTGGCAGTTGATGTGGTGTCAGAAGGGACCTCAGCTGGTACTGTTGATTGTCATGCTTCTACCTGGCCTCTTCCTTGCCAGGTCACAGGGTAGTCAGACTTCTATGGTGCTCTGCTTGCCTGAGAGTGAACACTCATTTCCAGAGAAAGACGTAGAAGTCACCTGAGCAATGCTGTTCTAGCCTGAAAGTCTTTATTACTCAGTCACAAGCTTGCCCCTGATAAAAGTGAAGGAGACCTAAACTGTGTCTCCAAATGGGGGGAATGTCAAAGAATTTAGGGCCATATTTTAACATCACCATACCTAGCTTTGGTGATTTTATATTTATAACTCTACTGGGACAGTAATAGAATTTTAAAATTCAGTGTTATATAATTGTATCAATATTGTATAATTAGTGTTATTAAAGGCAAGGCATTCTAATTAGTATCTTCTTTGATCTCAAATGAAACTAACAAAAAGAACAAATTAGGTTGATTTTCCAAAAAAACAAGATAATCGCAAGATTTCAAAAAGATATGCTACAATGTTTTTGTCTTTATAGGGTCACCTATATCCCCCATTCCGCAGTTGCATTCATTGAGTAATTGAGTGTAAATCAGTTAGTGAAAAACTTGAATTGTGGGGTTTTAAAGAAAAACGAGGTCCTTATTTTTATATAACTAAGGTAGGCTATGAAAGGATATCTAAGCATAAGAAATCACTCATTTAATGTCTACCTAGTGATAATTTACTATATGGCAGGCACTATTCTCCATGTGGAGGGTATAGCAGTGGAAATAGATAACAATCTTTCCTCTTATGGAGATTAAACTATTGGGGAGACAGATCTAAACAAAAGATGTACTGTAAGTCACATTCTGACTGGTACTATGAAGAAGAATAAGGTGGGAGAAAAGAGAGACAGAGTGGCTGGGAGATTAAGGGTTATTTTACATCACCCAGTAGAGGAAGGTGGTGCCTGAAACAGGAATGAGCTGATAAGCCAGGCAGAGCTTGTGTGGACTGCCTGAGGGATTGGAGGCCACTCTGCCCTTGTGGAAAGATTATCAGAACAGGGGCCAGAGAGGAGGTTAGATTTCGCTATTGTGAGTTGTGCTGCTATAAACACGGTGTGCATGGATCACTGTAATATGACATCTTTAAATCTTTGGGAAAGACGCCTAGAAGAGGAATAGGTGGGTTGAATGGAATTTCTAGTTAGTTTTTTGAGAAATCTCCACATTGATTTCTATACTGGTTGTACTAGTTAACATTCCCAACATGATGTTAAGTGAAATAAATCAGACACACAAGCTCAATCAGACACAAGAGCTTCTCTTATATGAGAAACTGGAAATATAAATAAAGAGCAAAATACAAGATAGACAATAGGAAGAGGAAGATAGATCTTTTGCAAAAGGGGAGGGGCCAAGAGGTGGAGGGAGGAGGAGAGAGAGGAGGGGAGGAGATGAAAACGAATCAAGATGCGGTATGTATATTAACCGACTCTCCATGAGGAATGCAGTCATTATGTACTACAGACAGGTACCGATAAAATTTAAAAAGGAAGAGAGGAGGTTAGAGAATCAGAGGTCTTGTCTTGCAGCAATGTTCCGGCATGGGAGAGCTTCCGTGAATCTGGTCAGCCATATGAGGAGTTTCCGTTTTATTGAGTGAATTTAGAAGTTCTTAGAGAATTTCCAGGCAAGGAGTGGCATACTCTGATTCAGATTTTTAAAATCACTATGAGTCCTGCATAAATAATAATGTGTATCTGGGGATGGTGTGGGGGGAGGAAGAATTGAGGCAGAGGGCCCGGATAATGGGCATTTGCATTGTTTTAGGCACAAGATGTTTGTGGATTGGAGTGCTAGCAGCACAGGTTGGTAAAAACATAAAAGCAGCCACGCGTGGTGTGCCAGCCTGTAATCCTAGCACTCTGGGAAGCTGAGCAGGAGGATCACAAGATCAAGCCCAGCCTGAGCACTTTAGCAAGACTCTGTCTCAAAATAGAGATTGACAAATAGGGCTGAGGATGTAGCTCAGTGTAAAGGTCCTAGGTTCAATCCCCAGGACTAGAAGAAAATACATAAAAGTAAAATAGATAAGAGACTGCCGTTGGACAGTAGGGAAGGAAAGAGAGGCTATGAGAATTTAGTCAGTTCATCTGGAAGTGGCAAGCTTGTATTCCAATCTAGTTATAATTTCACACATCAACCTCAACAAGTGGATTGTCACACATTAAAATTAACATTCAGATAAATGATATTTTACTACGATTTCACGTGGATGCCCCAAATTAAAAGGAGTTAACCATGGTTATGCTTTTTAGGCATTTTCTCTGATCATACTTCTTCATTGTTAGCATGCAGAAAACATTTAAAATCCAGGAAATTGGATGAAATTTAAATGACATCACCCTTTTCTTATGTCATTTCTATGGAAAATCAGGAGCTGACTGCAGAGAGGAGACACATAGCTGCACATTGAGAAGGAGGCCTGGTGGTTAAGTTCTGTTGTCAGTTTGGGGAACTGAGAAATTATCAATGATATATCAAAAACTTTTTTTTCCAGGATCCATGAGGATGGAAAAGAGTATGGATATTTGTGCTAGGAGTAATTTCGAAGCAAATAGGCGTCCACACCCAGAACTGTGTCTTGCGGTACCCTGGGCAGCCTGGGGAGCCTCTTCTGATAGGATCCTTCTCCTTTAGGTGAGGGGAAATGGGGCTGTAGCTCCATCCTTCCTGTAGTACTTTAAGCATGGTTATTGAAGAAGAAATTGGCTTTTTTGTCGACTTGACTTCATTGATTCTTTTTGTATTTTCGTCATCACGTTTACCTTCTTTGTGAGCTCCTGAGTTACTGCCAAGGTGCTCTGCTTGTGGCTCTAAAACCTCTCTGTTCCTCGATTTATAGGTTTCAGCATGCTTTTTTTCCTTTTCTGTGCGATTGAGATCTTCAAAGTATGCGTCTTTCAAAGTAGCGACAGGCAAAATACAGCTGGAGGAGCAGTGACTCCCCGTTAAGCAGCTTTGCCTGCTGTCATTGTCACTGCTGGGGGGTGGTGATCCATGTCAGTCACTGAAATGACACTGAGTAAGACTGCGGGCTGCTCCTGAGATTTGTGTAGGAGAAGAGAACACTCTCAAGGTAAGGAGCCTTTCCCATGGCCCCAGCACCTTGGAGCCATCGTGCTGGAACATGGTAGATACCCAGAGCATATTAATATTCATCCTAAGACCACATTTTTAAAGCTGTGCTAACACATGGTAGGTAAATTCATTGCAATATAAGAATTTCTTATTTATCCTGGATGAAGTTTATTAATGCTAGAATAAATAACCTTCTAAGCTGACAGAGAGACCTTTACTGAGACTCAACGGATTGTTATAAACTTATATTTTTAAGCCATCAATGTAAGAAGAGGTTAAGACTAACGTTTACTTATTAAGATAATTTCCTAATCATTCTTATAAGAACTTAATGAGTGACAAACTGACGCTGGATATAAATTTATGATTTCCCAAAATAACATTTGATTGGTTTGAGTGATGTCTTACATCAAGTAATCATAGTTAATTTTTGCTTCTGGAGAGATTTGACTTTCCCAGTCTATCATGTCATCAAATGTATTTCAGGAATGATTTCTTTGTCTGTTGATACAGAGTTAATTCCTATGGAGATTCTTCAGTGTAGAACTTGTGTTTTTATCACGGCGGCTGGGACAAGATCAGAATAGTGGCAAAAAGGCTACAACTCCATTCAGAATATACTGCCAAATTATTTCACATTTAACAGTATTTTAATCATATAAATCAAAGGCAATTTGGGACTTTCCCTGTGATATGTTAGAGTCCACAACCAATTGGTCATTTTAGTTCATAAATGCTCCATAAGTGCTCCAACCTCAATTCCATTTTGTGTTAACAGTTACAATGGAAGCCATTATAAATTAAATACACTGTCAAAGGAAATGTTAAAATCAGTGTTTCTTGCTATATTTATTTCTTAAACATTCAATATATGTAATGTTTACTTTTCAATCCACATGTAGAAGAAATTTTAGAGACTAGGAAAGGAATACATATGACAGAAAAGATAAAATTGTTAGGTTTTACATTTCCAGATTCTTTCTTAAAGGAAGAACTTGAGTGATTACAATTCTGGTTTTTGGGTAGCAAACTTATCACCCTAAGAACAGTAACAACACACCCCTGGAAGGCACGGTAACAAGTGAGAGTTAGGTCATCCTCAGCAGTTAGGGACCATTCAGGAAGCAGTGCTGGGGAGCTCTGCCTGGATGCAGAGCAGGAGGGTCTTGTGTCATTCTGCACTTCTTGTCAGGATGACCCCAGGCACCTGGGTCTAGCACTCTCGATGCAGATTCCCACTTTCCTGGACTAGGTGCAGGTCCGGTCTTTCATGGGGATTTGCCTTTTCTGAAGCAGTGATGGACAGTGAGTAGCTTATTCCCTAAACTACTGTCCATTCGCAACTTGACCTTGCTCTTGGGATCTGGTGGTGGAGCTGGTTGCACATTGGAAGTACCTGAATTCCGTAAACTCTCCGCATTCTTGCTCTACCTCCAGTCATGCTGACTTAATTGGCCTGGGCTACTGTTCAGTCCTTGGCATTTTTGGAGAGCTCCCTAGCTACTTCTAAGATGCTACTAGAGCCAGGAACCACTGGCTGAAAGAAAAGAGGACAACTTTTGAAATTCCACCTTAGTTCTTCTCACCTTCAATTTTGTTTTCCCACAGATTTCTCAAGGAGTTTCAGCAAAGCCTGAGAATCCCCTGATTGTGACTCATGGTTCCTGACTCTTCATTAAACTACTTTCTGGATTGTCTTTGATCATTGTCAGGTAAAAGGGCCGAAGACCAAGACCAGACCAGACCACAACAAGCCTTTATTAGGGGAATAGATCTGCCGGCTGTCTCTGAACAAAGGAGAGACAAAAGCAATATGGCTGGGGCAGGGAGAGTCTTTTATAGAGACTGGGGTGGGGTTTGTAGGGGCAGAGGTGGGGTTGAGTGAGGTAGTGACTAGGGAATGGAGGAGCTGGTGATGTCACTAGGTGGTAGGAGGTGAGCGAGTATTAGGTTACTTTCTAGGCGGGAACAGGGGCATGCTGGGAAGAAGGGTTTATTCTTTGGTGGCAGCAGGGGAGGGGGCAAGGCAAGATAGGAAGAGGGCAGCTACTGTACATAATAGCTGCTGAGGTGGTGGGAGACCTATCAATCATAATCTTACTAATGCAGTAATCTAAAAAAAAAGCAAACCCAGAGAGGGTCAGGGAACTCTGACGCTATATGGCATTGTATTGTGAGAAGTGGTGGAACATAACACATTCGGAGCATAAGTGGAGTGGCATAGCGAAAAGCATATGCAAGGTCATTAATCAAAGCAGATGTTTATCTTTAATCGACAGTAGCACAGGAAATAAGCATTGGAGTGGGATTTGGTAAGTCTTAGAGTCCTGCCTGGCTTCAGCATTTCCAGCTGTGGCCCTTGAATGCCTTACCTACACTCTTGGAACTTTGCTTTTCTTATCCATGGCACAGAAACAATGTCTGCCCTACTATCTGTATGTGGCTGTTGTATGTTGGGATTAAATTAAATTATAAAGATGAAAGAATATTTTATACTGTATGTGATACACAAGTATTATCAGGACTGTAAGTTGAACTGCTTTAATATGTATTTATGTGAACACATTTGATAGTTTGCTTTTTCAGTAAGGGAACAATTCTGGGGAAACAATGGTTACAAGACTGTTATTAAATCAATATGTCATAGTGTTCAACTAATCTGCTTGGGAGGCAAGTTTATAGAAAATGAAGAATGTATCTTTTGAAAGCCTGATGTTTTAACTTTGCATAGATATAATGGTTTACTAATTTCTAAAAACAAAATCCCATGTCATTTTTCTCATCATTTAACCTTATATTGAAAGCTTTTATTCTATCTGATGTTGTGCCCATAGGGGTCATTAAAATAACAATAAAAACCCTGTGGGGGCAGAAATGTTTGTGATACCCTTCAGAGATGTCTTAGTTTTGTCTTTAGCCGTGGTGTTCCAGTGATTTGGGGCTGCTGTACCAAGTTATCACAGACTGGGCGGCTTAAACAAAGCAGTTCATTTCCCACAGTTCTGGAGGTTGGAGTGCTAGAGGAGGACTTGTGAGTGAATGCTTCCAGCCACCAACAGCTGGCTTCTCTTGACCCCTCCCATGGTGGACAGAGAGCTGGCTGGCTCTCTGTCTTCTCACAGTGGCACGGATCTACTTCATGAGGGCAGTGCCTTCAAGATCCAATTGCTCCCAAATGTTCCATCTCCAAATACCATTGTTTTGGGGATTAGATTTCAGCGCGGAAAGGTGGGGGAGCATGCACACTCAGTCTGCCACAGGTTACCAGAAAGGGAGTGGTAGCTGCTGAGCATAACCACCATTCACTGAGCTATTGCTACTTGCCAGGCCCCATGCTGAGTATTTCAGGTCCTCTGTCTTATGCACAGACCCACAATTTCCATATGAATTGCATTGTTATTATGTCAGGTTGTTTTCCTGAAAAAAGTTTAAAAACTGAGGATATAGAGTCTGCTATAATTTCCCCCTTAAACCTAAGACATGTGACTTGGATCCTTTTTTCTTTTGTTGGTGGTATTAGAATTGAACCCAAGTCATTCACACAGAGCTACATCTCCAGCCGTTTTTCTCATTTTAAATTCTTGAGACAGAGTCTTGCTGTGTTGCTAAGTTGCCCAGGCTGTACTTGAGCTTGTGATCCTCCTGTCTCAGCCTCCCAGAGTGCTGGGATGACAGATGTGTCCCACCACGCCTGGCTTCAGATGCTTTGCTGGTAACCTCTGAACTGCACTGTGGTCATTCTGCTGCTGATTCTGGGAGAGATGGTGGGAAGAGCCTAGAAGGAGAAGTTCTGAAGGATAGCCCGGTGCTTCTCTTATAATCAGTTAACTCTGGGCTGGACCCACAGTGGTTCTGTAGGCAGAGTGGGACTGAGGACACTCCCTGAAGAAATGTTCTCACAAGCACGCTCTGCATTGCTGGGTTCCTGAGAACAACCGCTGGTGTGTGACGTCATCAGAGCATCACAGGCTGAGAGGGGTCATGCTGATGGCAGTAGTGACAGGGGTGCCTGGCAGGAGAAGAGCAGGGCAGATGTGACCTTGTAGTAGATTGCATTTGATCATGAATAGGAGCAGCACTGGCTCTGGAGTTCCTAGAGGAGATCCCTGTAAAAACCACGTGATTTCTCTGCATGTGACCTCATTGGGCCCACAGACGGGAATGGCCTGAATAATAATGGTGACAAAAATGAAAACAATGAACTTGTGCTTCGCCAGATGCTTTACTTACACAGCATTATCTCAATCTCAAGCAGTTCCATGCACTAAAGAGTGAGGTAAAATTTTTTTTTTGGTATCAGGAATTGAACTCGGGACCTTGTGCTTGCAAGGCAGGCAGTGGAACCACCGAGCTAAATGCCCAGCCCAAGAGTGAGGCAATATTAACAGCATCATTTTACACATAAAGGCCTTGGGGATAAGTAGCTTGCCCAAATTCACACGAGTTAATCAGTGGGGTGAGATTGAATCAGATCTGATTTTGTAGTCAGTAGCATATATGACACTGTATTTTCCTACAGAAAGCTAATTGGAGAAGGTGTTAATATACCTCTTGATTAAAGCTGCAGTGAGTATTGGAAGTGGATGAATGTCATCCTGGCTAGGATACCGAGAGCATGAACGCCAGGGTTGGATTAATTAATGTAACAGGACACAGCTGGGGCTTTTTGTTTGCTAATGCTCGTAGCTTTTTTTGAATTGATTCTATGACCTGCAGAAACTCTGCTAGTTGTTTAAAAACAGAAGTGAAATTAATTACTCTCTAAATGCACAGTAAGTCAGAAAACAACTTTGGATAAAAGGAGTTTGATTGTTTGCATTAGGAAGGGCAGTATTGACCAGTGATGCCAAATCACAAACGCAAGTTATGTTGATCCCAAATATCCATGGAGGGGTTGCTAGCCCTGCTAGGGGACACCTCAGTCTGAAAGTCAAGACTGGCTAGGAATGAACAGTTTCCATGTATTTATAAAGGAGATGGTTGTTGAAGTCTCAAGAGCCATAGATTTGCAAGCACTGGGAATGATAAAAGGGCAAAAGGGATTCAGTGGTTTTATTAGAATACTGAGTTAAAGTATGACTCACCCCAGTATCTTATCATTTAAATCTAAAATGTCCCCCAAAGTTTCCTGTGTGTGGAAGGTGGTTGGATCTTGGGGTGGATTCTCCCAGCCATGAGTTCAGTAGCTGGATGCACTGTTAGGAGGTAGGGCCTGGTTGGAGACAGTCACTGGAGGCGTGACCTAGGAGGCTGCATCTCCCTCCACAGCTCCTCCCCTCTCTCTCAGCTTCCGGGCTGCCATGGTTGAGCAGCTTTTCCTCTGCTGTGCACTTCTGCCATTGGTTCTTGCTTTGGAGACAGACAACTATGGACTGAAACCATGAGCCAAAATAAACCTCTTCTCCTGTATGTTGTGGGTGTTGGGTGTTTAGTCACAGTGAAGGGAAAGTGGCGAATACACCAGCCATTCCTGAAGTATGTCGGGCCTTCCTAAGTTAGACCTAGAAACTGTCCTCTTTCAACATCAGAGTTCAGGTGACTCCCAGATGCGTGCCTGGCCCAGCATCCTGACACTCAATTCGTGCTATCTTGACTTCAAGATTCCTCATCTACGTTTTGTCTTTGTTCTTGTGATTTGCTCTGCTATGTCTTCTACTGTGGTTTCTGAATGCTGATGTTTTCCTCTGTGGCCGAATCCTAGCTGGGTGATCTGTCCACGACTGTAGTCCTTTTTTCTGGTGCAATGAACCTGTTCCACAACTGCAGAGCCATAGTATGGCTCTGGAAGGTTCCCCAAAGGCCCATGTTTTAAAAGTTTGGTCACCAGCCTATGGCTCTACTGGGAAGGAGTGGAACCGTCAGGAGGTTGGGCCTCGTGGAGGAAGTTAGAGCACTGAGGCTGTGCCCTTGAGGGCAGAGGATTGGGACCCAGGCCCACTCCCATCTGTCTCTGGTTCCTGGCTGCCATAAGGTGAGCAGCTCCCTCTGCCATGTCCTCCAGCCAGAAACCAGGGACTGGAGCTAACAAAAGTGTGGACAAATCTTTCCTCTTTTTAAGTTGATTATTTCAGGCCTTTTGTTATGGTAATCGAAGGCTGACTAACACATTCAGCTTGTGACTGGGAGTGCACTCAAGGCTCTCTGTTGCTAACCTTCTGTACAGACCAATGAGCACCCTCAGTTCCTGGATGCTGGAAGCCCCTCTGTGAAGGTGCTGCTGGTCATTGCAGTGGCTCCCAAGCCTTCCCTTTCATTAAAATCACCTTATGAGCTTTTACGACACAGAGCTCTGTGCTTCAACCCAAGAGATTCTGATTCAGCCAGGCATGGCTGTGGCCCAGAAATCTGTACATTAACAGCTCTCTAAAATGGGATTCTGCAGGTAGGGGAGGAACACAGGCAAGGGGAGCAATACTGCCTCGTTGTCTGCTGCCATACCAGTGCTAGCTGACACTGGACTTCCTGTTTTGCCAACTGAGTTGCTCTTCCCCCAGGTCTGATCACTGTTCTTCACCGGTGGTCATTCAGATCTCACCTTAGATATCACCTCCTCCAGAATGCCTGGTCTGGCCTCCCAAAGCTGTTAGGTGCTTTTCTTTTGTGCTGCTTTACCATCTTGCCCTTGTGCCCACCTAGCATTTATTTCACGTATTTCTCTATTCACTTCTTTATGTACCTACTAGAATCTCAGCTCTGAGGGCAGAGTTATTTCGTGTGTATCCCTGAACTCTAACTGTCTAGTGTAGGACCATGCACAGAGGAGGGGTCAGTAAGTACTCACCGAACGGTCCAGTCTAAGTGGTTCCAGGTGGCTGGATCCTGGTCAGTTTTGTTCAGTTAAACTTGAAGTTTCCAGTTTATATTGCTTTGGGGATGCTGGAGTAGCTGAGTCTCTGGGGTGTGAAAGAGCCGAGTTAGTTAAGGACACAGTCTGGTCCAATCTGCCCTGTTGATTGCTAGTCTTTGGCAGGACGTTCAGCACTGGTTCTCCAGTATGCATCTGCCTCAGATAAAGATGAGAAGCCAAGCCCATGTGATTTCTTAGTATTGGGAATAATCTAATTTTCACAATGAGATAACACATCTTAGACCTAAGGCAGTTCAACATTAAAGAAAATGGGAAGCCCTCATTTTGACTCAGGTGGAGCCAGTGTTTTGAGATGGCCAATGATAAATTTCACAGAGGAGTCATATCCTCATTTATAAAACGTTCTTCTAATTGTGGTAGATCTCTTCTTTGTCAACGAAAACTTTACACTTTGGAATCACCAAAAAACTAGTCCTAGAAACAACTTTTAAGACTACATTTTACAGGTGAGAAAAGTTGCCTCAAATATTTATTCAGTGTCTACAGTGTGTAAGAAAACAAAGCAGGAGAAAATGAAAATCACTCTCAGACTGGGGGCTGTCACATGCTAGTTTTTCATTCTAACTAGATCCCACTCTCTTGCTATCCATAAGAATCCCCATCGTGGATAGGTGAAATCACAAAGACCACACAAGGCACCTGCCTGTCTGACTCAGTCCTGGGCAACAGCAGATGACTTCACTTCCACGGAGTTTCATGATTTCCTTTTATAAAGCACTACTTTTTCTCAGGGTCTTGTATGATTTTAATAGTTGGCCTGTTGAGCGTGTATACTTCAGAGCTAATTATCTTATTACTTATTTAAGACACATATCTGGAATTAGCAATAAGGGAACATTTAAGTGGCGCTTAAGAAGGAAATGCAGGGCAGTTGGGAATGGCCATACTTAGGCAGTTCGATGTTTTCTGGCTTAGTTTTATGAGCATAGATTTTATGTTTTTGTACATCTTCTAAGGTATAATTAAACTATTGCCAACTGCTTCTCATTTTCTCTAATGGAAGATAGCAAGTTTTGGGTCATGTAAAATGGGGGATAGCAATAAAATTACTAATATTTGATGTTTGCATACTGCATTTTTCTACTCATTTTTAAAAGCAAAACGTTTCTGAGACTCTGTTGTGTAGCAGACACTGGGTTGGGCGTGGGAGACATTTGCGTTTATCTGAATGTAGATGTGAATGCTGATACAGAGTCCCATCTTGAACAAAAGTGTAAGGGTTAGCACAGTGGCTCTTGCATCTTGCCACCCTGTAGTTTACTCCTCTCAGAGGCATATTCCTGTTGAGAAATTTACATTTTTTCCAGATTAGAGTAAGATGTGTTCTCTCTCAAAGGGTCCCGGGAGGAATCCTCCCGGATTTGGTGCTGGTACCTTTGTATGCAAATTGCATAGAGGGATTTGGGATGTCAGCAGAGCCATCAGCATGTAGATTAAATGTTAGTTGCAGATGTAATTTCTGGGATCTAACCTAAACAAGTATTTCTACAGAACAAGTGTTTTCAATATACTAGAAGGCCTGTTCTCCTTTTGATCAGTCACATTGTCGGGTTAGGTGAACAACTGAAAAACTATGGAAAAGATTTAATGATGCTGAACTCATGTATTTTTAGAGCAAGAATGAAATCGCAAACCAAAGAATAATCATATTTGCAGCTTTCTTTTGCCTCACTATTTTAATCTTTCCAAATGGTTGCGGTAGAGATGTATAATTTTTTGATGTTTTAAATCATTCTAGAATGGGTGTTGGTTAACAAGTTTTTTTGAAGATGTAAGCACAGTGCAGTAATTGTCCCTTCACCAGATAATAAACACAATATCTAAAATGTAAAACAGATATCTAAGACCTAAAGGAAAGGAAAATGCAAAGAATCTACTGATGAAGATTAGCGTGCGTAAGTGGAAACCTAGAAACTATTTATCATAAAGGGATGCATCTCACACTCACTCTCACACTCACACTCATAAAGCAGGGTGGGATAGTTACGGTTCAGTCCACATTACCTAATTTATCTTCTACCTTGAAGGACCCAATGATTAGGTAAATCTACCTTGCTCTAATATCATTTATGAGGGATTTGCCAGATTCTCTTGTTTACTCTATTATTCTTATCATTATATTTGTAAGAAGACATCATCTTCATAAGGTCTTTGACAGAATATACGTAGGAGGGTGACATATGGGACCTATGAAATGTGCATCACAAAGACATTTCTCTGATTAACTCAGTGCTTCTCTCAACATGTAGGCAGAGACATGGGAATTTAGAAAGATGAGCAACTTTGGGGTGATGGATAATGGAAAGTTCTGCACACAGATGCAGCCCTAGAGGAGAAAATGGGTCATGATATGGAGAGGGAATGGACAGGAACACTGGGGTGATGGAGGCTAAAGAAGGCTCCTGCACCGGATGGTGGCCTGCCTGTATGGAGCCAGGCTTGGCCGGGGGACCTGGGCTCAGTCCTTGTAATGCTGTCACTGCAGTCTGTCCCAGTCTTATTAAGTGAGGCATTTAAAATTGCAGAGCGGATAGTTTTACGTGCCTTATATGCTGCTTTGAAGATTAATGAAGTAATTCTTAAAAAGTGCTGGGGATGAAAGGTTCAATATAAAGGTTTGTGTACTCTGCCAGAGGAGCTCTCTTTCAGGGCTGTTTTTTTTTTTTTTTTTTTTTTTTAATAAATGTAAGCACCTGGTGTTCTTGGTGCCTTCATACTATTATTAGGAAGCTACCACATTGGCAGCTGGATGAAACATTAATGTTTGATACTCTTTGACGTTTATTCTCATGATTTCCATGGGACATCAGCCACAGGAGTGAACCACATCAGGCTGGGTCAGTCGATTCATGTGGAAGTTAAGGGATAAGCATTCATCTAGGAACCGTCAGAAGGACGGTGTTACATCTTAGGACCCCAGCAAAGCAAACATGGGCACATACTTACATGTATTTGTACATCTAGAAAGAACCTTGTTTAGTTTTTCCACATATGTGAGTTTAGAGAGGTTTTGAAGACTATAAAGCAATCATCCCTGGTCAAATACTAGTTTTACTTTAGATGATGTGTTTGGAGTGGAGGAGCTAAGAATATTCAGGGCATCTGAGGGTCATAAGTCCGCTCAGGTCAGAAGAAATGGTAGCCAGATCTTCTGAGTAGTCCTCGGCTTTGGTTTCAGGGAAAGGTGAAGGATTGTAAGTGAGGAAGACTTTCTGAGTATAATCTGTAGTTTTGTTCTTGGCTCTTTTCCCTCCATGCTTGGTTAATAATTGGGTGCTGATGCAGAGATTTTGAATTGAATCTCTACCTTACATTTATTCTATATCATAGCTGAAGGGCCAGCAATGGTGTAACTGGGAATTGCAAGAGCAGCAAGAACCTGCTGGGGAGAATAAAACAGAAAGGAAAGCCCCAGACTGCCTCTTTATTTTGTTGTGTTGTATTGAACAGAGAAGAGGAGCATGAAGCAAGGAACGGGGCCTCTGTTTCTCAAATTCTGGAAAATAAAGGCCAAATATTGTAAGAGAAAACAGAGCTTCTGGATAAATAGTTAAAACTTAGCAAATGTATTTCTTCTTCCCTCCTCAAGGTGGGACCTGTTTGCTCTACCACTTGTGTTTCTCCTCCCAAATATTGGACTTTGCATTTAAAAATAGAATGCCTGGAAGTAATATAGTAGAATTTTTTCCAGAAGGAATTTTCTATATTTCTCTTCCCTTTGCAGCATCTGAAACAATAATAGGCCTAAATATATCAGTTGTAATACACTGTAATTCTAAATATTTGGGCTTCAAATGGAATAAGTGCTTTCTTTTTTTTTCAGAGAACAAAGAAAGTTCTTGGTCCTCTTACAGTTCCACCATTCAGACATGTTAAATGTCTTTTAATGCTGGAGTGATTTTGAGAAAGGACAGTGGATCTATAAATTTTCTAGGAAAAAAACAAACGGTCAGGACTACCTTCTTTTTGTTCTTTTGCCACTTGCAGAAATCTCCGGTTGCCCGCAGGAAGAAACTCGGCAACACACAGTCGTATAAACACTGGCACACCAACTGCACTAAAACTCTGCTCAGCTATTTTGGGTAAGCTAGAGGAAAAATAGCAGACTGCTTAGGAGGAAGTACAGGGGCCGCCAAGGCCTTGATGTACAGGTTTCCAAGAAAAGGTTATGGCTGGATCAGAAGAAGCAGGTCTTAAGCCCAGATGCAAGGCCCTCACTTTTTGCATCTCCTAACTTATCTCATGGGAAGATGAGGCAGGAGTTCACAGCAGTTCTTCACTTCTTAGAGTTCACCAAAACAAGTCCTCAAGCCAGAATGTGTTGATGTTTCATAAAACCTAGAAGGGATGTCTGTGGAGATGTTCTCTGTAAAGTTTTCTTTTTCTTTTGCCATTTGGCCATCAAATAACTCATATGCCCCTTTCAATGAAGCCAAGGATTCCCAGTGGAGAAATAATTAGAACCACTTGTATTTTTTTAATGCTGTTTGATGTTTCAAGAACTCCAGTGAGTGGCTGCACAGCAGTGTTATTCATAACACTGTTAGTGTGGAAAATAAAGGGAGTTTGAAAAAGAGTATTTTTCTTGGGTTCAGTTCTTCTTAGTCCTGGATGAGTGGTTTATTTTTCTTTTATCAGATGTGGATGGAATTGGTGGCAGGGTCATCTACTGAATATTGAATAAAATAACTGAAAAAAAGTCACCACATTTCAAACCTACATGTAATTAAATATAGGGACCTCTCTTTCTATTCTTTTTTTTTTTTTGGTACTGGGGATCGAACTCAGGACCTTGCACTTGCAAGGCGGTGGAACCACTGAGCTAAATCTCTGGCCCTCCATTCTTTTTTTAATAGGAAGGATCCAGGTTATATCTGTCAAAAACCTTTAGCTTTTCAGAAAAATGGTTTTCTATCTTAAGTCATCAGGTAAATCTTGGACAAATGATTTAAATAATGAATCACTTTTTACTATAATTATTTTAGGAATACTTTTATTCTCTGTCCAGAAAACATCTTAAGCAAGGGTCAATAAGTTCAAAATTATTCAGGATTGAGGTGAATGCTCAACTTGAAATCATGCTACTAATATTTTAAAGTGTGAAACATTCTCACAAAAAGAACTACATTTCTAAGACAAATTATATTTTTCAGCTCAGACTGCCTTAGCAAATAAAGCAGACTGAGAAGTGTATACAACAAGAATTTATTTTGCACAGCTCTGCAGGCTGTATGCCAACTGATTGGTTCCTGATAACATCTCTCTTAGTGGCTTACACATGGCTGCCTTTTTTCTGTGTCCTCATGTGGTCAAGGGGGAATTTCTGACATATCGTCTTCTTTTATAGTTATACTAGTTCTGTCTGATGAATGCTACAACCTTACAACTTCATTTATTCTTAATGACCTCCGTAAAGGATCCAGCACCACCACCGTTGCCTAGTGATGAGGGATTTAACATGTACATTCTGATAGGATAAAATTCAGGCCATAGTACCAATTTGGAGTAGTAAGAAACATTTTATCCTCTCAAGAAACAGAGCATTCAGGAGCTACACAGAAATAGACAGCAACTTAGTTTTGACAATTTGTTTTATAGGGAAGAGACATAGCTGGGTAAAGGTGTGTTTTCTTTTCCTATACTGTTGATCCCCTTTAAATTAAGAACAGAGATACAAAATGGTCACTATTTAAAGAAACTTATTTGAACCCTATATTTAGTTTGATTTATGAAGAGAGAGGAGGAAGAGAGAAATATTGAGGAGGGAGAAGTAAATGGAGACAAACATTGTCTTAGAGAAGAAAGTCAAAAAGGAGAGAGGAGGGATCTAACTAGAGGAGAGGGTGACTGAGGGGTGAGGTTGGAGCACCAAGCACAGGGGTTGATAGAGGCTCTTGTGTAAAGTACTTGGGTTTGAACCATGCCAGATCTCACCAGTTATTCACTGTGTAGACTTGCAAAAGTTATTTCATATCTTAAATTCTTAATTATAATTCATATCTCATGATATTTTGGTAAGAATGTGAGACGCTCAACTTGCCTGGATTAAGAAATGCCTAGCAGATTAGTAAAGTATAGAAAATTGTTACCAGAGAAGTGGGATCATTGAGATGAGTATAGCTGACCATGTGATTCAGAAGCCTTTGGAATTGATTGATCAGAGGAATTTAGAAAGGTTTGCAGACATAGGGCAGAGAAGTCTATAGTGCTGTAAGCAGAACTTGATGGGAGATAATGGTGGAAGCTTGGAATACCAGAATGCTGATAGGAATGTGGACAGTAAAGACCAGGCTCAGGAGGTTTCATTTGAGAACAAAAACTCCATTGGCAGTTGGAATCAAAGCCATATGTGCTACACTGCAGAAAATTTGTCTACATTTTCCCCATGTCCCAAAACTTTGCAGGAGGCCGAGATTAAGGGGAGTAGGCTAATGGATCTTGTAGGCTAACTTCAAAACAGCCTAATATTTAGGCTGTGGCATAAGTATTGCTAGCTGCATTTAGCCAGATTTATAGTGAAAATAAAGGGCAAAAGGCAGAGGAAAATCTTTGGAAATCTTAATCTTGGCTCAAAAGGAACCAGAGGTTGAATGAGGTATGAGGTTGATGAAAAGATTAGTGTCATTGAAAAGAAACCAAGTACTTTGTACAGGAAAAAGAAGAAAGATGCCTGGAGGGCATCTCAGGAATAAGCAAGAACCCACTGATAGGAGGGTCACTGTGCAAATATGTCAACATTTCATTTGAGATGAGTGTCCCTGAGTCTCCTGTTCAAGAAGGGTTTCTTAGAGAATTGGTTCTTTTGGATTCATTTCAGTCTTTTCAGTCATCCTTCCAGACACTCAGAGGTCACTGTAGCCATCATCCAAGGAGGCCTGGCTACTGCTTCCTCTGACAGCAGACCTTGGTGTAGACCACATGATGTTGGTTTTCTGACTGTTTTTTTTTTTTTTATTGGCACCAGGATTGAACTTGGGACCTTGTGCTTGCAAGGCAGGCGGTATAACCACTGAGCTAAATTCCCGGCTGTATGATGTTGGTTTTTACTAGCATGCAGAATGTAGAAATTGTAGAGTCAGAAAACTTTTACCTGGATTTCAAAGGAAGGCCGGTATGGTTAGGCAATAAGCCCCTGAGAGAGCAGTGCATGAAGCTGTGGGAATGAAACCAAAGGTGCAGGGGAATGTGGAAAATTTACCAAAGAGAGCTGCAGGCTGTGAGTGGAGCCAGCCCAGAGAGAAGCCATGAGTTCTGCAGCTGACAAGGCCATAAGGGTGGGGCTGCTCAAACCTCTTGGAGCTTATATCTCATCTCAACTTGCCCCAAATGCTGGACATAGAGCTACAGGATTTAATGTTTATCCTGCTGCTTTTGGTCTTGCTTTGTTCTGATTTCTTTCTATCCCACTATCCCTCCCTTTTGGAAGAAGAATGTTTCTCCTATACCTTGGGATTATGTGAACTATTTCTGAGATTTTTTACAGAGATTCTCAGCTAAGAATTTACTTTGAGTCTCACAAGAAACCTGGATTTCGATTTTTGAAAAATACTAAAACTGGCAAGACATTGGGGAAGGGACAACCACATTTTCAGTTGTACCCAAGATAGTTGTACCATGTGAAGCAGAATTATGGCCTTATTTTGGGATAAAGTATAATCTAGGGAAATGTGTTTGGCTATCAAGGTGACAGTGCATGAGATGTGATGGTTAAGCTTGATTCTGTTGGCTTGATTATCTTGAGAGCTCCCCAAGGGATTGGTGGAGTACACTACTGGCTGTTTCCTGGGTGGGTTGTGAGGTCTGACCTTGGGTAGTATATCTGGTCCCTCGCCTCTTCTTTTCTAGCACTGTTCCTGTTCTCTAATTCCCACCTGCCGTGAATTAAGAAGCTTTTCTCCACCATGCCCTTTGACCACGAACCTTGCAGCTAGATAACCATAGATTGAATCCCCTTAAAGCAAGAGCCAATTTCAACCTCTGCTCCTTTAAACTGAGGATGTTGGGTATAGTGTCATGGTGGTGGGAAATTAATACAGCAAGTAGGATAGGATAAAATGAAATGCTCTTTAATATCTGATGCAAGTTCTTAATAATTGTTAGGTAGTATTATTACCATTTGTGTTCCTTTTACACATCCTTTGTAGTTCTTGTTGGTAGCTCCTCACACTGGTATCATACTCAGGATATTTTGCCTTGGAATATGTTTTCCATGCTGGTTATGGACTCTAATGTTAATTTAGGCTTCACAATTTAATATAGATTCTCCTACTTCCTTCTCTCAGGTTATAGTTATTTCAGATAGCATCTTTATGGCTATGTCCTGATTTATCAAGGCTCAATATAATTGAGGTTCAATAAAGATCTTTCAATAGATTACTATCCCCTGATAGATCCACTGAAGAGAATGATATTTTGCCTGTTGGATTTGAAGTACTTTGAATCCATATGTGTTAAATATGATTTGAATAAATTACAAATTTTCCTTAACTTATTTTCCCCTTTATTAAAAGGACACTCAAGATGTTCAAGAAATCTGATTCCCAAGTGAATGAAAGCTCTGAAAGTATTCTCGTTTATCTTCCTTTCTTGCCTTTTTATATTAGTTTCCTGTATTCCAGAGGCAGTTTCATTTGGATTTCATCTTCAGACCAGAGCAGGAAGTGTCATAAATCTTGTAAAGTGAATAACTTTTGAGAAGCTTGCAGTTCGGTATAACAGATGCTGCTTCTTGGAGAAGGCCTGCTAAGACAGACTTGAGAGATGCCTGCCACTCATTTGGCATCCCTGAGCCCACAGGCCTAATGAAGCCCTGGAGGTATATCAGTTTAGCATTCTGTGTGAATGGCCAAGTAGTCCATGCCACCATACCCCTGGCTCTTATTCTCCCTTGTTCCTTCTTGTTCCTTTTCACTTTCTGCTCTCATTCTTACTTTCTCAAATTTCTCTTTTCTTTTTGACTTCTTTTCTGCTTTCTGCCATATTTCAAAGAACATGGTCTGTTTGGATTGTAACATTAGTTATAAGTAGAGATTTGTAACAGGCAGCAGAGAGAATGTATGCTGAAGAGCAAAGCAATAAAAAAGGCTATTTCAGCCATATGAAACTAAATTTATGCTTTCTTGTTACTTTCTGCTTCCTTTAAGTATTCTTACAGCAGATACCTTTCAGTGCTATTTTACATGGTGATCTCCCTCTTTTTTTCTCTTTAACTTTTAATTTTCTGCCCTTTCTGGTATTGCCTATGTTCATGATTGCATGTTTATATCTGTATGTGTAAACAGACTCCAAACTTCTGTTGTCTGAATTTTATCATCTGTATTTTTTTCATTAAGTTTATTGGTACATTTTAGGTATGAAATACAGTTACATTCATCATTGGGATCCTGCACCTTTACATGATGCATCTTGGTTCTTATTTTTCCCCCTTCCCCTGCCCTCCCTTCCCCCCCCCCCCCCAACCTTCCCTATTTACAAAGACTTTGGTTCCATTTTTTCCTTTTCTCATATTTTTTCTTCTCCCTTCTTTCCTTTTCCCTACTCTTCCCTCTTCCCCAACTCCTTTAGACCTTTTCTTCCTCTTTCACATTATCAGTCATATCATTTGAACCTTATTTACACTTTCAGTATTTCACACCAGGGAACTGTTCAGTATTTACATGTGTGTCTTGTTGTTAACTGGCAGTGGGTGACGGTGGTGAGATGGAGGTGTTCTGTAAAAGTAATGGGAGGGTGGGGGAAAATGTTCTGGTTGCAAAGCACTGCTTTTTCCTTGGAATTATTTATCCCCATTATGACAATTTGCATTTCCTGCAAAGCCTCCCTTTCTCCCTCTTTCATTTTCTCACTCTGCTGCTGAGATTCTTCTGATTGCAAATTCCTGAGTTGTAGCCCTGGGCCTGTGTACTTTTGCAGGTAGTGCCTCCTTAGACTGACTTTATGGCTCTCCACTTAGTGATATGGCTGGCACACTTTCTTTCCTATTAGAATCCCGTTCAATGACTATTGCATGACAGGCCAAGGTTGTGTCTACAATCTTGCTGGGGAGTGACAGCGGGAACCTGCTTTTTGTCTGGTGACCCCACAGGGACTTTTCCATCAGGATTTGAATCTCTGGTGCACAACTTGCTGCATCTCATTCTCTGGTAATTTGCATCTTAAGCGAAGCATCTTACTTTGTAGTCATCCATATTTATGATCTATCAGAGTACATGGGTGACTCCTTTCATCACAATTTTCCAATGCCATTAGTCTCTGTATTCCAAATTAGGGCCACCATGATAAATAGGCAAGTAGTTTAGCAGGTTTAAAACAAGGGCTAGATAAACAGGGGTAAATGAGGATGAAATAACACTTGTAGCCAAGCCAATTGAGAGAAAAACGTGCATATTTTATGTGATCACCTTACATATATTAATAGTAGTAATAAAATTTGCTTTCATATTGATATAATATACTAAAGTATATCAAACACTTTCATGTGCACTTTTTATGTGTTTACAAAAGAGGAAAAATCTGTGAAGTTGGTGAGATACAAGACTTACCAGAAAGTTCCACAGCAGAACTGAAACCCTAACTTTGTGCCCTGGCCTTGTATTCTTGCCACTGTGACGTGTTGTTTGGAAGAGTAACTATAGGTCATTTTAGACTCTAGCCCACTCAGTTCAACTCAAGAAATAACCATGAAGGTATTGTGTCACTGTTGAGTCCATGGTTGGCATTGTGTGAGTTCCAGAGACACAAAGGTGAGTGAGAACTGAAACTTCATTTTTCCTCAACAAGCATGCTCAGAGATTAGCGTGGGCTTGTATGACCTGGGCATATAATTTGGCACCACCTCTCTCCAAAGTTATTCTAGGATGAAACCAGCTCCTGTGCTGGAAGGAGGGCTTAAGTTCCTATTAAAAACCAAGAAGATGTTGGCTCCTAGACCACACTTTTGTCCTCTTGTTAACAGGGGCTGCTCTTTCGTTATGCTCATGAAGGTGAATCAGAAGGCAGTTTGCCCAGCTTGTTGGCTTGTGTCAGTTGTGCCAAGATGCACTTAACCTGTTATACTTTGTCTCGCCTTCACTAGAAAGTGTGGCTCTGGGAGAGGGATGAGTGTCTGTGAAAGAGAGAGTTTTGATAGGATGCGGGTGTCAAGATTGAAAGGATCCATGATTCAGGATGTCCTTAAGTGATACTGTATGATTTGTGATCATACTTCATTGGAGAATACTCCACTACCTTGGAAAATATATTTCTTATCTGATAGTGACAATTTTATTTTTCTCCTTTCCTACTTAGGCAATTAGTCTATATTTATAACTCAGTTTTTCAACTCTCAGTTCCTTCTTGTTAGCACAATTGTGACTTTCCATCTTACTCCTTGCTCACTGTCTCAGAGGTACAAATGACCTAATTGCTCTAAATAATATGAATATTTTTTCTAATTTCATTTTTTTGACAGCAATATAATTATAAACAGGAATTATGAAGGACTCGTTATGGTTTAGATCAAGAATAACCCTCCAAACTCTCTTGCATTCAGAGGTTGGGCTTTTGAAAGTGACTGGATCATAGGGTCGCTGTAGCTGAATGTGCTTTTAGGGGGTGGGACACGGTCAGAAGAGGGAGTCATTGGGTTTATGATCTGGAAGGGTTTATTTTTGTCCCCAGCTACTCTATAGTTTCTCTGTTTCCAGGCTACCATCAGGTAAGTAGCTTTCCTCTACTAGACCCTTTCACTATGCTGTTTCTGCCTTGGACCAAACCAATCATATATGGATTAAGACCTCTGAAACTGTGAGCTAAAGTAAATTTTTCTTCACTTAAATTATGAGTGTTAGATGTTTTATTCCAATGATGGTGAAAGTGACTAAGACAGACTTTGCTACCAGAGAAGTGGAGACATTGCCAAGAATACATCTGACCATGTGATTCAGTAGTCTTTGGAATTGGTTTTGGTAGGAGTTTAACAAGATTTGGAGATACTGACTAGGAAAATCCTAGAATTGTGTAAACTAAGATTGATGGAGGCTTCTAATCAGAGTTCAGAAGACTAGAGTGCTGACAGAAATGCAGGCAGTAAAGGCTAGGCTCAGGACGTTTCAGTTGGGAACAAAAGATCCATTAGCAGTTGAGCTAGAGCCCAAAGGTGTTACAATCTGGCAGAAAATTTGTCTTCATTTTTGTCATGTGTTGAGACTTTGTGGGAGGCTGAGATTGAGGGCAGTGGACTAATTAACCTGGTGGAGGAAATTTTAAGGCAGCCCAATGTTCATCCTGTGGCATATGCACTGCTGACAGCTCTTACTCAGATTTACAGTGAGTATCAGGAGCAAAAACTCATTTAAAAAGTTTTAGTTTTGTCCAAAAGAAAGCACACACAAAGTTGGAGCTGCGGAGAGCTTGGTGGCTGAAAAATATAGGATCAAGAAGAAGCCAAGTGCTTTACTTCAGTTCAATAAGAAAGATGGCTTGAGAGCATTTCAGGAATCAGCAAGACCCTGCCTTTTGCAAGATCAGTGGTACAAAAGTGAAAGAATTTGCTTTGAGAGGACAGTCCCAGTACCTCCCACTAAAGAAGGGCTGCCTAGGGAATTTGTTCCTAGGATTTGATTCATAGTGCTCAGGCATCCAGCTACTCAGAGACCTCTGTAGGCATGGTTTAGCAGGGGGATAAACTACTGCTCAAGCTGGCAGCTGATCTTGGCATCATCCATATGTTGCTGGTTATTATAGGCATGCAGAATGACAGGGTTATGGGGTCATGGAGGCTTCCACCTAGATTTCAAAGGAAGGCCTGGGGGGCCAGGCAGTGTGCCCTTATGAAAGCACTGTATAAAGCTGTGAGAGGGAAGCCAAAAGGGCAGTGGAGAACTCAGGATGTTGGAAAACCCAGGAACATGGAACAACTGAGAAAAGCTGCAGGCAGGAAGCAAAGTTGACCTAAGAGAGAGGCCATAAGGTTTGCAACCAATGATGGTGTAGGAATGGGGCTTCCAAATTCCTTTGGAGTGCATGTCTTCCACAACTTGCCCCAGGTGCTGAACACAGGGCTATAGGATTTAATGTTTGCTGTGCTGGGTTTTGGTCTTGCTTTGGTTCCATTCCTTTCTATTCCCTTTCTTTCCTTTTTGAATAGGAATGTTTACCCTGTGCCATTTTATGTTGGAAATATTTTTTCTTTTTGATTTCTGCAGCAGTTCAGAGCTAAGAGCTTGCTTTAACTTTCAGAGGAGACTTTGAATAGAACTTTTCAGTAATGCTGTAAATGTTCAGGCTTTGGTGACTTAGAGATAGATTAAATGCATTTTGCATAAAGAGATGCACATTAGTCTTTTGGGGGCCAGGACCAGAATGTTATGGTTGAGATCAGAATGAAGCCCCAAACTCTCATGTTCTCAGAGCCAGAGCTTTTGGAAGGTGATTACACGTTGTGGGCACTATAGCTGAATACGGCCTTAGGAGGTAGGGCCTGGCTGAAAGAGATGCCATTGAGGATGTGTCCTGGAAGGGCTCATTCTTGTTCACAGCCCCTCCTTTCTCTTCTGTTTCCTGGCTGCCATGATGTGACGGGGTTTCCTCTACCAGGCCCTTCCACCGTGCTGTTTCTGCCTTAGAACCAATTGAACATGGACTGAAAACATGTTGTTGAGTGTTTTGTCCAAGCCACAAGGAAAGTGACTAAAACAGTACTCTTTCTCAAAACTATTCTTTGGACTCACAAATTATCTATTTCACATGTTTTCCTTTTCTGACCTCACCATTCTTATTATTGCTGTAGGCTCCTAAATGTGGACACCGCTATATTCAATTCACCCTTTGGACTGTTTTTTCTCTCAGTGGACACTTACATTTTTGTCTATCATTTCAACAGTCATCTACATAACAATGATTCACAGATGCATAAAGGTTACTGAATCACTTCAGTTGAAGGATGATTAGCCATTTTCCTCAAAATACCTCATGTAGCTGATGTGCTGTCCCTCTGCACCTGCAAGCTCCACATCCCTGGATTCCACATCCCTGGGTTCAACCACCTGTGAGTAGAACGTAATTGAAAATGAAAATCACATCTCTCCTGAAAGAGACGCTTTTCCCTTGTCATCATTTCCCAAATAAAATAGGGTAATAACTATTTACACAGCATTTATATTGTGTTCAGTGTTATAATTAACCTAATGATGATTTAAAGTATATGAGGGGATGTATGTATTTATATGCAAATACTATGCCATTTTACATAAGTGACTTTAGTATCTTTGGATTTTGGCATTCACCGAGAGCCCTGAAACTGATCCCCTGATGATAGGACTACTCTACAAAGCTCTCCAAACCACCATATTAGAAAAAACAAAAAACAAAAAAGAGCAAAGCAAAAAACTATCATCATTCGTCAGCTACACCTTTTCTTGTCCTGCATTTTTAACTTAACATTATCACCATTTACCCAGCTTATTACTGAGTCAACCAAACTCTTCTCCCATACTAAAAATGCAGTTATATATAAAGACTGATATAGTTCTGAGGTGTCAGTCAAAGCCCCATTAACATCTCCATTTCTGTGGTCTTTTCCAAGCCTTCGTAATTTTTCCTGTAGAATATTATGACACCTCTCTACCATATAATTTACTTGTTAATTTTCATGTGGACATGGCTTTGATGCATAGTTACCAATTTACTTAGAATGTTAACAAATATATAGCCTTCTTGGGAAAAGATCTTGTTTCTTTATGTTGTATTGTCTAGGATAGTTCCTTATACATAGTAGAGACTCAATATTATATTTGTTAATTAATCATTTTTCACCCTGCTTGTGTTTCCTCTAATTTCTTGCCTAGAAGCAAGCTGGTATTCCCAGACAGAATTCTGATTGAACTCTCCACTGCCTTCTGTTTTAAAGGACCTCTGGCAATAGAATGCTATGTAGTAGGTTACATCTACTTTGGGCACTTTCGTGTGGTGGGAAAGGCTCCCTCAGTGGCCACCTTCAATGGATAATTAGCACTAAGCTGTTTGGATTGTGCTGTAATATTAGGCAAAAACCAAGTTACACTCTGCTTCCATGTGAAATCTGCTTTGTGATTTAAATATACATATTCATCAAGATTTACATATTCAAATCAAGTTGCATTATGAATATGTGATGCATTATGGGTATGTGATGTTTCCATGTGAGATGTAAATATTCGGTTATAATCTATTTTGCATCAAGGAAAAATGTTTCTTGGCATTCCTGAGAGAACTAGGGTATCCATGTGCTAATAGGGGACTGCAGTGAGCTTAGGTACAGTGGGAACTTCTTTTATATATGAATCAGTTTCTAAAAGAAATAGTGGAGCAAAAGCTGTATGGGGTCAATGTAACACTAAAACATTCACTGAAGAAAGTGTTACAAGGGAAATGGACATAACCTAGACAGAGTCTCACTGAGTCCAAAACACCCACATTTTCTTCCAATGTTTTAAAAAACTTGCTCTTTCCTTAGCTGAAAAACAGATGACTAGCTAGCTTTACTTACAGGACATGTTAAAAGAAAAACGAATGCTGTGAAATGCTCGTACCACACTCAGTGTGACAGGATGCTCAGATTATGGAAGACAAGATGATCGGAGCCATGCTGAGGGAAGAGGGACCAACATCTCCCCTTTCTTCCACTTTATCCACTGTTTTTGCTCAGGCAAAACAGGAGAAGACAGGAAAATCACCCGCCTTAGTTTTTAAATTGTCAGTAATTGTGCATAAATACATCGAGTTTAGGACACAAATCTGTTGAACATATTATCATTTATGCATAGAATATATTTGGGGCATTCTAATTATTTTTAAGTGAAGTAATTAAATGTCATTCACTACTTGATTTGTGTTCAGAATTCTCCTAAAACTTGATATAGTTTTTAACTTCTTATCTTTAGCAATGAGTCTTGAAAATTTAGTACTCCTAGAAATTAAAGACTGCAATCTTCATTTTATTTATTTTTCCATAAGGAGAAATGTATTACACATTAACATAAGGATAGAATGCAGCACTGTCTAAAATATTTCAGCCTTGTCAATTTTCGAAAGGTATAACTATTGTATTTAGTCTCATTTACAGTCCAATATTTTCCGGATTCTAATTTACTGTTAAATCAGGGTGTAATTTTGTCTCAAATTTCTGAATATGTTTAAATAAGTTCTTGGGATTCCTACAGTTGCAGCATTCTCTACTAAGGAATTGCTAATATGGGCTGTGCTGTAATTATCCAAGTAACTTTTTAACCTGGCCACATTTTCCTAAAACAAGTGGGTGTGAGGTTCTGGAAGATCAAAGGTAATTAATGTTTTCTAGCAGTAAGTGTGATAAATACTTGCTTGTTAAGTCAATTACATACAGACAAAACTTGAATGTGAAGTAAGGGTGTAGTGTAAGTAAATTGCAAGTAGCATTCATCCACTAATTTGCCACTTGCTATTCCAGCAAGATTTGAAAAATTAAATAGCTGAAGTGGGTGGAAGGAACACAATTTACTGCATAGATCCCTCAAGGGAAAACCTCAGACTTCAGCCTGTCCTGTTGATTTTTGCCAAGTAGTCACCAGGGTCTGTTTCAAAACAGTTTGTGATCATTTTCACAAAAGCAATAATTGTATAGAAAGATTAGACACAATTAAACATTCTTCTTCTTGATAATGTAATTCTGTTTGGTTAAGAACTGCAAGTACGTGTAGCAGAGTATCAGTGGTATTGGCTTAAAATACAAGTATAATAGGAAAATTGGAGGAAGAAATGACAGCATTCCCTGTTGAACTGAAATTTAATGAGGATGGTGGAAAGATGTAACTGTGTGTTCTACCTGACTCAACTTTTAATTTAACCAGAATTTGTAATATGTTCTCTAAAGTTACCAGAACTAAGCAAAATAAGGTATGATTCTTGCTTCTCCCCATTTTCTTGCAGTTAAAAAAATATTTGAACCAAAATAGGAAAAATAAGTTCATTATCTGGTCCATTTTCATTGAATATAAATCTAAAAATCTAAATCTAAAGCTATCTAAATATCTGTCTGTGTCTATATTTATATCTGAATATTTATATCTCTATCTGTATATATGTTCACATAGCCAAGAATTTTTAAGAGCAGGGATTTAATTTATTTAAAAGTTAGTTATCGTTGATTTAATAGTACTCAGAGATAAAATTTACATGATTTATTATTTTATGGATTGTGGGCCCTTTTAAAAGTGTAATATACTCTTGGTTAACTGTCAGATGCCTTAGTGTTTTAGTCCATGAATGTCCTCAAATTTGACATTTATTGATGAAAATATTGAAATTGTCTGTGGAAGATGAAAAAGCATTGTGATTTTAGTAGTTGAGTTTTCTTTTAAGTATAATTTCCTGTCCCAAATGCAGTGTGTGTGTGTGTGTGTGTGTGTGTGTGTTTCATTATCTTGCTCATTTGCTCACTTGCTTTTGGTGAGTAGACATGCTTTTTCAAAATGTAGCTTTTTTTTTTTTTTTGCCTGAAAACTGCTTAGTGCAATCTTTGAAACACTTAGTAAATTCTCAGTATGAATGCAATAATTTTCAACCCTGAACCTCCCAGAAAAATATTATAAAATGGTGCACAGTTTTGAATGATAAGAACTGAAACACATTTTGAGGAATGAATCTATGATGGGAAAATGGATGCAGAGCTCTAGATTTTAAGTTAAAAATATTGTCTAACAGACACCTTTGCACTTCTGTTTCCTGTGTTTACTGTAACACCTTCTGTGTTCTTGGTGTCACACAGTAGGTAAGAACCTGATGTCATACCAGGTTGACCTGACTTTCAGGTCCCCTCCTAGACTTGAGACTGCTCCACCCATCCTGTGAGGTGAGGACGTAGGGTGGTAATACAGGAGAGAAGGTAGTAGTTCCTTCTTTCAGCGTTATTGCGTGGGTCATAAGAATTTATGTTGGTAAAGCATTTAGGACAAGCAATGCATATAATAAAGATTCCATCATAATTTCCTCTAGAATTTGGATCACGACTCCCCTTTATTTCAGCTTCATCTGTTATCAAACTTCATTTGTATCCTAGAAAGAATCAATTCCATGTCTCTCAGTTTGCTCATCCACACATTTTCCTTTCACTTTTCTCCTCTATATTACATACTTTTCCCAAGCCCCAGTTTTTCCTTGCCTAGTTGATAATTTTAAATAGTAGAAATAATGATGATATAATGATAAAAGCAACTCGGTTTTCTTTTAGCACTTACTATGTGCCAAGAACTATATTAAGCATTTAAGGTATTACTTAATCCTCAAAAAAAGCCTCGACACAAGAAGCATTTGCATGTTTATTTTGTAAATGAGTTGTATATTTAAAGGGGTCAATCAACAATCTTTTTCTACTTTTTATGAATGAACTACCAGCTCTGCAATGTCATGTACTGCATCGGGAGATTAGAATCTGTATTTTTCTAAGACTAGTCCCAGAAATTCATTTTAAAATAATAACAATATCAGCAAACAACTTTGCTCAGTGCTTAAGAGTATTAAAAAGTTCACATGTGTTTTCTTAATTCTGTGACTTTTCTCAAGTAGAAATTTAAAATTATCTTCATTTACACAGGAAGAAGAAACTGAGGGTAGGCATTGAAATTGTGTGAGGTCCAACCAAGTTTTAATCCTACCCTCGTCATATACTGCCCTGACCCCAGTCTTTGTGATGCTATGGATACATCATAGTTGGCTTATGTTTTGTATATCTTCTGTTTATCACTATACAACATTTCAGCATTGTCCCAAAAAACTTTTTCCATTCCTTCTCTTTGAGCTTTTCCAAATACTGTTTTCTGTGATCAGTATAATTCCACCTTCTCCTTTGCCAAACCATTCCTCTTTCATTCTTCCATATACAATTTGAATCTCCTTGATTCAATATAGCCTTTCTGGAAAGGCTGGAAAAAGAATGACATGGCCCGTAACTTAGCTCATTATCAAGCACCTTATGCCAAAATCCACATCCTGAAGTCTGTGTGTTTGTGATTTTCACTTTTGCATTACTACCATTGCAAACTACGATTCAACAAAAGCTAGGAAACATCACTTCTTGTTATCTTTCTGAAGTGCAATGCATACACAGTAGTAGGTGCTCAGTAAATGATTTTTGATGATTTTAGGAACCTAAGAGTAGTATTAACCTTCATAGAAACAGTCTTAATAATTTAAGCCTATGTGAACCATCTGCATTTTGCTTGTGTATAGTTCTGCATGCTAAGTGTTAAGTTTTAGATTTCATCTTACACTGGAGGAATCCTAGAAATGATTAGGTTGAGAATCACAACCCTGATAATTAGCTTAGAGATTCTGAATCAGAATGTGTGCTATGCAAAGTGATTTTGTGGAGTATTTGGCCCTAAGGGGTTAGATAACCAGCTGCCTCAGATTTCACTTGGTCAATAGATACTAGGAAATGTAACAGAGCAGGAGGGAGTTCTTCTCCCAACTCTCTCCTGATCCCTGGAGAATAGGACAAGGCCTGATTCTCTTTTGGGAGCAGTTAGAAAAAATATGGAATTGTTTATATTGTATAATATTTGGAAAGTGATTTATAAGCATTTCTTAAAGCTCTTGCTTTCAACTTTATTTGAAGTGAGTTTGTATATTATACTAATTTGTAGAGTTTAATATGGGCAGAAAGATGCAATCTCTTTGCTTTGGTATCCGCGTGAGTTAATGTTAGACCAGAACAAATTCTCATCTATTTTCAAAGACCATTCTGTTTTTTCAGTTTTGATGTTGTCTTATTTCAATGCATGTAAAACCAAGAAGAGGGGAGAATGAAAAAGAAAAACAGTAGAGTAACCAAGGAGGAAAAAGGTATTTTGAAAAAGGAGGGGGTTATTTATGTGCATCTCACTTTTTTGAACATTGAATGTGCATCGGTTTTGATTGGTTTAAAAATTTATTCATATTCAGATATCCAAGGAAAACATTACTTCTTTATTTTATAACTGGTACAGTTTTTCTCACAAGTGCCTTTCTATCCTGTACTAATGGTAATTGCAGTGGAGAAATAAAACAAACCCTTAAATTTATCAGGTCTCAGGTATTTCAGATACTTCCCATTTAACTGGTCTCTCAATTAATCCAGAGGCCTCCTCCTTTTCTCCCTTTTCTGTTCCCCAAGGTAGCACCTAGGTTGAAGAGAGCCATTGATAATCCCAGGGCACTGGTGTGGGAGAGCGGCCTTGGTTTTTTGTTGGCCCGGGCTGCAGCATAGCTGCTGCCTTTGGGTGGATACAGGTCAGTCTTTGTTGAAGGGTTGTTGGATGATAGCATACGGAGTATCCTGGTTTCCTGCTGCTGTAATTCATAGCTGGTGTACAACTCATAGCTGTAATTCATAGCTGGTGTAGCTCAGAATCTGGTTTCCTGGCCTGGTTTTTGTACTTCTGAGGCTCTTACTTCACTTTCTAGGGGTTTCAGGCTGCTCCTCCTGGCTCTGGAGAATGGCCAGGGTGGGGCTGGAACTTCCACTCGCTATCCTGTGCTATTAGCATGTTCACCAAGGGGCCTCTCAGCTGCCCTTCTACTCCTGTCTCAGGGGACAAGGGAACATCATCCTCTCTACACCACACAGGAGGAGGAAACTTGGGAGTGTTCACTTGAGTTTCCTGCCCATCTCTGCTTTGGTAACTCCCAAAGCAATGGTGGTGAGGGAATCACTACCACGTCATCTCTTCCTAGGGTTCCAAATGAAAATGGGGACAATTTTTTTTCCTTTCTTTTGATGTGTCCTTCAAGATGTGTAACACATTTCTCTTTCTTGAGACTTAAGCCCTGCAGTGCTGCAGTTAGGACACATGAGCTTCTTTCTGTACTTCTGCCTTCTTCCGGAAGTGAGCTCTCAGAGAGGTCAGTCTTTTCCCATTTTCTTCTCTGGAAGACATTTCCCCCATTTCATAGTCTCCTCTTTTAAGTGTCAACCTCATAAAAATGGACAAAGAAAAACTTAAATCATGATACTTAAAACTTAATACTACAAAAAATCCCAAATGTTGATGTGTTATAAAGATGTTTATTGTAGGCCAAGGAAAGAACAGCAAAAGATGCTGAAAGATATTTAAAGAGTGAGAACTTAATGAGATTAAAAAGTGAGAATGAAATATAATTTCCCCAGTTTACTTATTTGCTATTTTTCTTGTATTCAAGAGAATAAACCTTTTGTTGAGGAATCTATGCATTGTTGGAAGCATGTGTGTTAGCAAATGTATAGAAATAGGAGAGTCTTGGCACTAGATCTGTTGGTTGTTATCTTGACTCTATGGCTTTAAGCAGTTTACTTAATCTAACAGCATATGATTTTCTTCATCTATAATTGCAATAATAACTCCTCTTTGTATATTGTTTGGTTGTTGTGAAACTTAAAACATGACAAATGAAAATGCTCTAGAAGAAAATAGGTTAACAGTAGTTCCTGAACAGCTCAAGAAAACAGTTCAACACACATATATACAATTTGAGAAAGCTGGGACAATACAAAAATCAAACTTCACAAGGGCCTTGGTTGTGGATGTGCATGGCTAAATAGCAAAGTAGATAAGCTGTATATACATTTTCCTTTAGTGGGGCCTCTTTTGTCCTATATCATTAAAAGTTCTTCTTATACTCACTGTCTAAGGCAGGGCTGACTTGGAAGTTTGCCGAGATAAAATCCCACTAGCTGCAAGAAATGTTGTACTTAGCTGATCTTTGTAATACTAGCTTTTGGAGGTTCTTAATTTCCAAACCAAAAGATTTTGCTTAATTGTTTGCAGATAGAATCACTTAGTTTGTGTAACGGAGAAGGAAGAAATCAAAGAGAAAGACAGCTACAGCTAGACTGCGCTGATGATCTGTATGATATGATGCATAAACATTTTTTTCTCATAATGTGAATATCTCCTTCTACAAATCTCCGTGGATTATACCTTGGTCAAAATTAATGGCATAGGAGAATTATTTTATTTAAATGTCTATTACAAGGTAAAATCTGCAGTATACTTCTGAGTAGGCTTGTTTTCTTTATCTATCTCTTTTTTTTGAGACAGGGTCTCGCTATGTAATTCAGGCTGGCCTTGAACTCACTGTGTATCCCAGGGTGGCCTCAAACTCAGGGTGATCCTCCTGCCTCAGCCTCTCCAGTGCTGGGATGACAGGTGTGCACCACCATGCCCGGCTATGAATAGGCTTCTTTTCAATGGATAAAAATAGTCTCATAATGAAATTTTCTATAACACTTATATTCTTCATGGATAAACATAAAAATAAGGATTTCAATCTGGGCATTCATTTTAAAATTATGTCTACTAAAATATATTTTCTTTTAGTTTTTTTAGTATATTTCTATGAAAGGTGGAATATTTTACCCTAAGGCCAAGCTGATGTTGGAAATATAAAAGAGAAAACATGTGACCAAATACTTTTTGTAAATACTAAACAAATCATACAAATACTGTTTTTGAAAAAATAAAATTTCAAGTCATGAGCATCAGACTCAACATTCCTGACATAGAACTTTTTCAGTACATAGTAATTTTGTATTATATTGTAACAGGAGACTTGCTCTTAACTGATGGGAGACATCTTTTACACTAGTATTCCAAAGGTGGATATTTCTAAGAAAGAAAAGAGTTCTGTTTAATGTTGGAAACATAATGGAAGACACAGAGACAACATGATACCCTTCTGAATTGCTAGACTTCCTCAAACTTTCCCTTTGAAATGAAATCTAAAGGGAAGTTGTGTATTGACGATATACATTTTAACCTGGAGGACTTTTTAAAGACTTGTTGCCTGCTTGAACAAGCATAATCCCAAGGTTTACTGAGATTAATAGTAAAAAATAAATGTTTGCTGAGTGTCAGCAATGAGGGAGATGTTGAAATCTAGTATGTCTTAATATTTAGTTATGGGATTTCTTTCTCATTAGGCTAAGTCAGGCCTCCTTCCTACTACTGAGTGAGAAATGGAACCACATTAGGAACTAGGCTGGGAACAATGCCAGTTACACACATATGCACAAGGACCTTCAGAGCATTGTACACAGTTTTCAATCCTTGATCTCTTTTGGCCAGGTTTTTTTTTTTGTTTTGATTACCCAACTTCTTTGATGTTTAACTCCAAAGTAGGATTTCCTTATTCCTGTTCCTGAATATTAGTGTATGTGAAGTCCTAGTACAAAATTGTCAGATTTATCGCAGACACTGAAGTCTCTTTGGCAAATTCCTTCTCTTCCTTCCCCTGTCCTTTCATTAGTATCGATTGCTATTTTATTCCTGTTTTGCATCCTCCCTGCGTCCTGCCCTTATATTGAAGTTAGGAGAATCTATATTATTTTAAAACGCTGTGAGCTTTGCAATTCATAATTTTCCAAAATGTTTCAGAGGTTTTTCTATTAATGAAAGGGAAATCACATATTAAAGATATGTTTACCACCTCTAAAAAGTAAAACATATCAAAAGACTGACTTTTGAATGCTTTCTGGAACACCATCTAATCATGTCTAAATACTGTTCTGCTCAGGGGTACCGGTAATTATTGTTTTCACTGATGCTTGCAACCTGTCTCTTTGGAAAGCCTTCAGCTCACATTGACATATGGCCATCTATGGTTTTCTCCTTGGGGAAACTGAGTCATTCGTCTTGATTAATTTTGAAAGAATTAGTCAAAAAAATTCAGAGTGAAAATTGACTCAGTATAACTTTAAAAAATGGTTGCATAAATGGCTTCTACACTGGTGATCCAGGTCAATTTCTCCCACTTCCTCATATCCATTCAGCTCCATCATCTTTAATTTTAATAGTACAGACTATTACATTAGAGAATTTCTGGCCTAGAAAAGTAATGAAAACAGTGAAATCTCTCCTTTCTTCCATCTTCTATCAAATGTTTCTTCATGAAATATTAATTTCCAAGGAAATTTGATTTTTAAACAATGAGAGAAGCTTTAAAATAGGAGTACAACAGGGGGTGGAAACACATTGAGATTAGCTACTAATGTGTTTTAACTGCCATGTAAGACCTGGAGAGGAAGCTACAGTCTACAAACAAAGTTGTCATAAAGACCCTGGTTTGTGCCATGTGAAGATGTTTAGGATTTCTTCTGAAGCTCATGGGGACCTACCAGAAGATTTTAGGGACATAGGTCATGGCACAGCTGGGTTTACATTTTAGGAAGGTACTTCAGTTTCAGTTAAGAAGGGGGCTGGAAGATGTCTCGGAGTGAGGCAGGAGAAGGGACCTCCAGTACAGTAATACAGCAGTAAGCACTCCAAGGTCCCCTGCTTGGAGGTTGACAGCACAATCACTTTTAGTTTAAATGTGGACCAATTCTCCAGTTGTAACAGTTTGGTTTCTGACTTGTCTCGCAAGCTTAGTCTCCATCCTGTGTTCTGCTTCTGGTAGTCTAGTATTATTTGTTGTACACTGATTTCAAAGACACATTTAGCTCAAAGTACGGTGCTAAAGAAACAAAAGGGAAAATTCCCTCTTTCTCAGAACAGGCTAGTTTTACCTGGGTTGATAGCCATAGATTAGGCTTCTACTTCTTGGAAGGCATCTCACAGAATTAAACTACCCAGGGCCAGGGATTTAGCTCAGTAGTACTGATGCCTGCCTCACAAAGGAAAAGTTTCTGAGTTCAATTCCCAGTACTGAAGAAAAAGAATAAAACTAGCCATAAATGCATTGCAGATCAAGTTGGGCAACAGATTTGCTGAGGGCTAAATGCACACTTCTCACCATCATGGAGATAAATGAACTATACTGCTCCCTAAGTATCAGAGGGTGATGAGAAGGTGATACATCAGTGCTCATTGCTCCAAACAAAGCTGGAGGAACTCGCTGTAGTTTTAACCTGGACTAGAAATGTGGCTGCAGAATTCCATCCCCAGGCAGATTTCCCCGTAAACAAAGTTGAATGAGAAAAGCACAGACTGTCAGAGTCACTTATATCTCAAACCTTCCCATAGTTTCTTGAGTTATTTGGTAGTAGAGAATTGTTCAGGACATGGGGAAGTCAGAGGCACTGTGGGAATTGGGAACATAGCCAGACTTCTGTGAAGGAAATTCCCGTCTGCCCCGCTTAGTACTGGAAGGGACCTACAGAAGAACAACCCTGTGCTGTTTGGGTGTTGACTTGCTTCCCTGATTGTACAGAGAGTCCCTAGGAAAGACTTCAACTTATTTAGTTAAATTTCTTTCCCAGCTTTCTCTGGACCACGTAGCAAGTTTCTACTAGAGAATTAAAATGGTTCCATCTTACTCACCTAGTTGTTAAAGCAAGTGTTGAAAACACTACTGCCATCAAAATTGGTTGACCAAGATTACACTGGTGGCATTGGTGTTGTTTCTGGATGTAAATCATTGATCAAGAGGCTGCTTGGGAAATGTAACTAGTAAGGCGAAAATGGCAGTGTTGGCACAATGAGCAAAGCATCTTGGGAGGTGTCTGAGCTCAAGAAAACTTGTGTATGGTGTGGGAAGCAGGAGCTGAAATGCAGATGCTGGAGGGACATTGTAGGAAGTCGGACTGCCTTCAGTTGGTCTTGTCTTCACTGGGTAACTGCTAGCAGAGGAGGATCAACAGACCATGAGAACAGGATAGAGAGGTAACCACATGAATTAGCTTATTAGTTCTATTTGCTCCAAGATTGTCATTTGCTATGATAGCTTACCCTTAAATCTAAATGTAAACATTGGAGCAGTGCTTACTATTACAGTTTTGTTAGATATATGAAATGTCCATAAATTACTTATAGCTAGGCTGGGTTTATATGTCTTGAACGATAGATAGAAGCAAGTTTTAAGCAAATCACTGGAAATTGCAGAAAAATATTGCAATATGTTAAGCAATTTAAGTTGTCAGTAAGGATTAGGGATTAGTTTAGTTACTGAATTTCATGCTTAATTTTCTTTTATATTTTTAACCAAATAATACTAGAAAACAGAGGTTAGCTATTACCCTTATTTTAATACTTCTTTTCTTGATTGACATTGACATTTTCACATGGACCAAAAAGAATACAAAATATAGCTATATTCTTATTTTTCTAAAATAAATAAAATAGACCATATATGTGTTTCCATTTTTTTTCCATTTTAATATTAGCAATGAGGGGTCTCTACTGATTCCTTATAGAGAGAGTTTCAGTAAGGCCTCTTCCTTCTGCTTTATACATTTTCATTTCCTAATTATTTTTGAAAGGTCTACTGCATGCCAGACACTGTCATGTGGTTGAGGTATATTATTGTGTAAAAAAAAAAGCAAAGATTCCCTGCTCTAGAATTTACATTTTCCGTAGAGGATGGCAGATGATGAATAGTCAAATAATAAGTAAATTATAGTATGTTAGAAGGTGATGAGTGCTATGGATAAAAGAAAAAGGGAGCAGGATCGGGGAGGGGAGAGCTACCATTTTAAGTACAGATTTGGCCTCCCTGAGATGGCATTTGAGCAAAAGCTTGAAAAAGGCAAAGAATATAGTTATGGAGATATCTAGAGGGACATTGTCCCAGCAAGAGAGCAGCCCATGCAGATCTGGACTGGAGGATCAGCAGGAGCCAGTGTCTTACCCTGTCCCAAAGGGCCTGTCAGGAATCTGACAGTGCAACAGGTCAGGATGCTTTGTGCAATGATGGTGCCACAGGTGCCTGTGTGGTTCCAATCATCCTGCTGGAGTTTTGAGAAGATCAACATGTTTCTTGACAGCCTAGAGCTTGTAGTTTATTAGGGAAAGTATAGGATAAATGCAAAATATCTTTATGATTACTATGAGAACAGTTCTCAAAAATAAGGATGCCAGAGGAATATGTCTGGGAAATTTGACTTAACCTGGTGCTAGCACTGATTTTCTGGAGGAAATTACTTTCTGGTAAGGTGTGAAGATCAAGAAGGGTAAGGTAGGCCCAGGAAGCAGTATCACTTTCAAGGTAGTGGAGCTAAAATGTATAGGAGGGTTTGAAGCAGCACATAAGACCAAGAGGTTTACAGAACTAGAGAGGGGCCAGTGTTACTTGGGCATGAATAATAAAAATGGCTAAAGTTGAGGCTAGGGAGGGAAAATTCAGGCCCTTAGGCCACATTGAAGGATTTGGATACCATCCAAAGGGGCAAATAAAGCCACGAATGCATTGGGAAAAGCATTGGCAACATAGGAAGAGAAGGTGAGAGGCAACAGACCTGGCTTTAGTGCTAGTGGGAAAGGTTGTGTCACTCCAGTAAGTGTATAAATCCCCGGAGCTTCGATTTTTTATATATCCATATTCATGTCTATATTGATATCTATGTCCTTCCACACATTCATTTCCATGTCTAAACTATCTGCTTGATTGCTTTCTCTGTAAGTATTTCAATAGGCTGAACTGTTTTTCCTCAAAAGATATGGCAACATCCTAACCCCCAAGTACTTCAGAATATGATCTTATTTGGAAGGAAAGTCATTGCATATATGTTTGGTAGACTTAAGATGAGGTCACACAGAGTGGCCTGAGCCATTAATCCAATGTAATTGATGTCCTTATGAGGAAGGGGAGAATTGAAGCACACAGGGAATATAGAGGTGTGGAGAGTCAGAGATTGTAGGGATAGAGTTGAAGGTCAAAAAATGCTGAGGATTCCTAGATTAACCAATGATATCTGTGAAAACCTGGTTTCCAAAAAAGGTCCCATTTGCGGGTACCAGATTTCACTAAGATTTGAACTTATCTTTTGGGTGGACAAAATTCAACCCATAACAACATTGGTTGCTCCTATTCTCTAGAGGATTGTCTACACTCTTTTGACTTCCTTGGCATCCTGTTTACTCCTGGGTAATCTGGTTTCCATTTTCAATACTGTATACCAATTGCTATGAGAAATGAGTAACAATATCCTGCTAGCCAAGTCCTTTAAAGAATTCTCGATCCTCATTATATTTGACTTCCTGAGGAACATTTGAAATCTGTTGGCCCCTTTTTTCTTCTTAAATCTTCCTCCTTCTCTTAGTTCTGAACCCCAAATCATAATTTTCCTGTACTTCTCTAAGTTTTAAATTTTTTTGTTGTTATGATATTCTTATTCCTGTCCTTTAAGCAATGGTTTCCTGAGGATCTTTTGAACCTTTTCTGTCTCACTCATCCATGGTTATGTCTTTATTTACTGCATGCAAGTTGATGGCTCTCAAGTTGGCATCTTCAGCAAAGCGCAACTAGAGCTCCCGATAACAGTACAAAATACCTATTGGGCATCTTTTGTTAACATATCTGACATTGAGCTCCTTGTCAGCATGGCTTCACTTATTCTGCTCTTTTTACTCTCTCTAGTGAGCAGCATCCCTTTTCACTCATTATCTGAATTGGATGCCTGAATATTTAATGAAGCCCCCCTGGCCCATCATTCCTCATGGTTATTTAGTTATCAATCCTTTTTATTCCTTTTCATCTCTATTTCCAGTGGCATTGATTCTTGGAGCATAGCTAGTCTTCCCATTCCCAGGTATGTGCTCATCTCTAATGGAAAGGACTTGGTCAACTTTGTCTTATCACAGTGGAAGATGGAGGGAGACACTGAGTATTCAGACCTGCTTGAAGAGGGGATGTTGATAAAGTTCTCCTCACAGCAAGGACCCTGCTGTAACCTCTCAGTTCATTCTACTTCACCATGGGTGGGACTTCCTTTCATAAGAACCCAATGATGTAAAATCCTTTGCCTAAGCCAACTCCTTGAATTGTTTGAACTTCACTGTTTAAGCAGTGAAAGATGATTCAAGTGGGTACCAGCACCAGCCATCTTACTATGACCTGTTCCTTATCCCCAGCCTGAGGATGCTGCTTCACGCACACACAGGTGGCCGCAGTTCTTTAAACATCCCAGATGGTCCTCACAGTACTCTGCTTTTCCTTATCCTCTTGTTTATTCATAAAAGTTGACCTTGCTTAGTCTGCTTTGATGAACATCCTTCGTCTTCCTTCATGTCTAGCATGATATTTTCCTTGAGTTTTCTCTGGTTATTCCCATTTTGCACTTAAATGGAATAGTTCCCTGTCTTTAGCATGTTCTGTCACACTGTCTCCGAAATGTGTATGGATTTAATGTTTATCAATCTATTTCTACATTGCACACATACTGAGGACTATCTGTATGGATCATTTTATTTCTGAGACTTAGAACACAGCCTTCCTGTAACTAATGCTTAATAAATACTTTTTGAAAGCACACATACAACTTCCAGATATTTCAATTTTTAAAAGGAAAATAGTGATTTTAGGATTTTGGTTTTTTTGTATGCCAAATTATTTCTCTGAGTTATCCCCAAAAAGGCCAATCTTGAAGAACATCCAAGAAAGAAAGGGAAAAAAAACCCAACAAACCATCCAGCTGAATATGAAAACACTTCTTAGAGTCATAGATGATGAAAAAAAATTGTGCTGGTCTACATTCTAATACAAATTGTGTTTTCATCCTTTTTGCCTGAAAAATTCTAGATAACGAAAAGGTCATCATTCAACTCTGTCAGGAGATCTCTTAGGAGGGAAAGTCTTTACTCCAGCAATGACTGGTGAATTAGCATCTCTGCTCTCCAATGGCAAGGACTTGATCAGCTCTGCCTTGCTGGGGCATCACAGCGGAAGAGGGAGGGATGACTCTGAGGGAGACCTGCTTGAAGCAGCTGTGTCAGTGAAGCTCTCCCCACGGTGGGGACACCTCTCTCACCTCCTTTGCAATGCTCAGTACATTATTGTATTGTTTCCTGATGACTTTCCTCCTTTCCTTGGGCCCCTCCTCTAGGGCTCAGTAAAATGGTAGAGATGCTTTTTGACAGACAAGAGATAATCTTACACTTGACTTCCAATATCAAGGCATTTTAACTGGCACACTTTATATTGAATAATTCATGGGTATTCAAGCTTTACTCCACAAAGAGAGTGCTTTCTCTTAGCAGCCACAGTAGATATGAGCAGCTAATTCATTATTTAAAGAGATTAAGTATTAGCAACTGGTACTGGCTCTTTAGAGCTCTCTTTATTCCCTTTGCTCGTGTTATCCCCAGCCTCTCAGCTGCCTAGAACAGTTTTTAGATTGATTTTACCATATTTAAGTCTTTTTTTAAAAAAACAGATCTACCCAAAAACCTCCCTATTTTCAGAACGGCTTTGTCCTATTTTAAAAACGTAAAGCAATGTCTGTTAGAACTCTGAATCACTGCAGGCTCATGGGAATACATACAATTGCAACACTTCTGCTTTCAGTTAGGAAAATGTGGCAGGTGGGAGGAATGTAAGGAACCTGACTCTGTTCAAATTTACAGACCACTTGCTACAATAGGCCAAGGAAGGCTTGGGCGTTTTAAACATGTGGTAAAAGGAGACGAAGCCTCAGCTTTCAAGTATTGTTACTCTGAAAGGAAAAGTCCCCATGGAGAACTGTCCTCTTTATATTTTCAGAGGAAAAAAGAGGAGGAAGTGTTTGAAATGTCTGTTTCTCTTTTGTAGACATATCCTCAGGTTGGATCTCATTCAACACAAATTTTCACTCTTTCATTTCCAGTTAAGAAGAAAGAGGAAAGTTTGTCAGTAGGTTAGGAGGTTTCATTCCCCAAAGACCTTACCAAAGGGTAACAGAGCGGCGCAATCAGGTCTGGAATGGTGAAATAGTGAGAAAGAGCTATAAAGTGGCTGATTCTAAAAAATATATATTTCTTGGATATGAGATGAAAGAAAACATTGTATGTCATATTGCGTAATAAAGCAGTAAGTAGTTTTCTTAATTTAAACTTTAGATTAAGTTAGCCTTTTCTAGAATTGTTTTCTATTCAAGTGATAAAATTGATGGTCTTATTTTTACCCTATATGATCTGTAAAAATAGGGTACCACTAAGCGTAAGGCGTTACGCAGTTGTACAGCTTTCTTTTCCAGTCCATTTAGATTATTACAGTCGTGGATTACAAATGAACTTCTCTCAGATACTCTTGATTTTTTCATACTGTTTACTTACTACATAGGGAGAATCTGTGAAAACGTGCATTCAAAAATTTCTGGAATGGGAAAATCAGCAAAAGGCATAATATGTGATTTATAGAAGGGTGTTTCTTGACTGATCAAGCACAGACTCAAGGTTCGGGCTGCAGAACCCTGGCCTACCATGTTGTAGGGTCTAGGTTCAGTCCCTGGCACCACTAAGAACAGGACAGAGCAGAAGACTCGGTCTTAAATAAGCTTAGGTTTGGATCAGACTGTGAAAGCCTGGCTTTTAAAGGCAGCAAAATGAGTGTGCACCAAATATCAACCACCCTTTCACTGTGGATAAAGCAATATCCTATGGCAATAATAAATAGCCAGAAGAAAGGTTACATTCTTGGCCTCATAAAACTTAGTGTTCACCCTAGTCTGAGACCTATAGGAGAAGAGAGAAAAATCATGAGAGGTTAGAGGACTATTAAGGTTTTTCCTAGCCCTGAGATCTCATAAGCTTTCTGTCTAATAGGCAACCAAGAACCCAACACAGATAATTTTTACGCAGAGGAAAGTTAGGTGGTTAATAACTTGGGCTGTGAAGTTAGAATGACCTTTTAAAACATAGTTCTACTATGTAATGGCTGTGCTACCTGGGACAAATGGCTTAATCTCCCCATGCCTCCTTTTCTCGTCCATAAAATGAGGATTTAAGTGGTATCTTCTGCTTAGGTGTGAGAATTACATGAGATAATGTATGAAAATTGCTTAGCATAATGCAGAACACATAAGAAACACTCAATAAATCTCTTTTTTAAGAGTGTTTTTAGAAAATTAACCTGGCACTGACATTGAAGTTTAATTTGCAATTGAGATGATAGAAGTTTAGGAAATGCTGTTTTGTACAAAATTAGGAATTTTATGAAATGGTACTGTATTTTGTTGTAATTTAAATAGGCATTCCAGATTAGTTGTGCCAGAAAGGGAAGAAATCATATTACCATTGGACATAGGTATCAAAAGAGAGCTGCTCTGTATGATGTAGCAGCTGCTGCTTCCTCTGGGGCATTATTACACATCTTCATTGATGGAAAATGTATTTTGAAGACAAAACAAATTTTTATTCATTTTGCAAAGTTCTCTAAACATTTCTTAAACTTTTTGAAAAAGTTTGATGAGTTAATGTTAGGCATTGGCTTTTTTTAGGCATTCAACTGAGAGAGAGAAGAGATTTGAACATTCTGTTGCTTGAATGGGGAAAAGGATTTTTCTGGTTGGAAATAAATACCCCCCAAATCAGGATTTAGATTATGGATACCAGTTTTTATGATTTACCTCTCACATTGTGATAGGATCCTATTTTGTACTACTGGATTTCTCCTGGAGAATTTCTAGACAAAGCTTCCTTTCTCTAACATTGACACATTTACAAACACACACCTTTCAAATGTAAGCAGCCACTCTGTTTCTTTCACATTGATGAAATCATAAAGACGAGACAAAATGCAGAAGACCAAAATATCAAATATTTATAAAAAATTTATGAATCATTCTAAAACTTGATGAGCGTAAGCTATTTTTTCCCCGATTGTGAACGTGCCTACTTAACTGTGGATTAAAAGTGCTGACAGACGGTCTAGAGGAGCTCACTGTGCTTGCAGTTAGCGACGGCAGAACTTTTCTCCACGGTTGGCTCAGCTGATGGAGGCCGCCTCGCATTTCATCCAGTTTCTGAAAGTTTACAATGTGCCATCCTCGAGCTGTATGCCGGGGACAGGAAGAGAAGCAACGCCAGGGACTACGAGAGCTAAGCATCCCACAACATGCAATGCTCTCAGTTGTGGGCAGATGCCAGAAGGTTGCTATTACATCAAGGTGTGTACATAATTCTGTATTGGTAATAATAGGCAAAGCTATAAAGTGGGGAATGGTGTTACGTTTTCATCTTTGTTAGAGGATTCAAGTTTAGTTCTAGAATGAACTCACCTGTAATTATATGTACCCTGATTTGCTTTTTAAACTTCTTTTCAAAAACTTTTACTTTTATTGGAATGGATAAAGAAAATGTGGCATTTATACACAACAGAGTACTACGCTGCCATAAAGAAGGATAAACTTGGTTCATTTGTAAGAAAATGGATACACTTTGAGACTAATATGAAGTGAAAAAATCAGAAAAGCAAGCTTAAATATTGAAAGTTGTCTCACATATGAGAAACTCAAAGTATCAATACGGAGATAGAGCTGATGTGCTTTTGGAAGGGGCAAGGGAAGGCACAGGGAACAGCTTAACTGGGCGCACGGGTGAGCAGGCTCTGACAAGCAGCCATTCGTGGCGCGGGTCAGGAAGTGCATGCTTAAGGGGGCCTGGTAGACCTTGCAGATTGGGACATGAGTTACTTCCACCATCCTTTTAATTTTACCCATGTATAGATTTTTTAATAAAAACAAGGTAAGACCAGATAAAGTGAGGGAGTTTAGAATTTTACATGTATGTTTTATTGCGAAGAAATACACTCTTTCCATAAATGTTATAGGTTGTACATTCTGTAAGTTACAATAAAAAGAAATGTCACATATGAACATCCTTTAGTGTCACACTTGCTCAAGTCATTAATATTTGTAGAGTAAATTCTAGAAAGTTCGAAATTCATATTTAAGAAATGAAGCTTAGGGCTGGGGATTTAGCTCAGTGGTTCTGGCGCCTTCCTTGAAAGTGCAAGGTCCCAAGTTCGATTCCCAGTACAAAAAAAAAAAAAAAAAAAAGAAAAGAAAAAAGAACAAGAGAAAGAAATGAAGCTTAGAATGTTGAGCATATTGATTTTTCTTGACAGAAATCTTTTTCAAGATCCTGAAACTTATGATTTACTTTTAATGCTTTAAAAATCACAGCTTTAAGGCTGAGGGTGTAGAGTGGTAGAGTACTTGTCTAGTATGCATGAGGCCCTGGGTTCAATCTCTAGTACCAAAAAAAATACTGTTTTTGAATGCTATGCTAATGAAGAAAAAAAAGACAGTACCATTTACCTTTTCTCAAAAGATGTAATTGTTCTAGAGACACAATTCAACAATGCCCGACTTCCTTCTACATCTTTCAGTACTTGGCTCAGTACAGCTCTTGCCTCAGATATTCACTGTCAATTTGTCCCTCTTAGGAACCTCAAATTTCCTGACTTGTGGCCTATTTCTTTTTAGGTTAAAATTTCCCACTTCCCTGAGATACTAATATTAGGGTTGAGAAACTTTCCAATTATTGACTGGTTCTTCGGACAGAGTAATAAGGCCTCTTATCAAATCTTTTTTTGGAAGAAGGAGGAGTAGTTCAGGACAAAAATTGGATTTATCAGTCTTATTTCAGTTAATCTTCCTTACTGGATAAATTGTACATTTATAAAACGCTGAATTAGCATATGGGGGTGGCTCATGAGTACTAGGATTTTCCAAAAATTTCTACAATGAACAGGTGTGTTTTGAAATAATGTGAGCCTAACAGGGCTGAGAAAGCTCAATTTATCTAGCACCAAACAGATCCATAAGAAAATAAAGATACATTGCTGTCCAACTGCAATACCTCAGGTTATAAATTATAAAAGTTAACTCTAAGTTAGATATGGTGAAACCTTTTACATTATGTTATCCAAAGAGGAAAAATGAGAAATAAATGCATCACTTAAATTCTTTTGAGAAGTTTTAATGTATGATACTGCAGACCAAAAGAATGAACAATTTCAATAATAATCACTTATAAGCTTCTAGTGTTTTGAGGGCAACCTTATCTTTATAGCTATTGGTCTTCTAGCATTGGTCCACTAATATTTAGATGATTAGAGTTTGAAAAGTATCTCTTTAACAATCTTTGTACATTTTTGCCACTTCAACTAAACTGGTTTCAGAATGAGCAAAACCCACCTATCCAACTTTGTTTATCATTCAATGAGTAACTTCTTTTTAGTACTGGTGATTGAACCCAAAGCCTTTGCACTGAGCTATATCTACAGACCCTTAAAATTTAATTTAGTTCAAATTTTTTAAATTTAAACATAGGATCTCACTAAGTTAAGTTGCCCAGGTTGAGCTTGAATTTGCTAATCCTTCTTCCTCAGTCTCCCAGAATGCTGAGATTACAAGGCATGTGCCACCATCCCTGGCTTGTCTTTTAAATAGAAGTTCAAACCATGGTCCCAAGCATATGGATCAAAACAAGACATGGTATGATATGCTCAGCTTTTGACTTCAAAGGCTGTAGTATTTTGTCAGTGATTTCAAGTTAATGAATGTAAGTTTAGGCATTTTATCACTGATTATTATTGAACACAGTGGAAATATCTGAGAAAACTATATTAGAATTGCTTGATAGTTTCATAATTTTGATGATTATTTTTGTGTTTGTCAATTGTATTTTTTAGAGTTAAAATGACACTACATTATCCCTTTTCTTGTATGAGACAAAAAACAGGTGATCCTAAATATACAAAATACAGTTATAATGTGCCTGGAAAACTTCAGGTAGATTTCTGTTGTTGATTATCTATGTATATAGAAAATTTCCTTTGCCTGTGATTTGCCAGGTAGGAAGCACTGTAGCCAAAATGAAAATCTGGCCATGTACAATCCACAAGATGAGTCAACTTGCACATGGGAAATATACAGTAATTTCTTGGTGAGTCTGATATTCAACATAGTGAGAGAATTTTGTGAGGACATAGGTGGCTCTGCTACCAGAGTCAGGTTATAAGACATACAAGAGTTCAGATTATAGAGTCACGTGGAAAACACTGAATCAGCCTGCTGCAGACAGGCAGGTCTGTGGATGGGGTTCCGAAGTCACCAGTCCTGTGGAAAACACCAAATCAGCCCACGCCCCAGCAGGAATCCACTGGACCCCCCCACCCCCTGCTCCTTTGGCCTCTTCTCTGTACAGCCACCTGGCTCAACACTACAAAAATGAAGAGGACACCAGACCACCAGACCACTCTACTGGACCTAATCAAGTTCTCAGCATTTAAAGAATTCCTGCCCAGAGGTAGGGGCTTCTGAGCTGCCCTCCCACTGCTCCTGGTCCAGAGGAAGGGGCCACACAGCCACCATCCCTCCCGCCACTCCCAGCCCAGAGGAAAGGGCTTTTGGGCTGCCATCAATCCCGCCACTCCCAGCCCAGAGGTAGGGGCTTCTGAACTGCCATCCCACTGCTCCTGGTCCAGAGGAAGGGGCTTCCAGGCAGCCAGTGTCCCGCTGCTCCCGGCCCAGAGGAAGGGGCTTTTGGGACACCATCCCTACCAATGCTCCCAGCCCCTGGCCCACCTCTCCCAGCTCAGAGGAGGTGAGCCGCGCACATGCCAACAGCACCCCCCCTGCCCCCCCGTCAAAATAAGAAAACATAAATAAGTCTCAAAACCAGACTTCCAGATCACCTACAGGAATCCCAAAGGGAAATGAGATGGAACACTCTGATACTCAACAACCTAGACCCACTGAACTGGCAACAAAAAGGGGATCTGGAAAAAATGAAATCAGAAATAATTTCTCAGATAATAGGAGAAATTGTGCTCCTAGTGCAAGACATGATTAATAAATCTAGAGAGGAGCTCAGGAACATGATGGAATCCC